>CM060072.1:3610000-4282500 GCA_030533445.1 Cyprinodon diabolis
TTTTGACCGGTAGTGTATGTGTATATATATATATAAACACATACCTACACATACATATACAAATATATACATATACATACATATGGGTATACATACATATATATTTATATATATGTATATGTTGAGACACTGTATATACTGTATAGACCCAATGCACCTTTTCCTCCTTTTAGCACCTTCTTTTGATTATTGAGCCAATGTGACAAGTGAATTTCTCCCATGTGAGATCAATAATGTCTATCTTATCTTGAATTAAATCAAAAAAGAAATAACAGAAAAAAGAAAACAAGAAGTATCCTTCATGGAAGCAGAGACAAGAACCTGGTCTCGTGTTTCGGCCTCCTGTCCTTGAATGGCTTGTAGTTGTTTCTCGTAGTTAGAGCACATGTCGCAGCGTCGGCCGAGCTTCCTGCCAGCGTTTTTTACCTGGTTGCACACAAACAGGACACAACAGCAAAGGTTTATCAGCCTCATCAACTCTCATTACATACAGGTGGAGTTCCTGAAGTCTACTTCAGAGATCTATCATGTTTTTTTCTTTTTTTAACAAATCTACTTTTGTTATTATGTAGGAAAGTATTTGCAGCCTTTTTTGGAGTATATACATAACAGGGAATCCCTGATATTTACAGATGATCCTATTGTGATAAAGACTGAAATTAAACCTGAGAAAAAGAGTATCCATTGGTAGGAGTATTTAATGTGTGTACCTCTTGCTGCAGCAGGTTCCATTCAGTGTCACTGACGAGCCGGTAGCCTGCAGGCGGTAAATAAGCTGAATCAGGGGCATGAGAGATGCTGGATAGCAGCGACGCCGTCTCCTCCTGCTCAGGCGTCATGGCTTTGATAGCCTTCTCCTGGTCTTTAGTAAGCAAGAAGTGACCCGCCGTCAGCTTGATGGAGCCGATGGACGAGGTCTCGCCAAAACTACTGTCCGTCACACTGCAGTCTGCCCCCACCAGAGGCCCAAAGTCAGATTCGTCCAGGTTGCTGGCCGACTTGGCCTTATGGTTGTGACCGCCGAGTCCCTGCTGCGAAGACAGCGAGGAACCGAGGCTATCTGTCGACTGGACTCTCCGCAGATTGTCCTTATAGGTGTCTGAAGGCCCCCCCGCCACCACTTCGCTGTCTAAGGAGTGAATGGAACCATGAGCGCTGTGGTTGGCATTAGGCTGGAAGAGAGAAAGAAAAAAAGTGCTCAGAAGAATACAAATCAAAAGGTTTTGTAACAGAGATAAAAAACATGATTTTTTTTTTTCTTGGGCACAACTTGAGAAAAGTTTTTGCATTAATATAAATTTTTTATGTGCTTTTATGTGTTTTATATTTGTTTTCTATATACTTTTTGTACTATTTATTAAACTAGCATTTCTCCAAAATTGCAACAATTACAATTAAACAAGAACAAAACAAATATAAAGAGTCGTAAATGTAATCCTATTTTTTATTATTTCTTTCAGTTATAACAGAAACGTAGTATTTTTTTTTTTTTTTATGAAGATTAACTTAAAAAACAGTTTTTATTTTCGTGGAAGATGAAGGTTCAGTTAACATTATTCAACGTTCTATTCAGCATTTTCCCTCAACGTTCCTTAATGGTAAAACACTAAAAACTGAAGCAGAGCTACAGCAGATAATCAGTTAATACAGACTGAATATAAACCACCTAGAATATAATCAAAAACTTCATCTATATTTTCAGTTTGACCTAAAAAAACTTTAATTAGATTATTATAACTACATTTATTCATATACATCATATATATATATATATATATATATTTATATATATATATATATATATATGATGAATATATACACACATATATATATATATACACACATACACATATATACACATATATATACACACATAGCTATATATATACTTATATCTAAACATATATATATATATATAGCAAATGGAAACCCAATATTTGACTTCTTAACTGTTACATTAGACCAATAAAGAAGGAATTCTAATGGAAATGCTACTTTGAAACAATGTTACATAGATAACCTAAACATTGACGGTAAAGTTAAGGGAAAGGAAAATGGGTGGTAGAGAGGAGAACAGCAAAGGTATAGATTCTAAACTATAGTTTTATTTGGAAGGGCACTATTTTTACAAATACAATTTATAGTGGCTTCAAGGCAGGGGTGGATTTAGGAAATTTGGGGCCCTAGGCAAAGACAGGCAGGCGGCCCTCTGAATTGAGAAGACAACACATAAAACAGACCCGTTATCCAGATAGAAAAATGTTAATAGAATAGACATCCATTATCTGTTCTAGGTTGTGTCCCTCTCTTCTTGTCCCTTTTCTTCTTGTTTTCCTCTCTATGTTTTGTGCTCAGCTGACTTTTCATGCTGTCTCTAAAGGAATGAAAGATTTTTTCCAAGCACTAAGCTCACTTAGCTGATTGCTCCTTCCTGTGTTTCCAAAAAGGCCAAAGTAAATAACCCAGTCCTTCTTTTCACTGTAGACAAGCCATGATCTGCTTATCTGTTCTCCATTTTTCATTTGGATGAAATAATAGCTGCATGAATCATGACAGCAGACAAGATAGAGGAGAGCAGGAGGCGGGGTTACCAATCTACTTGCTCTGGAGAGCAGAGTTCGCTGCTTTTAGATGTTGTCTCCAAAGTCTCCAGTAGCAGAAAAAAGTCTCTAGATTTGGCGCTAGGAGCTTTTTAGAAATCAAAGTGCCAGAGGGGTCTGAAAAGTGGCTAAATATAGCGACTAAAGCGCTAAGTTGGCAACACTGCTCTTTGCATCGTTTGTTTTCAAATGGTTTGCTGCTGTCTGTTTGGACCTTTCTGAACATGTGCAGCAAATGGACTGATCCAATATGGCGGACACTGAAGGGGGGGGCTGAGACATACTTAATATTATAAGCGTTCTGATGGCATTTTAGCCAAAGGATATTATCTAAAACATAATTAATGTGCGCAAAAAAGTAATAGCTGTAATAGCCATACATGTAAACAGAGTTTTATGGGGCCCCCAGGAACTTGGGGCCCTAGGCAGCTGCCTAGTATTGCCTAATGGTAAATCCCCCTCTGCTTCAAGGTCACTAAATCAAAAGTGAAACCAGTTTGAGTCCAAATAAGAATGCAGTTCAGAAGCACTATGAGTTTAATGAAAAGTTTGTACCTATATATGGCAGTAATCACATCACCACTGATCCCACAGTGTAGTAAACACACATCTAACTGGCTTAAAAGGTATTTTCCTCGGTGATTCAATGTGTACAGATAAGTTATTTATAGAAAAAATCTATAGTGTAACAAAAAAGCTGACTAAAAGAAGAAGAAAAAAAAATTGTCTAAACTGTGACGCATTGACTTCTTAGTTTCGGATTTTAAATTTGTGTTTAGATATCCTGTGTAGGAATCAGTAAAAAGCAACAGCTGCCAGAAGAAAATTCAACTAACTTACAGTTTCATTGATTATATCTATAATATGAAATATTGCACATTGTGAGAACCACAAAGTAAAATGGTGTCCCTGATCGTGACAAGGACTTTCAGTTCCTCTACAGAAACCGTTTCTAAGACCAATTCTCTTTTTAGGTCAATGTTCCTCCTGCCAGAAGAACACTGTGGTTGCAGATGCCCGGCAGTCGATGAAGCAGCATCTTTTATGCCAGGAAAGTAGGCAGAAGGACCACGGTTGGTTAAGGTGAGATCTGATTAAAGGGTTTAAGAACTCTGAGGACCTAAAAGCATCCTTGAGACCAAGCCAAAACCTTGGATATATATATATATATATATATATATATATATATATATATATATATATATATATAAAAGTCAATATAAAATCTTCGGGACTCAACAATGAAACCAAATATCATAAACTGACTGTTTTCAGTTTAAGAACTTTGAGCAAACCAGACAAGGACAAAGCGTGGAGGTGAAGAGGCTCACATTACCACCAGGGAATATAACATGACGTAGCACAAAGACAAGCTGCTCTCCATCTCTTGTGGGGGGATCAGATGACATGACGCACGTACCTCCTCAATGCTCAGGCCGAGGAAGTCCTCCAGAGGCTCAGTGTTATCGGCTCCATCATCCTCCTGCAGATCCTTCGCCAGGCTCAGCCGCTCCTTCTCATCCTCCACCTGCAACAAAAAAAAGGATTTTAATAAGAATTTGTCACACATCCCTCGAACCCCTCCCAACAATTATCCACTCTGACGCTCACTAAGTGGCATCTTTATTAGATAAACTTATATAATCTAATATGACCCAGTCAAATTCAGCCATCAGAGATAATAACTTTAAGGGAACAGTGAGAAACAGACTGAGGAGGGTCTCCTCTGACTTTATTGTTCTCACAGTCACCTCCTTTTATTGGACAATAGTTTTTACTTTATACTGCCTTGCTATTTTTTATGATTTTTCTGAGGAATACTGCATCAAAATACTAAAAAATTAATTGGAAAAAAAGGTAAAACATCCTAAATATTTTCCAGGTGAGAAGGAAAGATGCTAAAACAACTAAAACATCTGATAAAAAGGAGGACTCACTGCCTGGACACACAACCTAATGGCCTCATTTATTTTACATGGAGGCTCTGGTCTCATGCATATTCCCAAGAGCAGCTCTGGTCTGCTGAAAAAATGTGCCCCATAACACCCCTCAAGGTGCCCTGTGGTACGGGAGCATTAGAAGCAAATCTTTTAAGTCCTGGAAGCAGTCAGTTAGACAGATCCAGTTCATCCCTCCAGACACGCTGCGGCTGCTTTATGATTCATCACGGCTCAGATTACAGTCACACCCGCGCTAACCTGTAGAACCGAACCATTCCTTTTATAAAATGCTTTGCTTTTCTATCTTCAAATACCCAAACTCAATGCTCCTTCATATTTCTCACATTGGAGTTCCCAGATTTTTCCTGAATCGGTTGACGTAATAAGCACCCTGGGCAAATCCCTCCTTCTGCACCCACAAAGGAAAAGTAGAAGCTATAGTGCAGAGCAGAGGTTTCATCAATCTCTATCTGTAATTTTTTAAGCGTTATCTTTCATTTTTCAGTTATCCAATACAGACTGTATTTTCCTTCATGTATTTGGGACTTTTAACAAACTCATAATCAATCAATGATAAACCTGTTTTCACTACTTTCTCTGCTGTCGTTCTACTAAGTGTCAGCTTCCGTGTTGATCCACTGTTTAACTTTTACTCTCATTATTACTAGCCACATTAGCCACTAATTGCTTCATAAATACATAAATGTATCATTTAGCAGCTGATCTTGGTGCGGAAGATACAGTATTTTGTTGTGTTAATTTTCTAACACGCAGCAGAAAGGAGCGATAGTTGGTGCATCTCAGTACTTTGAATAAGGTCACAGATCGCCTCTACATGAGGCTGTTAGAAAGTTACTGGTTTTTAAAACATATTTTTAAAACAAGTTGTCAGGAGTGTTCAAACGTCTACTTTACTCTTATAGGCGTCTGAAGTGCTCTTTAAATAAAGCTGCTACGGTATGGTGAATGATGCAATGGTATTTCAGAAATGTAGGAAAGTCCGGCTCCATTCTGCAGTGAGCAATACATCCTGACTGACATCTTGTGATAGCTGCCGTCCCAAAGATACTCCTTAACAGCATTTACATAACTCCCTTAATGCGGGCACACACTGTGGGATATTTTCAATCGTTGCACGCAGCTACAGCTCAAACTGTACGACAAAACTGTATGGTTTAAAAGTTCACAGCTCACGATGTTTGTTCTCACACTGTGCGACCCAACGCTCTGATGCAATCTACCTGCTCACTAGGGGTGGAACGGTTCACAAAAGCCACGGTTCGTTTCGGTTCACGGTTTCGTGGTCACGGTTTTCGGTTCAATATATGTTGATTGATACACCGAAATCCCATAAAAATTTATGAAATTAATGAAAAAAATCCAAAAAAATTAATGAATTGTAATTATTTTTAATGATCCGCGGAAACCCTGGATCATTTCCGCATGTTTTGCTGCTTTGAATTTAATCATCTGGCGCATGCCCTCTACGATCTCCAAGGAACTCAGAGCGGAGCGGACGGGAGCCACAGCGGAGGCTGTAGGCTTTGCTTTGTGCAGGCGGTCTGGAGCGCTGACGGAGTATGTGGGATTTCGGGGTTAGCATCAAATGTTGGTCGTGTTGATGTTAGCATAAACAAAACGTGTTGCACAATGCTTGCACACTGTTGCACTTTTATGCACAACTTTCTTTCCACCGTCATCGTAGGTCACTCTAAATGCAAAGTGGTCCCATACAGCAGACCTATAAAGTGCTGCTGGCGCGTCTTCCAACTCCTGTTCTTTCCCACTCGCCATACCCACACAATTCTCCACAACAACTGATTGTTTTCTGCTACACCCGGCTACGCTGCTTCGCTTCTTCTTCTTCTTGTTTACTACTGGTGGTTGGCTTTGGTCGCAGTACCGCCACCTTCTGCTCTGGAGTGTAAACGCTTCGCCTATGAGAAAAAGGAGCAGCGCATGAACCGAACGAAACACACGCGAACCGAACCGAGACAGTCGAACCGAACCGAACATTCCTACGTCTCACACTGCACGTCTAAAAACCACGTCGGACTCAGCTCTGCAGTGAGATGATGCTGATCAGGCTCATCAATCTGGAAGAAGAAAAAGAACTCCCTTGTTTGCACATGCGCAGTGCTTGAGGTTCTAGTACCGTATTTTCACGACCATAAGGCGCACCGTACTAAAAGGCGCAGTCTCAGTTATGTGTGCCATTACTGTATTTAACAGGGCGCGGGTTTTACATACCGGCACACATAGTCAACTACGTTTAAATACCTCTACTGTGTATTTAAAAATAGAGCGGGAGCAAAACTGAGTATGATTGTGCTTTATTCATGTATTTATTACAAAGTATTAATCAAACCCATCTAAGTCATCATCCTCTGTTTCTGAATTAAACAGCTGCACTAAATCAGACATGCCAATTTCCCCTTCTTCGCTGTCAGAGTCACTTTCCGTGCCGTGCGGCTCCTCGGAAATGATGCCGGCTTTTGCGAAAGCTCGAACAACAGTGCCAGCAGACGCGTTAGCCCAAGCATCAACAATCCAACTCGGACCACCTTGTCTTATGTCCGCGGAAACTCAGCTGCGTCTTCTTCACCTGTCGGAGTTTGTTTTCCATCTTCCTCTGCTTGCGAACCATCGATTCATTAATCTTGAATTTAAACTGCGCTTCATAGGCGTGTCTCTTTGCCATTTTCAGGGTTGTTAAGACAACAATGTTCTGCATAAAGCACATACCTGTTCTGTTATACGCAATCCACGCCCACACTTCCCCCTTTAACGTTCTCATGGTGGTCTCAACAACGTCCGCAGTAACAAAACACATAGGGCGCACCGCACCATAGGGCGCGCCGCACATTTTGAGGGGAAAAAAAAGACATTTATATGCGCCTTATAGTCACGAAAATACTGTAAATCGGCTCATAGCTCTGCTTTAACAGCAAGATTTGCTCCTGAAAGCACCTCACGACGGCCGACTGAATTTCAAACATGTTTGATTTTCTCCTGACCTTACGATTCCTGATTAGGAGGTGGTTGCGAGAGGCTGATCGGCCCTCGTTACGCCCTCGATACTACACGACACACCATCAGGCTGAAAGTCGGCCTGATTAAAAAATTCTCGCCAGCTGGAGAATCTGCCAGAAAGCCTTTTATGTTTAAAAGTCATCAAACCATTTCCTTCCAAAAGCACCGAGCTGTGCTCTATCAGTATAATCTGTTTTCTTAACGCTGAAGGGAGAACCAGGATGGATGGAGTACGTGTGGTAAATAAAGTCAGGGCTCGATGTTAACCATCGCCCGATCTCCCGGGGCAAGTAGTTTTTATTGTTGGGAGAGATCGCAAAAAAATTATTATTTATTACTCAAAATTACTTTTAAATCACCGATATTCACTTAAAAAAGGACCCACAAACAATGCCGGCGTCATTTTTTGTTTTTTTGTACACGTTCCCGCGTGATTATAAAAAGCAGCGAGATTTTCCGCCAGATGGCGTAATTTTTGTCCGGGAATTGCCGTGAATCAGACACATTTTTTTCGCAGGCTAAAAAACAACAAGGCAAAAAAAATGTAAGTACAGTAACACACCCACCACCCAGATAACCCTAGATTAAAAATTATCGGTAAGGGATTAGGAAAATTGGCATAACTGTATGCCATGCGCACAGTGTAAATATGGCTATCATATGGCAGTCTTCTGTACAGTGATGCAGGTCATACATTAGAAAATGTTCATTACATTTTTTTTCTCTTGGACATTGGAGAGGTGCATTTAAATGTTATAGAGCTAAACATGTTAGATTGGTGGCCTGTTATGTTATCATTATTGTCTTGTTGCTGCATTTATTTTGTCAGGGAAAACTAATCCTGAGTCAGTTAAAAGTCAGGGAATTCTGAAATGATGCCAGACTGTGGAAACCCTGAATAAAATAACTATGAATAATGATTCTCTAGAAAAGTCACATTATATTAATAGTATTATCTTGTATAAACATACCGTGACTCTAAAATAAAAATTATTCATTTGTGACATTGACTTCTGTCTTGTGATTTATCTTAAGTTTTTAATCTGTCAATTTTTTTTTACATTTATAACATTAAAATTGATATTTTTCCAAACACACAACAGTTTAAATCAAAGTTTAGTTTGTAAATAGAATGTGCAGGAAGGATTGAAAAGCATGTTAACACGGTAATGTAGGCTTGAGTTCATTATCTGACGCATGCAGATACACACCAGGAACCTGGAAACACATTTAAACATGATGACATTTAAAAAACAAACATGTTTCATTGATATATATACAAAAATTAATATTAAGAATAATATATATCAAACATTATACTGGGCAAGTAAAAATTGTTTCTTGGCAAATGAAATGTGAAAGCCACTTGCCCAAAGGGCAAGTGGTAAAAATCCTTAACATCAATCCTTGAAAGCGTTTTTAAATAATAAAATCACAATCAATTGAAAATCTTTTTCGTAATCGGAAAAATTATTTGATTAAATCTCAGACCTTCCGATACATTAACCCTCCTAGGAGCACCAGACATATTAAGCTTGATGGAGCTGATGTGTTTTTTAAAGTTTCACTCAGTCCTTTGCGACGGACGTATGTCATTGTCATCAGTGTCCCTTTTAATCAACTCCCAGTGAGCCAACAATCATTTATTATTTCCAAACTCATTACGGAAAACATAATTCAATCATCCATCAAAGTAAAAGCATTAAAGCAAAAAATAAACTGAAATCAATCAATCATGCTCCCGTACCTGATCCTTCTTCTTTTTCTCCTCCACCTGCCTGAGCTGCTCAGAAGACAGCACGCTCTCTATCCTCTGCATGTCCCTCATCAGGAGGCGCTGAGACTCCAGGAACTGGTCGTTGGCCCGCTGCCACGTCTGCTTCAGCTGGTTGTGCTGCTGCCGCTCCAGCTCCAGCTTGTGGCACACTGAAAGCAGCAGAGAGGCGCAGAGAGCGATCAACAACTGTCCAGAAAAAGGGCATCGGCCTCGACAACATTACTGCTTTGTGATTCAAGTCACACATTTCTATTCAGATGCTAAGGAGAACAAGACAGAGAAATTGATTCACCTAAATTGCTGCAGCAAACTAACAAAACCATAAAAACTTCCTAAAAATCCAAATGGGAGGAACTTTTATAGAGAATTGTGAGCAGGAATATAAAACTGCCCACTTAATAAAAGAGATAAAAAAGTTTCATATCCATTTTTTTTCTTAGAAAGGAGACTACTGTGTGAAAACAGCAGCTGCTACAAGCATGATCCTCAGTCTCTACTCTACGCCTTTAAAGGTTATTTAAAATCAGAAAGCTTTCCATCCGAACCACAGAAACGAACCGTCATGAAGCTCTTTGCGTAGTTTCTCTGCATCTTCCTGCAGCACAGACTTCTGTGTGTTCAGCACGGCCACGTACATCTCCAAGTCCGTACGACACGACTTCTCTGCCTCCAGAACATGATTGAGCTCCTTCACCTGTCAAAAAAAAATGCTTTGGTTTGACTGATTCTTTTATTCCTAAAGTAGAAGATAAATCAATCTGATTGTTTTGAACATTGAACACCTTTATGGTTTCACATCTACGTTGCTAATTGTGGCTACAGGAACCTGATAGATGTGATTTTAATCTTTACAATATTTGGAGCACAGCTTCATGCATGGGGTGCATGAAGCTGTTGTAGAACTGGAGAGCTCCTTTAGTGACGGACTGCTGTAACCTAAATGCACCAGGGAGCGTTATCACAGATCCTTCCTCCCAGACTCTAGAACCACCACTTTTCCCAACAACCTCAATAAGTTGTTACATTCATGCTGATTTTGCTCAGTTTCTACCTAAATCAGTTAACCTTATCCTGTCATTTTGCACATCTCTGGTGTTGCTGTTATTTTCAAATATCCAAAAATGTCCGTAGCTGGATATTGGTTATTTATTCTCCAGGTGCACAGTTTATATTGTTAAAATAATTAACAGTACAGTATTCTATTGTTTATTTTTTAACTCTTGACTATTATGTTATTCTTATACATTTTTCTAAAGGTCCACATTTGTGTGACCATTTTTTCTATAATTATTTTGCTGCTGTAAACGCCAGAATCTCCCCATTGTGGGACAATAAAGGGATTTTCTATTCTATTCTATCTTATTCTATTTAGACAGTACTTTATTGATCCCTTGGTTATCAGCAGCTTATAGGGTAAAAAAGTATTAAGTTAAATTAAGTTAAAATTAAGCAAAAAAGAAAAAAAAATACAAATACAAGAATACAAATACAAAAATAATACAGATTAAGTACAGTGTATATAGTAGTTGTGTTTATGTAATATAGGAGTTTGGCGGATAGATTGACCAGTAATATGGTTTGCACTTGCACACTTGCACTATGTGGTTTGTCCTGATAAATATGGAGTTCACATTTTACAGAAAAAATACAAGTGTTGCTACTCCTTCCCTCTTCCCCCTGTCCTGCGTCGCCTCCTCTCCCCTAGTGAGGCGTTGTAGAGTCTGATGGCGTGGGGGACAAAAGAGTTCTTAAGTCTATTGGTCCGGCACTTGGGAAGCAGCTAAAGCAGAAAAGGAGAGATTCTTTCTAAAAAAAAAAATATGCAGTGTTCTCAATTTCATAAACGTTTTGGTGATAGCTCACTACACGACTTGGACTTGGTGGCTGTTAGTCTTTGCCTGTGACTTGACTAGTCCCAAGCAGTGTTTTAAGGGTTGTTTTTTCACTATACAATGAAACTGAGGACAGATTTATTAAGCTAGCATTAGGTGCATCCAATAGGGAATCTGATGCAGCAAAAAATGGCTGCCAAATATTTTCAGTTAAAAGGTAAGGTTAGCTAGCTATTTGGAAGTCCTGAGCACAAATATTGGCCGTTTCTCAATATGTGTACTTGTGCGTTCTCATGTGCACATGTCCTCGTGAAACATCATCAGCCTCAGCCCTAGTACTGTTCCAATTCACAAGAACAGCAGAATGAAAATGACCCGGATGTTGTTCTAGCCCCTCCCTCTTTACCCAGCATGCATCAGAGCAGACTTGTCCGTTCTTGAGATTGACAGCTGTCCCAGCATGCACTGCGGCAGCAGCAGCTTTCAATGTAGCGCTCACAGAGCTCAGAGCATTAAGTTAAATGTTCTCTTTTCTGTTGCTGTTTTACAATAAAAGCATCACTATATGGCCCATCTACCAATTTCACACATACCAACGTATCTGACGTGTTCCAGACGAGCGCTGAACGTGTTTCTAACTTCCAGCTGCTGTATAATGGCGTATTGGCAACGTTTTAGTATAAAGGAGGAAACCGTCATTTCTCCTCCAGACTTCATCCCCATCATAGGGTGAGCCAGAAGGTGAGTGTGATGGTTCCTCCCTGCGTTCACGCCCACCACCAACACACTTCCTGGCAGACATGACGCTCAATCTGCTGCCACCAAAAACCTTCTTTCTTTTTCATTTTATTTTTTTTTTTTTGGCGGGCGGTAAACAGCAGCTAGGTTAATACCACAATCAAAGACATCTTTTTACACTGCAAAAACGATCTAGAAATAAGCAAAATTTTCTTAAAATAAGTCTATTTCCCCTTATATTTAGTAGGTAAATAAAATGATTTGCCAATGGAATTAGAATTTTTAGTCTTAATATAAGATAATTAGATATGATGCACTTGAAATAAAACAATGAAATAGTTTTTTCTTATTCTAAATTTAAATTGTCTTGTTCCATTGGCAAAGTGTGTCATTTACCCCCTAATTCATGAAAAAAACACCCTTATTTTAAGAAAAAAGGACTTAATTAGATTTCAATTTTTCGCAGTGTGTGGAGGCTAGGTAGCCTCGTGAGACCATCCTGATCTCGCGAGCTTTCAAGGTTTCACGCGCTAATCAGTCTGGAGACTCTCCGTTAAAGAAAATTTGGAGCCGTTCACCAAACGAACGTCCAATCAGCGTTGGCTTTGAAGCGGGTTGAGGTGTGACGCAACGAGAAGCGCGACAGTTCAGTCTAAAGAACATGGCGGCTTCAGCCGATGAAACTAGCGTTAGCGTGGCTATCAAGCAAGTTTTATCGGATTTAGAGAGTATTTCTTTTCTCAGAGGAAAAGATGTTTTTGCTCTTCTCCCGACTGGTTTCGGCAAGAGTAGCCTGGCTTGTGGTTGTGTTTTCGTCGTCGCTCTGTTAGTACGTCATATGCTTCGTTGATCTGATTGGTTTATTTGGCCTGTCTATCACCAACATAGGCCAATCAGCTAACCAGTATTTTCGCCCCTTCCCAAAATTACTTCAACGGAAGGTTTCCAGATGGATATGCGGAGCAAATCCATCTGGCGAAGTCAGGTTAGAGGCTGGGTGCCTCCGTCCGCCCCCCTCAGGACACTAAATTGTGACATTTCATGGGCATTACGCTGCCGTGCGTTACGCATAAGTTAGGCCGTTGTTGGACATAAGTTCTGGACTTGTTATGGATACTTTATGTATAACCCCAAAATTGAAAAAAATACATAGAAAGTTCAGCGTATGCCAGCGCTATAGGAGATTTTGGGACTTCACATCCCCGTCAGGGTGTGACAGCGGCTTTAAGAAGTGAAAATTCAACAAGATAAAAACAGTTGAGAAAGACCAGCAGAATATTGATCAGGAGTTTAAAAAAAAAAGGTAATTTATCATGAATGTTCTTTCTGAAATGAGGCTGTTTTCTAAAATACACCTTAAAAACGTTGTTAACAGGCAGACTAACCTTAGAGGCCTCCAGCTCCTTTATCCTGTCCTCAGCAGTACCCAGCTTGGCCTTTAGAGCGGCGATCTCCTGCTCCATGGGCATCACCACTGAGCGCAGCTTCTCTGCATCCTCCTGAGCCTGAAACAAACCACACCTTTTTAACGACAAAATACCTACAAAACAGTTTAGGGACAAACATTCTGAATATCTCTATTCACTCTGCACTTTCACTTCAAATATTAAGCTAAATTCAAGGAGAAGCTGAGAAGCTTTTTTTTTGTATTTAACATAAGAAAATCTGCTCCAACCCTTTTGAAGATGTACATTGCTTTTGCTCATCCAGTAAAATGTTGTTTGGATGTTTATTTCTGACTATAAATTAGGGTTGTCAAAAGTATCGATACTGAAACGTTGTATCCGGATACAATACTCATTTTCAAAAGTATAGATACAGCCATCTAAAGTGCAGAATAGTGGAAAATGCACTTTCTGAACACTGTGTGATTGAATAATTCTGTGCACTTTTCAGTTTCAGACTTTTTTAGTAACAGGTGCAGCTGCTGAGAATTATTTTTGTTTAACTGGTTTGGCCAGTGTCATTGTTATGTCTGCAAAACATAGCCAAGTAAGGAACACTTAATTTTAATTTTGTAAGTTTTTTATCAAGCTTGCTTAATATTGTGCACAGCATACAATCTCAAAATATTGTTCTTATTGTTTTTTTTATTTATTCATTGATTTTTTTTTTAGTAATGAAAATATTTCTGTTGAATTTTAGAGTCTTTGTTTTTATCCTTGTGGTATCGAAAATGGTATCGAGTATCGAATATTTGACTTAGTATCGGTATCGAGTTGAAAAGTTTAGTATCGTGACAACCCTACTATAAATACACAATTCAACAGCTTTTAACTCAAACACTCATTTTCTAATCCTGTTTTCAAGACAGAATGTGTTTAAATGTTGGGAATAAAACTTGCGCCGCCTCTTTCCTCCTTCTGCCTGATTGCATGCTGCACCGTTTACTTGCGCCATGGCAGCTGCTCCATCTGAAGAGTTGGTACGATGACTTTAAATGAGCAAATTTTAAATTCAGAAAAGACAGAAATGGTTATCTTAGGACTAGGGTTCTGAATGAAAAGGAAGTCGATCAGTCAGCCACTTCATTCAATCGGCCTTCAATAATAACTTAGAAGACCTTGGAATTATTTTTAAACCAGGAAAGTTTATTTAAATCCCTTATTTAAATAGGTTTCTAGATTTCAGTTCTTTAACCCACACAGTGTTAATTTCATCAACCAGGACGATGGCGAAAATATTTCGTTAACACCCCTTTTTCCCGTGACGATGAAGAAACGATGACGCACAAAAATTCTTTCCAGAAGATAAAAATATGATAATAATAATAATAAAAATCATTTCTTCCTCCCAACTAGATACCCGACACAGTGACATCACAGCCACATCAGAGGTTGGTGAAGGAAGGGAAGTCTGTTTGAGGATGAAGACTTTGTGTATATGATGAAACAAGCCGACAAAAGGTTAAATGTGTAAAATGGGATGTGTGTTAAAAAAAAGAATCAGTGTGTGAAATTCGATTCTGCACAGTGTTATATAAATAAAATAGAGAAAACTAGAAGCAGTGTGTGGAGAAGTTCTATTATTTACAGTGTTGACTTAAATGACCAAAAATTTGACTAAAACTAAAATTGATTTTCGTCATTTAGTAGGGGGAGAATCCTGAGGTTGTGAGTCCAATCCCCCACTCCCACAGACTGCCATTCTGGGTCCCTGAGCAAGACCCTTAACTGCACACTGCTCCCCGGGTGCCGCACAATGGAAGCCCACTGCTCCCCGAGGGGATGGATTAGATGCAGAGAAATTATTTCATTGCTCTGTACTTGTGACAGTGGAATGACAATGAAGTTGAATTCTATTCCAAGACTAAAATTGATTTTCGTCATTAAGACTAAATTAAAAAAAAAAAGGTGACGAAATTAACACTGCCCACACAACATTGGTGAATTGGAAATAGTCCATGCATTTGTTACTTCAAGCCTGGACTATTGTCATTCTTTACTATCAATAAGTCCAAATAAAAAAGTTAAAGCCTACAGCTGATCCAAAACACGTCAGCAAAAGAAAAAAAAAAGGATAAATCTACCTTCTTCATTTCATCCTCCAGATTCTCTTCTTCTTGACCCTCTGTGAGGCGACGTCTCAAATCCCCCAGTTCCCTCTCCATCGCCTCTCTGTACTGGTTCCACTGGGCTCGCTCCTGCTCCAGACGCTGGTGGAACTGGACCTCATATTCACAAACTGTATCTGCAGAGCCACAAAATTCAATTCAGTTTATTTCTATAGCACCATTTCACATCATGTCATCTCAAGGCTCTTTCCAGTTCACCAGATCATCCAGTCACATTGTTTCAAAGTTTTCTATCTAAGGAAAACCAGTTGATTGCATCGACTCATTGACTCAAAGGCAATCCCTTAATCTAAGCATGCTTGTAGTGACAGTGGAGAGGAAAAACTCCCTTTGAACAGGAAGAAACCTCCAGCAGAAGCAGGCTCAGTGTGAGCGGCCATCTGCTGAGGCCCACTGGGGTTCAAGGAGACAGAAGCAGACATAAAAGAAGCATAGATACAAAAGCAGCTGTAAAAGACGGCCCCGTCCAGGAAACACAAAATAAAGAAGAACATATTAAACCAACAAGGAAGTAAGACAGGAAACAATAGAAACTGTTTCTCTAGTTGCAGATGCTGCCTTTTATACTTTTGTTGAGAGTCAAATAAAACTCAGACATCTTTCGTACAATAATATCACAGAAGTAGAATAAACTAAATAAACAGCTTTTGAGCTTATAAGGTTATCATTTCCGATATTTTACTGCGTGGTGTATTTTTACATATATAATTATTTCCAATAGAGTGAGAAAACAAAAATCACTTTACCACAGAATTCAGAACAATCCTATTATATTTTTTAAAACCTGAGGTGTATTGTGTTAATTTTGTAACATCGGTCCGACTAGACGAGCAGCGGCCATGGAGTTTACCTTTCATGATGGCCTGCAGAGAGGCCACTTCCTCCTGCCATTGGCTGCGGACCTGGTCGATAGCTTCCTGTTTGGTGTTTTCCGACACGGTGGCCACGGCTTTGATGGTCTCGATCTCAGCCTGGGCCTGAGCTAGCTGGGCATGTACAGTGCTGAGCTCACTTTGGGAGTTCTCCAGGGCCGTCGTTTGCCTCTTCAGTTCCTCTGAGGACAGGAGACCAAGTTGGATCAGATGAGACAGGGATGAGAAAAATTGCATATGCAATGTGCATATGATTTATAAAGTTTATAATTGTGTGATACCAACCTTCCTTAGACATGTACAGGTCTTTGAATTTGGCTCGCTTCTGGTTGAATTCGGCCTCAAGCTGCTGCTTGAGTCGAATGAACTCTGCTCTCTCCTGCTCCAGAGCAGCAACTCGCTGCTGAAGCACCTCTGGAACTAGAGTGACAGGGGGAAGAAGCAAAAAAAGAAAACAGTTAATCAGCTGTTAACTGCATGTAATTACAGAGGGGTGGTACAAATCCATGTATAGTTTTAATGAATTAAAAGGTATTGTGGAGAATTTTCTCCATTTTTTTAAAAGACCCGCCCTCTCCACTTTAAAGAAAACGTGCGTGCGAGAGCATTCATGAACTCATTACTCCTCGTGCATGCTCGATTTGAAAGTTGCTGTTCTCATAGCTCATAAAAGCTTACTGTGTCTGAATGTCCGCCCTAAAGGCCTGGTTATCCTCCTGTGTGTCGCAGTGAGTTTGTTTCAGATATTTTTGATTTATGCCCAATATTGAAGCGTGGTCTGCGCTATGTTATTCCAAGCAACAACAAGAGGGCCAGTCAGGAACGAGCTATGGATCTAGATACGGCCGAGGAGGTGAGGAAGTGGAGGCAAGTTTGTGCGACAACAGAGGGATATGAGAGCCAAAAAGAGCGGGGATCCAGGTGGAAAAAGGGTCCCAGCGTTCTCGCACACATTGGCAGTCATACAAACAAAACAAGCCAGCAAGGTACCAAACAGGAAATACGCATGTAGAGCGGATATAGATTTGACCAATCAGAGGCCTCCTGTCTGCGGCCACTTACAATTTTGGAGACGTGCAGCGGAGTGTCTGCGGCAGGGACGGGGGCACATTTGCATTCACTGCGGCACACACACAGACGACCTGGTTTCTGAGTATAAATCAGCTCTAACCCCTAAATCCCTCCATCACTATAGAGCGGGGACTATATAGTGAACCTCATTGTCAACTCAGTTAACTGACCGTTCAGACAGTTGATCACTACTTTTTGCTCCCTGTTGGTCACGTAACTCCTCCTCCACTGCACGGTGCCTCCGCCATCTTTGTTATTAGTCGCTGCTGTCAGGTAGCGAATTCCTATGGCGACAGCGGGCCGCTGAGACAGCAAATCCCATAATGCTTTGCGTGGAGAGCTCTACGTGCAAAGCATTCTGGGATATATCTGCCTCTATTAAGGCCTTTCTTTTCTTCTCATACACTTCGTAGACACTTTTTCTCTTACGACCCTCAGCAATTGTCAAAGAACGGTGGTGAGAAAGTCGAGCTTCAATGACTGAGTCATAGCTCACCACAGATATGCGCCTGAAAGTGCGCAGAAAAAGCCTTACGTAAACATATCAACATAATGATTTACAATTAGGAGGACCACTTATTTAGATGATCCGCATGGAAATAAAAGACTTTCCTCTATGACTTAAATGTTAGCAGTAATTAGGTGCAATCAGCAATGCACCAAAACAGAAGTATAATCCTAATAAAAGGCTAAGAGTAACTAAAAACAAATAATAAGGACAACACTTTTGGCTGCTAAACAAAACTCAAATGTTTATCATTTTATTTTAAATATTAGGAGTAGCTCAGAATTTAAATGAGAAAAAAACAAGGAACAAATAAGTCACCAGAATGCCCACACTAGCCTGGAGTGATCAGCAAACCTTTAAGGAAGTAAATCCTGGTCCCTGTGTGAGGAGGCAACAGCAAGCACTACCAGAGGATAAAGCTGCTCCAATAGATGTTGGAATAGACCTGGCAGGTCTGTATGTTATTGGCTAATATATTCCACGTTTTATATATATATATATATATATATATATATATATATATATATATATATAATATGTATGTATTATAAACATTTCTATGCTAATGCAATCTATAGCTAGTTGGACACTAACAGCGCTGCTCAAAATGTTAAAGATCACACAATGTTGGAAGGACAGATGTGAATACAAGAAAACATTAAAGTTTTATCTCATATCGCCATCAGTGTAAAGTTTTTCACCATCATGTCGCCCTCATTGACACAAAGCTGTGATCTATTTGACAGGAGTTATATTTTTAATAAACAATAACAAACATCTGTGTTGTTATCGATAGTAATGAGAGCATTAAGCAGAAAAAGGTTACCTTTCAGGTTAAATGTTAAAGTAGTGCAGTGCTGTGTCCTAACCAGCCTGAAAATACTTCCAGTCACAGATTTTTCCTACACCAGTCGCAGCTCGTACCTGGTTTGACTCCTGCTTTTTAAAACCAACACAATGTCCAGAGACGGCGACATTCTCGCATGCAGACGGGCGAATGGAAACATTTACGAGTGACAAGCAGCAGATTGGTGCTCAGACGCTCTGCTAGTCATGTGATACCCGAGCAAACTCCAACAGGATTTCACATTGATCCCATGAGTTTTCAAGCACAAAGTTAAACTAAACCCCCTCATTACAAAGCTCTAACTTCATTATAAAAGAAAGGTTTAACCATTCAAGGAAAAAAACTCATAAAAAGAGGCAGCATAAAAACAAAAAAACACAAAGCCAAAGTCCAGCACCCTTTAGTCTATTCAACAGAAATGTGTTTATAGACTTTAACTAGCTTGGTTTATACCAGATACATTTAAAGCAGGTGTTGCTTAAAAACATTTAATGCAATAAAACATTATTAAAATCAATTTTATTTAAACATAAAAAAATGTAATGATATTTTCAGGATTCATGGTGTTTCTGCCTCTCCCTTATCATCGTTATTATCAGTAATCAGCTGATTAAAATGTCTGAATGGTTAGCAATCAGACCTGCAGGGTGAAGCGTTCATATCTAACAGAAAGAGGGTCCTGGGATCAGATTGGGGTCTTTCTGCCAAACATTTGCATGTTCTCCCCATGAATGCATCGCTTTTCACAGGGTACCCCAATTTCCTTCAAGCAGCCCACAAAATGCAGGACGATGAGGCTATCTGTTCTCTTTAAAATTTCCTTAGATGTGTTTGTAGATGGTTGTTTGTCTAGGGTGTTTCTCTACAGTCTTATGTCTGTAGAGAACATGTTGCATGCAGGATGTTTCCTGTCTCTTTCCCAAAGGACCAATGGAGACAGGAACCAGCTCCAACAACCCTGCATGGATAAGCAGGTACAGGCAATGATGGATGTTACAAAATGTGAATTTTCTTTTTCTTTTAGCTGCTCTCCTAAGGCCATCCCACAGCTAATTACCTGTCTGCATCCTAAAACATGCTTGGAGTCCTTTTCTCTAACAACCAACCCACAGAACATCCTTTCTTTCCATGATGATCCTCTTGTTCACTACTAATACACTCCCTGTCAGAGTAATTATACTCATCCACCATTAATACTACGTTCTATATCTGCAGGTGAAGGTTCCCAGTCATCCAGGTCATAGTCATTCAAAAAAAAATTTTTTTTTTAATCCACTGGACTTTATTTCCAAGTTTGAAGATGTTTCTCTTCCCATCCAGGAAGCTTTTTCCAATTCAAAATGTCAGGAATATGGTTGGGTTCGAGGCTTTATACAGTAGCCCAACAAAGCCTTGTTTTTGTTTAGAAACCATGCAAATTGGAACGGATGAACGGGTCCGCCCCTTTGGAATGGGGGTCGTTTGGGTTCTTTTGTTGGCCTGCAATGCCCCATACCTGTCTATGTCTCTTTCAGAGACATAGACAGGTATGGGGCATTGCAGGCCAACAAAAGAACAAGCTGCTGAAGACACAGACGTCCATCCCCGTAAACACTGGGACGGAACGCAATGGGAAAGGAAATTATTCTGATTTCAACCGTTGCGTAGAATAAGATTACAAAAAAAAAAAAAAAAAAAAAAGATTTTAAGACAAAAATAGATATAGAATAGAAATTTTCTTAATTTTAGGACAATATAGTCTGATATAGAGTACATTTATATACACATTTAAGCCAGAATGATTTGACAATTAAATATGATTTCCCTACTATTTTAAACCCCAAAAAAGTGTTGAAATAACCCTCTATAAACTATCCTACTCCATTTATGTCTGACATTTTCACTATCTAGATACTACAATGCTTCCATGTTTACATCATTGCTGGTTTTGTTAATCCTGCACCAAGCCTAAAACCTAACTAATCCCAATTGTATATTATTTTGCTGGTCCAGCTTCATCACAAAGAAAGCCAATATGAAAAACTATTAAGCTAGATATAATTTAAGGACAAGCTTAACTGTTGAGCACTCTTGATCATATCATCTGCTGACTGTCTTGCAAAATAAAAGCAAGAATAAGCACCAGGTGCAGGGAAACCAGCCCCCCTTACAGGCAATTCCAACCCTACTTACACAGAGCATTGGAACTGGGTCGGTACCACCCATTAGAATCGGTCACAGGCTGAAAATTCGGATCCAAACCCGACCTTTAGGAATAAGTCTAAGTAGCTAAAGCTCACAGCTACACAGAAAGTGATGATACACCACAGTTAACGTTGTGCTATTGAGTTTGTAGGTAAATATAAATAGCATAAATACTTATGGTGTCTTTCAGATGTTTAGCAACATTGAACTGGTAATGTGAAGTTCATATGCGCACACGGTGGGTGACAGAAAAGGTTCAATAAGAGCCAGTGACACGTCGCACTGATGATGCTAACTGGCTAATGTTGTCAAGGATGCAGAGGCCGCTGCCTTCGGGTCTGTCAACCGTCAACACCCCCTCCCCTTACACCCTCCACCCTAGAAGGGCGTCAAACAAGGGACAATTACCGTCATGTTGGGACGACAGAGGGGAACCCTCGGCCTCCTCGGCCATGGTTTGGTGAGGGAAGCTTCAGACAGTTAACAGAGATGGAAAAACAGATAGGAGCGCCCAAGAAAACAAGCTAACATCACATCTGATGTGAAGCTAGAGATGTCGGAAATGAAGACTTTCCGGTTGGAATTTCAAAATAAAATGAAAATGTAGACTTAGGGAAAGTTTTAGGTGTCGGGGTCGGGGATACTTAATACAAGCTTGAGCAAAAGCATGTTTGATCTAATCCTACACAAAAGCTATTTATTTCATTTCTGAGAAGTCTGTTATGAACGTGTAATGGGCATTTGTAAATATATGCACCGTCAGTGTTTTATTTTGAAGGAAATATTCGCATTTCCTGTTGCATCGTTACCTTCCAAAAGAAAAGTAGAAGGGAGATGCTTTTAATATACGTAGACCGGAAGAAGCGAATGCAGCACTTCCTGCGCTACCGTGTAGAAACTACATGCGTCATCTCGTCCGCCATGTTGAGAGTGTCATTTTTGTCAGATACAGACGCAGCTGTTTCCAAAAATGTAATTTCCCGATTACAATACAAACATTTTAACTTTGAATAATATCTGAATATGAATAGAAGACAGAACAAAATCGCTTTTTTTTTCTTTTCAAACAATATCAGTCTGAATGTTATCCTCATTGGGATTTTAATCGTATTATGTTTATTATGACGAAACAAAGTTTTTGTGGCCACATTTTTTGAGCTCAGTTTTATTTGTATGCAATATTTCATAAGGATAGGGCTCCTCTGTGAATTGACATCAAAAAGTAAAACGTTTGATAAGTCAAATGTTTTTGGACCCTCATACTGCCAGCTTTAAGAAGATTTCAGTTTTATTTTCCTCCTTATTTGCAATGTCTGTTTTCTTGGGTCAGACATTCTAACCACATAGGTTAGATGTGTTCCAAAAAAGTTAAAAAACAATCCACTGGATTTTGTTTCCAAGTTTGAAGACGTTTCGCTTCCCATCCAGGAAGCTTTTTTAATTCAGATTTCAGAAACATAGACAGGTACAGTGGGGCAAAAAAGTATTTAGTCAGCCACCAATAGTGCAAGTTCTCCCACTCAAAAAGATGAGAGAGGCCGGTAATTTTCATCATAGATATACCTCAACTATGAGAGAGAAAAAAATCCAGAAAATCACATTGTCTGATTTTTAAAGAATTTATTTGCAAAATATGGTGGAAAATAAGTATTTGGTCAATAACAAAAGTTCATCTCAATACTTTGTTACATATACCCTTTGTGGCAATGACAGAGATCAAACGTTTTCTGTAAGTCTTCACAAGGTTTTCACACACTGTTGCTGGTATTTTGGCCCATTCCTCCATGCAGATCTCCTCCAGAGCAGTGATGTTCTGGGGCTGTCGCTGGGCAACACGGACTTTCAACTCCCTCCAAAGATTTTCTATGGGGTTGAGATCTGGAGACTGGCTAGGCCACTCCAGGACCTTGAAATGCTTCTTACGAAGCCACTCCTTCGTTACCCGGGCGGTGTGTTTGGGATCATTGTCATGCTGAAAGACCCAGCCACGTTTCATCTTCAATGCCCTTGCTGATGGAAGGAGGTTTTCACTCAAAATTTGACGATACATGGCCCCATTCATTCTTTCCTTCACACGGATCAGTCGTCCTGGTCCCTTAGCAGAAAAACAGCCCCAAAGCATGATGTTTCCACCCCCATGCTTCACTGTAGGTATGGTTTTCTTTGGATGCAACTCAGCATTCTCTCTCCTCCAAACACGACGAGTAGAGTTTTTACCAAAAAGTTCTATTTTGGTTTCATCTGACCATATGATATTCTCCCAGTCATCGTCTGGATCATCCAAATGCTCTCTAGCAAACTTGAGACGGGCCTTGACATGTACTGGCTTAAGCAGGGGGACACGTCTGGCACTGCAGGATTTGAGTGCCTGGCGGCGTAGTGTGTTACTGATGGTAGCCTTTGTTACTTTGGTCCCAGCTCTCTGCAGGTCATTCACTAGGTCCCCCCGTGTGGTTCTGGGATTTTTACTCACCGTTCTTGTGATCATTTTGACCCCACGGGGTGAGATCTTGCGTGGAGCCCCAGATCGAGGAAGATTATCAGTGGTCTTGTATGTTTTCCATTTTCTAATAATTGATCCCACAGTTGATTTCTTCACACCAAGCTGTTTACCTATTGCAGATTCAGACTTCCCAGCCTGGTGCAGGTCTATAATTTTGTTTCGGGTGTCCTTTGACAGCTCTCTAGTTTTGGCCATGGTGGAGTTTAGAGTGTGACTGTTTGAGGTTGTGGACAGGTGTCTTTTATACTGATAACGGGTTCAAACAGGTGCCATTAATGAAGGTAACGAGTGGAGGACAGAGGAGCCTCTTACAGAAGAAGTTACAGGTCTGTGAGAGCCAGAAATCTTGCTTGTTTGTAACTGACCAAATACTTATTTTCCACCATATTTTGCAAATAAATTCTTTAAAAATCAGACAATGTGATTTACTGGATTTTTTTTTCTCATTTTGTCTCTCATAGTTGAGGTATATCTATGATGAAAATTTCCGGCCTCTCTCATCTTTTTGAGTGGGAGAACTTTCACTATTGGTGGCTGACTAAATACTTTTTTGCCCCACTGTATGTCTGTCGCTGCAAGCATGCTTAGTGTGAGGTTCCTGCATGGTGTTGGACTGTGAACACAACCTCCATCTGTGGATGTTGGGCCCTCATACAATCCTGACAGAGTCAGTTTCTAACCGTTTATGCAGACACATGCATGTTTGTGGTCTGCTGGAGGTCGTTTTGCAGGGCTCTGGCAATGCTCGTCCTGTTCCTCCTTGCACAGAATCGGAGGCAGGGGTCCGGCTGCTGGGCTGTTGCCCTCCTCCACGTCTCCTGAGGTACTGGCCTGTCTCCTGGTAGTGCCTCCAGCCTCTGGACACTAAGCTGACAGACAAACTTTCTTGCCACAGCTCCCACTGATGTGCCATCCGGGATGAGCTGCACTACCTGGGCTACTTGTGTGGGTTGCAGAGTTTGTCTCAGTGGTCTGTGGTCCCGACCTGCAGAACTACTCCTTTATTGAGTGCTTCTTCCTAATCGCCAGTAATTTCTACCTTCCTTGGTGCAACAGCATGGAAAAATGATTATCAATCAGTGTTGCCTCCTAAGTGGATAGTTTGATTTCTTAGACGTTTGATTAAATCAAAGTTATACTGTGTTCTTTACATCCTTCCTTTATTTTCTGAGCAGAGGAGCCCTTTACTGTTAATGCTGCATAGCATAAAATCCTTGAAACCAAGCTTACTTGCACAACTTTTTGCAACAAAATGCCACCAACAATAAAGTATTGGCAATGACACACCATCTGGTTGCTCATCCAGCATTAAAATCAAGCTCTCTCATTTAAAAACATAAACAGAAAAATGTTTTAAATCATGCAACAGTGTCTGGATCAGAAGCATGCAATTCATCATAAATTTATTACAAGGTTGCAGCTGCTCATTACAACCCTGTTTTATCTAATCCCGGCAGACTGGAGGTAGACTGGCAGAAAAATCAGAGAGTTAAAAGAGGAACTGAAATTTGTAACAGCTGAAATATGTATGAACTGTGCCGCTCTGGTGTAAGTTTTATCGGGTCCATTCTGTTAAAATAATGCCTGCAGGTGGTGCAGATGATTAAATGTGATTTATTTTTGCAGAGACTCAAAATATTCTGTAGAGAATTTGTTCTCTTCTGTCACTCTGACAGACTTGCAAACACACACAAGCTGGGGTCAGTGAAGCATGGAAGAGGGTGGGGATTGTACAGCCTCAGCCCACAGGTCTCTTTACTGTAACGGAGAAAATGAGAAGCTTTTATGCAAAGTTTCTGCACATGATGACTGCTGTTGTATCATGCCATCTACTTTCTTTTTAAGGTCCCTGAGCCAGACAACAGGTTTTTAAACAGCCTTGGATCCATCTGCTGGTTGACGAACAGGTAGGACAGACTATCGGATTTTTGGAGACTTTTTCAGGAAAATCTTGCTTTAGATTAAAAATTGTTAACCGGATGAAAAAAATAATAGTTTGACATAAGAAAGGTGTAGCTAATAAAAGGGGGGTAAATATGCTGCTTTAATGGAATAATGAATAATCAATATGTGCTCTTGGAAGCTGACAGGAAGTTGTTGAAGGGTTTGGGGAGAAAAGATAAACTGAAGAAAAATGCAGTTTCATTGAATCATCAAGACGGAAATATGAGTTTCTAGATGGAATGAAAAGTTGAATATAAGCCTTCTTTCACTTTCATATATTTGTATAATACCAACTCTTACAGCTCAATAAAAAGCAGCAAAATGTTTTTTGAAGAAATACATCTCTTATTGTTTTAGTGGCAGTGCAGTTGGTGTACTTCCTCCCAAAAATAGTCCCTAGAGGTTGTAAGGAGACTTGTTTGAGGCTCACAATTCAGATGCTGAAACCAAAATAACTTTAAGACTTAGTCGACACTCAAAAAGAGGAAGTGGTGAACAGTTTTCTTTCCGATCCACAGCCTGGTATACTGAAAAGCAACAGATGAAAACTTGTTAAATTCGATTGTCTTTGTGATGCTTTTTTAGCGAAGGGATTCTTTTTTTTCTTTCTCCATTTTATGGTTTGTGGTGTCCAGCAGAGATCCCATGGCCTTACCACGCAAATACATCTGGGTGGTGTTGATACTGGCGATGATTTTTGTTTCGCTGGTCATCGGCATCATTTTCGTCTTCATCAACAAGTGTATATCCAAAAAAGGTGAGTTGAGACTCCAAGTCATTGAAATATGCGCTGACATTCTTTAGATTTTCTTTTCTTTTTTTTTTTTTATTTATTTGATGTTTATTTATTAAAAACAGACATTTGTGTGACAGATTTTCTGCTTACCCTTTGAGCTATGGTATCATTAGATAAGGAATATTAAAATGTAGAATACTTTAAGTCCCACAGAAATAGGACAGAAAAAGAAAAAAAGGGGAGGTTTTCTATTTGATAAGTTCAGATGTCGATTAATTCTAGATAATGCCATCTGGATTCATTAACTTAACCCTTTAAAGCGTGTACTATGAAATCATTGACAGAAAACTGGCATTAAAAAAATAGACTTGTCATTGAACTTTCTGACAAAAGAAATAAAAACTAAATAAATAAATTTTGTGTAAGTTAAATTAGATCCATTATTTTTAACAATTTGGATACATCAGGCATTTCTGTACAATGTTTTATACTTTTTCTGTTCACTATATGTGTCTGATTATTACAGAAGAGGATTAGTGCCAATGAGGGGAAAAAAAGTAAACTAATTTTTAAATTTTATTTCAGTATAATTATTCTCATAATTCTGACTCTAATTTTTAAGAATTCTGATTTTAATCTGTAAATTCTAATCGTGGAGGAAGAGATTGTAGTACAATAGAGAATTAGGGCAACTGAAAAAAAAAATTAACTGATTTTTACGTTTTATTTTGGTATAAAATGGGGGGGGATCAGAATTCTGAGAAAAAAGTCAAAATTCTGAGAGAAAAAAGTCGGAATTCTGAGAAAAAAAAGTCCGAATTCTGACCTTTCTCCCATATTATACTGAAACATAATTTAAAAATCCATAAACTTTTTGCTATTTTTATCAGTGACCCTAATCCTCTTCCGTAGATTATGTAAGTCAAGGTTTTAAAGAATAAAAAATATTTCACTGATAATGCATAGGTCTAAAAAAAACTTGTGTATCAAATATATATGATACACTTGGCTTTAAATGGCTAATTTTGTCTTGGATTGTTGTTAAAATAATAACATATGCTAAAAACATTCCTGAGCCCTATTCCTTAGCAACATATGTAAACATCAGCTGCAATCAGTCCGCTTTTAATGGCTTAAACAAACGGATCAAATTTAAATATGGACAGTTTGTTCAGCATCATTAACATTGTAAACAGTAAATGTCCTGTACTTATATAGCACCTTTATTCAAGTTAGGAGACTTGACCAAAGCGCTTTACACTACATTCATTCACGCACACATTCACACACTGATGGTGGCAAGCTACATTGTAGCCACAGCTGCCCTGGGGCTCACTGACAGAAGCGGGGCTGCCGTACACTGGCGCCACCGGGCCCTCTGACCACCATCAGTAGGCAATGCAGGTGAAGTGTCTTGCCCAAGGACACAACAACACTGAAAGTCGGAGTCGGGGCTTCAACCGTCAACCCTTCGATTTCAGGGCAAACTCCTACATCCAACGCCACTGTCGCCCCAACATATATAAAATGATTTAAAACACATAACCTGTTAGAGATGATCAAATGGCATTAGTAAAATATGAAGAATATATTGGATCTAAAATGACATAAAAAGGAATAAATAAAATACAGCAATAAATGGTGTAATACATTTCACTATAACTAAGGATGCATAAATATAAAAGCTATCCCTTTTTAAACCCACACTATTTATCATGCTCCTATTTAAATGTCATGAGGAATGATTTTTTTAATGAGTCAGTATTCCAGGAACAATAAACTTACAGTTCCTTTTAGAAGATGCATCAGCAGAGGCGGATGCTGATTTTTAATCCTGGGAGGGTTTCTTCTGCACTTTATTTCACCCTAACTTTTTTTTTTCTATGCTCTTGCGTGCTAAACACCAAACTATTAGAAATATTTTAAAGGTTTCATTTTTAATAGGTTTTATTTCCCAATCCAGTGCTACAATCAGGTTTGAGGCAAATCTGGACTTTTTATCTCAACTCTGACATCATTCAGTAGCCAAATTCCTCAGTTCCCCTTCTTTAAATTGTATTTATAATTAAAATGACAACAAAAAGTGATGAACTTGTTCGACGCAGAGGCGTTGCTCTTCCTGCTTCCTCAGGCGTTTCTTTTAAATATATATTTGTATTCTGCACTGGTGTGTTTAATGTCAAATCTTTACTTGTATTCTAAGTGTAGAGATTGTTTTTCTATAATTAAAATGACTATAGAAATAAGCCACTGTTGTGGACAAGACGTGTGGCAAAAGTGGCTTTCCTTAATGTTTTACGTTAGTTTTCAATGATGAGATGGTTATTATTTTCTGCTTACTTAATTAAAGGTCCACAGATGAAATCACTCTGTCAATATAAATAACATTTAGCAGACTGCAGTAAAAAAAAAAACATGGTTTCTTCCAAAATATCATGAACCATTCAGCAGCTTGCATCAAAGCTGAGATTTCAGAGGGAAACTTTCATGGTTTCCATTGAAAAAACAGTTTTCTTTTATTTTCTGGATCGTCAAGCACTTCGAGACGAGATGTCCGGTAGATGTGAGGAAGAGATCAGGTTGAATAAGGGGGTCCAGTAAGCTCTAAAGGACCAGAACCGATTCAGCTGGAAACCACTGAGATTAAGCCATGAAATTAAAAAGGTAGATTTAATTCTCCAACAGTGTCAGCATAATGATTCACAATCAGCAAAGACTGACCCTGAAGTTCAAATCCATCATTGCAAAGTTTAGATTTTACCTAAACTTAATATGTTTGTAAACACAATACCTAAAAGGCACCAAACATAAGTGAAGTGTCACCGAAGTGTCGTCACAACTGCATGCAAAAATCAGAATTATGCAAAAAGCTGCAAAGTTAGGCACAGAAGGTCATTGCTTTTATGTTGTTTTGTTTTATATACTTCATTATATCATATAGCATGAACAAAAACAGACAGCTGTGTCAAAGCATGCCGCTATGCCACGGCCTGCTATCAAAGGGTTTACACGTCTTTTTATTTCCAGTGAAAATGTGATTTTTTTCCATCGAATTGTTTTGCTTTAAAAATATTTTTGCACCATATTTTTATACATAGTTTGACAGCTGTTTAGTGTTTTGAGGTAACAAGAAGATGACTGCATCAAAAAAGAAGCTGGAGATTTCCCTAACATGCTCTCATTAAGACCAAAACGATTCACTTTAATGTTGATTTTCTAAAGGTGATAAAAATGAAAATAACTGTTGGCATCTCTAGAAATTATATGTACAAAGTTCTTAAAACAAAAAAATGCTTTATTCACTGAGATAAAGGTATATTCTAATAAAATAATTAATCAAAATCACCTCTTAATGTGTAATGGGGGGATTTACTATCAGGCAATACTAGGCAATTGCCTAGGGCCCCAATTTCCTAGAGGCCCCATAAAACTCTGTTTACATGTATAGTTAACTATTCCTTCCAAAAAGTTAAAAAAAAAAACAAAAACAAACCAACTATTCCTTATTTGTGCTTATTAATCATGTCTTTGATAAAATCCTTTCACTGAAATGCCATCAGAACTTTTATAATATTAAGTGTGTCTCAGCCCCCCCCCTTCAGCGTCCACCATATTGGATCAGTCCATTTGCTGCACATGTTCAGAAAGGTCCAAACAGACAGCAGCAAACCATTTGAAAACAAACCATGCAAAGAGCAGTGTTGCCAACTTAGCGCTTTAGTCTCTATATTTAGCCACTTTTCAGACCCCTCTAGCACTTTGATTTCTAAAAAGCTCCTAGCGCCAAATCTAGAGACTTTTTTCTGCTACTGGAGACTTTGGAGACAACATCTAAAAGCAGCGAACTCTGCTCTCCAGAGCAAGTAGATTGGTAACCCCGCCTCCTGCTCTCCTCTATCTTGTCTGCTGTCATGATTCATGCAGCTATTATTTAATCCAAATGAAAAATGGAGAACAGATAAGCAGATCATGGCTTGTCTACAGTGAAAAGAAGGACTGGGTTATTTACTTTGGCCGTTTTGGAAACACAGGAAGGAGCAATCAGCTAAGTGAGCTTAGTGCTTGGAAAAAATCTTTCATTCCTTTAGAGACAGCATGAAAAGTCAGCTGAGTACAAAACATAGAGAGGAAAACAAGAAGAAAAGGGACAGGAAGAGAGGGACACAACCTAGAACAGATAATGGATGTCTATTCTATTAACATTTCTCTATCTATAGAATGGGTCTGTTTTATGTGTTGTCTTCTCAATTCAGAGGTCCCCCTGCCTGTCTTTGCCTAGGGCCCCAAATTTCCTAAATCCGCCCCTGCTTGGTGTCATGACTCAGAACAGAGGAACCAGTGTTCAGGCTAGACAGACAGTGGGATTACTCAAAAGCGTTTGTTTAAAAACAGGTTGTGGATCTGCAGTAGCAGTGGCTAGGTCATCTGAGGCAGGAAACTCTAGGGAGAGAAAACACAGGTTAGTGACCGTAGTGACATCTTACTGAGGAAGATTATGAACGTGAGTCACTAACCTGGTTTACAAGTTCAGTCCATGCCCAGAGAACAAGGTAGGATTTAGCCAGTGGGCTCCCAACAAGATGCTGCCCAGTGTTTCCCAGACACTGCAGCCCCGGAGAACAAGCAGGAGTCCGAAGCTAGGTCAGGCAAACAGGTCGGAACAGGAACAGACAGGCTCAGAGGTCCAGAGATTTAAAGACAGTTCAAGCAAACTGTTCAGACGGGAACAAACAGGCTCAGAGGTCCAGGGATTCAAAGACAGTTCAAGCAAACCATTCAGATGGGAACAAGCAGGCTCAGTGGTTGAGAGGCAGAACAGGTCAGGATCACGAAATCAGAAACACAAAAAAACTCTAAAAATCACCACTGGCTAGAGAGAACAAGATAATCTGGCACTGATGACTGGATTCAAGCACCTTAAATAGAGGCAGGAGCAGGTGGATCAGATGAAAGGTAATGAGCAACCTGGCAGGGTTAGACAGGCGATTGAAATGAGTAATTAAGCCAGTCATCAGTGCCAAGATCATGACACTTGGTACAATTATTGACGTACATAATTCCCTAAAAAGGTTGTTTAATTTAATAATCTTCTTTTATACTTTATTTGCCAAATTTATTTTGGCCAATACATTCTGTTATATTCCTGGTGTTTCTGTTTACTGTCCAGTTCCCTGCTCTGCCCACCACCTGCAGCCTGTTGTTAACTCGACTCCTCTGTTTTGCATTATGTAATCACCACCTTATTATGCAGAAGCACCTGTTTTTATTCACTATTTGTCAGTTCCTTCTATTATCTATTTCTATAATCCCAGAGGCCTCTTCTTTTTAGAGACCTTTTTTGATGATTAAGATCTCAGCATCACCTGCCCCCCCCACCAGGTATGACTTCTGTTGTACTTGGGTCATCAGGAAACAACCATGACCTAAATCTTGCTTATTGTTTCTTTTTTTTAGATTTTCTAGTATTTTTCATTAGTAATCTAATTCTTACCAAAAAAAGTAGCAATGTGAGGGGACACTTAGGTCAGTTCCTCTTCACTGCTGACAAATATAGACCGTACAAGGACTTCAGTTTATCTTCTCACCACACACAATGAGCAGGATGTTGGAGAACAACAGCAAACAGTGACGTCTGGGTCAATGAGTCAGATAGTCTCCATAGAAGCACTTCCACAGAAGGGATTCATCGTGCATCAAATCAGCCTTCTTCCAATATCAAGTCAGCCTCCAGAGAAAAATCCTGCAGTGAAACTGAACAAAGGAGAGCATAGCAGAGGATCCAGAGCTCTGGAGGATCAGAGAAACTGTGGATAGAGGAGAGGTCAAAGAGCCCTTTGTCTGTAGCATCTGTGATCTATGTCTAAATATACATTTTTTCACTCTCTGAATATATTTTTATAAATTAAAGGCAACATTTTCTTAACTTTTAAGAATTAGATTGTTATATTATCGCAAAAAATTACTAATTTATTTTTAGAAATTGTTAATAATCCGAGTATCATTTAAAAAATGATTCATCTGTTGGAGAGGTTAGGACCATTTTGTAAAACATGGCTGACCCTTTGTGTTAGGGACTGAGCCAAAAAAATCAGAGAAGCAAAGGGAAGTCATTGAGAAAAGAATGGTAACGAATCTATTTAGCAAAAAGAATTAAAACTTCTAACAAAATGGGGCCTGTAAAGGAAAACAAAAGAAAAAAAAAATCAACAACTAAACTTCCCTAATGCAATTACAGAAAACAAAACCAACTAGAGAAACCTAAACTAAAAATAAGAAGTATATGAATTTACAGTAAACCAAACGAGCAAGAAATAACAAAATGAGTCAACTAAATGTGTGCGCCTCCCAAATAGTCAACCAATGTCAAAGCAAAGTAAAATAAAATGAAATACAGTAAAGTATAAAAGATTTATTTAAATGAAAGAATTTCCAGACCGTTTGTTCTGTGGTTACACATGCGGCCTTCAAACTTTGACTCTTTTAAAGGCTTTTAAATTAATACCAAGTTTGATGTACAAACAAGGAATATGACTTTTCTTTCCAACGTCAGAATTAAGATTGTACTATAAGCAGTTATACAGTATATTGCTTTACTGTTTAATTGACTGCGGCACTGCAAAAATTATCCAATCCAATCCACTTTATTTATATAGCACATTTAACGACAGAAAAAGTTTCCCATGTGCTGTACATAACAATTAATAAACAACACAACAATACATAAACACAATACAACAATAAATAAACTAAAAAGGACACAGAGGACCACACAAACTATGGAAGCAAATCGTTACCATATTTAAAATGAAAAAGCATTTTCAGAAATGCTTTTTCATTTTAAGAATGTGGCTGCATTGTTTGGCTCATAAATGAATTTAGTAATCAATAATCCTGTTTGCATTTTCATTTTCTTGTTTAACACCGCTCATCCTTTTACTTAATTAAAATTAAAAAGAAAAAGACATTTGAGATTTATTTTTAAAAATTTACCCCAGCAAATACATACCAAAATTCAATTTGAAATGTAAAATTTGAAAATGAAAAAGCATTTCTGGAAATGCTTTTTCATTTTAAATATGGTAACAATTTGCTTCTATGACAAACTACATGTTGTTAAAAGCCAAAGAGTAAAAGTAGGTCTTAAGACGAGACTTAAAACACTCCACCGTAGAGGCAGTCCGTATATGGAGGGGCAAAGTATTCCAAAGTCTGGGGCCAACTACAGAAAAGGCTCTGTCCCCTCTGGTTTTAAGCCTCGTCTTAGGCACTGTTAGCTGAAGATGGCCCTCAGACCTCAGAGCACGTGGCGGAGAATAAATCTGGAGGAGGTCAGTGATGTATTGAGGAGCCATTCCATTCATGGCTCTAAACACAAACAATAAAATCTTAAAATCAATTCTAAAACGAACAGGGAGCCAGTGCAAAGACGCAAGAACTGGTGTAATGTGTTGATGTTTTCTGGTCCCTGTTAAAAGAAGGAGATAATAAAAACACGATTTTAAAATGCTATTTATTTGTTAGTTCAGTTTAAAATCGCTGTCTATGGTGACACCAAGGCTGGTTACTTTGGAACGCACAAATTGCTTGAAAGGACCCAAGTCAGAGATGCAACTTCCAAACACCATCACCTCTGTCTTGCTCTCATTAAGCTTCAGAAAGTGTTCTGACAGCCAAGCCTCGACATCACCCAGACAGAAAAGCTCTTTGAGAGGAAGAAAGTATAATGCAAACAATAAAGGTCCCAGGATATAACCCTGAGGGACCCCACAATAAAGGGGGGCAGACGATGACGTGCCATCCCCCAGCCTGACAGAGAAAGACCTTTCTGACAGGTAGGACCTAAACCATTGGAGAGCAGTCCTCTTACACCTACCCAGTCCTTCAGTCGGTCTAAAAGAACTGTGTGGTCAACTGTGTCAAAAGCAGCAGTAAGATCTAAAAGCATTAAAATGGCTGAACTAGAATCAGTTGTTAAAAACAAATCAAAACAAAACAAAGATTGAAATAAGTCAACCTTTCATAGATTAACTATATTTACCCTTAATTTGATTAGGTAAATAAGATGATTTGCCAATGTAATTTGTATTTTTACTCCTTATTTCTAGATTTCTTTTGCAGTGCATGTTCCCCTTACACCACATATAATAATCCAAAACAGGAAGCAATGAAACTATATATAACTATATATTGTTTTTCTATCTCTGCTTCTGTCTCCTTGAACCCCAGTCGGCCTCAGCAGATGGCCGCTCACACTGAGCCTGGTTCTGCTGGAGGTTCCTTCCTGTTAAAAGGGAGTTTTTCCTCTCCACTGTCGCTACAAGCATGCTTAGTGTGAGGGATTGCCTTGGAGTTAATGAGTCGCTGCATTTAACAGAAAACAATCAACTGGTTTTCCTTAGATAGAAAACTTTGATTCAATCTGACTGGATGGTCTGGTGAACTGGAAAGTGCCTTGAGATGACATGATGTGAATTAGTGCTATAGAAATAAACTAATAGAATTTAACCTGAATTATTGTCAAAAGTACATCTGAGGTATTCCCTGTAACCTGAATTAAAAGTTATTATAACTGTATGAAATATTATTATTGAGCGGCACCCTGTGGATTTGATTAGCTCAGATGAATCTTTAATGCTCCCTGTGGCATAAACCTTTGGAACCTTTGCTGTGCTTAAGAGAACAAATCAACTAAAAGCAAACAAGAGCAACAAACTTCAAAAAAAAAATCAAAATGTTTATCGAATAAAAGTGCATAACAAACTGTTTTTTTAATGTTGTAGAGGTATAAGTTTATTTTTCGCAAAGCTTCAAAATAATTAACCATTTATTTCGTGTTTCTTGTTATTTCGATATAGTACTTTTTTGCTCACTGCAGTTATATTTATATTCATCACGCACTTATGTTTGGACTTTTATCAGATAACACAAATCAACCCCATCCAGTGTTTCATGCTTTTGAGAAATTTCCTGTTTCTGTTTTCTAAAGTTTAATTTAAGATGATTTTCTTTCTTTTTGCAGGCAAACACCGCATTTTACAGCTTCAGGGAAGATCTGACGGCAGAGTCGAGTATGCATTCTCATACAGGTTTCTCTAAATAATAAATGCACCTCTTTGTTTGAGATCTACTGAGCAGGAAACCTTTTTGACGCATCAGTTTGAGAACTGGACAAGAACAGTGCCTGAAAACAGCTTTTTTTTTCTCAATACCAATCAAAATATGTTGACCTGCAGCCTCTGAAAAACGTTAAAATCATTGCAACAAACGTGCTTCATGATGGGGGTTATTTCATAAATACTACCAGATATTAGCCCTCTCTGTGCTAAACGGTCACTGATGAAGAAAGCGGCGTGTGAAGCATAAACCACAATATGACTGAACTAATAGGATGCTTCCTTTTAAGATGGTTTGAGTGAAGCACAATAAAAAGACTTCCTCAAAAATTAGACAGCGGCCAAACCATAAGCTCACTAATCACCTATATTCTACTCTTAGCTCTTTGATTTTTGTTCATGTAATCGTATTTATTTTAGTTGAATTATTTCTGCTTTTGTTCAATTTCATTTGCAGATATGAAGTTGCTTAAAAAGATTTTATATAACTCGAACGTTTTAAATTTTATTACATAGAAAAAAACAAAAATGTATTGAGAAACATTAAGCTTTGAGGTTTTCATTTCGATCTTTTCCTCACTGTTTGTGTTCAGAAAGTAAACTTAAACATAAATTTAAACTCACAAATAACAGAACACAGAAAAGATAAGAGACTAAACAAAGATATTAACTTTAACACCTTATTAGCAACATTGCATGTGAGGAAATTTAGTGAATGTGACATGACATGAAACATAAATAAACACAAGTAAATAATAATAAAATCCAAGCACCTAAGGACCATTTAGGAGAGTTTGAGCGTTTGTCTCTCGTACTGCATATGGGAGAACTTAAAAATCTACGGACGGATTTTATTGCAAGTTTTATCAGAGGTGTCCCTCATGCCGAGGATCAATCCAAAAAATTTTGGTGATGATCCAGATCATAATCTGGATACAGGATCTTTTTTTTTAAAGATTCTCTAACATTGTGAGATAGGGATATTTGGTGGAACAAGCAGTTCCCCACTAAACCAGAGGGTGGCAGCAGTGAGTAATGACAGCCTCAGCATCGGACTCAAAAATATTGGAGGTATTTTACTGAAGGAAAAACAATACATAAAGATGGAAAGTTGTTGATTTGTTTGCAGGATCAACTGAAAACCTACAAGCAGATTTTATGGACCTTTTTTCCTAAAGGTGTGCCTCATGCTAATAAACAATTCATTCAAATTTGGTAATGCTTCCTTTTAAGATGGTTTTAGTAAAGCACACTAAAAACACTTCCTCAAAAATTAGACAGCGGCTAAACCATAAGCTCACTAATCACCTATATTCTACTTTTTAGCTCTTTGATATTTGCTCATATAATCACAATTATTTTAGTTGAACAACTACTTCTTTTTGTTAGATTTCATTTGCATATATGAAGTTTCTTAAAAAGATTTGATATAACTTGAACGTTTTACATTTTATTACATTAAAAAAACAAAAATGTATTGTCAAACAATGTTCAAGTTTTCCATTATCTATAGATACGTCACCATATGGGGCAAAGCATGCTTCTTGGGGAAGGTCTGCGCTCTCCCAGTCCTTTCCAGTGTGGTAATTACAGTAGCAAGCATTCAAAATGGCACTTCCTAGTTGAATGCCAGCTAAATGGCAGCACACTTCCCTGCAACTCCCTGCAGAATCCCCTCCAACTGCCAGCCACTGGGGTGACCCTCTCTTGCATATTTCTTTACTCTGACTCCACCCTTTCACTGAATTACAGGGTCTGACCAGGATATGATGCTTCTCTCTAGATCTTAATGTCTACAAATCATGACAGAAATAATATTTTAGAACAAATATTGATGTTAAAAAGGGAACTGTAGAGGACCAGCCAATGACCAGGCAAGGACCCATCAAGGAAAGTGGGGAAATTTTAAATGGCTACTACTGTATTACTCAGCTGGTCGCCTACACTGGAAAAACGATCTAAAAATAAAAAATAATTTCTTAAGCTAAGTGTGTTTATCCTTAATTTGAGTAGGTAGATGAGACAGTTTGCCAAAGCAGTGAGTATTTTTACTCTTATGATAAGATAATTAGATAACATGCACTTGTAATAAGACAATGCAATTGTGTTTTCTTATTTTAACGGTAAATTGTCTTGATACATTTGCAAAATGTCTCTTTTACCTCCTCAATCCAACAGTAAATGCACTTATTTTAAGAGAAAATGACGTATCTAGATTTGGATGTTTTCCAGTGTATGAGCAGTTTTATATTTAATGCTCTGAACCTCCTTATCAATGCGTTTTTTAGCACAATGTTGTTGTTTTTCTCCCTTTACATTCAATCACTGCTGCACTAGAATAGAAATGTCATGAAAGCTATACAAAACGAAATTTAATTTTGTTTACAGTCTGTGGATACAAAATAACAAAAAAAGTCTCACAAAGTTATATCTATAGTTATGCACATAGGCAAATTGAAATAGGATTTCTTATGCAGAGTTAGATAAAGTCTAATACTCACTATAGAATACTCATTCATTTAATGCATTTTTAAAGTTTTGAAGGAATAGAACCATTACAGTGTTAATTCAAGGCTCATTATTTAAGATGTTATTATGACTGTATGGTCTTAATTCTCATTATTAGTAGCTTTTTTACAATCCATTCATCTAACTCCACTAACTTCACCTCCCATGTCTGTTAGTTAGGGTCCAATTCCTTACAAAATGATAGTTCTAATGATTAAATTCATTATTTCTTTGTTCTCAATATTTTTCAGGAGCAATAAATACCTGTTGAATCATCCTGACACAGGTACACCTCCTCTTCCACCTCGGACACAGTTTCTAACCGCAGGTGAGGCTCTGCTTCCTTTCACTACATTTTATAGACACAAACTGTGGGGCTGAAAAGACCTGGCTGAATGTGACAGTTAACCTTTTTCTACAACGAACTTCAGGCCAAAACAGAAACCTGCTTATTCACCTACAGCCCAGAGCATAGAGTGACCTTTATTTGTCTTTCACAAGGGTGAGAAAAACTCCCTTTTGTCATGATGGGTTCAGGTTCTTAGCCCATATGCAGAACACAACGGAGGCTGGGTAAAAGTTAAACAAGGTTTATTGAATGTTTTACAATAAAGAGGCAATGTACTGGGTCAGGGGCTGGTCCGGGCTGGTTCACAGAAGTCTGCTGAGAAGATAGTTTGATTAGAAGGCAGGCTGATGAGAATGAGTCTTTGATAATTCAGAATTATACCTTGACTGAATCCGGGCTTCTCTTTGAGAGAGAGGGAACCGTTGGGTCCAGAGACTGTTTGTTCAGCAGAGTTCCAGAGCAGCTGCAGCGTCTAGCTTCTGACTTTAATGGCAGACCTTGATCTGAGTTTCCAGCTCTTAACTAAGAGCAGCAGGGGAATCCAAATAGGAATCTTCAGGTTTGGCTCTCCAGGGCAGATTGGCAGGTTAAGCTCATCCAGAGCTTCTGGCTAGAGACAGGTTTCCTGTGAGGCAAAAACAGAAGAGAGTTAGAATCTGATCTCTCTCCAGAGACAGCTAAGATTCTTTCAGTTTCAAGGCTCAGGTTGCTAACCAAACTAGGTCAACACTGCGGCATCGAAGCAAGGTCTGGCAGCTGGTTATAAAGGGCAGGTCTCCTGATGAGTAGATGCGTCTCAGGTGTGCTGGAAGACTCCAGCTCCAGGAGACCCACAGCGCACTCTGCTGGAGGAAGGTGGTACAGCTCCAGATCCCAACACCTTTTAACAGTTCTCTGGTTACAGATAGGCATGATCCACTCAAGAAACTAGACTATAGATTATAGATAAAAGCATAGACATTACTACCTAGACTAACGTGCCAATAGGGCGGCCATTTTAGGCCAGATCATAGTTAAAACAGTTGCTTTCAGAATAAATAGGAGAATAATAAATAGGAGATCTCATTTTAATCACATGTAAGATGAGTCAAAGATAATATCACGATAATTCGATATAATAATAATTTGATTAATTCCTTACACGTTACAACCTTTTAAAAGACCAAAACAAATGTTATAATGACCTTTTAGTCAGATTAAAAACAATTTAAACTAAAGTCTAACTGGATGAAATATATACATACAGTTACATATTGTATCAAGGATATTACAGTGATAATTAGTATTATGACCGATAAAGGAAACTTTTTTGTAATGTGATTTACAAAAGAATATATATGTATAGTCAGAGCAGATTTATGTTCAAAGGGATTCTAATGACTACCCTATATACACAAATGCAGTTCTATAAATAAAAAGTATTACATTTATTTATTATATTGATAGTTCATACATATATCCTCATTCACACCTTTCAGAAATATGTTCATTTTAAGTACTTTTCTCTGCTTCCATCCCTGCTACCCATTAACACCCCTAGTTTTGACACCAGAATAACAGTAACTGTGAAAAATTATAACCCTGATGAAAAATAACTCCAGGGGATCTGGTTTGTTGTCTCCTTTTATTTGTGCATCCATAGGCAGAATAAAAGTTGGGCATCCTGAAAAGTAGCTCTGGAAGTTTGCTAACTGTCACTGCAAAATCAAAATTATGTAATAAATTAGAAAATCATTTTTATCAATCAGTTGGTCCCATGGAGCCCATGAAATGTTGATGTTTTCAGTCAGACAATTTTTCTGGAAATCGGTTGAGAGTTCACTGGATTCAGAGTGTATGAAATCTTAAAGTACCATTGACGTGTATTGTTACTGACAGCAGCTTGGTCTGACCTAAGATGGCCGCTCTGACAGCATGCCTCTCACCCGATCACTCAGGGTCTATCGATGTCAATGCTTAAAAGGATTCAAAGCATTCACAAGACCACATTTGCTTTAGACTCGACTTTGATTGATGCCAAAAAACTTGAGACTAGGACTGTCATGATTAGGTTGTGATGTGAGGACCCAAATGCAGAGGCAGGGAGGTAGAGGTGAGTTTCTTGATGATTTAATGAAGAGTTAAAAAAACAACTGAGGCAGGAATCCAAAATCCAAAAAAATATAACTTGAAAAAAAAGTCAAACAAACCAGAAACCATGGAAACATTGGGGGGGGGGGGGGGGGGGGGGGGGCTATCACGTGGAGGAAGACTCAAAGAGACGGAGTTGGAGGAAGTTAGACGAGGAACCAACACTGAAGAACTGCACAGAGAGAGTATTTATGGGAGACTGAAACAAAGAGAGGACAAACGAGCAGATTGGGAGCAGGTGTGAACAGAGCAGAACAGGAAAGGAGCTAGGGAAAAAGGAGAACACAAGAGGGCAGCAGAGGGCAACAAATAAAAACCTGAAAACTGAAAATAACCAGAAAACACAATAAAATAAGAATTAAATCACTAAAACTAGAAGACATGGAGCAAAGTTAAACTGAGGACTCAAAAGAAAACAGAACAGAACCAAAACTGTGACAAGGATTTGACTTGTGGTTTTAGACTCAGAGTCTGTGTAACAGTTTTCATCCATTGCTATTACGAGCAAAAGAACATGAGTTTATGTTTAACTGTGAAAATCTGTTAATGTTTCTTGTAGCTTCAGGATAATGACCACATGAATGTCTCACCAACTGAATATATAATTTCTATATTGAGGGACTTTTGATCATTAAGGAAGAAAATAAACCTACATTATCTCTCATCAGGTTCAAAAGGCTTTAGTCAGACCAACATACATTCATACATTCATACATTACCATTCACTGTGATTTGACAAGATCTTGACACAATACATTATAACATAACAATTACTTAGATAACAATAAAAGTATTTTGATTATCATTAATACTTTTGTAAATCACAATACAACAAAGTTTCCACTACAGAAACTGAATAATAAAAGCAATAATGATCTCTTTACAATTACAGTGCATTTGCTTACTGCAGTATTGCAGCAACACGTCCAACTAAAACATTTTATTAAAAACACTCCCTGATCATTTTGAACATTTGTGGTATTATTACTTTTAGGATGACCGTTATTATTCATAGACTGTAGTTGCTTATATGTAATTCTATAACATAAATTGTGAAATATATAGATAGTTTTCAAAAGAGATATGCAGGAATTAATCATTCAAATGGAGGATGAAAAATATATAATCGGTACAAGGTTGGGACATCATAAGTTAATGCCAGTTTATACTACTATTCCAACCCATTTTCTAGGTTACTCATTGAAGTGAATGTTGATTCTCAGCATAAAGTCTTCTGTCGGGGCCCAAGTGCCAAAAAACATATTTTATTAATGTCAATATCTGTATGTCTGCTTCTGTCTCCTTAAACCCCAGTCGGCCTCAGCTGATGGCCGGTTCTGCTGGAGGTTTCTTTCTGATAAAAGGGAGCTTTTCCTCTCCACTGTCGCTACAAGTTGTAATGATCTCAGAATATTGGACCCAGAATTCGAGGCGAGACAGGCAGTGGGAAAGTTCAAAGCGTTTATTAACAAACAGGTGCGCGCGGCTGCTCGTCTGCTGCGGGGGGGATCTCTGATTCAAAGTTCAGTCTGCTCGCGGAGCTTTGACCGCAGTTGCGGCGGGCGACGCCCCGAGAGAGAGCGAGCAGCAGACGCCGAGCAGCAACAGAGTCCAGAAGGGAAATCCAAGGCCGAAGTCAGAAGACAGTTCCAGGTTCAGAAGCCGGTAGAATCCAGGACCAGATGCGACAAACAGAGCAGACAGGGGCAAGGCAAAAACTTGAAATCCTCAGGGCAGAAACTGGTCAATATCAGGAAAACAGGCAGACTACAGATTGCTAGGGAACGTATCACAAAAACACAAGAATAACCTGGCGCTGATGGGAGGCAAATACACAACTTAAATAGTAGAGGAACCAGGTGGAAATGATCGGCGATAATCAGCCGCAGAACCAATTAGACAGGGAGCAAGAAGCAAAGGAAAAAACCAAACCATCAGCGCCGAGATCATGACAGAACCCCCCCCTTCAAGGGCGGATTCCAGACGCCCCAACAGGCTGATCAGGATGATCCCCGTAGTGGGGTTCCTGATCCCGGATCAACCGGCCCGGAATCCAGGACCTTTCCCTAGGTCCATAACCCTCCCAGTCAACCAAATACTGAAGCCCACTGCCTATCCTCCTAGACCTGAGGAGGCGGCGAACAGTGAAGGCAGGGCCCCCCTCTCTGAATCGGGTGGGTGGAGGTGAACGGAAAGGATAAAGATCTTCTCTATCCCCATAATAAAAATCCACCAAACCAGACTCAGAAGAAGGGGGAGAAAAATAACCCGGACCAGGCTCCGGGGGTGCTGGGGCCGAGGTTACTGGAGGATCTGGGGTTCTGACAGAAACCAAACGAGTCTTAGGTAACAGGAGAGCTGGGGAGGCAGAGAGTCTGGTGCGTCCCAGCCTGGTTTTACCCCTAGAAGGACAGGAACTGAGGAAGTGTCCATCACTGCCACAGTAGAGACAAAGACGACAGCTGATTCGACGTGCCCTCTCCTCCTTGGAGATGTATGTGCGTCCCAGCTGCATCGGTTCGGGCTCCGGCATCCAAGCCGGACCAGGGGCTGACGCAGGAGCATAGGGTGCGGAGTGAAGAACAGGTTGAGGGAAGGCCGTTGTCAGACCCTCCTCTCCCTGCGATGCTCAGTGAGGCGAAGCTCGATCCGGTTGGCAAGGTCCTCCAGCTGCTTCAGAGTCCGGGGGTAGTCGCGGGTCGAAAGCTCATCCTTGATGCTTTCCCGCAGGCCAAAGAAAAAAACATCCATGAGGGTATCCTCATTCCAGGAACAATCGGCTGACAGCAGATGGAAGTCAGTGATGTACTCCATCACTGACCGCTCTCCCTGTCTGAGAGTCAATAGTCCCCGGGAGGCTTCCCTACTTGGAAGAACTGGACAAAAAACTCGGATTAGTTCCAAAGAAAAATCATCAAAAGAGCTGCAGAGTTCAGGATTATTCAGCCACTCAGACGTTCCCCATAATTTGACTTTTCCCGCTAACAGAGATATAACATAGGCCACCTTGGCACGATCAGAAGGAAACGCTGAGGGCTGTAATTCAAAATGAATCTCGCACTGAGTCAGGAAAGCTCTGCATTGATCAGGATCCCCTTTAAACACTTCAGGAGGGGACAGACGCGGTTCGAGATAAGCTGAACTATCAGTAGCAGACGTGGGCGCTGCAGCTGTCACGGGCGGGGCAGCTGGAGGAGCCTGATTACGCAGGTAATTGAGGATCTCCTGCATGCCTGATTCTAGACGGGAAATGCTCTGATCCACATCATTTCGCCGCTGCCCGTCAGCCGATGGGTCCATGTTTTGGCCAGGTTATTCTGTAATGATCTTAGAATATTGGACCCAGAATTCGAGGCGAGACAGGCAGTGGGAAAGTTTAAAGCGTTTATTAACAAACAGGTGCGCGGGGCTGCTCGTCTGCTGCGGGGGGGATCTCTGATTCAAAGTTCAGTCTGCTCGCGGAGCTTTGACCGCAGATGCGGCGGGCAACGCCCCCAGAGAGAGCGAGCAGCAGACGCCAAGCAGCAACAGAGTCCAGAAGGGAAATCCAAGGCCGAAGTCAGAAGACAGTTCCAGGTTCAGAAGCCGGTAGAATCCAGGGTCAGACAGGACAAACAGAGCAGACAGGGGCAAGGCAAAAACTCGAAATCCTCAGGGCAGAAACTGGTCAATATCAGGAAAACAGGCAGACTACAGATTGCTAGGGAACGTATCACAAAACCTGGCGCTGATGGGAGGCAAATACACAACTTAAATAGTAGAGGAACCAGGTGAAAATGATCGGCGATAATCAGCCGCAGAACCAATTAGACAGGGAGCAAGAAGCAAAGGAAAAAACCAAACCATCAGCGCCGAGATCATGACACAAGTATGCTTAGTGTGAGGGATTGCAGAGACTCAAGGAGTCGATGAAATTAACTGGTTTTCCTTAGATGGTAAACTAAATGTTGAAAGGATTAATGACCAATGTAAAGATTGAAAGATGATGACTATTAATGTACATATTTTGATTTACCTCTGAGCACAAGCAATCCAGGTTTGGATTCATGCTTAGACATGAATGTTAGAGACTTGGAACTGGACACTGAACTGGGATAAAGAGTTTTGGTACTTGTCTATTTGCCCATGATGTATTTCTTGTTGGTTTTTGGCATTTTACTCCTAATACTTCTAGTAGGAGGCTTTTAACAAAGATCTCCTCATTACAGCTAAGTAAGAGTTCCAAAAAAAGTAAAAAAAAAAACAACAATCTACTGGACTTTGTTTTCAAGTTTGAAGACGTTTCAACTTTTCGTTTTCAACTCAAAATATCAGGAATTGCGTTGAGTTTGAGGCTTTATAGAGTAGCCCAACAAAGCCTTGTTTTTGTTTAGAAAACGTGCAAATTGAAACGGACGAACGGGTCCACCCCTTTGGAATGGGGGTCGTTACCTGTCTTCTCCCTCTTTACCCAGCATGCATCAGAGCAGACTTAATTCCATTCTTGAGATTAACAGCTGTCCCAGCATGCACTGCAGCAGCAGCAGCTTCCAGGTTAGCGCTCACAGAGCTCAGAGTATTAGGTTAAAAGTTCTCTTTTCTGTTGCCATTGTACAATAAAACTACATTTTAAGATCATTTGAGGCGAGAACATTATACTTTAAAGCGTCACGATATGGCCCATTTACCGATTTAATGCATAATAATAAAAAAATCCAAAGTTGAGAGGACTGCAGCAACAAATGGACCTCCCAGGCAATGGCAGCTAGGGCTAACGTTAGCTCGGTGCAGCAGCCCTCTCTCTGCATTGCCGTGTGTGAAGGACCGCTGGGTCTGATGGAGGTTTTATTGTTTTATTTGGCAAAATCTTCATTTGATTTGTGTTTATCTGACTGGGTTAATTATTATTCCCCCAATAAATGAAAAAAGTAAGAATTTATTATTATCTAAAGAGACTATTAATAAAAGGAGGTGAGGTGCAGCTCCAGACGAGCAGAGCGTGTGGTGATGTCATCAGTGCGTTTCTGTTCCAATTGATCCAGATTTATGCTGCGTGCTCCCGTTCTCCCCGAGTCCACAATTTCCTGTGTTCTTCTCTACAACAGACCTGGCGATGACACGAGTCCGCACCTGCGTTCTTGTCAATTGAGAAATAGGATATGTCTCTAAAAGGGGGGTCGTTAAAGGGCATTGTTGGCCTGGCTGAACAGGCGAGGTCTTCTGTTCCCCGGTAAAGGGGGTTGGGGTTGCGATGATAGCAGAACAGATCAACTCAATTGCTGCATTGAAAAAGCTTCCTGGATGGGAAGCAAAACATCTTTAAACTTAGAAACAAAATCCAGTGGATTGTTTTTTAACTATTTTGGAATGAGTATGGCCTTGATGACTGAGAATCTTCACCAGCAACTCAGAAAGAGGTGTTAGTTATTAGGTAAAGTGTTTCAGGTTGTTTTTCCACAGTTAATGACAAACTGTTTAAAAGGAAACTTTACTTTTACAGAGGCTCAGAGTTATGAGAATCTGGCTGAAGGACAAGAGGGAGATGACCAGAGTGATCATGACTATGAGGAGGCCTTGGACCAGAAGCTGGACTCTGTGAAGGTACAGGACAATACAGGGACCTTCCGTCCTCCTCCAACCTGCAATCTTCCAAACAGCAATTCTAAGATATCAGCCGGTCAGAGCTACGAGAATCTGGCAGAGGAGAATGACTACGAAGAGAGCACAGATCAACAGCCGGACTACATGAAGGTGGAGGATGAGACACAGAGTTTTGCTCCTCCCGCCCTCTGTGAGGATTCAAATATGAAATGCAGCAGTTCACTGGCTCAGAGCTATGAAAACCTTGCTGATCAGAATGAGTACGAGGCGGGCATGGACCAGCAGTCAGACTATGTAAAGGTGGAGGATGAAGAGGTGTTCCCACCTCCACCAACCGAGGAAGGAAGGGACAACATCTCCACCGCTTCTACTGAGGACTATGATGACATCGGTGCAGAAGATGAGGAGGACTATGATGATGTGGCATAAAACCACAAGAGAAAGGGACAGACTTTTTTAACTCCTCATTTTCTGACTCCTGTACATATTCTCCTGGTTTGTCCTCCTTATTTAGTAGTAATCAATAGCTGATTCCTCTGCAACCTGTTAACTGGTCATTTACTGGTCTTCTCAAGGCGTTTCAGCTGCCTTGTAAGTTGCCATCTAAGTTATGTTTAGAAAATGTATAAAGCATGAGCATAGTAAACATAGCATGAATGCCATCAATACATAACTAATTAATTTGACTAAGGCTGCTTTCTAACATGTTTTTTTTTAATAATAGATGGAGCAGAGATGATTATAGAAAAGATATAAGAGAAATGTAGAGATTGTTTTTTAGTCATACTCCTTTGGTGGAGTTCTGCTTCTTAATGTTTGAAAGATTGCATATTAAATTATAAAACCGAATGGCAGTGATTAATATGAACTTTAATATGGATTAACTTAAAACCTGAATGTGGAACATGAAAGTGGTAAAAAGTTAAAACAATTTAGATTTAAGACATCCATCGCATGGATGGATGGATGGATGGATGGATGGATGGATGGATGGATGATGGATGGATGGATGGATGGATGATGAGGGATGGATGGATGAATGGATGATGGATGGATGGATGGATGAATGGATGATGGATGGATGGATGGATGGATGATGGATGGATGGATGGATGAATGGATGATGGATGGATGGATGGATGGATGGATGATGGATGGATGGATGGATGGATGATGGATGGATGGATGAATGGATGATGGATGGATGGATGGATGGATGATGGATGGATGGATGGATGGATGATGAGGGATGGATGGATGAATGGATGATGGATGGATGGATGGATGAATGGATGATGGATGGATGGATGGATGGATGATGGATGGATGGATGGATGGATGGATGATGGATGGATGGATGGATGGATGGATGGATGGATGAATGGATGATGGATGGATGGATGGATGGATGGATGGATGAATGGATGATGGATGGATGGATGGATGAATGGATGATGGATAGATGGATGGATGATGAGGGATGGATGGATGGATGGATGGATGGATGGATGGATGGATGGATGGATGATGAGGGATGGATGGATGGATGGATGGATGGATGGATGGATGGATGGATGGATGATGGATGGATGGATGGATGGATGGATGGATGGATGGATGATGGATGGATGGATGGATGGATGGATGGATGGATGGATGATGGATGGATGGATGGATGATGGATGGATGATGGATGAACAGATGGATGGATGATGGATGGATGGATGGATGGATGATGGATGGATGATGGATGGATGGATGGATGGATGATGGATGGATGGATGATGGATGAACAGATGGATGGATGGATGGATGGATGATGGATGGATGGATGGATGATGGATGATGGATGGATGATGGATGATGGATGGATGGATGGATGGATGGATGGATGGATTGATGGATGGATGATGGATGAACAGATGGATGGATGATGGATGGATGGATGGATGGATGGATGGATGGATGGATGGATGGATGATGGATGGATGGATGGATGATGGATGGATGGATGGATGGATGGATGGATGATGGATGGATGGATGGATGGATGGATGGATGATGATGGATGGATGATGGATGGATGGATGGATGATGGATGGATGGATGGATGGATGGATGGATGGATGGATGGATGATGGATGGATGGATGGATGATGGATGGATGGATGGATGGATGATGGATGGATGGATGGATGGATGGATGGATGGATGGATGGATGATGGATGGATGGATGGATGATGATGGATGGATGATGGATGGATGGATGGATGATGGATGGATGGATGGATGGATGGATGGATGATGATGGATGGATGATGGATGGATGGATGATGGATGGATGGATGGTGGATGGATGGATGGATGGATGGATGGATGGATGATGGATGGATGGATGATGGATGGATGATGGATGATGGATGGATGGATGGATGGATGGATGGATGGATGGATGGATGGATGAACAGATGGATGGATGATGGATGGATGATGGATGGATGGATGATGGATGGATGATGGATGATGGATGGATGGATGGATGGATGGATGGATGGATGGATGGATGAACAGATGGATGGATGATGGATGGATGGATGGATGGATGGATGGATGGATGGATGGATGATGGATGGATGGATGATGGATGGATGGATGGATGGATGGATGGATGATGGATGGATGGATGGATGGATGGATGGATGGATGATGGATGGATGGATGGATGGATGGATGATGATGGATGGATGGATGGATGATGGATGGATGGATGGATGGATGGATGGATGATGGATGATGGATGGATGATGGATGATGGATGGATGGATGGATGGATGGATGGATGGATGATGGATGGATGGATGATGGATGGATGATGGATGATGGATGGATGGATGGATGGATGGATGGATGGATGGATGGATGGATGAACAGATGGATGGATGATGGATGGATGATGGATGGATGGATGATGGATGGATGATGGATGGATGGATGGATGGATGGATGGATGGATGGATGGATGGATGGATGGATGATGGATGGATGGATGGATGGATGGATGGATGGATGATGGATGGATGGATGATGGATGGATGATGGATGATGGATGGATGATGGATGGATGGATGGATGGATGGATGGATGGATGGATGGATGATGGATGGATGGATGATGGATGGATGATGGATGATGGATGGATGATGGATGGATGGATGGATGGATGGATGGATGGATGGATGATGGATGGATGGATGATGGATGGATGATGGATGAACAGATGGATGGATGTTGCATCTGCAGCAGATTTATCCCAGCGGTTATTCTTTTAAACAAAGACTGATCTTAGTTTTATGAATTCACTTTTGAATCTAAATAAATCAGCTCATTTCACCCAGTTGGTAAAATCAGATAAAAACTTTTAAAATGTCCTCCGTTTAAACAGAAAAATGTTTTTTATTCATCCAAAGTTTACACCGCAACATTTAAGTCTGAAATCAGTCTTGAAATGAAGGTATGGGTTTGCAGAATTTGTGTGAACCACTGTTTAAAATTTATTTAGCAGAGAAAGAAGAGCATTAGGAGGATAGTTTGAGGGTTTTTCCAGAAACAAAAGTCAGAATTTGAGGCATGAAGTTGTGTCTCTTGCTTTATTCAAGACGGCTGCAGCACAGCAGCAGCTGGCATGAGGGGTTTTTTGTGTGAATAAAGCGAAAGCTTGTTGATTTGGGCACCTCCTATTCAAATTCAGACATACAGCCAACTAAAATAAATGAACGCACTAAAACTTCATCTTATTTATTCTCCATTCTGAGCTCTTTAAAGGCCCTCCTATGATGCCTTTTTACTACATTTTATTTGAAGAGCAAAGAAACTTCAACAATTGGTTTCTCTTTGTTGTCAACTTCCACCCCTTAATTATTTGTTTGAGGTTTCTTCAACCTTTTATTCCAGCTGTCAGAGCTGCAAATGCATTTCAGATATGAGGAAACAAGAGAGCAGTCTGCGTCAAGACTCAGCATTTCTGAATAATTTCATTATCTTCATCAAACCTTAAAAGGTGGAATTAGTTGGTGCTGAATTTGACAGGCCACCCACTGATAAACACAAATGCTTATATTTTTAGATCTAGATTCTATAAAATAGTCTAGATTCTAAAAAGGAATATTTTTAAATTATTATAAACTGTACTATGTATTTTTGAGGGATTCATCACTGCAGAAAATAACAGGGGCTTTGCCTTTTCCAGCCAAGTCTGGTTGAACATTTGGGGGTTTGATTGTCCTGCTGCCAAGTACAAACCAAATAAGATTATTATTTGGCTGTTTAGAGGTCAGGAAAGCTACCAGTCACTTAAGCAGAACATGATTTCCAGGAAAACAACACCAATTGTAATGGGGAACACGAAACTGTTGCTTAATTTCCTCTTTTGATAAATTCCATTGTGAAAAACGACGGGTGAAGATGGACCAGCTAGAAGAGCGAGGAGCGTGAGAACGCTGGGACCCTTTTCTCACCTGGATCCACGCTCTTTTTGGCCCTCATGTCCCTCCGTTGTTGCACAAACTTGCTCCCAATTCCTCACCGCCTCGGCCGTATCTAGACCCACAGCTAGTTCCTGATTGGCCCTCTTTCTTTGTGGCGTTGAATAACAGCACAGAACACGCTTCATTATTGGGCATAAATCAAAAAAATCTGCGAGAAGTTCACTGCGACACAATAACCAGCCCTTAAGGAGGATTTAGAGAAGCCAATGGACCTAACAGTCATATTTTTGGACTGTGGGAGGAAGCCAGAGTACCTGGAGAGAACCCACACATGCTCAGGGAGAACATGCAAACTCCATGCAGAAAGACTCCAGGCCGGGAATCAAACCCAGAACCTTCTTGCTGTAAGGCAGCAGTCCTACCCACTGCCCCACTGAGCAGACCTGCCTTTACCAATTTTAAGTCTATCATCTCAAACGTTATAATTAAAATGTAATGCATTTAATTTAATAGTTTTCTTAAGGTAACGTGGGTAATAACAATTTAATATACTGTTCAAAGCTTCCAATATTCACATGCATTGTTTAATTATGTATTATTGATTGACTTTATGATTTCACAGAGGAGAAATTTAAATTAGATTAATTTAGATTTATATTGTTATACAATAGCTGCACTTGTTCATATTAATTCAACATGTAAAAACAGACGTTTTAATTTTCTGTACTATATTATCAATCAAGCATTATTATTGCACTCTTGACTCTTGTCTGCCCAGCATGTGGCAACATTGAACAGTCCTCGTAAAATCTTAAAGGTTTAAAGCAGCCTAAATCATGGTCCTGCTGTACTAGTCAGCCAATAATGACTTATTATCAAAACCTGCAAAACTACTTCCTCATTATTAAGTTAAGTTGTTTTTTTATTACGTAATACAAGTTATCCTTAATTCATACAAAAACAATCCAGACTTAAGCCTAGGAGTAGGTTAAATTTACTATAAAGCAAGGACATGTTATCATACCTCAACAGATTTGGGTGAGCAGAGCTTTTACTAAATAATGATATTTAGGTATTAAATTTGACTCATTACTTTTAAACACTCAGGTTTACAGTGTAATTGGAGGTTAACAAGATCTCTTTTTTCCTCTATTTCCCATTATTGATGTGCTTTTAAAGAAACACACAACATTATTCTGAAAAATAGAAAAGGACATGGATAAAGAAACCAGTGACATTAAATAAAATGTCTTTTATTTGGCATTGAATTGAACCATAACCAACAGATGCCTTTGGCGCCCCCTGGTGGTTACCAAACCCAGATTGGCTTGCAGCAGCACACATTATATATGATCATAATATGAAAAAAGGCAATAAATGACTTATATTAGAGTATTGAATAAAATGAATATTAAAACAGCCCTGAGCCAACACTCTGACTCTGACCTACATACAGTAACCTTCCTCCTCACTAACCACATAATAACAGCGTGTCACTCATCAATTACTTCCTATTAAATATAAAAATCAGTTTCCACTGACATGGCAGCACATTTGCAATATTCATACACTTTAAATATGCAGAACATTTCCATGAGCAGCTATGCACTGGGAAACTAGCCTAGACTCAAACTAAAATAGAGGTTATTTGGAGAAAGGAAATTTTTAGGAAAGTTTTTATCTCTGTTTTCTAAGAAACAATTTCTTAACCCTTTATAGGGCAACTTATCATTTTTGATCTGTTGCATACGTTAAAAATGGAGTCCCCCCTGTCCCTCAGTGAGGTCTAGAAGCACAAGATCTATATCCAGCCATTCAGCAAAGATGCTGCTACATGGCTGTACTTCTTATTTTGACATTTGACCAATTAGATGAGCCCTTAAATTATATATTGCCTACTGGAAATGAAGTCGGAAAAGAAAGTTAACAAGAAAAAAGGTAAAAAGCATTAATGCCTCTAAGGTTATGTTGTACCAAAAAAAAATGTGCTTCTTCTCAGAGTGTTTTTCATGAATTTCTTATAGAAGCACTTTTATTATTTTTCTTAATATATTCGGAGAAGTTGTTATTACATTGATTTCTATTTTTGCCATGGATTTAGGAAATTTGGGGCCCTAGGTAAAGACAGCCAGAGGCCCTCTGAATTGAGAACACAACACATAAAACAGCCCTATTCTACAGATAGAGAAATGTTAATAGAATAGACATCCATTATCTGTTATAGGTTCTGTCCCTTTTCTTCTTGTTTTCCTCTCTATGTTTTGTACTCAGCTGACTTTTCATGCTGTCTCTAAAGGAATGAAAGATATTTTCCAAGCACTAAGCTCACTTAGCTGATTGCTCCTTCCTGTGTTTCCAAAAAGGCCAAAGTAAATAACCCAGTCCTTCTTTTCACTGTAGACAAGCCATGATCTGCTTATCTGTTCTCCATTTTTCATTTGGATGAAATAATAGCTGCATGAATCATGACAGCAGACAAGATAGAGGAGAGTAGGAGGCGGGGTTACCAATCTACTTGCTCTGGAGAGCAGAGTTCGCTGCTTTTAGATGTTGTCTCCAAAGTCTCCAGCAGCAGAAAAAAGTCTCTAGATTTGAAACTAGGCGCTTTTTGAAATCAAAGTGCTAGAGGGGTCTGAAAAGTCGCTGAATATAGTGACAAAAGTGCTAAGTTGGGACCAAGTAGCACTAAATTGGTGACTTAGAAACGACGCTGTCAAGGAACGCTATGGACAGCGGAAACATGCAAGAGGAGGAGAGTTTAGTGTCGGAGGTCGTGGATGAGTCTCCTCCGTCATCCATTTTTTATTTAGAGGAGGAAAGCGGGGACGAAGATGTTGTGGAAGAGGACGCCAGGGCGGCAGAAGCTTGGTTTGGTGTAGAAGGCTTCCAGCCATCCATGTTTGAGCCCTTGCCGCACAACTCTGCCAGTTCTGTTAGCTCTACGCCTGCCGAAGACACAGACGTCCATCCCCGTGAACACTGGGACGCAACTCAATGGGAAAGGAAAGGATTCTGATCTCTTATTTCAACCGTTTGATTGACAGATGACCGTTGATATATGATTGGCAAATTTAGGTGTTCAGGCTGAGGTATAACTAACTGGCCTGCATAAGATAACGAAAAAAACAACAAAGATTTTAAGACAGGATTTTTTTTTTATTGAAATTTTCTAACTTCTGGGACAATATGGTCTGATAAAGAGTGCATTTATATACATGTTAAGGCCAGAATTGACATTTATATATGACTTCCGTAGAACTTTAAAAACAACACTGGGCCCACTCTGCCCCCCCTTGGTATCTAGAACCGCCACTGTCCGTATTTTCTCTTGTTACTCCAAGATTTAGAGACAAAGGAAACGCTACGAGAAGAGCTTTTATTTTGAAAGTCTCCGCCGGAAATGTGGCGGTTTTGCCGTGTGACGCCGCGTGCAGGGCGCTCCGCATTCCAATGCGAGATGTGAGCAGAGTGCGGCGGGACTTCGCTGCTTCCCTACCGTCTCTCTGTTCCAGCCGCAGTTCCTAAGGATTGGAAACATGTCCAAGGAAGGAGGCTCTTGTCCGGACGGCTACAGAGCTTTAAGCGCCGCCGAGCTCACGGAGCTTCTACACAGCGACCACAAAATGGACCAAATTATCCGACTCAATGAGAAGGTAGGCATCTTCTGCTACAGCAAAGTACCGCTAAACCCCGCAGCTACTTCTGTTCTTTAATCAGAGGAAAATATCTGCTTTCATCTCTGCAGAGATAAAAGGTAAATTAGAGTATTATTTTTTTCTTTTTGGTGTGAGGCAGATGTAATAAGGATTATCGATTGTCTGCGTGGCCAGCGCTCACATTTCCAATTTTTTTCTTTTTTTTTATTGTTCAAATGTTTACCGTTTCCTTTAAGGTTAAGGATCTAAGTGTTAGTTTGGTTAAAAAAAAATAAAAATCTTTCATTTCTGCTCTTTAAATGTGTTTGTGTTGAACGGGGGTCCCTGCGGTTCACTGGAAACAATGTAGAGAAGTCATTTTTAGCTTAAAATAAGTGAATTTCTTCTTGAATTTAGGCAAAAGAGACATTTTGCTATTGGAACAAGACAATCTACCTTTATAATAAGAAAACACAACTGCACACTGAAAAAACTATTTAGAAATAAGCCAAAATGTCTTAAATTAAGTGTATTTACTCTTAATTTGAGCAGGTAAATAAGATGATCTGCGAATGGAATGAGTATTTTTACTCTTAAAATAAGATAATTAGATAATATGCACTGGAAATAAGACAATGCAATTGAGTTTTCTTATATTAAATGTAAACTGTCTTGTTCCATTGGCAAAATGTCTCTTTTACCTCCTCATTTCAAGAAAAATGCACTTATTTGAACAAAAAATGACTTATCTAGATTTCAATGTTTTTCCAGTGTATTGTCTTATTTAGTGCATATGATCTAATTATCTTATTTTAAGAATAAAAACACTCCATTGGCAAAATATCTAATTTTCCTACTCAAATTAAGGGTAAATACACTTAATTTAAGAATGTATTTTCTTAAAATAAGTGAATTTGTTCTTGGATTGAGACAAAAGAGACATTTTGCTAATGGAACAAGAAAATGTAACTTCATAATAAGAAAACACAACTGCACACTGGAGAAAACGATTTAGAAATAAGTAAAAATGTCTTAAATTCAGTGTATTTATCCTTAATTTGAATAGGTAAATGAGATAGTTTGCCAATGGAATGAGTATTTTTACTCTTAAAATAGATGATTAGATGATATGCATTTGAAATAAGACAATAACATTGTTTATTCTTATTTTAAAAGTAAATTGTCTTGTTCCATTGGCAAAGTGTCTCACTTACCTCCTTAATTCAAGAATAAATGCACTTATTCTAAGAAAAAAATAATAACTTATTGAGATTTCTATTTTTTGCAGTGCGTGTTCCAGTCCTGAATGGGTTCTTCTTTCTGTTTTCACATCTAGAGAGCATTGTTCCTGTTTTATTTTTCACATCTTATCTTTATAACTTTAATCAACATGTCCTTACTGACCAATTCCCATTTTTTTTTCTTTTTTTGTGGAAATAATCCACACAGTAAAATCCTATATAAGAGAAAGTAGATAAACTCCTTTTGTCCTCAGGAAGTCAGTTTACCTCCTAGAGGTAAACAGAGATTATTGAGAGGAAATGTTGCTGATATAAAAAAAGGAAAATGTCACTCAGACCTGACAGATTTACAATCGTTTATAATGAGCTTCAAAGAGACAGAATCGACTGGTAATAATCCCTGGGTTTAATTTCTGCTGTGCACATCTTCCCTTTGATCTATTATTATCATAAAATGAGTCATATCTCCTTTAAACTTGCTCCAAATGATCCAAAGAAGACGGCTTTGATATTTACAGGATGTAGGCCTTGGTTTCCTCAGGTCTGCTGCAGAAGAGACTCAGGCCGCCTGTTTTGTCCCAGGCGGAGTGAGGAAGTAAAGCTCAATCACATGAAAATTACTCTAAATTAAAACACTGATTATTTATTGAACAGGATGGAATCATTTCATTTTTAAAGTACTTTCAGAAGTTTGAATTCTGAGTATGAGCGGACTAGTCCTTTAACCCCAAACTTCTCCTAGGGTGTCACACAATGGCAGCCCACTGCTCCTTTGTCTTTGTCTTTGGGACCCATCCCCCCTGCAGTGGCAGCATCATGCTGAGGGGAGGCTTTTTCTCGTCATCGACTGACTGGTTGACAGGAAAATGAATGGAGCTTAACACAAAGCAATCCTGGAAGAAAAACACGTTTGAGGCTGCAGAAGATTTTAACTTCCTATTAGGAATAAAAAATACACCTAAAATGCAGAAAGCAGACGTTTGTCTTTCATCCTCAACAAGTCTAAAGCCTAACGAGGTTTCTTCACTCCGCCTGGGACAAAACAGGCGGCCTGAGTCTCTTCTGCAGCAGACCTGAGGAAACCAAGGCCTACATCCTGTAAATATCAAAGCCGTCTTCTTTGGATCATTTGGGGTAGTTTAAAGGAGATATGACTCATTTTATTATAATAATAGATCAAAGGGAAGATGTGCACAGCAGAAATTAAACCCAGGGATTATTACCAGTCGATTCTGTCTCTTTGAAGCTCATTATAAACGATTGTAAATCTTTTAGGTCTGTCTATTTTCCTTTTTTTATATCAGCAACATTTCCTCTCAATAATCTCTGTTTACCTCTAGGAGGTAAACTGACTTCCTGAGGACAAAAGGAGTCTATCTACTCTTTTTTTCTCTTATATAGGGTTTTACCTGGGGGGGAAGGTTATTTCAAAAAAGAATAAAAAGATAAACCCACAGATGAATCTGGAAATTGTCAGTTAGGACACGTTGATTAAAGTTATGAAGCTAAGATGTAAAAAATAAACATGGAACAATGTTCTCTGGATGTGAAAACAAAAGGAAGGAAGATGAGCAGCCGTACCAGTTCAGGACTGGAACACGTAAACCACTATGAGCTGCTAAAGACTGGATCATTTGCAAGGATGGGCAAAAGGAAAACCGTTTTCCACCTAACAATCGCAAACGTTGATGCAACAGAAAAGCAGGACAGGTTTAACAGTGGGACGTCTCTACCAGCTTTACACATCTAGACACTGAAGTTTTATTTGAAAGAGGTCCAGCTCACAAAAAGCACCTGTTGGTTTAATTTCATTTTCAAAGTTTGCCTTAAATTAAAAGAAATATGTTAATGGCATAATTTAGAAAACCTGATCTCAAGCTGAGGTGAAGTTTTTTAGGATTTTCTGAGCTGGATTTACGTCTGAACTTTAACTGAACTATTATGACCTCGGTCTGAGTGTGGTAACCAAGATAATTGTTGAGTGTAAATGGCACAACTGAACCGGCCTGCGCCAGACACAACCAAACCATGCTAAACTGGTACTAGTTCATCAGTAAGTCTCGGCGCGGTTCAGTTCTGGCTCGGTTTTTAAAATAAGTGCATGAGCAGGCCGCGTCATCTCCTTACAGTCAGCCTACATAGTCATGAAATTTCAGACATTTATAAAAACCCTAGCTTCCCTACCGTGCCACACGATTTCCAGTGATGATTCTGCTTAGCAGTGATGAACCTCAGCGTTTGTCGTTGTTTCCTTCGTCTGGAAGCTCTGATTAGACTATCGTTTGTCGTATCCACTTCCCACACTGAAAAAACGATCTAGAAATATGTAAAAAATGTCTTAAATTAAGTGTATTTACCCTTAATTTGAGTAGGTAAATTAAATGATCTGCCAATGGAATGAATATTTTTACTCTTAAAATAAGATAATTACATAAAAAGCACTTGAAATAAGACCACACAATTGTATTCTCTTAATTTAAATGTAAATTGTATTGTTCTATTGGCAAAATGTCGTTTTTACCTCCTCGATTCAAGAACAAATGCACTTATTTTAAGAAAAAATTACTTATCTAGATTTTTATTTTTTTCCAGTGCAAAACCGGAAAAACAAAATATCACAGTTATAACCAAACTTCCTTAATGTTACGGGCGCCGCCATGTGAATTTGCTTGTTTACCTCTAGAGAGCTGTAGTACCGACGATCGCCACTAGGAGGCGAGGGTTCGTGCTAGGGCGATGTTTAAACGGTCGTAAGGAACCGAGCTCGGCACGGATTGATTTTCAGAGGGTAGTGTAAATGGGGCTTATGTCTTTAATGAAATCATTCCCACAGCATGATGGTGCCTTTACTCTGCTTCATTGTGAAGTGGGGATGTCCCCACTTCAATTTTCCGAGGGGGAGAACAGAAGACAGACAGAGCACCGTCATTAGGCTGTCTGTGAAGTTAAAGGCATACTATGCAACATTTTTCAGTTAATTAATGTGTTCCATAACATTTTGGATGATTAAATGAGTCATTTCAGGTCGAACAAAGGTTTTCTCGGCCGCCCTGGTGGTCTGTAGGGGAAATACCGTACTTGAAATTGCAGGAGCCCTCGGCCCGCACCCACAGGCTCAGAAGTCTTGTGCATCGTGAGAGTCGGTCTTGCTTTACGGCGAGAACTGCTACACGCCCCCAGTGAAAGGCATGCTCGTTGCTAGCGCAGTGGCGATATTCGTGCAGTTATCATGGTGGAACCAGCGAGAAAACAGCGAAATTTTCAAACTCGAAAATTGGAGCAAAATAGTCACTTACCGCAGTAGACATGGTGATTCGTTGCGTTCGCCTGTCTGCTAAGCTCAAAACAACCGCGCCTGGCTTGACGGAGTCAATAGAATAGACAGATTTGGCTTTAATAGTGAAAAAAAATTGAATTAGTAAAAATGGTCAGAAGTGATTTAGGGTTGGTTTATAATGTTAAACACCTTAGCTGTTTTTAGTGACCTTCGTCCACATGTCTACACTGTGTCAAAACGTCTATAGATGAAAAAAGAAGTTTTTTGATGTCAAACACAGCATCAGTAACCACCATCAGGTCACCATGGCGACAACGCTCTTTAGTTAGGAAGTCTTACTGACGGAAAAGAGGGGAAAAAAATCATGAAATGTTGAAGAAAAAATTAGCAAAAGCAAAAAAAGTGCAAGAAGACATTTTTGATGCAGTCATATTTTTGACACGGTTTTGGGGATTTATTCAACTCGTTAGAGAGAGCATCACTTTCAGCAGATAACAGGAAGGTTGTATTTCTTCCAGCACAGTTGCTTTCTTTTACCTCAATAAGGTTTCTAACTGTGATTGTCATCTATGATGCCTTTGGAAACACGGCATTTTAGACATTACAGGATAGGAAGACATCACCTCTACTCTTTATATCCTAAAGTGACTTTGAGCACCATTCTGTTGGTAAATTAGGACCTTTAATTGGCCGAGTGAAATGTCACCTGCTCCATCTCTAGTAAGGACTTAAATTGCAGCAGGCAGACTGCAGCAGTCACGATTCACACCCATTAGCAGTGATTAAACCCAACAGCTTATATAACAATCATAATTAATCAAAACTAAGAAGGCACACTGCTCTCCCAGTTTGGCTGAGCTGAGAGACGGCCTGGGAATTGTTACATACCGGGTCCCAAACATGACCTCGTGCTGTTTATGTTTTCATACATCTACCTGCAGGGACTCCAGCTAAAAAAAAAAAAAATCAGTGAGAGATAATATGATCCATACAAGCTCTGCATTGGGTATTAATGGCAGATTAATTACCGCTCCAGTCGAAGCAGACTAACACAGACAGCCGTGGGCTGTGAGTCAGAAAAATTCAACCTCCTCTTTTGATTCAACTATTTAATCTCCATCATCCCAGGGTTTAAAATTTCAACTCTTTAAATCCATTCCCTCAAAACAAAGATTTTTTTTTAGAGCCAAAACATATACTGTAAGTTCCAGCTTTTACCTTTTTTCTTTTTATTTGGGACATGCTGGTTACACACCTAAAGGTCCAGTTCAGGGTTTCTTAATTCCTCTAATCTTCATCCCTCCTCGGTCATTCGAACAATTGACTGCAGGATGACTAAACCCATGTTGGTTCATGTTTCACCGCGCACACAGTTGTTGTCACTCCAGCAGTAGCTATGAAAAACTCATTCAATGCAACAGCCTTGTGAATGCTTTTCATTGTCCACTGGAAAAAAAAAAACCCTCATAAACAGAGCTTTTTAAAAGTTAAGAACCCCCCCCTCCCTAGTTGGTGTTCTGAGGCGCATTCTTCTCTGTGAGTGTTTGCATTCCCAGTGCTGCGGGGGACATAAATGTATTAATACAGTCCCACTGTGTGGGATGAGAAGCGGCCATAGCACTGGTTATGAAATTTTAATATCAAGACGAGGTTTAAGCAAAGGGCAAGGGTTAGAGGAGCAGCAGCTGTGGTTATTGTGGATTTAAACTGAGTAATATTACCTTTAAAAGAATTAGGATGATTTCCAGTTGTGCATTTTTTCCTAACTAAATGTGCATTAAGCAACAAAGACATCTGCTTAGTGCATTATGCATCAATTAATGCAGGAGGGACAGACATTTTCTATGATTTCTATAGATTATGAAAGATTTAATTCAGTTCTGAGTTCCGTGGGTTCAGTCTTGTGTAATTTATCCCAACTTGGATAACAATGACCCCCTTAATAGGCGATGAATTGCTTTCTGTTCATATTCAGGACCCAGTCACATTAGCCAGTGATTTGACTTCTTTTCTTACTCTCTGCGACTGGGTTGACTGTGATGATACAAGCTGAGGTTCTGAGTGTTTGAGCCCCACTCCCACAGACCGTTAATCTGGGTCTCTGAGCAAGACACTTGAAGGAAAAGTCCGGTTTAGTCAAACGAAAGTTCTTTTTATTTGTTCTTATGAAATCACTGTAAGGCAATAGCCTCGTGAGACCATCCTGATCTCGCGAGCTTTCAAGGTTTCACTCTCAGATCAGTCTGGAGACTCTCCGTTGAAGAAAAGTTGGAGCCGTTCACCAAACGAACGTCCAATCAGCGTTGGCTTTGAGGCGGGTTGAGGTGTGACGCAACGAGAAGCGCGACAGTTCAGTCTAAAGAACATGGCGGCTTCAGCTGATGAAACTAGCGTTAGCGTGGCTGTCGAGCAAGTTTTATCGGAATTACAGAGTATTTCTTCACTGAAAGAAGAGCAAAACACTGCTCTGGAGGCTTTTCTCAGAGGAAAAGATGTTTTTGCTCTTCTCCCGACTGGTTTCGGCAAGAGTAGCCTGGCTTGTGGTTGTGTTTTCGTCGTCGCTCTGTTAGTTCGTCATATGCTTCGTTGATCTGATTGGTTTATTTGGCCCGTCTATCACCAACATAGGCCAATCAGCTAACCAGTTTTTTCACCCAAAATTACTTCTACGGAAGGTTTCCAGATGAATATGCGGAGCAAATCCAGCTGGCGGAGTCAGGTTAGTAAGGCAAGGCAAGGCAAGGCAAGGCAAATTTATTTGTATAGCACAATTCAGTACAAAGACAATGCAAAGTGCTTTACATGATTAAAATACAGGAAGATAAAACAGAATCAAAGCAAGTAGGAAAAAATAAAAAAATTAACAAAATAAAAAATGCAGAAACAAAAAAGAATATTAAAAACAGTTGAACTAAAGGAAATATGTTTTAGTTGAACTGTTTAACTAGAACAGTGGAAGGCAATCCTAAACAAATGTGTTTTTAGTCTTGGTTTAAAGGAACTCAGGCTTTCCGCACTTTTAAAGTTTTCTGTAAGTTTGTTCCAGATAAGTGGAGCATAGGAACTAAATGCTGCTTCTCCATGTTTAGTTCTGGTTCTAGGTATGCAGAGCAGGCTGGAGCCAGAAGACCTGAGTGGTCTGGAGGGTTGATACACTGATAGCAAGTCTGTGATGTATTTAGGTGCTAAGCCATTCAGAGATTTATAGACTAACAGAAGTATTTTAAAGTCTATTCTCTGAGATACAGGGAGCCAGTGTAAGGACTTTAGAACTGGGGTGATGTGCTCTACTTTCTTAGTCTTAGTGAGGACACGGGTAGCAGCGTTCTGGATCAGCTGCAGCTGTCTGATCCACTTTTTAGGCAGACCTGTGATAACACTGTAAACGTATTAGTTTTAGGTATAAATACAATGGGAAAAACGATCTAGAAATAAGTAAAAATTTCTGAAATTAAGTGTATTTACTCTTAATTTGAGTTGGTAAATGAGATGATTTGCCAATAGGACTATTTTTACGCTTAAAATAAGATATTTAGATAAAATGCACTTCAAATAAGACAATATAAATGCGTTTTCTTATTTTAAATGTAAATTGCCTTGTTCCATTGGCAAAATGTCTCTTTTACCTTCCCAATTCAAGATCAAATGCACATATTTTAAGAAGCAATTACTTATCTAGATTTAGATTTTTTTCAGTGTAATGATCCATGTATTATTCCTCGCTGAAAGGACTTTTCCTTTAATTGATGGCTTCCTGCAGAAACCTCCTCAGGCTTTAGTTTTGAAGATGAAAGACAACCGTCTGCTTTCTGCATTTTATGTGACACAATGAGTCAAACTGCAGCAAACATCAGCACCACACCTCGTCTTCTCCTGAGGATAGTAAAACATGTCTGAGTTCAGCAGAAGAATGTCCCCAGCGCTGGTTGTTCAATAAACAAGGTTCCTTTCCAAGGCTTTAGTGTTAGAAAGGATCTGTTAGCTTTAACGCCTTTCGATTGGACACCAGAACCGCAGCCTTTGGTCTTCCCACAACTACATGAGACATTCTACAGATTCCTCTAGACTTGCTTTCATCGACATGTGAAAATGTGGGACAGATGCGCTGAGCAGCGGCACGCGGGCGGGCCTCAGTGATTTAGGGTCCTTCAGGCCCAAAGTGACTGTTAAACCTATTGAGTCAGAGCAGTATCTGCCTGGTTCCGCTCACAATGCCACTGGGACAGATGGAACGGAAAGGCTGGTTTTTCAGGGTTTTCTCAATCTCTGTGTGTTTGAGACACGATGCATGTCCAACCATAAAAGGGTGACTTTATTGTTCCGTTGGACTTCAGGGAAGAGCGTTCATTTGAATAATTTATGGTGTTTTTAATGGTCTAGTGACAGACCCCTCCCCCGTTGGCTCTCATAATCTCAGTCCTCCCCAAAAGATGGGCAGCTGCATATAGCTGCATCGCCAAACAATCTCATTGTACATTATTTTACCGCTTTTAGATTAATTCTGGATGTTTGCCTTTAAGGCTTTTGTTTTGTCTGGTTACAGATCAGCTTAAAGCAAATCTTTATTCATATTTAAGCTCGGCTGTGCAGCTTTATGGGCTGTGATCGGACCCAAATTACTTTTATTCATCTGTTTATTCTGCTGGCAAATGCAGAGAGACTGTATATAATACCGTTGGTGTAAATTGTTATTGTAATCTTATCCTCACAGATCAGATTTCTTTAGTTCCCACCTTTTCTCACATGGTTTCAGCAGACCTGATGCATGTGGGACCTGCATCACCAGACTGTTGTTTCTTGTAGCATATCACAAAGCATCAGATATTACCAGTTTGTCACCAATAAAGGGAAGTGAATAGATAAACTTATTTGCACAGCACACTTTTCTAGAATAAATGCCAAAATCATGCACATTTATGCTTTTTATTGTGTTGCTATGATACATTTATTTAAAGAAATAACCCAGTTTGTTGTAGAAGCATGAAAAGTGAGTGTCTGTGTTAATATGAGATTATGAGTTTAGCTGCTAAGTTATTCCTCAGCAGGTCACTTAACATTTTAGAGCTGCTGTGTCTGTGCAGCATCAAATGATAAGGTGGTCTGCCTTCAGCAGTGACTGCATGAATACAAACAGCAGGGCTTCCTGTAAAACGCCACCATAACTTTCCTGTACCTGTGCAGAAGATGAGCTCTCACAGGATATGGTCTCTCATGCATAACAGCTTCCACCTTCTCAACGGCAAAGACAAGCAAGGTCCTATTTGCACACAGCAACCCCCCCTACCACCACAAATTGAGTCTGAGTTTTCTCTCGGTTACCAGGGAACCCTGCTGGTGTTAAAAAGCAAACATTTATCTGCCTGAAAACCGAGGACAGTTGGCTCTATTTAGATCTGCTTCCTTTCAAGTTTCTTGAATGAAATGCTCCTTCTCGTTAAATCGCTTTTTTCCTTCCTTCTGTTATTAAAGTTTAAATCATCTTCTTCACCATCAAATGGGCTGTAAAGTGCGGGTTTACTTCCAACCAGGCAGCTATAAACTCTTGGTTTGGATGCTCTGTTGTGTTATTGGCTGATGGACATCTGAAGAGATGATGCTGATTTTCTGTATGGACCAACAGAAACCCACTGCAGATCTGTAAGCTGCTGAGTGGACTCTAAAGTTAGACAGCTTGTCTGCTTGCTACATTTTTCCAGGAAAGGGGGCTTTAAACACACATTTGCTTGATTAGTGTTGTTTCTGTGTGAAGGGCTGCAATGACAGTGCTGGTCTGGTCCAGGGATAAGTGAGAAAATTCACATCTTCACCAGGCGTTGTTCAGAGATTTTCATTTCCAAGCGGTTGGACTGGATTGTCCAGGGAACAGTGTTGTGCTGATCAAGAAGATGATGAAAAAGGATGAAGAAGGAACCACTCAGTCATTGAACCCGCAGACATACAGTGGGGCAAAAAAGTATTTAGTCAGCCACCAATAGTGCAAGTTCTCCCACTTAAAAAGATGAGAGAGGCCGGTAATTTTCATCATAGATATACCTCAACTATGAGAGACAAAATGAGAAAAAAAAATCCAGAAAATCACATTGTCTGATTTTTAAAGAATTTATTTGCAAAATATGGTGAAAAATAAGTATTTGGTCAGTTACAAACAAGCAAGATTTCTGGCTCTCACAGACCTGTAACTTCTTCTGTAAGAGGCTCCTCTGTCCTCCACTCGTTACCTTCATTAATGGCACCTGTTTGAACCCGTTATCAGTATAAAAGACACCTGTCCACAACCTCAAACAGTCACACTCTAAACTCCACCATGGCCAAAACTAGAGAGCTGTCAAAGGACACCCGAAACAAAATTATAGACCTGCACCAGGCTGGGAAGTCTGAATCTGCAATAGGTAAACAGCTTGGTGTGAAGAAATCAACTGTGGGATCAATTATTAGAAAATGGAAAACATACAAGACCACTGATAATCTTCCTCGATCTGGGGCTCCACGCAAGATCTCACCCCGTGGGGTCAAAATGATCACAAGAACGGTGAGTAAAAATCCCAGAACCACACGGGGGGACCTAGTGAATGACCTGCAGAGAGCTGGGACCAAAGTAACAAAGGCTACCATCAGTAACACACTACGCCGCCAGGCACTCAAATCCTGCAGTGCCAGACGTGTCCCCCTGCTTAAGCCAGTACATGTCAAGGCCCGTCTCAAGTTTGCTAGAGAGCATTTGGATGATCCAGACGATGACTGGGAGAATATCATATGGTCAGATGAAACCAAAATAGAACTTTTTGCTAAAAACTCTACTCGTCGTGTTTGGAGGAGAGAGAATGCTGAGTTGCATCCAAAGAACACCATACCTACAGTGAAGCATGGGGGTGGAAACATCATGCTTTGGGGCTGTTTTTCTGCTAAGGGACCAGGACGACTGATCCGTGTGAAGGAAACAATGAATGGGGCCATGTATCGTCAAATTTTGAGTGAAAACCTCCTTCCATCAGCAAGGGCAATGAAGATGAAACGTGGCTGGGTCTTTCAGCATGACAATGATCCCAAACACGCCGCCGGGTAACGAAGGAGTGGCTTCGTAAGAAGCATTTCAAGGTCCTGGAGTGGCCTAGCCAGTCTCCAGATCTCAACCCCATAGAAAATCTTTGGAGGGAGTTGAAAGTCCGTGTTGCCCAGCGACAGCCCCAGAACATCACTGCTCTAGAGGAGATCTGCATGGAGGAATGGGCCAAAATACCAGCAACAGTGTGTGAAAACCTTGTGAAGACTTACAGAAAACGTTTGATCTCTGTCATTGCCAACAAAGGGTATATAAAAAAGTATTGAGATGAACTTTTGTTATTGACCAAATACTTATTTTCCACCATATTTTGCAAATAAATTCTTTAAAAATCAGACAATGTGATTTTCTGATTTTTTTTTTTCTCATTTTGTCTCTCATAGTTGAGGTATATCTATGATGAAAATTACTGGCCTCTTTCATCTTTTTAAGTGGGAGAACTTGCACTGTTTGTGGCTGACTAAATACTTTTTTGCCCCACTGTATATATACATAGATGCCTCGTTCGGCGCAGGATCACACGTCGACGTCACCGCCATATTGTATGTGGCAGAAGGCAGTTGTCAAACTGGACACACTAATACTCCATTTACACTACCCTTGAAAAACCGTGCTGAGACCGGCGCCTCAGTAACTGAGATAACTTATGGTGTGTAAATGGAAAGCAAACTGAACTGAACCGAGCTAGACACAACCGGACCGAGCTAACTGCAGACCAGTTCCAGAGGTGGGCTCGGCTCGGTTTTTCCCTGGCTCGGTTCTCTGATAACAAGAGCGCATGAGCAGAACGCGTCATCTCCGTCTGGCTGCACATCGCGATTCACACTCCATTCCAGTAGAAAACAGAAGAAGAAGAACAACTATAAACAATAATCGAAATCTTCTCTACGCAACATTTTAAATAACACCGAAGTACAGCAATAATAATCAAGTATAACTTTCTTAATGTGACGGGCGCCGCCATTTTGATTTGCTTGATTCCCTCGTTCTTCGTCGTCTTCTTCTTGTGTTTTATGGCGGTTGGCAAACAACTTTTGGTGCATTACCGCCACCAACTGCTTGATTTCCTCCTTCAATACTGGCAGTAATACCGCAGATCGTCACTAGGAGGCGAGGAGTCGAGGAACCGAGATAGCGTGATGTGTAAACGGTCGTCAGAACCGAGGTCGGCCTGGTTAACTGATCCGAGCTCGGACCGGTCTCAGCATGGATCGGTTTTTCAAGGGTAGTGTAAATGGGGTATAAAGCTGCAGAGTGGCAACACTTGGAAAAAGCTGTGGAAGACCATCTTTATCAAGCTTTTTAGCTCGCATACAGTACAGACTGTTGTTTTTAGATGTAGATGTGCATATATAGATTTTGAAGTATTAAAAATAAATAGGTGTGTGACAACATAAAACTATATATCAGTATTATAGATGTGTCTCTATCTATGTATATATATTAGAAAAAAATGTATTTATAAATATGTGGTTATATACATATAAGTAAACATATATATATATATATATATATATATATATATATAGAAAAACAGTGACAGTAAGCCTTCTGAAAAAAGCACCCTGAGTTGGTACTAATGGAAAAGTAGCACATTATGAGAAACTTGTCTGAAATGAACTAAACAAACACTCTCTCACCACTAACCAAGTGGGAATTTTATTTTGCTTTGGTGAAGATCAGCATTCATCCAGGTCATAGTCGGTCCAACAAAATGAAAAAAGTAAAAAAAAACAAAACACTGGACTTTGTTTTCCAAGTTCGAAGACGTTTCGCTTCCCATCCAGGAAGCTTTCTCAATTCAAAATTAGTTCCAGGTTTATAGAGTGGCACAAACAAAAACTGGTTACAGTATTGAAATGGAAATAATACATAAAAACTACCTGGGCGTATGATGTTTTATTTTTTTAATCACACTCTGTCGTTTTGGTGCAGTGGTGTAACAGTAAGGGGATCCTAGATAAGAAATGCGCAGAGTGAGCACATTTTTAATGGAAATGATTTAAGCTTTCTGGTGTTTTTTTCTCTCTGTAATGCCCTCTGCATACTTCAGTGCATCACATGCCATTGCAGATGTCTTTTCCTGCATGACCGACTTATTACAGCTCCCAATATCTTCCATATTTTTAAAAGAAAAAAAAATAATTTGGCATTTTCTTCTTGTTTTCAGTTCCAGGAACTTCAGGTTGACCGGGAGATGCTGCTGACCACCAACCGGAGCCTGGCTGAGGAGAGCCTGGCTCGGCGACCCCGGCTTAATAACGGCAAGCTCCAGCTGGCGGAGAAATACAAGGAACTGTCCAGCCTCGTAACCACATGCTGGGAAAAACAGAGTCAGCTGGGTGAGTTCACCTCGCCACTGAGGAGACACGGAGGGGGGGGGGGGGGGGGGGGGGGGGCGTGGTTCAGGTTTCATGTGCTGAAATGTCAGTGGGCGACCATGATGGCAGGGTCACTGGTTAGTATCCACGATTGGATCGATGATCACATTTATTTAAAAAGTGTTTTTTTCCCAGCATTCTCAGACAATTCAATGAAAACAGACATAAAAATCAGTCGGGAAAGGTCGCCTCTCAGCCACTTAAGGTTGCAGCTAATTACATACCATAACCCACAGTGGCTCCTCGGTGTCTTCCCTGGTAATTGCAGGAAGACACCCAGAATGACTCCACAGTTTGCGACATGGAAAGCAGAGCGGTATTTGAAAGCCATCCAGCTCTCTGTGACAGCTTAGCTGGTTCTGAGACTGAAGGAAGCTTCGCATCAGAGTAGAGAAAAGCTTCAGAGTGTCACCGAGACGAGCCTTCATCTGCTCAGCCAAAGCCTCAGCATGACTGGAGTTCGGTCATGGGAACCAAATGGAGCATATCAAATGCCAGCAGGAAGCTTGCAGCAGTTGTCAAGAAATTTGCTTTTTGTTTCGGCAACTTATGCATCTGACAGTGCAGCTAGCCGCAGGGCAGCAGCAGAGGATGTCGTCTAAGCCTTGATACTAAATTTTAAGCTCGGTGGGTAAGCGTCAAAGGTTCTTACAGTGCGAGTCGAATCAGCAATGGGTGAAAGAGGAAGCGTTGCTGCATTAATTTCCATAATGTCTTCTGCCCCCTTTAAGTTCATCTGTGCTGTAATAAAAAGTCCAGACTTGTGCCTCAGGTGCAGGCCGGTGATGGAAGTTGGGTGGAATGCTAAACTTCCTGTGGATGTGCATGCAGCACACAGATGCTATCCCACCTCCCCGGCGAGGCAGGATGGGCGGGGGTCCATCCTTGCCTCCTTCCTGCTCACAACATCTGATTCTCATTTGGCTCTGCAAGACGGGGGACAAGAAATATGAATGGGATGGCTTCACTTGACGTAAGCGTTCCCAGCGGAGGCGAAGTTGCGGGTCGCTGCGGGCGGCTGCATCGTTACATGCATCCTGCTTTTTTTTTTTTTTTCCTCTGAGGGGGAATCTGTGAATGGGGAAAGCTGGCAGGGTGGGAGCTGGCCGGCTAGGTGGAGAAGAAACATTAAGACTTCCTGGCTTGGAGGTTCTCATAAATATCACAGCCACTGAGGGGCTACTTTTTAAACAGATTACTTAGCAATTTTTAAATGAATACACAATCATTTCCACACCACATAAACAAATCCTATAACTTTAAAAGCATAAAGGCTAATAACTGGCTTTACTGTCCTGCTGCAAACTCTCATGGACAGCAAAACAGAAGAAAAAGTCAGATTTAGAGGTAATTCGGACCAGATGTAGACCAGAGATTGGTATGTAAAGGATTTGCAAAAAGCTGGCAGGACTAGAACAGTGTGAGGGGGGGCAAGTGTTGGCATTGGGTGGAGGGAAGTGCAATTTGTAGACAAACAGCGTCATTAAGAGCAAGAAACACAGCAGACAAGTCTGGGAGAACATTAGAAAATAGCTCTGATCTTGGAACATCTCCTATTTTGTCTCGTTAAAATAATCCAGTCAAAGTTTAGACCTAAATCCAGTCGAGGATCTCTAGCAAGACTTGGAAGCAGATTTTCCAGGATGCTCTATGCAGCCTGGCTTTGTGTGAGCTGTTGTACTAAGTTTATCTTGTCTTGATTTAAAGCACTTTGTAGAAAAGTCAAAAAAGAATGAACAATCTAGGAAAATAATAGAATATAGTCTACTTTTTCTATATGTTTCTTAATTTGCATAGTTGCCTTTAAATAAACATATTCTCAGAAAATAAACAGTTTTTATATATAAAAATATATACAGCTGACAAATAGCTTCTCTATTATTAAACTGGTAAATTGTTTTTAGGTTTGTGAAACAATATTGGATCATGCAAAACACAGATTTACCTTGACAAAGCCTCAAGATCTATGCACAAAAATAAACCTTTACATGAAATAATGTTTTGTTTCTATAAAGTGTTTTTTATGTAGTGTTTTTCTAATGTGTTTTTTTTTTTGTTGGCATTTATATAAATATAGTGGTGTGATAACTTAGTATACATTTGATGGGTTTTTGGATGCGTCTATTTTGACTTTATAGCCCCCCCCAGGTAACAAGGTGTTAGCCTCGTGAGACCATCCTGATCTCGCAAGCTTTTAAGGTTTCACTCGCTAATCAGTCTGGAGATTCTCCGTTAAAGAAAATTTGGAGCCGTTCACTAGGGGTGTAAATCACATCCATCATGGCGATTCGATTCAGTATCGATTTCCTGACCCAACGATTCGATTATTTTCGATACTCAAGAATACACCACGATTCGATTAATCGATTAATTGTTTTATTTTTATTTTATTTTTTACACCTTACAGGCTAAACAAAGTTTCAAGTTTGAAATAAATCAATAAAAACTGTAATATCGTTATGCATTTTTTTAAGAAACAACAGCAAATAACAGAAGTAGAAAAGTTGTATCAAAAAATACTGCAAATATACTGCAGAAAATCAGTGCAATGAGTGCAATGCAATACCTCGGCTCCAGACGTCCCGCCCCCTCCACAGACGCTCCACTGCTCCTCTCCCAAATTGTAGCTGACCGCAGACAGTGCCGCAGACAGGAGGCCGGCTTGTTTTGTTTTTATGACCGAAATTGTGGAAAACAACTCGTGAAGTTTGACCCGCTAGAAGAGTGAGGTGCGCGAGAACGCTGCAACCCTTTTTCCACCTGGATCTCCGCTCTTTTTGGCCCTCATGTCCCTCCGTCGTCGGACTAAACTCGCCCCCACTTCCTCACCGCCTCGGCCGTATCTAGACCCACAGCGTGTAGCACAGACCACGCTTCAATATTGAGCAAAAATCAAAAATGTCTGCGTCAAGCTTACTGCAACAAACTGCTGTAAGAGTATAACCAGGAAGCGAGGTAGGAGGGCAGAATAGGTTTAGCGCCACCGCAGCACGGGAGGAGAATTACGTTCAGGAGCAAATGGATAAAAATAGACCGGAGGGAAAAAAAACATGAATCGATTCTCTTGCGGACGTAACGATGCATCGGATCGTCGGCTGTTGGATCGATGCATCGATACAAAACGATTATTATTTACACCCCTACCGTTCACCAAACGAACGTCCAATCAGCGTTGGCTTTGAGGTGGATTGAGGTGTGACGCAACGAGAAGCGCGACAGTTCAGTCTAAAACATGACGGCTTCAGCCGATGAAACTAGCGTTAGCGTGGCTATCGAGCAAGTTTTATCGGAATTACAGAGTATTTCTTCCCTGAAAGAAGAGCAAAACACTGCTCTGGAGGCTTTTCTCAGAGGAAAAGATCAGAATCAAGTTTATTGCCAAGTAGGTTTGCACTTACAAGGATTTTGACTTGGTGTTGTTTGATCTATCAATTGGCTCCTCTTCGTCGTCGCTTTGTTAGTACGTCATATGCTTCGTTGATCTGATTGGTTTATTTGGCTCGTCTATCACCAACATAGGCCAATCAGCTAACCAGTATTTTCGCCCCTTCCCAAAATTACTTCAACGGAAGGTTTCCAGATGGATATGCGGAGCAAATCCATCTAGCGGAGTCAGGTTAACAAGGGGGTGGTTCTCCAGGGTACTCACTCGGACTAGCTGGATACAGATGCCCAACGCACATTTCAGATATTTATAGATGGACATTTTTGAAAACGAATGATCCTTTTCTTCTTATTTTGAGCTGTAACATACGGTAATACTTTCATCTCTGTGGCTGTAAAATGAAGAAATGTAAAAGTATTTAAAGACTTTTGTAAGGCACTGCACAGGCAGTTACTGGAGCATCAGACAGTGACTCATAATAGTGACCAGACCTCAAACATCCCTGCTCTTTAGGCATTACTTCAGCTGTTATAAAATCAATTATAAAATCAGTGTGCCCCTTGATCCAGGCAGTTTACATGACATTAGACCCAGTTTCAACAAGAAACCCATCATCAACTAAGTCAAAGCAGGTGATTTATTTGATCAGGGAGCTCCAAATGCTATTGGGGCTATATAGCCAAAGAGGCACAGCTGATTTCTCAGCAGCACTGATAAGGTCGTTTGCAGAAAGCCAAATCTTGCTGGGCTCTGTGTAGCGACTCTCACCCCCTGGCGGCATTGAGTGCTTCTGCTACAGCTGCATGTTTTCACCTACATCTGATTCTTCTGAGTCTCTTAAATTGTCCAAACGCTGGTTGAACATCAGATGATGCCGCTGCGCTCTTTGCTTTGTATCATATCACTATAGTCCCACTTACTGCGCGATCCCGTCTGACCTTTTCATCTCATGATGGCTACGGCTCTGTGACTGCCTCCCGAGGTGGATCGCAGCCCGAACAGCAGTGGGTCGACTTTAACCACGTCTTAATGTTTCAGCTCATCGCCAAGAGGGGACAGAGCACGCACACCTGTCTGGATAGGACCCGTTATCAGACTGTGTGGTTGCAGCCTGTGTGTTTTTCCAATATTGATCACAGGAAAAAAATGTCTTTTAGTAATACAGATGCAGAAAAAAGCGGGTTCTTTTCTGTGACAAGGTTATAAGTAAACTAATTTGAATAAGTCGTCTTATTAGATGTATCAAATATATATTTTTAGATTGTCTAAAAATTGTCCTTGTTTACTGTTAAGTCTCAGCTCCTGACAGTGTGTGGTGACCAAAAATACATTCGACTCTGCTATGATGCTGCTATTTAAAACATGAAAAGCACAGATGTGTTGTCACCAGCTAGATATCTGTGCTTTAAGGTTGGCACTTTGAGGAGAGGTCTATTTTTACATTTTTAAAGAACAGTACACAGTCGCGAAGATGACAGATGCCAACCGGGAACCACAAGTCACGGCAGTCATAACAAGTTTTCTGATTTTCAGATAATTATCTCACGCATGACATTGTTTAAAGGAAAAGTCCGATCAGCAAGGATCCAATGGACCATTATTTATACCTAAAACTAATACATTTTTATCGCGATCACTGAGTCTGGGAGCGGCCATTTTAGCCCACATATAGTAGCCCCTCCCTCCTGCCATCTTCCAGCAGTGACGTCACGGTGCGGTAAGCCTAGCGCCATTCTCCCCGCTTTACAAGCAAAATCAATGGGAACTACTAGACACATCTGCAATCAACAACAATTATTGAAGATTTCCAGAGGACTTCACCATTGAAATTCACCAGAGCTATAGTGAAACTGACAATGCCCACGTGCATGGCAGCTGGATGCTGGAATACATCGGGTAAAAGTGGAAAAAAAAAAGAGTTATTCCACCTTTCTGATTCCCGATCCTCCACGGACGGGTTGGTCGTTGGATCGCCAATTTGAAGAGGGAGGATTTGCCATCGAACTTCTGGCCAGAGAAAAAACATGTAATATGTAGCCAACATTTGGAAGAAGAATGTTTTCACGATGACTTGGATAATAGCGCGTTGTGACAAACACCAGATACAGCACTGGGACTTGATCAACAGCCGATACCGCACCGTGACGTCACAAACCAGTAGGTGGCAGTTAGAGATGAGTATTGGCATGAGTGTTGCGATTCGATACATGTCGCGATACTTGGGTCACGATACGATATTATCACGATATTGCAGTATCACTATATATTGCCATATTTTCCCCAGCTATCAAAATCAAATGATGAGATAAAACAGCAAGTGTTGTATATTTTCATCAGAAAATATTGATTAGCTATTATTATCCATGTTGTTTGGGGTTTTCTTCCACTGTGAATGCCTCAAATACAGATTTGGTGCTGCACGCACAGTTAAAGGGCTCCACAGCGCTTCCTGCCAGAGTGGTGGTGCAGAGGTAGCCCATTTTCCCATCAATGTTTTATGTAACCATTTTTATTTTTGAAAATCGGTATTAAGAAGTGAAAGATCGATATTATATTGGGCAGCCGAATATCACGATATATCACCAAAACGATTATTTCCCACACCCCTAGTGGCAGTAGTGTTCTTTGACAAACATGGATGCCTCCAGTAAAGCACATTCAAATGAAAATTACTCCTCACTAAAAACACTTAATTATTGAACAGTATGTAATAAGTTCATATTTAAAGGACTTTCAGAAGTTTGAATTCTGAATGTAACTGCATTTTTTTTAAACCCTAAATTTAAAATACTTACAGTTGTCAGCTCTGGTATGTTTTCTATGAACTGGATTGATTTACTTCTCAGTACAAATCGAGGAGCAACTTCAAAAAGTGACACATTAAATTCCCAGTAAAGACTATATTTCAGAACATTGAGGGTTCGTGTGCAGCTGTGGAGAAAGAAAGAGCAGTGGACCAAACTAGAACTTTGTCATCTTACCTCAACCGCTTTAACTTATGTTGCTTACTCTCAACTTTACTGAATTACTCACCTGGAACAATGTCAAGCTGAATGGAAATATTCCAGAGTCTAGAGAATAATCAGACATTCAAACAGCTGCCTGTTGTTTCCAGAACTCAGTTTTCTAAACAGCTGCTGAAAAATGCTGCCAATATGGCCGCTGTCTTGTTTGGGAATTTCTGCATATCAGAGTTGACTGTTTTAATCAATTAATTTGTTTTATAATCTATGCCTGGATAGATGGAATACATTTCTATTCTATCCAGGCATTGGCTATGCCAGCCACTGGAAAAAATCTAAATCTCGATAAGTAATTTTTTTCTTAAAATAAGTGCATTTGTTCTTGAATTGAGGAGATAAAAGAGACATTTTGCCAATAGAACAAGATAATTTAGATTTAGAGTAAGAAAAGTGTATATTATCGAATTATCTTGTTTTAAGAGTAAAAATACTTATTCCATTGGCAAATTATCTCATTTACTTATTAAAATCAAGGGTAAATACTTTTAACTTAAGACATTTTGACTTATTTCTAGATCATTTTTCCAGTGTATGTACTACTTTATTTATAAAAATCTAAATAAGTCCTTTCTGCTTAAAATAAGTGCACTTTTTCTTGAATTGAGGAGGAAAGTGAGACAATTTGCCAATGGAAGTGGACAGTGTAGATTTAAATTAAGAAAAAACTAATGAATTGTCTCATTTCAATTGCATATTATCTAATTATCTTATTTTAAGACTAAAAATACTCATTTCCTTGGCAAATAATCTTATTAACCCACTCAAATTAAGGTAAATACACTTAAATTTAATACATTTTTATTCATTTCTAGATCTTTTTGCAGTGTATTATTTCACTTTTGTTTGTAGAACAGGACAAAATCAAAATTAGCTGTAGGCTGAAAAAAAAAAAAAGTTACCATTCTTTTTCACGATTGAAGCGTACCAAAAATATCCAGTTCCACCCCCACCTTAGGGTAACGTTGACTGATGGTGTAATTGGTTCACTGTCATCTTCAGGCGTGTTGCTTGTTGAAGCACACAGTGTCGAACGACACATCCTGTACCTCTGCTTAAAACAGAGAACATTTTCTTTTTGGTATTTTCCATGTTGTCCTGCAGAGCTCATCGTCTGATAATGAACTTGAACGCATCACTGTCAGTCATTGTATTTTATGTGACATCTCATATGTGGCCATTCAGGGTCATGATGACAGAAAGCTTCACGTTTTTGATATTTCTCCTGAAATGAGAGAAAAAAGGTTCACAGTAAAAGTCATATGATGTATAGACGCTTATTGCGGCAGCCATTGTGCCAACTTAAGTTCAGCCACATTATTGTATGTTTAGCGGCTAAAATCCTATATGTTAGGCTACTGGTTGCTGTTCCTGAAAGGCTTTGGTTTTACGTGCGCTCAGTTAAGATTATCATGCCGATCTTTAGTTTGACTTATAATAAATTCATTTATTATCAGAACACTGTCCCAACTTTCCTTTACATATACATAAATTCAACATTAATCAGAACCAAACACGGTAGAAAACTGTTGCTTCCTCTCATTAACAACACTTGAACTGAATAATGGTTGGGCTTTAAAGTCGTAGTGAAATCATATTTAAATGTCAAATCATTCTGGCTTAAACATGTATATAAATGTACTCTTTATCAGACCATATTGTCCCAAAATTACTAAATTTCTATTTTAAAAAAAATCCTGTCTTAAAATCAGGTTTTTTATTTTGATATCTTCTGCAGGCCAGTTAGTTCTACGTCAGCCTGAACACCTAAATAAACGGTCATCTGTCAATCAAATATTTTCGGTCATAGCATCTTGATTCATTTGTCGCAGCTAATATCCGCAACGGTTGAAATCAGAATCCTTTCCTTTCCCATTGAGTTCCGTCCCAGAGTTCACGGGGATGGACGTCTGTGTCTTCGGCAGGCGTAGAGCTAACAGAACTGGCAGCGTTGCGAGGCAAGGGCTCAAACATGTACGGCTGGAAGCCTTCTACACCAAACCAAGCTTCTGCCGCCCTGGCGTCCTCTTCCACAACATCCTCGTCCCCGCTTTCCTCCTCTAAATAAAAAATGGATGACGGAGGAGACTCATCCACGACCTCCGACACTAAACTCTCCTCCTCTTGCATGTTTCCTCTGTCCATAGCGTTCCTTGACAGCGTCGTTTCTAAGTCACCAATTTAGTGCTACTTGGTCCCAATGGAATTTCCCATTGGGAACCTGCTAGCACTAAGTTGCTAACTGGTTAGCAAGATGCTTACGACAAACCGGCCACAACCAAACTTGCTTGTGAACCTTCCACCACATCAATCCCGCCCCCTTGATAATCAACCAATCACATTCACTTTATTCACTCGTGTAAAGTCGGGCACCATTCAGGAGAATTCGGAAATGCAACGATCGGAACAGCCGCTTCCCTACGACTTTAATAACCCCATCCACCATCAGACAATCATAACAATCAAAAAGAAATACGCCTCCTGGTGGCGATAAACACAGGAAAGGACAAATACATCCAACAATATGTTTTCTTCGAAACATGTCATATATAACAAACCAAGCTACAGAGTTTCTGATACGTTGTTCTGTCAGCTCAGCATACCCCGTCAGGCCAGCATACCCTTAGTAATACGAATGCACGCGAATGGTCGTTATTAGTGGTTATCAGTCCCATTGAATGGCTTCAGATGGTGCCAGTAGACTCAGGAGGTTATCACCAAGTGAATCCGAATCTAAACCCTAAAGACATTCCTTTGACCTGCGGAAATAATCTATTTATACGTAATCTGAAAATAATTTTAGTACTTCTTCATGTGCTGTAAAAATGAATAAATAAAAATAAAATGATCTGCATGTTGCTCATATTAAACAAACTAAAAACAGAAAAAACTCATATCCTTTCCCTATAAATATTCTCTGTGAAAAAATGCCAATCATTCTTTAATAAGATCCTCATCTAACAGACATGCAATGTATTTTTTTAAACCTAATGTGTGTAACGAACCTAGTGAATGAGTTTTTTGTTGTTTTACGCACAAACTATGACACAAACCTGACTTAATTGCCAAATAAAACAGCGAGCTTGGATGTAAAGAGAGTGGAGAGAGAGAGGAAACTATGTAATGCGTAATACTAAGGGTATGCTGGCCTGACGTGGTATGCTGAGCTGACAGAACAACGGTCCTATAGGTGAACACTGCAGAAGCTAAGTCCCCTTTGGGATGGTAATGCCATAAACTGCATAGAATAATTGCTCATTTAAGGAAAGCATTAAACTGTTCTGTTTTTACTAAATGACTCTGAATGGAAAATGCAGTACTTTGAAGCTCTCTGCATTCTCCATGCAACCTTTAGTTCTGCTGCATTTCCGCCATTGTTCCACTCTTCATCCCTCAAACTACAATTTATTTTAGCTCTGAAAGTTGGTTTAACGGTCTGTTTACAAAGCAGAGATTCAAGTCATTTCTCCTGAGATATTCAGGACCACGTGTCTCTTTGTTGTCACTGATTGATGAGCTTTTTAAGTGTGGATGACAGTGGCTCTTCTTCAACATTATCTCTTTAAAACACTGGCTGGTACAGCTCGTCTCCTGCTCATCTCCCTCTTGTTTTCCTATATTCAACATAATTAGAAAAATCTTATTTGTATTTAATCGTGCTCCTCAGATCGGCTTCACTGACTTCTAAATGTTTAAATTTACATCACAGAGTGACGGAGGTAAAAGTTAACATCTGCTCGACATAGATGCCTTATTAATTTGGGGCTTTTGTTTAATTAAACCAACTTTTACTATGCAAGTACAATTTTAAATGAATTGTGGATTTATTTTATAATTCAAGCAAGTTTATAAATCACTAATTTGGGCATAACGGAAAAGTCAGATCGGCAAGGAATAATCAATGGATCATTATTTATGCCTAAAACTAATACATTCACTGTGATTTAAGGAATTTAGCCTTAATCGGTAAATAAATGCAAATAATTTGTATCGCGATCACTGAGTCTGGGAGCGGCCATTTTTCCCCAAATATAGTAGCCCCTCCCTCCTGCCATCTTCCAGCAGTGACGTCACGGTGCGGTAAGCCTAGCGCCATTCTCCCCGCTTTACAAGCTAAATCAATGGGAACTACTAGACACATCTGCAATCAACAACAATTATTGAAGATTTCCAGAGGACTTCACCATTGAAATTCACCAGAGCTATAGCTAAACTGACAATGCCCACGTGCATGGCAGCTGGATGTTGGAATACATCGGGTAAAATGGAAAATAAAGAGTTATTCCACCTTTCTGATTCCCGATCCTCCACGGATGGGTTGGTTGTTGGATCGCCAACTTGAAGAGGGAGGATTTGCCATCGAACTTCTGGCCAGAGAAAAAACCCGTAATATGTAGCCAACATTTGGAAGAAGAATGTTTTCAAGATGACTTGGATAATAGCGCGTTGTGACAAACACCAGATACAGCACTGGGACTTGATCAACAGCCGATACCGCACCGTGATGTCACAAACCAGTAGGTGGCAGTAGTGTTCTTTGACAAACATGGATGCCTCCAGTAAAGCACATTCAAATGAAAATTACTCTCAATCAAAAACACTGGAATAATTTCATATTTAAAGTACTTTCAGAAGTTTGAATTCTGAATGTGACCGGACTTTTCCTTTAAAATGCAGAGAGACCACTTCCTAAATTTTCAGTTAATTGTCCCTCAGTTAGCTGCATCTGGACCACATGCTCTTTGTTAGGCTGCTGGCATGATTGTGGTAAAATTTTGGTTTCCAGCTTCCTTTCTTGTCATTTATTTATAGATTTTTAAAATGCAATATTTTAACACAGATTCAAAAAAAACAATCCAAAACCATTTCAACTGATAACTAAGCTTGGATCTTTTTCTAGGCTCAACCAACTGAACAATGATCTAAAACATGAGGGATAAAGAAGGTTAACAATAAGCTCCTGGATTGGCCCAACCTCTGCTTTATTGAACATTCAAACTGCTCAGTCTGTACCAGGAAACTGTGATTGTACTTTACCAGGAAAACATGATTTCAGTATTGTAATGTAATCTTTAAATGGTTATAGTAAAGCCTATGTTATCCTCACTAGTCTCTGTCATTTCTATAATCTCCAAAATCAAACCAGATGTTTACTAAAAGCTGCTTAAAACACAAGTCTGGCACAGGTGCCCCTGCCTTAGGAAGTTTTGACCCAAAGTATCGGTTAGACTTTTTTAGCTCTTTTTGAACAATGTTTACCTTGTTGCGATTCAGATTTCACTTGCTTTAAAAAGCAGGTTTAGGTAAATTATAGAAATATTAATTAATAATTACTAATACTAATTAAGCAGTTGCCAAAATGAGTGGATGGATCTTCTGACCACAACAGCATCTCTTCTAGCTGAAGTAACCATGAACTCCTCTGAGGATGTTTCTGGTTAACCATTAACACCTAAGAAATGTGGATAGGATTTATGAACATCTGATTTCTAATAAGTATTTAAGTTACTTTTATGGTGATAAAGATAAATTCCAAACCATTGTGTTAAAAATAAAAAATAAAAACTGATGCATATTCAGATTCAGAAAAAAATGGTTCATCCAAAAGACAGGACTCTTAAGGGGTGGGTCTTTGATTTGCATTTGACTTGGAATATGCTTTGGAGGATCGACCGGACATGCTGCTTGATCTACAGGTTGCTCTGGTGCGAGCTGACAAAGATTCCTGGATAGGTGTCGAAACACCTTCAGAAAAAAAGTGAGAAAAAGTCTGGTTGCTGTTTTGTGGTTGCATAACCTGGATGACTGAGAGTTTGCACAGGCAAACCTGCACCTCTTATCTTGGGTCAGTGTAATGAATAATTGTAGGTCTGTAACCCTATTCAGGGTCAGAGTGCAGGTATAACCACTACCTTCTACCTGGTTATTTTCACCTTTTCCCGTGTGAACATAAAGACCGAGCTCTCCTCTCTGTTTGGCTCTGCAGCTGCTCTGAAATGACCCATGTCTCCTGCCGTAGCCCTGTTTTTTTTTTTCTGTTTCTGTTAACTTATTGTCAGGTTATGGTGGAGCAGGAAGGTGCGATGAAGAGGTCTGTTTTGTCCACATGTATCGCTCACTTGTAGATAGTGCCAGGGGCGGATTTAGGATATTTGGGGCCCTAGGCAAAGACAGGCAGGGGGCCTCTGAACTGAGAAGACGCGACAGAAAAGAGACCCATTCTACAGATAGAGAAATGTTAATAGAATAGACATCCATTATCTGTTCTAGGTTGTGTCCCTCTCTTCTTGTCCCTTTTCTTCTTGTTTTCCTCTCTATGTTTTGTACTCAGCTGACTTTTCATGCTGTCCCTAAAGGAATGAAAGATTTTTTCCAAGCACTAAGCTCACTTAGCTGATTGCTCCTTCCTGTGTTTCCAAAAAGGCCAAAGTAAATAGCCCAGTCCTTCTTTTCACTGTAGACAAGCCATGATCTGCTTATCTGTTCTCCATTTTTCATTTGGATGAAATAATAGCTGCATGAATCATGACAGCAGACAAGATAGAGGAGAGCAGGAGGCTGTCATGATCAGGCAGGATTACTAGCCCAAATGCAGAACTCACAGACACAGAGGCAGGATAAAAGTCCAATGGTTTATTGGATACGGACAGGGCTCTACCTGGGAGGCAGAGAAAACAGAGCAGGTTAGTTTCAGGTTTACAGGTTCAGGTTTACAGGTTCAAGTTTACAGGTTCAGGCAGGCAGGCTGGCTCAGGCTTTCTAACCATAACAAGTTTAACAATCCGGCTCAGAGTGGAGCTCTCCTCCAGCTTATGAAGGGAGAGCTTAATGAGCAGATGGGGATCAGTTGTTACGGACGAGCACAAGCTCTCAGCAAAGGATCTACGGCGCCCTCTGGTGGGCAAGCCTCTGGATCCCAACCGACAGCAGAACCCCTCAGAAAGGGATCCACATCGCCCTCTTGAGGGCAGACCTCTGGATCCCAACAGACAACAGAAGCCCACAGAAAGGGATCCACGTCGCCCTCTGGAGGGCAGACCTCTGGATCCCAACAGTACGCCCCCCCTCAAGGGCGGATACCAGACGCCCAAAAATAAAAAACCCGAAAACAAAAAAAAACCCACCCAGGGCGGGCGGAGGGGGAATCAGGCAAGGAGGGCCAGGCACAGAAACAGAACAGGGTCCGAAAACCAAAACAACCCACCCAGGGTGGGCGAGGACAGGAAAAGTCTCAGGAGGCCGGCCGTGGGGCCGGAGGCAAGGCAGAGTCTCAGGTGGCCGGCCGTGGGACCGGAGCTGAGGCAGACGCTCTGGAGGCCGGAGTCTCCAAAGCTGCAGGGACCCAGGAGGAGGACGCCGCCTCCGCTTCAGCAGGAAGCTCCAAGGAGGACGCCGCCTCCGCTTCAGCAGGAAGCTCCGAGGAGGACGCCGCCTCCGCTTCAGCAGGAAGCTCCGAGGAGGACGCCGCCTCCGCTTCAGCAGGAAGCTCCGAGGAGGACGCCGCCTCCGCTTCAGCAGGAAGCTCCGAGGAGGACGCCGCCTCCGCTTCTGCAGGAAGCACCGAGGAGGACGCCGCCTCTGCTTCTGCAGGAAGCACCGAGGAGGACGCCGCCTCCGCTTCTGCCGCCCTGCAACAGACTCAGACAGGACCGCCCACTGTGGCTCTGAATCAGGAACCGAGGAGCCCGCCGATTGCGGCTCCAAAACAGGAACTGAGGAGACCGCCGATTGCGGTTCCAAAACAGGAACTGAGGAGACAGCCGATTGCGGCTCCACATCAGGAACAGAGGAGACCACCGACTGCGGCTCCGAATCCGGAACAGAGGAAACCGCCGGTTGCGGCTCCGAATCAGGAACAGAGGAAACCGCTGATTGCGGCTCCGAATCAGGAACACAGGAAACCGCCGACTGCGGCTCCAAATCAGGAACACAGGAAACCGCCGACTGCGGCTCCGAATCAGGAACACAGGAGACCGCCAACTGCGGCTCCGAATCAGGAACACAGGAAACCGCCGACTGCGGCTCCGAATCAGGAACACAGGAAACCGCCGACTGCGGCTCCGAATCAGGAAGACAGGAAACTGCCGACTGCGGCTCCAAATCAGGAACAGAGGAGACCACCGACTGTGGCTCCACATACAGGAACAAAGAGGGCTTAAAGGTCCTTAGAGAGTGCAGAGAGGACTCTAGACGGCTCCAAGCTGACCCTAGACGGCTCGGAGCGGGCTCAGGGGTCTCCAGAGGGCTCAGAGCCGGCTCAGGGGTCTCCAGACGGCTTAGAGCGAGCTCAGGGGTCTTTAGACGACTCAGAGCGGGCTCAGGGGTCTTTAGACTGCTCCTAAATTCCTGCATTTCGCGAGTCCACTCCTCATGATGTCGACGCCACGCCACCCACCAGGGTGGTGGCGTCGAACCGATCCATCCGACCGCAAACTCCCCCAGGAGTGCGTCGAAGGAGTCTGCTGGGCTAGTCTGTTGGCCGGATTGTTCTGTCATGATCAGGCAGGATTACTAGCCCAAATGCAGAACTCACAGACATAGAGGCAGGATAAAAGTCCAATGGTTTATTGGATACGGACAGGGCTCTACCTGTGAGGCAGAGAAAACAGAGCAGGTTAGGTTCAGGTTCAGGTTTACGGTTTAAGGATCTACGGCGCCCTCTGGTGGGCAAGCCTCTGGATCCCAACCGACAGCAGAACCCCTCAGAAAGGGATCCACGTCGCCCTCTGAAGCGCAGATCTCTGGATCCCAACAGAGGCGGGGTTACCAATCTACTTGCTCTGGAGAGCAGAGTTTGCTGCTTTTAGATGTTGTCTCCAAAGTCTCCAGTAGCAGAAAAAGTCTCTAGATTTGGCGCTAGGAGCTTTTTAGAAATCAAAGTGCTAGAGGGGTCTGAAAAGTGGCTAAATATAGCGACTAAAGCGCTAAGTTGGCAACACTGCTCTTTGCATCGTTTGTTTTCAAATGGTTTGCTGCTGTCTGTTTGGACCTTTCTGAACATGTGAAGCAAATGGACTGATCCAATATGGTGAACACTGAAGGGGGGGTCTGAGACACAGTTAGTTTTGTCAGCGTTCTCATGGCATTTTAGTGAAAGGGTTTTTATTAAAAACATAATTAATGTGCACAAATAAGGAATAGATGCATTAACTAACTATACATGTAAACCAAGTTTTATAGGGACAAGAGTTTTAATAGTAACCCCCCCTTCCCCAGGTGGTCATAAAGCAGCCATAGTAAGTTTGTAATCCTCTGTTGAGGCTCTGAATTCGATCTGACTCTGGATATGATGAACAATAAAATATGATTCCACAAAGCTCAGGGTGGGGTGTGGGGTTTGGCTGTTTTCCCCTCCATAATCCCCCATCCCTAATGAGTACATTTCCAAACCACTGGTGCCATATAGGGAGTTCTCTTTCGACAGGAAAAGGAATCTACTTCCTGACATCCGTCAGGCTTTTCTGTAATATCTGTGGGTAACATATCAGGGTTGGTTGCTGTCAAACCATGTCTGTGTGAATGAGAGAGCAAAAGGACGTCCTTCATTCAGAGATCCTGTCCGTGTGTTGAATCTGAGCAGACAGAGTTTCTGCATGACTGTTTCTCTGTGTTGGAAATGAAGTTTGCGAAGTAGACGTTTATGAGTGGTTGGGTGGGATTGACTGTGAATATTTGAGTTTGCCCAGTGATACATATTTCATCAACAGAGTGGTGGATGTGTAGTTAGAGGATGAGCAGAGAGAGGAAAGATGGTGAGGGTGTCACTGACAGCTGGTGTTCAGTGAAACCGTGAAACTGGAAACCAAGTGTGAGCTCATCTACGACACCACCAGAGAAGTGATTACAGCTTTGTTTGATTTTAAAGCAAAAGTCACACCACTTGTGGTACCATCTCTGTAAAGAAGTAAGGTGAACATGGAGAGTTCAGTACTTATTACACTTCAAAAACCAATGAAAAGAGAGGAAAAGATTGAAGATAAATACATAGTGGAGGATGTTCTTTTTCCAGGTGGATCGTCTAAATAAGTGGTCCTCCTAACTGTCAATCATTCTGGTGATATGTTTACATAAGGCCGTCCTACATATCCTGCATATTTATTTGCTTGCTTGTTGCTGTTCTCTTTGCTCAAATAAGCAGTTTTTAATATAACTAACTCAATAAATCTGTTTATTTATATATTTTCTTGATCAACTTGTCAGAAAGTAACCAGAGACTGAAATTGAGACCAAAACAGGGTTTAGGTGTGGTTGCCTTTGGCTTTATGCTTTATATGCTTTAGTTTATCTTAGTGCTGGTTCATTCCTCTGCTTTTCTGTGCTGCTGGACTCACTTGCAGGCTCCCATAAGGCATCAACAGAATTAAAGGTACAGAAACTACGTGATTGCATGTGGATATATAAGGTGTAAAAATGATTAAGCTCTTCCCTGAACTGAGGAGGGTATTAACTACATTTTACACAGCAGTCACCAAGTTCTCCCCTTTGAGGGAAAATTTCACTTTTTATTTTATTTTATTTTTTTATCAGTGATGCAAAAGATCTCTCCACCTTCAGAGCTTTACCCCCAATCAGCAACTTTCTGATTGTATCATCTATTTTTTTTTTTTTTTTCATGTCTTTTTTTTTAACAGTGTCCTGTCTGGCAAGGTGGCAATAAGAATAATTGTCTTGATGCCAAAAGGAGCCCAACAGATTTTACTTTCACAAGTGTAGCGGTATGGCAATTGCCATACTGCTCCACTTGTTTCATGCATATAAATTGCTTTATTATAATTATGCAGGGAGTTTTACAGTTCATATGGACACTGCAATGTAAGTAGAGCAGAAAAACTGAAGAAGAAAAAGGAAAAAAAGAAAAAAAAGGACAAAAGATGAAAGAAAGAGGAGATAGGAAGGAGACAATGACAAAACATTTTCAGTCTGCTTCATCACCTGCAACGAGATGAAAAAAGAACAGCACAACCAAAAGACACGGTACGAGACATAGAATAAAGCAACACCTTGAAACTATCGCTAAAGTAATATTATTAAGTCTGACGTGTACTCTGTTACCTGAAGATATGAATGTGGGGTTTCTGTTTGGAAGTGAATCTCTAAGTACCTGAAGCCTAGCACCAGTAGTTGTTTGTGAGGGTGAACTTGTGCATGTAAAGTTTTAACCATAGAAAAAATGATCAATAGTGGTTGTGGAGAGCCGGAGAGGCACACCCCACAGAGCACTGAGTCCAGCGCCGGGAGACCCAAAGCCCCAGGCGCCCAAAGGGACCCCAGAAGCGAAGGCACCAAGGCGGGGCCAGCCCCGGAAATCAGACCCCCACCAAGGGAGGAGCAGAGACAGCCACGAAGAAGCCCCCCAGCCACCGCCATGCCGGCGCCCCGGGGAGCCGCGGGGACGAGTCCGCGGGCCCCGCCGGCAGCCGGCCACCCTGAAGTAGGGCCGGGCACCGAACACCAGCCCCCCCACGGCACCGACCGAAACGCCCCAGCCCCACAGAGCACCGAAACACGCCCCGCCCCCCGGCACCAAGCCCCAGGAAAAACACACAGGCGGCCCCGCCTGCGGCCGGGTCCCACGCGCATCCACTGCGAACCGGCCGCGGGACCCCCCCAAAACGCCCCCCCGGCCAAAAGCGCAGCCCCACCCCACCAAGACCGACGCCAACAGTGCGCAACGCAACACACCGCGCACAGAATCAACCCAAGAGCAGAAAAGCCGCCCGGCGCAAAACCGCAGGAAGAGCAGACCGCAGCCGGCGCAACCACCCCCCCCCCCACCAGCCCGAGGGGCAGCACAAAGCCAGAGCGGAGCGAACCACGCGCTCCCCCACCGGACGAAGCCAAAGCAGCACAGCCACGTCCGCCGCCCGCACCAGGCCCTGACACGCGGCCAGAGCAGCTCCGCCGCCCCAGCCCCCCAACGCGCGCCGGCCAGAGCCACTCCAAACCCCCACCCGCCCCGCAGCCTCACCCGCCGCGATCAGCGGGAACAGAGCAGCTCCGCCATTTCTCCAAGAGGGAAAACCCACCCGAATAGCCAGTCAGCGCAGCCAGCCCGCCCACACCGGCCCCCCAACACCACCCCCGCCGGAGCCGCCCGGACCCCCACACACCCGCGGCACGCCGCCAGCAGGACCCCCACCCAGCAGGCCCGCCCGCCCCCCGAGAAAACAGACATGCCATACCCCCCAAAGAAAAAAAAAAAAAAAAAGGATCATCTATTCTGACGGGGGGGGGGGATTAAGGTCGTGAGGAGCATGGTGAGGTTTTCTGCGGCATGGAAAGGTCTTTTTTCATCTAAATTATAATCATGTTTTTATTCCGTAGCTAACCTTAAGCTGCTGTTATTTAAATAATGCTGTGCTGTGGATTAAATGTTCCGACAACACATATCAGATCAGTCTAATACATGTAAACATAATAGAAAGGCTGCTGCTTTACTCAGAGTATTAGAACAAAGAGTTTGAAGTAACACAAACTTTGTATTCGGAGCAGAATGTCAGATTTATGTTTCTTTAAAGACATTTCTCTGTTGCAACTTAAAATAAACCATCAAACAAAACCTTAAAATCCAAAAAAGGACACTGTTCAGCATTCACAACAAGGAAAATTGGTAAAATAGTACAGATGTAGGTAAATATATTAAATAAAACCTTAAATAAAGCACGGAGATGATCCTGACACAATTATTGATTAAAAAGAAAAAAATTCAGAATGTCTAAGGTAAAAAGACTCTGGGGGGGAGGGGTCACTTTTGTTTGGTGGTGCTTACTGTGAAGCTGTGATCGCACATCTTGTTAGGCGTTGAGTTAAAAAATGCCTTACATGAGTCTGAAACGCTGCAGGGCTATAATTCACTGCTGACATGATGGGTGAATTTATCATTTATTCTTAAGCCTGGGAGACACTGGTGTCCTTTTAAGGTGGCTTTTTGTAAACTCTAGCCCTTGTTGCTCCGGGTTTGCAGACTCCTCCCCTCGCTCCTTGTAACCATTCGGCACTGTTCATTTAGCAGCCTTTGGGCTGGAAGGAATTGAGGTCATTGTTATTGACTGATGGTGTCTTCATGTTTGTGTCGCTCCATCAACAAGCCTCATTGATATTCAGCAGCTTTTGACTAAAGACAATCTTACTGCCAGTTCAGCCATGAACTGTCATAAGAAAAGGCCAATGATTTGTGTTCAGTGGTATTTATCAACAACAGCATGGATAAATAGCTGATGGGTTGCTGCCTGACTTCATTTCTTTTGGTCAAGCTGCAGCAGTTAAATTCAATTTATCTCAAAAAAGTTTTAACTTCATGGCCTCAAATCATACATTTTCTCTAATTGTCTTGTTCTGATAAAAAAAATGATCTGGGGATGTTTTAGGATTAGTGCACTTCTAACTCAGTTGATAATTTATTGTTAATTGGAAGTTTTCTACCAAAGAAGCCTGAGCTGATTACATTTGTGTTACTGACTTTGTAGTAATTAGTCACCCAAAGCATGTGGCAACAATGGAGGAACCACTTCCTCCTCGCTGGTAAAAACCCTCCAGTAGAAGAAGGTTCAGAATGAGTGGACCTCTGCACCATCATCTATGAGTTCAGAGAACAGAAAGCAGACTAATACCCCATTTACGCTACCCTTGAAAAACCGATCCATGCCAAGACCGGTCTGAGTTCGGCTCAGTTAACCAGGCCGAGCTCGGTTCTAACGACCGTTTCCTCATCACCGGATCTCGGTTCCTCGACTCCTCGCCTCCTAGTGATGATCTGCGGTATTACTGCCAGTATTGAAGGAGGAAATCGAGCAGTTGGTGGCGGTAATGCACCAAAAGTTGTTTGCCAACCGCCATAAAACACAAGAAGAAGAAGACGAAGATGGAGGGAATCAAGCAAATCAAAATGGCGGCGCCCGTCACATTCAGAAAGTTATGCTTGATTATTATTGCTGTACTTGGTTGTTATTATTTAAAATGCCATTACTTAAAATGTTGCGTGGAGAAGATTTCAATTGTTGTTTATAGTTGTTCTTCTTCTGTTTTGTGTTTGTTGGCAAGCAGCTTACCGCCAACTACTAGAATGGAGTGTGAATCGCGATGTGCAGCCAGACGGAGATGACGCGTTCTGCTCATGAGCTCTTGATATCGGAGAACCTCTGAGCCCACCTCTGGAACTGGTCTGCAGTTAGCTCGGTTCGGTTGTGTCTAGCTTGGTTCAGTTCAGTTTTCTTTCCATTTACACACGATAAGTTATCTCAGTTACTGAGCTCGGACCGGTCTCGGCACGGTTTTTCAAGGGTAGTTTAAATGGGGTAATGGTCAATACAAAAGCACCAAGTCAGGAGTAGTTTAAATGGGACAGAAATGCAAGGATAACACTGAACTTAGACAACTTTTAATATCGTTTCGTGTATACGAAACAACATTTCAATTAGTACAGCTTTTCAGACAGTAAATGAACATTTCCATTCCATAAAGTGCAGCAGGGATCAAATGTAAACAGTGTGGGGGAAAAAAAAACATGGCACAAAAAACGCATTGCTGTAGAAATTCAGAGCATTAATATTTATGGTGTAAATATGCAGTATTTTTGGTTTGGTGATATCAGTGTGATGCAGAGTCTGTGACATGATTTAGAGTTTTTTCAACAGTTCAGCAGTCTAATGGCGGTGGGGTAGAAGCCGCTGCAGAATCTGCTGGCCTTGCATTGAATGCTGTGAAGCCTCTTCGCAGAGAGCAGCAGGGAGTACAGTCCATGGCGGGGGGGTGGGGGGTCATTGATGGTGTTTAGTGTTTAGTGCCTCGAACCTTCCAAAGAAGTTGTTTAGCCCATTTAGGAAGTCTGCGTTTGCTGCATCTACCAGGGGAGGGTGTGTTGTAGTCTGTGATTGCCCGTTTGCCTTTCCACATCCTCTTGGTGTTGCTGGAGTTGTGGAAAAGATCCTGGATCTTCTGGCTGTGGTTCTGCTTTGCTGATCTGATGGCACGGTTTAAGTTGGGCACGTTCTATCCTCAATGCCTCTTTATCGCCAGATTTGAAGGCTGAGTTGTGTGTTTTTAGCGATTTCCGAACCTCTCCATTTATCCAGGGCGGTTGGTTGGCCCAGATGGTGATGTTGTTTTTGATGCTGACGTCCTCAAAGCATTTGGTAATGTAGACTGACAGTCATGGCATACTCGTCTATATTTATTTTCTTGTCATACTGTAGGTTGCTGCAGCTTTGAACATGTTCCACTCAGAGCATTCAAAACAGTCCTGGAGTTTTTCCATGGCGCCCTCAGACCACACTCTGACTTTCTTAACTGTTGGTTTAGCCCTGATTAAACTTTTAGCTGCTACAACTCTTCTGATAGCTTGCTGGTAAGTAGACTATCTGGGAAGGAGACTAGATTCAAAAGTCCTTTTCTAATTAACTAGAAGACTCAAAGCACTTTTACGCTAAACTCACATTCCTCCACCGTCACTCACAACGCTCAGACATAACCCTGGAAGCTTAGTAGCCTGATCAAAATTTGATCAAACTCAATACCACAGCTAAGCTACAGCTGGCTAACAGCTATAGAAATGCAGCCAGATAGCACTAATGGTTGCAATAGTTCAATAAATTACTTAAATTCAGTAAAAACAGTTAAACAACACAAGCAGAGGGGTTTTGTGTAACAAACAAAACAAAGAGAGAATAAAGCAAATGGCATCTTTCAGGAGAGACAGAAAGCCAATCCAAGCAGGGAGTGGGCCAAGAATATTTCTTATGGCAGATATAATAAATGAAACAATGTAGTCTGTGTCCAGGAAGAAAAACAGCAAACGACAAACTGGCTGAGCCTGAGGTACTTTCTATTGAAAAAAAAAAGAGAGCACAAAACGATTAACAGCAATGGATCAATCAAGGACTTCATCGCTGGAAAAAAGCACCGCTAAACAGAAAGACTGAGTCTGGGATACTTTCTATGGAAAAACCAAAACAAAGGGAGAAAACAAAGGTTCTGATTTAAATATCTGCTAATAGTTTAGAAATGTGGGTTGATGAAAAGCAGTCGTTCTTCTTCCCAGCAACCAAACTAAATACCTACAGAGATCAATTCAGGATAACTTCTGACAACAAGGACTCGATCTAAAATCTTCCAGAGCTATTTATTATGTAAAATCATGTGCTTTCAATGTGAAATATCAAAAATATATAGTTGGTATCTTTGAGCCAGAAATTAGGTTTCACAGTTATTACAAATGTGGGGTAATAAATATAAGAGGTTATAATTTATAGTAATTATTAATACATAAAGACTCTTCAGCTCAAGCATCTAAACAGCTGTACTGTTCACAAACTAACAGAGACGTGACTGAGGAGGTTTTATTATTTGCACCAGGTTTTCCAAGTTGTCTTAAAAAGACCCAAATGTTGCCTCATGTTTGATTATCTAACTACTACCAGACACTAAACTCATTTAAAGCAATGCATTAATCATATATATGTGCAATTAAAGCAGAACTGCCAGTGACAGAGTTTGCATCAGTCTACATGGCATTTTTTTCCTGCTGTATTTGTTATCCATCACTACCTCATTCTGTGTTAAAAAGCTGCTCTCTGTTAATCTTAAAGCTCTGCAGCACAAATGCATAATACAATCAATCTTAGCGCTCAGATGTAAGAAGCCCTGCATTGGAGCGTGGTGCCATTATGCAAAGCCGATACGCTGTGTTTATCTGCTCTAAATCAAAAGGAAATTGCACCAGGCTGCTTCAGACTAACCACCTCCACATATTGCAGCAGATTGGAGCCTACAAAATTAACTGTATATATTAAATCTAAGGTTCATCACTGTGAGTCATGTGAAACATTGGAGTTAGAGGAAGAACACCTTAATAAAGCCTGGAAATGTAATCCAAGCTGTTGTGATTGCAAAGCAGCTTCATAAACAGGCCCTTCCTCACCAAAATCACTCAAACAAAATGAGTAATTTTGTTAAAAAGGAGCAACTCCTCAGCTCCAGGATCAACAGTTACAAGCTGAGGTGCTGGACCCCAAACTTAACCTCCCCCTGTCCAGTGGAAAGTAAACAAGCTAAAGATACAAGCTAATTTAATTAGACTAGGTTTCAATCTGAGCTGGATAAATAAAAAGTAATACTCTGTGCTATATCAGCAATGATAGGGCCAAATGCTAAATTAGTCGGGAACTGGATTCTATTGAGTTCATTTCAATTCAACATACTTTATTGATCCCAAAGGGAAATTAAATATTACAGTGACTCATAAGGTTTTTGTTTTTCATTAACTTGTTGTAGGTGTTGATAGCTGTAGTGAGGAAGGATCTTCTGTAGCGGTCTGTCTTGCAGCAGATTTGGAGAAGCCTCTATCCCACTACTGCCACCTACTGGTTTGTGATGTCACTGCCGGAAGATGTTAGGAGTGAGGTGTTACTATTACCCCATTTACACTACCCTTGTAAAACCGATCCATGCCGAGACTGGTCCGAGCTCGGATCAGTTAACCAGGCCGAGCTCGGTTCTGACGACCGTTTACACATCACGCTATCTCGGTTCCTCGACTCCTCGCCTCCTAGTGACGATCTGCGGTATTACTGCCAGTATTGAAGGAGGAAATCAAGCAGTTGGTGGCGGTAATGCACCAAAAGTTGTTTCCCAACCGCCATAAAACACATGAAGAAGACGAAGAAGGAGAGAATCAAGCAAATAAAAATGGCGGCGCCCGTCACATTAAGGAAGTTATGCTTGATTATTATTGCTGTACTTCGGTGTTGTTATTTAAAATGTTGCGTGGAGAAGCTTTCGATTATTGTTTATAGTTGTTCTTCTTCTGTTTTGTGTTGGTTGGCAAGCAACTTCCAGAGGGGCATTAACGGCAACTACTGGAATGGAGTGTGAATCGCGATGTGCAGCCATATGGAGGTAACGCGTTCTGCTCATGCGCTCTTGTTATCAGAGAACCGAGCCAGGGAAAAACCGAGCCGAGCCCACCTCTGGAACTGGTCTGCAGTTAGCTCGGTCCGGTTGTGTCTAGCTCGGTTCAGTTCAGTTTGCTTTACATTTACACACGATAAGTTATCTCAGTTACTGAGCTCGGACCTGTCTCGGCACGGTTTTTCAAGTGTAGTGTAAATGGGGTATATATGTGGGCGAAAATGGCCACTCCCAGACTTGGTGATCGCGACGGAAATGATTATTTTTATGTTTTTACTGATTAACGCTAAATCCATTAAATCCCTTCGAACATATTAAGTCGGGCTTATACTGTGCGATTTTTTTTTTTCCTTTTCGGGGTGACTTTCCAGTCGTGCGTGAATTTTCCGATTGGGCCAACTTTCAACTTGATTGCGCGTCATGTAGTGTACAGGTGGTAACGAGGAGCGATCGGCCTCTGACGACCGCCTCCCAATCAGGAATCATAAGGTCGGGGGAAAATCAAACATGTTTGATTTTCAGTCAACTCAACTCTATCGCTGCATTGTACGCCTTTGAAAGCTGGAACATGACTCCACCCCCTGTGTTTAATGTTGGTTTTTCTTTCTTAACATAGATGGCTTCCTTCAAACATGTTTGATTTTCAGTCGGCCGTCGTGGGCAAACAAGGATTCTTCTTCCTCTTCCCCTCAGGTGAAAACCCAGAAGCATGGAGAGGGGGTGCAATGAGTGAAATGTTCTTTCTGTAAAATTGACAAATGGTAAATGGCATGTACTTATATAGCGCCTTTATTTAAGTCAGGTAACTTGACCAAAGTGCTTTACACTACATTCATTCACCCATTCACGCACACACTCACACACTGATAGTGGCAAGCTACATTGTAGCCACAGCTGCCCTGGGGCTCACCGACAGAAGTGGGGCTGCCGTACACTGGCGCCACCGTGCCCTCTGACCACCATCAGTAGACAATGCAGGTGAAGTGTCTTGCCCAAGGCCACGACACTGAAAGTCGGAGTCGGGGCTTCAACCGTCAATCCTTCGATTTCAGGGCAAACTCCTACATCCAACGCCACCGTTCGCCCTGACAACCACGTCTTTTTCCAAATACGTCGTCACCTTTTCTTTTTACGTCTTTCAGCACTAAATTGCTCAAATTGCGGCAAAATTGCTCAAATTGGCAGCGCGTTTCACTCTAGTGAGCTTCATATTCCTCTTCTATTCGTTTGGCTTCCAGATAGACGAGTCTGAGTAGCGCAATCTCACAACGGAGCTGAGTCCCACCTGGTTTTTAGACGTACAGTGTGAGCAGGTGGATCGCATCAGAGCGTCGGGTCGCACGTACATCGTGAGGTTTGAACTCACACTGTCCGATGAAACCCTGCAGTTTCGTCGGACAGTGTGAGCTGTAGCTGCATGCAACGATTGACAAAAAACGCGCAGTGTGTGCCCGACTTTAGTTTTAGGCATAGGTAACGATCCATTGATTATTCCTTGCTGACCCGGACTTTTTCATAGAAAGGATGCTCAAAGCGAGCACTCTGTGTATGGGGCTGGAGAAATCATGCGATGTGCCTCACTTGCTACTTTACAACATAATCAATATGTACTGATATTTAATTTAACTTTTATATTTGAGAGAGATGTATTTTAACCAAGGGGAGAGAACGGTGGTCTGATGCTGCTGTGGTAGCATCAGCTGTTTCCTGGGAGCTCTCTGCTCACGCTTTGCAGCATCCACATTAACTGTCACATCAGTCAGTGCTCCTGCAGCTCCATGCCTGTCTTGACCCCAGCATCATCTCTAATCAGTGTAAAGGATTTTACTGCTGACTCCAAACCTGCCTGAACGCAGCGTCTGTGACTTCAGGGCCAAAGGGGCGTTGGTGCCTGACAGTAGATCTCATTGTTTTGTTGTGGCTCTTCAACTTTTAATGACTGCTGACCCGCCATGCACAGCACCGCCAGACGTCAAACACGTTCAGTCTTCTGGTTGGCATGGAGAGAGAAATGTAAAATATGATACCAGGACCACAGCTTTAAAAAAACAACAACCGTAATGTAACATTTTTACTAGTAGGTATTCATTTTTATTGGGTCTAAGCAATAAAATGTTGGACTTTTTTCTAGTAACTCAACTAAAAACATGAAAGTAATATTATATAGATCCACTACAAACAGTGTGATTTGGTTCCCTTTTTTCAAACTTTTGATTTTCTTAGGAAGTTAGAATATTGTGTCAGACCAATAAAAAAAAAGATTGTTTTAATACAAAATTATCGGCCAAAGCATAATTATTTTACCTAATTTCAACAAGTTCCTGGTCCAGGCTGTTTTTAAGCTAACCTGACTCCGCCAGATGGATTTGCTCCGCATATCCATCTGGAAACCTTCCGTTGAAGTAATTTTGGGAAGGGGCGAAAATACTGGTTAGATGATTGGCCTATGTTGGTGATAGACGGGCCAAATAAACCAATCAGATCAGCGAAGCATATGACGTACTAACAGAGCTACGACGAAAACACAACCACAAGCCAGGCTACTCTTGCCGAAACCAGTCGGGAGAAGAGCAAAAACATCTTTTCCTCAATAAAACTTGCTCGATAGCCACGCCAACGCTAGTTTCATCGGCTGAAGCCGCCATGTTCTTTAGACTGAACTGTCGCGCTTCTCGTTGCGTCACACCTCAACCCGCCTCAAAGCCAACGCTGATTGAACGTTCGTTTGATGAACAGCTCCAAATTTTCTTTAACGGAGAGTAGCCAGACTGATCTGCGAGTGAAACCTTGAAAGCTCGCGAGATCAGGATGGTCTCACGAGGCTAGTTTGTAGCATGAATTAGGCAAACTTTGATCTGAAAAGAGGACTTTAGACCACTGAGAACAGTGCATCACTCTTTCTTCTACCCAAATTAAGATGTTTCTGGGAGTTTTTTTTTTACATTTGTGCCTCTTAAAGCTGCTCACCTCAAGGGCGTAGGTTTGATCTCAAGTTTGATAGGGACACTGTTGGTCTTAAGTTGAATTGTTCTGATGTCAGTTATGCTTGACGGGAGCATCAGGACGCATGTAGTTTAAAGAGAAAACTGTATTTTTTGATAAATTTATACAAATCCTATAAGCACTACACACACAAGATGCTGTTTATCAATGTTTGAAGCATGAGTGGCTCGGAATAATATGGGACAACTTAACACTATGAGAAGGGTTACATTTGAACTTACCAGTGACTAAGACGGAAGGTAAATATGTGCCTTTTTAAACAAATATAGTCTAAATAATATTGGTCATTTTGTAGAAATCCTTCTTATTGGTCATAATATCGTTCTGTTATGAGAAAATTATTCAGAATTAACTGTTATAAATGCTTAAAATGTATTGTTATGTGTCATTAATTAGAGTGACAGGATTAATTCAGGGCTTTCCAACTCTAGTCCTACTCACCAACTATCTAGCAGCCTAGGCACATCCCTGTCCCAAAGAGAGACTTAAGCTGTTTTTTTGGGGGGGGATTTTTTTGGTGACAGAATGCATCTAAAATGTTATATTATTAAAATGAATTATATAATTGCCGTATTAGAGGACAGGACTTGGAAATCATAGCATTTTTACAGTGGGGCAAAAAAGTATTTAGTCAGCCACCAATAGTGCAAGTTCTCCCACTCAAAAAGATGAGAGAGGCCGGTAATTTTGATCATAGATATACCTCAACTATGAGAGACAAAATGAGAAAAAAAAATCCAGAAAATCACATTGTCTGAATTTTAAAGAATTTATTTGCAAAATATGGTGGAAAATAAGTATTTGGTCAATAACAAAAGTTCATCTCAATACTTTGTTATATACCCTTTGTTGGCAATGACAGAGATCAAACGTTTTCTGTAAGTCTTCACAAGGTTTTCACACACTGTTGCTGGTATTTTGGCCCATTCCTCCATGCAGATCTCCTCCAGAGCAGTGATGTTCTGGGGCTGTCGCTGGGCAACACGGACTTTCAACTCCCTCCAAAGATTTTCTATGGGGTTGAGATCGTGGAGACTGGCTAGGCCACTCCAGGACCTTGAAATGCTTCTTACGAAGCCACTCCTTCGTTACCCGGGCGGTTTTTTTGGGATCATTGTCATGCTGAAAGACCCAGCCACGTTTCATCTTCAATGCCCTTGCTGATGGAAGGAGGTTTTCACTCAAAATTTGACGATACATGGCCCCATTCATTCTTTCCTTCACACGGATCAGTCGTCCTGGTCCCTTAGCAGAAAAACAGCCCCAAAGCATGATGTTTCCACCCCCATGCTTCACTGTAGGTATGGTGTTCTTTGGATGCAACTCAGCATTCTCTCTCCTCCAAACACGACGAGTAGAGTTTTTAGCAAAAAGTTCTATTTTGGTTTCATCTGACCATATGATATTCTCCCAGTCATCGTCTGGATCATCCAAATGCTCTCTAGCAAACTTGAGACGGGCCTTGACATGTACTGGCTTAAGCAGGGGGACACGTCTGGCACTGCAGGATTTGAGTCCCTGGCGGCGTAGCGTGTTACTGATGGTAGCCTTTGTTACTTTGGTCCCAGCTCTCTGCAGGTCATTCACTAGGTCCCCCCGTGTGGTTCTGGGATTTTTACTCACCGTTCTTGTGATCATTTTGACAGCTGTCTACGGGCGAGAGGCGGGGTCCACCTTGGACAGGTCGCCAGTCCATCGCAGGTCTTTCTTTTACAGCCATACTAATGATGGAGCAATAAATGGTATTTTTGCCTAAACAATACAAGAGAAGCATTTTAGTGTATGTTTAATTTTGGAGAATAATTTTTAAATGCAACACATTGAATAACATGATTTTACATAAAGATATCTAATTGTATGACTCTAATAAGGGTGTAAATCACACCCATCACGGCGATTCGATTCAGTATCGATTTCCTGACCCAACAATTCGATTATTTTCGATACTCAGGAATACACCACGATTCGATTCTATTAATTGGTTCTTTTTTTTTTTGCACCATACAGGCTTACCAAGTTTCAAATTTGAAATAAATCAATGGAAGCTGTAATATCGTTATGCATTTTTTGAGAAACAACAGCAAATAACAGAAGTAGAAAAGTTGCATTAAAAAATACTCCACATAATCAGTGCAATGAGTGCAATGTTATACCTCGGCTCCAGACGTCCCGCCCCCTCCACAGACGCTCCACTGCACCTCTCCCAAATTGTAGCTGACCGCAGACAGTGCTACAGACAGCTTGGCTGGGACCCTTTTTCCACCTGGATCTAGGGGTGGGTATTGGCAAAGAAGTCACGATTCGATTCGAATCACGATTCACATGCCACGATGCGATTCTATCACGATGCATCGTGATACTTGAAATATTGCGATGCATCACGATATTTTCATTGAACACTGTAAGAAAAACATACAGCCCTTACCAGTGGCTGACTGGCTGGGTATGATCTGGAGAGTGTCTCCAATTGATGCATAACTGAAAGCAACTGAATTCATACATAGCTGTATTTATTGAAACGACTTTTGGAGGTGTTGCCATGGAAACAAATACTGGACAGAAATATTACTATTACTGGTGTGGACACACTGACAAAAAGATCTTAGGATTCATCAAACTTAAAATAACAAAATAAGGATAATCAGTGCCGTTTACATGGCCTCAGTGGTCCTTTAAACCAATGAAATGAAAACATTCAAATGTATATTTCCCCTTTTGCAAATTATGTGCAACACATCCGCAGTGACATCTGCTGGACTGGAAGCTGTATTCCACTTGATTTGGCTGATGTGCGCCAACCATTAATGTATTTTATTTGTTCATTTTTTTTTTTATAATCGATTCTTGCCTTCAAGAATGGATGCAGTAGATCACAAAAATTAGAATCGCGATGCATCGTCATGACGATTATTTTGCACACCCTTACCTGGATCCCTGCTCTTTTTGGCCCTCATGTCCCTCCGTCGTTGGACTAAACTCGCCCCCACTTCCTCGCCGCCTCGGCCGTACCTAGACCCACAGTGTGTAGCACAGACCACGCTTCAATATTGAGCATAATTTAAAAACGTCTGTGTCAAGCTCACTGCAACACACTGCTGTAAGAGTATAACCAGGAAGCGCGGTAGGAGGGCAAAATAGGTTTAGTGCCACCGCAGCACGGGAGGGAGAATTACGCCCAGGAGCAAATGGATAAAAATAGACCGGAGGAGAAAAAAAACATGAATCGATTCTCTTTGGATCGATGCATCGATACAAAACGATTATTATTTACACCCCTAGGATCTACTTTTTTCATATTAGAAGAAATTAAACTATTTAGTCTTTACCTTTTCCTGACGCTTTTTCCTCAAACAATGTATCCAAAGGTTCTAATTTCAAATTCTGCATTACAGTTTTGTTTTAGATTAAACTGACCAGATTAGGTCTAGACCAAGGTCGAAGTTTGCAAAACAGTAAAACATGTGCAATAGGAACTATAAGGTACATTTGGGACTATACATGACATATATTAAAAATAATATGGATGTTTAAAAATGGAAAACATTTAAACAGATATTGTTTATGTTGAGACACATCTTTAATTACATTTAATTAACATAAACTTATCCAGGAACTTTAGGTGGAAGTTAGCATTTATTTATTGTTTTGCTCCAAACTGACACCATGCATTTCAGCTCTGAAAAGGTCAATGGAAAGTGTCGTGTCTCTGCATAAATAAAAAGGTCATCATTATAATTAATGCACAGCCTGAAAAAAACATTGGCCACTTGTTTAGATATTTTTTCTTGTTTTAAATGTTTGCGTACCCTGATTTCGTTACGGACCCAGGCTTTTAAATGCGTGCTGTTGCTAAACTGTAGCAGATTGCTTTTAGTTGTTTACTGTAAACGTAAAGCTGGTTTTCCGATATTTTTTGAAGGATATATCTAGGGCTGTAAGTAACGATTATTTTGCAAATCGATTAATCAGTCAATTATTTTTCGATTAATCGATTAATAACCGAAAAGCCAAAGGTTCCTTACAGAGGATTTTTTTGCCAAATAAACCAGGTGACACTAAACATTTTCCACTTGAGGAGTTCTTGATAGAGGATATTGACAGACGAAAACCTTTTGTATCTCAAATGCAAAATGTTAGCATATTTTTTTTTAACAATTTTGGTATAATTACTGCTGTAGTGGGTGACTCTGTCAACTAGAAGCATGTTTTAGAGGCTCTACACTCCAGTTAACGATTAATCGATTACTAAATTAGATGACGATTGTTTCAATAATCAATTAATTGCGATGAATCCGATTAATTGTTTCAGCCCTAATATCATCACATCAAAGGAGGGAGGAGACATGCTTCTGATTGAATAGGAATAAAAAAAAAACAGCATTTATCACAGCTTTCAAAGGATCCAGTTAAATAAAAATGTCTGAAAGGTTCTCAGGAGACGAAAACGGACTGTTGGTTTTAAAGATCTGCTGTGAAAGGTGCAGAAAGTGGCCGAATCTCCTCAGAAAGCGGCTCCCAGAGCAGCAGGGGGACTGCCTCCATCCTCCTCATTGTCTCATAACAGAACCCTGACAAAACGTGCGGCTCCAGCACTGACACTATTCACTTCAGTGAAATTTGTGCTGCACTAGGCAGCCCTTAGGTCCACGTCTCTCATCAGCTCCCAAAATATAGGTCGCCTACAGCTGCTGTAGAATGACTTGTTTGCTCGGCTGTCACCTCTCATTTCGTCCCCATCCCCCCCACCATCAGGACCGAGGCCCCGCCTTTAATGTATGGCTGCTTCTCACTGCAGCTGCGGTCATGTTCTCACAGGGCTGAAATATGGGCTAATGGATTATTAAGGCAGAGGTGATGGTGTTACAGAGAGCATAGCATGTGTCAGGAAGGGAGAGTTTGTTAAATCTAAAGCCTTTTTAAAGCTAATTTATCTCTACTCAGCACCGGGGGGAATTATCCGACTGCCTGTGTAGGCTGTCTACATGGAGGGGGGGCTTAGAGTTATTAGAGTCATTACTGTGACCTTTATTTGCCCCGCGGACTCTGCTGAACTCGATTTGACTCGTCAGGGACGGCGTAGCTGTCACATCATCTCTTCGAGGGACAAGACACTTTGCAGTCAGATGGGTCAAGCCTGTTCAGAACGATTACGGACCGTGATCCACAGGAGGGGAAGGCATGCTGTGAGCGCCAGAGAAAGCTGCACTACTTACATATTTATCAGACAGGCTGTGCCCTTTATTCCCGTATCTGAGCTAAAACTGTAGGGGTGGGTCTTTTATTCATTCTTTTTTTTCTCCTCCTAGTATTAGAAATGGGCATGTTTCAGACTGAGGACGACAATCAGTCCTGCATGACTTGTTCCACTAAATCCTCTGAGGTTGCCTTATATTAAGTCCTGTGTAATCTTTCTAATATTACTGTGTGAATTGCTGTATTATCTCAGAGTTTTCATTGGTCTTATTTCAATTTTTGAGTTCTAGTTATTTATTTATTTATTTTTTGTATTTCAGTTCTTAGATATTTCCTGTTTGCCCTCTTGTTTCAGTCTCCTTTTCCCTAGCTCCATTATTGCCTCTGTTCACACCTGCTCCCAATCTGCTAATTAGCCTGGTCTTTGTTTCTCTCCCATTCTTTCTCCTGTTCAGTCACTCTTGGATGGTTTGTCGTGATTTTTTGCCCCCTTCTTGTGAGTATTCCTGGTTCTCAGCTTTTGTGGATTTATGTTTTGGATTTTTGCTTCTGTTGAACTTTTGGTTAATTAAATCTTCAAGAAACTGCTTCAGTTTCTGCATTTGGATCCTGTCAAACCTCTACCAAACTTGACGGTACAAACCAGCCAGAAATCGACCCAGCAGAGTTGGACTCAGTTTTGGGAGCCTTGGAGAGACGGCTTTTGTGTCTGCATTTTTGTCCTCCTGTCAAACCTCCTTCCCCCACTTGACAGAACAAACCAGCCAAGAATGACTGAACAGGAGAATAAATGGGAGAGAAACAAAGATCAGGCTAATTAGCAGATTGGGAGCAGGTGTGAACAGAGGCAATGGTGCTAGAGAAAAGAAGACTGACACAAGAGGGCAAACAAGAACTATCTAAGAACTCAAATACAAAAATAAAAAATAACTAGAACTCAAAAATGGAAATAAGACAAATGAAAACTCAGAGATAAAACTTGAACAGAACCAAAACCTTGACACCAGCATCCCTTGGTTAATCTTAACAGAAAATAACATGTTACAAAAATGGCACTTCTTTATTATTTTATATCTTTTTTTATTTACTATTACAAATCCTGTTCACAGGAGTTATGGCTCTGTGTCCTGTAAGGGTTACTTAATGCTTCTGAAAAAAGATTTTGTGCAAACAATATGAATAAATCATTGGTTGTCAACACATTTTGAGGGTACAAACTAGGGCTGGGCGATATAGAAAAAAAGCTTATCGATTAAAAAAAAATGCATATTGATCGATATCAATAATTATTGAAAAAACTTGAAACCATATTTTATGTGCAGCTCTGCCTGGACATTTTATGATATTGCTAAATGATTTAATTATAATAAAGAACACAAACACAGACTTCTAATTAAATCATTATTTAATCAACTTTTTTAACCATAACAATTGTTTTAAAGAAAAATAACTTAAGAGACCTGAGTTATGTTATTAAATACTGACAAAGAATAAACTAAAGTGACCAGAAAAGTGACGAAAATAAATATAACAAATAAATAAATGGAATCCCCAAGGCCGCCACCCGCATTCCTGCTTTAACCTGAGTTATTACTTTGAAGTTTCTGGCCCCTCAGCATTTTTATCTCGTTTGTTAGAACTATGTGGGAAACTGCCCAGAATTGAAAATATATATACAGAGAGCCGCGCCGGGGCCTCCACAGCTTGTACTCCTGCGGCTGTGAGCGGCTGAGATGATAAAAAAAAGTTGGTTGTGTTATCAGACTTGGTTTTCACTGGTTCCCGACACATTTTACAGATGACTGTGGTTTGTTTTTTGTCCGACTTGCCATGACCGAAATACTGCCAAACTGGCGAACTACAAAAACCCTTCTTTGGAACAATTTCCTCCGCCTCTCCTTGCTGCGACATCTTCATGTGCTCTGTGTTGTGGTTTGAGAGGGCGGCGCTTTGTGACGGCGAGCCTGGGTCCGCGATTGTGATTGGTTGGGAGGAAGTAGCGACTAGCATAAACCTACATGATAGGCTATAATGAGAAGGAATGAAAACTGCGTTTCTTTTTTATCGAACTTTTATCGACTCTCTTTTTTTCTATTGCGCCACACGTCTGTCGATCGATATATATCGTTATTGAATTATCCCCCAGCCCTAGTACAAACTCAATACTGCATGAGGCCACGTGTGGCTCAATATTAGACATGGAGAAATGATTATACAATCGTGCTGTTACCAGTAGGACCGGGGTGTTAAACACCATATTCCACGAGCTATTTGATCTAATTGTTTCCCTCCCCCCTTAGAGATGATTCATAATGATTATATCAGCTTTAGAGTTAAATATTTTCTTTACATCTGTTCTTACTTTTGAATGAAAAGTTCATTTCAAGAGTTTGAACCGTGAATTTGAGGGATTCCTCTCCTGTTCACTCGACCCTAAACCATCTTTACCTCACAGTTCAGCCACAATCTACTGTAGCAGCCATCAGTTTCTAACCACTTCAGCCTTTTTCCTTTATAATATAGCAAAAAAAAAATAACATCTGTGTTTGAAGCTCAAAGGATTTCTGCTGAGAGTAATTCTTTATTTGCTCCCTGCTGAGATCTGAGAGTCGGGCTGAAAAGAGGTCAGTCAGGGTCCAGATGGAGCATCCTTTCTTCTAGCTGCTCACTTTCCTGCCGTGTTTATTTGTTTTGGCTGTGTCACATACGGGTCACTGTAATAACTAAAGATTTCTGAGTGTTCTGGTTTATCTCTGCTAACAGTCCACCTACATGTCTGCGGTTCTGGATGATTTGACTCAGGCTGGTTATGTCTGTAATCCCCAGAAATGCCAAACATGCTAATCTTTCCCACATCGAGCCTGCCAAACCACAAGACATAAACAAATTATCACAGATTTACTCACCTACACTTGTCTTTTACTCAAACTAGTCATTTAGTCCTTGATGAAATGTCTGATGTTGGAGGACTGCTTTGGCTCTATTGCTGTTCAGACCGCAAGCAGCAGGAGCAGCAGAAACGCGCGCACTGCTTTATTATTGCTGCTTGTTCAAGTTTCTGGCATGTGGCTGATGCATCTTTGCTGCTCTAGCTGCGCGTTGGGCGGAGCTATCCTATCCTTTCTTTGCCTGGATCAATGGCAGCTATATTTGCTGCTATCAGTGGGTAAAAAGTTTTAATATATTTTTAAGTGAGAAAGTCCACCTGAAAACCGAATCTGTGCAGTCAGTTCATCCAGATTACCATCCTGCCTTCAAATATTTGCTCTGTTCGAATTCATGGGACGCGTCCTTAATTCAATTCAATTCAATTCAGTTTATTTATAAAAAAATAAATTCATAAACAAATTCACAACACATGTCATCTTGAGGCACTTTACAGTTCAACCAGATCATACAGTCAAATTGATACAAAGTTTTCTATCTAAGGAAAACCAGTTGATTGCATTGACTCATTGACTCAAATACAATCCCTCACACTAAGCATGCTTGCAGCGACAGTGGAGAGGGAAAAACTCCCTTTTAACAGGAAGAAACCTCCAGCAGAACCAGGCTCAGTGTGAGCGGCCATCTGCCGAGGCCGACTGGGGTTCAAGGAGACAGAAGGCCTTCTTAGAAGGCCTTCTTAGAAGGCCTTCTTAGAAGGCCAGATTCGAAGGACGATGACGTCATAGTGCGGCGCCGAGGTTTGGTCGGATTCCAAGAGTCCTCGTTATGCGACCTTAAAATGCGTCCTTCTTTTTGCCCGATTTGAAGGACGGGTCCGATGTATCCTCGGTATCCTTGGATATCCCAGGATGCAATGCAAGATCTAGCAAGCCGGCTGCTCCGTGATCAGCGGAAAGGTTACTTGGCGCCGAACAGTGGTGAATATTGGAAGTTCAGTTTAATATAATACAAGTCTGTGAATAGTTCCGTCTGAAATAAATGAATATAGTTGTTTAAATGGTTATTTAGTTAAGTATGTGGCGGTAATGTTTGGTTTATCTAAAGGTTTTTATCTTTTACTGTGTAAATGGGTTTGGCTGGAATTTAAGGACAGATTCTAATATATCTGCAGTGAGGGGACTATAAATCTGATAGGATTTAAATTTGTATACAGCTATTCTCCTGAGTGTAGTCTTTGTTCACTTTACAATAAAAAAATAAACATTTTTGAAAACTTCAGTATGGGGGGCACAGAGAAAACCTCATAGATCATACATCCCTGATTTGATTGAGGCTTTTAAATCAAGGCCATGATTAATTCCATCTTATTACATAATAGTGATGATGTGTGTTTGGAAATTGTTGTTTCTGCTTTTGTTCAATCTTTATTGTTCCGTTTCGCTGGATTAAAAGAAATGAAACAGAGGCGTGGGAAAACCCAGGCTGGTGCCTCTAAACAGATTATATTTCCTGCTATTTCCCCCATTTTTATTCCAAGGCCAAAAAGCGACGCCCTGCCTCATCAGCACATATGGAGGTTCTACGAGATCTGGAGGATAATTCTCTCCACTGCGGTTTGTTGGTTCTCTGGATTTCTCCTCCAGCCCCTGCTGAAGTCATACTTGATCGCTATGCATGCGTCAGTGATGTTTCTCTGTCATTGCAGAGGCTCGCGGGCAGAGGCGTAGCTTGCAGACGGCGCAGAACCTCCTGCAGGAGGAGGTGGCACGTGGTGAGGAGCACTCCGAGGTAAGATGCTCATTTTCTGCTTTAATTCCTCCTGAGAATTCATCACAGAGCTTTACTGATTTGGCAGCAGAGTTGAGGGGAATTTTTGTCAGAAAAAAAAAAGAAAAACCCAAAACAATTCTGGAGGCTCCCTCAAAGCAAGCCCACCCACTTCAATGCAAACAGCTCTCTAAAGCCGTCAGGCCTACTATACATACACAGAGCAGCCCCCCCAGCGTGTCAGCAGCCCCACTTCCTCCAGCAGAGCTGCCAGTGTGTAGGCTACACGTGCTCTGGCTGCTCTGCATGCTGTTTGCCCCTCTGAAGGCTTCATGTAATGTAATGGCAGCGTGTTAGACCAACAATATGATGCTCCTCTAACTGTCAAAATAAGCAAATGAAACTAATCTGAAACAGATGGAGGATATTTACTGTCAATAAAAACATCTCCACTCTTATCTTCATCTCTGCATAACTTTAAAAAATGGGGATTCTTTGCTTTATATTTTGCTGATACTGTCAGCAGCATCTGTTATATTTGGCATCCCTGAATAAGAAGCGTTTAAAGGAAAAGTCCGGTCAGCAAGGAATGATCAATGGATCATTATTTATTCCTAAAACTAATACGTTTCTGGTGATTTAATGAATATAGTGTTAATCAGTAAAAAAATAAAAACAATCATTTTTGTCATGATCACTGAGTCTGGGAGCGGCCATTTTTGCCCAAATATAGTAGCCCCTCCCTCCTGCCATCTTCCAGCAGTGACGTCACGGTGCGGTAAGCCTAGCGCCATTCTCCCCGCTTTACAAGCTAAATCAATGGGAACTACTAGACACATCTGCAATCAACAACAATTATTGAAGATTTCCAGAGGACTTCACCATTGAAATTCACCAGAGCTATAGTGAAACTGACAATGCCCACGTGCATGGCAGCTGGATGCTGGAATACATCGGGTAAAAGTGAAAAAAAGAGTTATTCCACCTTTCTGATTCCTGATCCTCCACGGACGGGTTGGTCGTTGGATCGCCAACTTGAAGAGGGAGGATTTGCCATCGAACTTCTGGCCAGAGAAAAAACACGTAATATGTAGCCAACATTTGGAAGAAGAATGTTTTCAAGATGACTTGGATAATAGCGCGTTGTGACAAACACCAGATACAGCACTGGGACTTGATCAACAGCCGATACCGCACCGTGACGTCACAAACCAGTAGGTGGCAGTAGTGTTCTTTGACAAACATGGATGCCTCCAGTAAAGCACATTCAAATGATGCTGGAGATCGGCCTGTTTTCCAGTGTGGTCCTGTTTCTCTGACTGTGACTAACTGGATGTACTCTCTTCATCCTCTGAAATGGGAGCTGGCTCGGAGCTCGTCTGCCTGGCTGTGTGTTTTCTGGGGGGGCACTTTTCATAGTTGCCTTTTGTATCTATGCTTCTTTTTCTATGTCTGCTTCTGTCTCCTTGAACCCCAGTGGGCCTCAGCAGATGGCCGCTCACACTGAGCCTGGTTCTGCTGGAGGTTTCTTCCTGTTAAAAGGGAGTTTTTCCTCTCCACTGTCGCTAAAAGCGTGCTTATTGTGAGGGATTGCTGAAGAGTCAATGAGTCGATGCAATCAGCTGGTTTTCCTTAGATAGAAAATTTTGAATCAATCTGACTGGATGATCTGGTTGAACTGTAAAGTGCCTTGAGATGACATGATGTGAATTTGGCGCTATATAAATAAACTGAATTGAATTGAATTGAAATGAAATTTATTCTTAATTAAAAACACTCAATTATTGAACAGGATGTAATAATTTCATACTTAAAGTACTTTCAGAAGTTTGTATTCTGAATATTACCCGACTTTTCCTTTCAAAGGTACGACATGAGGGGAAAAAGGTACCTTAAACTGACAAGTGTTGATTTAAATAACCAAAACATTGTTAAATGGATTCAACAGTTCTTATAGAGCTTCTGAATTATAGCTCATATCTGTTTATTTTTAATTTGCCTTATTTAATAGGATAAACAGTTAATCCCCAAATATTTAATAACCAGGCAGATTTTGGTTTAAAGTAATCTTCATTTTGACCAACATTTATTCTCTAACAAAACCTGACCTAAACATTTTAGGAGTCCTGACTTGTATATGATACAGACTCGTTAAAGGAAGCTAAATATTAGGGTGATGGCAGAGAGACTCTTTTTAAGAAGAATCCTCCAAATACTATTGGAAAAATGCTGAAAGCTGCTTGGTAATTATAAGGGGATGACTGTAATGCAGCTAAATAATATTTTTCTTTGATTTTTAAGAAGGGCATGAAGGATTTTAAACAAGCTTCAAAGAGAGTAAATATATCTGACACTCTTTTTATAGTTTAATCATCATTTCAAAGAGTCTGTCTCACTTCCTGTCAGAAACTACTCCACAGAACGAAAGTCATTGTAAACCTACATCTACAGGATTGTGAATAATAACAGGTTTGTTGTTTTAGCCAGTGCAGAAAAGGCAGAATGTGGCAGAAAATCATTTCCCCTCCATTGCTTTGATTAAAACAGCAGCTGTTGATTCAAAACGTCTTTATTTGTCGTCAGTTCGAGACAATAAGCTTAGTTGCTTTGAAGGTAGAATCCGTAATAAAAACAAGCTGTTAATGATTTAAACATTTGTAGATCCCCATAACTCAGCAATGTCTTTCTAAAACAGTTTAAGCAGGTGACTTGGACGCTTGGGCAGATGTGTAACAAACATCTGGTTAAAGCTGTGCTTCATAACACATGGCAGCCTGCAGGCCTGAACTGTATGGCTCCCATCTTTCAGCTGCAATGATTCTCCTTCATGCATGCGCTGACACGACCAGGGTGAGCTCACAGCATAAGCAGCGCATAGAATCGGACCTTTTGTCTGCAAGTCTGTGCAGTAAATAATGTAAAGTCAACATGCGGCTCAGAAACCCTGGGTTTGGGCTCCTAATTTCACATTCAGGAAGAATTGCAGACTTTCTGCTGTATTCTTTTTTTACTGCAGTTTGGATTAATAATAAAGAAGCTGCTGCAAAATGATGGGGCTGTATTTAATATGTTTACAGTCTATTGGATCGACACAATAAGAGGGATCAGGAAATATCTGATATTTCTGCAGCAGGAGGAAGCAGATCTTCAGGCAGCTGATCCTCCTTCGGTTTTAAAAGTATTATGTCATGCAGGGTGGAACCATCCTGCATGATGAACCAAAGATGTCCAGCTTTGATTCATGGTCCACAATAGTTTCCTTCAGTCTTCAGTTGTCCATTGGTGGCATTTCATGGCCCAGGCATGCCGCTTTGCCTCTTTGTCTTTTTCTGACATCTCAGCAAACCTGTTTAAACTGAGATCCTACCTACTGTGATTAAAGCTGTAGTCCTGTGAGGCGTTTATAACACAAACTGGTAAGAAATGGGGAAAACCTCCGAACCGGAGGACCTGTTTCTAACAGTCTTTGCATTTTTTCAGTGCTCACTGACTTTCTTTGCACTTTTGCTTTAGGAAAGACCTAAACTTTTAAGTGTTATGATGGTCTGTATCTCATCCATTGTTAATTGCCTCTGTAATGCCATTTTCATAGCAACACGTTACTCTGCAGTATAATTCAGCTGATGAACATAGAGGTATGGTGGTCCAACGCTGCTTTATCCAGTGAAAAGTTGTTAATCTATTTTGTATTTTCTTGATAAAGACTATTTTCTTTAAATCTGCGATGTACATTTCTTTTAGGTTTCTGGTGAGCTACCGTTTTTTGCCTCTGGCAGATTAGTCTTAATCTTTGCGCCACTTTAAGATGTTTGCTGAACTTCAACATCTTGAATTGCATTAAATAACCATAAAAAAAATTTGGGTTTTCTAAGACATTGACCGGTAATGTCTATCATTCAAGATCAATAAAAAGTTGTGTTTACTATACATTTACCTTTAAAGGAAAAGTCTGGTCAGCAAGGAATAATGACAGGATCAATATTTATACCTTAAAACTAATACGTTCATGGTGATTTAATGAATTTAGCATTAATCAGAAAAAAAAACAAAAACATTTTTGTTACGATCACAGTCTGGGAGCGGCCATTTTTGCCCAAATATAGTAATCCCTCCCTCCTGCCATCTTCCGGCAGTGACGTCACGGTGCGGGAAGCCTAGCGCCATTCTCCCCGCTTTACAAGCTAAATCAATGGGAACTACTAGACACATCTGCAATCAACAACAATTATTGAAGATTTCCAGAGGACTTCACCATTGAAATTCACCAGAGCTATAGTGAAGCTGACAATGCCCACGTGCATGGCAGCTGGATTAGGGATGGAACGGTTTATGAAAACCGTCCGAACCGTTCGGTTCGTCTGTCTCGGTTCGGTTCGCGTGTGTTGCGTTCGGTTCATGCGCTGCTCCTTTTTCTCATAGGCAAAGCGTTTACACTCCAGAGCAGAAGGTGGCGGTACTGCGACCAAAGCCACCTCCAGTAGTAAACAAGAAGAAGAAGAAGTAAAGCAGCTTAGACGGGTGTAGCAGAAAAAAATCAGTTGTTGTGGAGAATTGTGTGGGTATGGCGAGTGGGAAAGAACAGGAGTTGGAAGACGCGCCAGCAGCACTTTATAGGTCTGCTGTATGGGACCACTTTGCATTTAGAGTGACCTACGATGATGGCGGAAAGAAAGCTGGGGATAAAAGTGCAACAGTGTGCGAGCATTGTGCAACACGTTTTGTTTATGCTAACAGCAACATGACCAACATGTCAGGCTAACAATCAACATATACCAAACCGAACCGTGGATTTTGTGAACCATTCCACCCCTAAGTTGGATGCTGGAATACATCGGGTAAAAGCTGAAAAAAAAAAAGTTATTCCACCTTTCTGATTTCTGATCCTCCACGTTCGGGTTGGTCGTTGGATCGCCAACTTGAAGAGGGAGGATTTGCCATCGAACTTCTGGCCAGAGAAAAAACCCGTAATATGTAGCCAACATTTGGAAGAAGAATGTTTTCAAGATGACTTGGATAATAGCGCGTTGTGACAAACACCAGATACAGCACTGGGACTTGATCAACAGCCGATACCGCACCATGACATCACAAACCAGTAGGTGGCAGTAGTGTTCTTTGACAAACATGGATGCCTCCAGTAAAGCACATTCACATGAAAATGACTCTGAATTAAAAACACACAGTTTGAATTCTGAATATGACCAAACTTTTCCTTAAATAATAATAATAATAATAATAATAATAATAATAATAATCAATCCAATTTGTACCACACTTTTCATTAACAAAAATCTCAAAGTGCTACACAGTGCAAATGACGTTGAAGTAAGTTTCAAGCTAAACCGAAACATCCTCAGTCTCTTCTGTTTTCAGCTCAGGACCGTAACAAAAAAAAAATATAAATATTAAGTTTTAAAATACTTTATTTATTCATGTGGGGAAAAGTGATAGATTAGAAGATTTTAGGAATCTGGTTGCTTTACATGAATAAAAGCTGAGCAGATAAAAGTGTGGAACAAAGAGCTTCATTTTATATATATAGTTATTAAAAGACCCTTTAAACAAATGTTTTTATTCATTCATGGAGGAAACCTGATGCCCCCCTCCTCCCCCAAACCAATCATCCGTTTACTCAATCGTGGTTTCCTCTGTTCTCTTTTAATTTGGACGACCGAATACAAGTCTGCTGCTAAAATACCCACAATCCTTTGCTGTGCTTGCAGGGGGGAGGCTGATGCCAGCAGTAACCTACAGCCCGGCATGTTGCAAAGCTTATTTACAGATGAACATTACTGCTGCTGGAGGCTTGCATTGATCCGCAGAGCTGTCTGTGATCGATAGCTTCATGGCTCCTCCTACGAGCTGCTCACTGATTGATTAAGCAGCTGAATGAATGGCGGCGTTCAAAATGTCCTGGTCTGCATACATCAGCTGCTTTCATTGCCTTTTTTGCCCCGATTAATCGTGAGTTTTAGGAGGAGCTGGTTTATGATTGTTGCATGAAACAGATTAAAGTCTTTGTCCCCCGTGTTTATTCTGAGCTCCAGAGTTAGTGAGCCTGAATCAATACAATCAGGCGTCTCTAGGCTCTGTGACTATCTGCTTGGAACTAAAGCGTCTCAGATTGAGCCCTCAGAAGGTCGTTGGTTCAGTGGCTAAAAAGATTTTAGTTTTCATGGTTGACGGGGAATCTATAGCGGCACAGGCGGTTCTTTTTTTTTTTAGATTCAATTTACTGAGACTGTATTTATCAGGAAAATATGGTCTCATCTTGGCCTCGGTTTTAATAACAGATCCTAAACCTTGCAATTTCAGGCCAAAACCTTATTCAGGCTTGCCTGGGGTAAAACTTACCAGGAAGACTTGTTCTAAAGACCCAACATGAACAAACAAATCTGATGAAGTAACAAAAACACGTAAATTTAATCATCAGTCATCCAGTAATTCAGATCTCCTGTCAGCCTCCAAGCCCTCTGAGAGTTTGTTAGTTTTAGATGAGCAGAGGCTTTCTTTGAGTCTTTGTTTCCTGTCCAGAGCAGTGTTGGGCACGTTACTTTGAAAAAGTAATTAGTTATAGTTACTAGTTACTTCTCCCAAAAAGTAACTGAGTTACTAACTGAGTTACTCCACAATAAAAGTAACTAGTTACTAGTAAAAGTAACTATTGCGTTACTTTTGCGTTTCTCGCCCCCGTACCCCTCACCACCCAGCCCCCACCTTCTCACCTTGTGTTTCCAAAGCCAGCTGAATAGAGCGGACGACAAAGACAAGAACCTGCAGAGAGTTTAGCATTTATTGCAACTCAATGTAAATGACATCAGGGGGGAACGCCATGTGAAGTTTTTTAACAGGGCATTCAGATCTGGTGAGTATATGAAATTAATAACTGGGGATGTCTAATTCTGAAATCCTGTGTGTTTGGGTTGTTATAGATACTGCAACATCTATCTATACATCTATCTATCTAGATCTATACTCTGTGGATCTCCATCCCTGCCACAAAGGCCATCAAATAATGTTTAAAATAAAAAATACAGTAGGTTGAGAAGGCAGAGTATCCATCCATCCATCCATCCAGATTTCTCCCTTTCTTCATATAGGCTATCATTTGATCGTTCACGCTCTCCATAGTTCTCCTGTGGCGCGAGCACAGGGCGACTGGTGCGCGCCTTTAGCGAGCATGCGCGTTTCCTGTCGCTTGCGCGGTGACTCTTGCCGCCTGCGCTGTGCGGAGATGCAGAGGACCGTATGTGATGGGGAAACGCAGCTCGACGTAACACCGGTATTTCCATCAGGAAAACGCTGTTTTGCTGCTGGAGTCATCCTCACTCTCCATCTCTCTGTTTGTGCTGTACGTTAACACCCGCCAGCGGAAACACCCACCTACCAACTGACAGACGGAATCTCACTATACATCAGCCATTCTCATCTTCCCCTCTCCCATGACAAGGCGCGCACCTCTGGATGACCTAAAAATAATCTTTAATATCTCTTAAACAAAAGTAGCACAAACAATATTTTTTTCTGCACAAATCTGCACTAACGTTGCACTAACCATTCAGTCTATTTGCAGAGTTTTTTGACGTGGGTGGGGTGTCAGCTTCACGCAGCTGCGCACGAGTCCTATCATGAAAAAAGGTTCATTGTGCGACCTGAGTAACGCGCAGTAACGGGGTGTCTGCAATGGTAACTGCGTTATAGTTACAGTCAAAGTAATTAGTTAGATTACTCGTTACTAAAAGAAGGTAACGGCGTTAGTAACGCCGTTACTTTCAACGCCGTTAGTCCCATCACTGGTCCAGAGTGGTGGGTGTCTCTAGGGTGGCCCACCGGCAGCCCACTCTGTTTTTATAGCATTAAAAAATGTAAACGTACAAAGGAAATTTTAAAATCAATTAAATTCTGCCTATTTATGTAGCGTCAATTCACAACACAAGTCACAAGTAGATTTCATGTCGGTTTCAATAATCGATTGATCCTGATTAATTTGTTTCTGAACTAGACTTAATATTATTGGTTAGCATGTGTGGATCACTTCAGGTATGGAGGACCAACTCTGCCATATTTAAAAATGAATACAGAAATAGATAAATGCTCAATAAATAAATAAGCATAAAATAAGCCGATTAACTGCCCCCAAAAATACAATAAACAAATAAATGTAGGTAGAAATTAAATTATACAGTGAGACATAAATGTATGAATCTCTTTTAATTAGCTTCTTTATTTATTTGCTTTTGTAATAATCATTTATTGCCCCTTATAATCTTCAACTTTATTTATCAATTATTTTTCTAAGTATTTATTTTTGTTCATGATATAATTTTTTGTCTGGTTTATTCTTCCTTTGTATTTTTTTACCCTATGTTTATTTCTTTAATGCTATTTATTTCTTCCTGTCGTTTTTACATTCCTGTCTGCATTTCTGCCTCATTATGTAAATGAGGAACGGTGTGTCTTCTGCTCATTGGTTGGCGGTTCATCTTCTTAACTCACAGAGCTCAGAGTATTAAGTTAAAAGTTCTCTTTTCTGTTGCCGTTGTTCTATTAAAGTACATTTTAAGATCATTTGAGGCGAGACAATTATACTTTTAAGGGTCACTATATGGCCCATTTACTAATTTTATGGTTAATTTTTTTTTTTTTTTACTCCGAAGTTGAGAGGACCGCAGCAACCAGCGGAGCTCCGAGGGTAATGGCAGTCTGGTCCAGCCCGTCTGCAGTAGCCAGGGCTAACGTTAGCCCGTCTGCAGTAGCCAGGGCTAACGTTAGCCCGTCTGCAGTAGCCAGGGCTAACGTTAGCCCGTCTGCAGTAGCCAGGGCTAACGTTAGCCCGTCTGCAGTAGCCAGGGCTAACGTTAACCCGTCTGCAGTAGCCCACTCTCTGCATAGCCGTGTGTGAAGGACTGCTGGCTCTGATGGAGATTATTTCTTTTATTTGGCAAAATGTTCATTTTATTTGTGTTTATCTGACTGTGTTCGTTCTTATTCCTCCAATAAATGAAAAAGTCAGAATTTATTATCATCCAGAGACTATTAATAACAGGAGGTGACTAGCCGAGAGTGTGGTGATGTCATCAGTATGCTTCTGTTCCAATTGACCCAGATTTATGCTGCATGCACCCAGAGTCTAGACTTTCCAGGGTTCTGCTCAAGAACGTACTTGGCGAGAACACCGTACTCACGTTCTTGTGAATTGAGAAACGCCCAGTGACTTCTGCCTCGACTTTAGACTCTCCGCTCGTCCTGTAGATTCTACAGATGCAGTCAAATGCTCACCAACCAATGAGCAGAAGTTGACCCTCTAAGACCTCCCCCTCCTCATTTACATAATGAGGCAGAAATGCAGACAGAAATAAATAACGTTGAAGAAATAAATAGGGTAAAAAAATACAAAGGAAGAATAAAACAGACAAAACTATTGTCACATGCACAATACTTAAAAAAAATAAGTAATAAGTAAATGAAGTTCAAGATTATAAAGGATAATAAATAAATAAGATAATTATTACAAAGGCAAATAAATAAAGAAGCTATTTAAAAGAGATTCATACATTAAGACATTCTAACTGTATGATTTGATTTCTACCTACATTTAACTGTTTATTGTATTTTTCCCGGCAATTAATTGTATGCTTACTTATTTATTGAGCATTTATTTAGTTCTGTATTCATTTCTAAATATGGCAGAGATTGTGCTACATATTTGGGGACACAATTTGAGGCCGTTATGTGGACAGCCACACAAAGAAAATTGGATCTGACAAAAAAATCGGAATTTAGCCTTAAGACCTGCAGTTTGAGCGAAGCCTAAAGGTGTTTTCACACGTAAGGTGAAACTAACTCATGTTTGGATGATACAATCTGATCTTTCCATCAGCTGAGAGAGCAGCTGCTTCCTGTGTTTACATCTTGGTTCTTGCCCAGACACATCCAGCCAATAAACACAATCTGTGTTCTCACAAATGCTTTGTAGTGAAAATACTTTGGTTTGTTTTTAGTTTTCTCATGAAAAGAACCTAAACCAGAAAAAGTTATGAGTCAACAAACTAATGGACTGCTTCAGAATAAACCATCCTGGAAATCTCAAACAAAGTTCAGGGCTACTTCGCAGGTTTTTCTTTTCTTGAATCTGGGTTAATTTTATTGAATGTGATTTTCAGCTAAAATGTTTTGCTGGTTAAATAATGAAAATAATGACTCTCCACTGATCACATTTCCATAAAAGTTCTGGATTAGTGAAATATTACCCCATAATCTGCATTTTGACACCAAAACATATTAAAAGTAAAAGTGTTTGTTTTTCTTTAAATGCATTATTAGTATTTGTATTTGTTGGTGCCTACAGGTGTCATTAAAAACACTAATTTAAAACTTCGCTCCATTTTCTCCTTTTATCTGTGGCTTAAACCCTTCAGCAGCTTAAAAGATGCTTCTGTTGTTTCACAGTTATTAATCTCTGGTCAGATCAGAGGCGCTCAGCTGTTGTTTTGTCTCTGCTCTGATTCAGAGGAGCGTTTGGATCAAACACATGGCTTGATCTGTGAGGTCAAAATATTTGTTAACTGTTTTTATTTTTTGTCTTTATTTTTTGCTGATGAAGATTCTCAGTCATCCAGGTCATAGTCATTCCGTAAAAGTTTAAAATAATCCACTGGACTTGGTTTCCAAGCATATTGCACTCCATTTTGGGAAAGACACCCTCGGAATGACGCGTGAGTATGAGAAATTGCTTAGGAAAGTTGCAGATCATAGGAACCATCTACCAGTGGATTATTTTAAACTTTTACGGAAAGTCTTTATTTTTTGTTTAGAACTTTTTATTTAACCATTTTAGTTATTTTACATTATATCTCCTGACATAATCTCAAGTAGTAGACATCATGACAAACGCAAAACACCAGAAATCTTCACAATTATGACAGCAGGCAGAGCAGATGATATTCCCAATCTGTAATTTGTGTCCAAGCAGGACCTTTTCCCATAGAAGAATTCCATTAGTCGTCTCCTTCCAGTAGCATCTCATCCCTCATCCGCTCCATCACACCCAGATATTCTGAAATAGTAGTCTATCTTTGTACTAAAGTGTCCATAGTTAGCTGCAGGCTTCCAGTCATTTGCTCCATTGTGTAAACATGTTTCAGTCTCTGGACCCATTGACTTATAGTTGGGGGGTTTTCCATCGCTCCAGTGCATAGTGATCAGTGGCGGCTGGCCAATAGAGGGCGCTAGGTCGCTGCCCCAGCCACCCAGTGGCCCTGATTAAGCTGATAATTTTTTTATAGCTTAATCTTAAATAAAAATGTAAAATATTTTTATATATTTTTCCCTCTGGAAAAAATCATGTTTATATTAAAGGACAAACAGGACCTGTTTGAATCTATTTGGAACTCCTTCATTAATTATGTTAAGACTCTGAATATCTAAAAAAATAAAATAAAATAAAAAGTGCAAGTGATTGAAGAACAAGTGAACCGCAGTTTCCAAAGACAATTTATTGGAGGACAAATACTTTAATTTTCATTATAAGAGGCTAAGTATGAAATGTGATCAGTTGCATTGGAGTAAATGTTGTGTGAGGCATTTTGTTGTCTGTATTTTATTTTGACTTGAACAGTAACGTAAATATTGCTGTGATTACATGCTGTATATTGTTCAAGATGTTTGTTTAAATTGTTAAAATTTGAATAAATATATTTTGGGGGGGGGGAAAGTAAAATATTTTGAAATATATCAATCTATTTTTTAAATGTGCTAGATAAATATTTATTCTTTAGTGACGAGTAAAGCGTCATTCCATTTTTCCTCGCATTGGTGACGTATTTCCGCCCTAGGGCGCAAAAAGCGTTGCCCATTGAAAGTTGTACATGCGGAGCAACTCCTCTGCAATACAGAAGTATAGGAGAGCTGTGCCCCAAGGTGACAGGAAGTGTATTTGACAGGTCGAAGTCGTTGGAGATGCATTGGAGAGAGATGCATTGGAGATAGAGGGAGAAATGGTGCTAGAAACGTCCTTTTCCCGGACCTAATTTAGCTACAAGGCTAGGCTAACTGCATGCAGCGAGGCTAAGGCTTTATTCCGCTTTCCCTGACGCCTTTTTCAAACATCAGGATCTGAGCCAGCATGGATAAAGACAGCTAGAACTGATCTGAACAATCTGGTATTCACATGGAAAATAATAGAATATAGTCTACTTTTTCTAGATGTTTGTTAATTTGCTTTATCTGCTCATAAATAAGCAAAATCTCAGAACATAGTATTTTATATATTGAAATATGTAAAAAGCTGACTAATATCTTCTCCATTATTAAACTGGTACATTATTTTTTTAGGTTTGTGACACAATATTGGACCAAAACACAGATTTATCTTCACTAAGCCTCAGAAGGGCAAGATTTATGTACAAAAGTAAACCTGTAAATGGAATTATATTTAGTTTTTAGAAAATGTTTTTCTGTTTTTTTGTTGTTGGCATTCATATAAATATACTGGTGTGATGACTTGGGATGACGCCACTGGTGGTCATCATTTTCTTTGCTCCCAGTAAAAGAATCACATCTGTTTAGATATGGCTCCTAATAAAAACACCACAGGTTCAGGAGTCACATTTACTTTTAATATTCCCTCTATTTCCTTTTAAATATTGTCTCAAAATCCTTGGAATACTGGACAATCCCAAAAAATGTGTGTGGTGTCTACAATAAAGCGCACACAGGCGACCCGGGTTCGAATCCGCCCTGAGGTCCTTTCCCACACGGGAAAAAATCTTAATCCAGATAAGTAATTTTTTTTCTTAAAATAAGTGCATTTGTTCTTGGATTGAAAAGATAAAAGATAAATTTTGCCAATGGAACAAGACTATTTAGATTTAAAATAAGAAAACATAATTGCATTGTCTTATTCCAAGTGCATATTATCTAATTATCTTATTTTAAGAGTAAAAATACTTACTCCATTGGAAAACTATCTCATTTAGCAACTCAAATTAAGGATAAATACACTTAATTTGAGACATTTTTACCTTTTTCACGATCGTTTTTCCAGTGCATATGTCTCTCCCCCTCTCTGATCCCCCTTTCCTGTTGGCCTACTGTCCCTAAAAATTATCCATTAGTGCCATAAAAAAAAAAGAATAATGGATGAAATAACATAAATATTGATCAGAGTTGGAGGGTTTTTTTTCAGCATCCCAAAAGTTTTGTAAAGTGGAAGATGTGAAGAACCAGAACCAACAATACAGCATTGCTGCTATTGAAGAAACCAGGGCTTCCAGCAGAACCAGACAGAATTTACTTTATCAGTACTTAAAAATAGTGTTCAGAAGGCCATGATGTTTAAAATGTCTCCTCAAATTACTAGAAATAACTGTTTTAATATCAATGTGTTTTTAAGGAATCCATTTACAACTCTACAATTTTTAATTTTTACATCAAATATCTTATTGAAATGTTCCCTTTGAGGATTTTTCATTTAATTAAAGGGCACCTCTATTATCTCATGTTAACATGCTTCTCACACCATGTGGAGACATAAAGGACATTTTAACTCCTGCCGGTTAAACATGTCCAGGAGCCACTTCTTAGTGCTGTGAATTAAACTACAATTCAGTTTATTTCTATAGCATCAATTCACATCACGTCATCTCAAGGCACTTTACGATTCAACCAGATCATCCAGTCAGATTGATTCAAAGGAAAACCAGTTGATTGCATCGACTCATTAACTCTTCAGCAATCCCTCACTCTAACCATGCTTGTAGCGACAGTGGAGTGGAAAAACTCCCTTTGAACAGGAAGAAACCTCCAGCAGAACCAGGCTCAGTGTGAGCGGCCATCTGCTGAGGCCGACTGGGGTTCAAGGAGACAGAAGCAGACATAGAAAAAGAAGCATAGATAGAAAAGGCAATGGTAAAAGGCTCCCCTGTCTGGCTATGTGTTTACTACAGGGAAGGTCTTGACGAAGGTTTTTGCTGATTAGAATCTACCTTTTTAGTCGGAGTGATTTCTTGCAGCTGGTCCACTAATGCTGATTTATTTGTGTTTCCTGTTTCACAGGAGCTGCTGGATAAATTCATGGAGGGGAACCTAAGTCTGGATGAGTTCCTGGACTCTTTCCAAAGCTCCAGGAAAACTTACCACATTCGACGGGCTCAAGCAGAGAAAATGCAGGAGGTCATTCAAGCCAAGAAGCAGCCTAACAAGAGCAAACAAGCTGAGGAGAACCGGGTCGCAGAGGTGAAGAGGGACTCCGAGCAGCACCAGGAGCCCAAGCGGCCTAACGGCTTTGTAGCACAAGGACCTCTCAGGGTGTTCCAAGTACGATACGGCCTAACGCCGGCCATCCTCGTCCCTCATTACCCCGTTTCCCCTCCTGCCTCGGCTCCAGGACATCAAAGCAGTACCTCCTCCTCTGAGTCCCAAGTATGCCAGACCCACATCCTCAGCCCCAGCAGCCCGCTTCCAGGTCACGGCCAGCCGGTCGGCCTTAGGGTGATCGGACAACTGCCGGGCGGCTGGCCGGCTAACGGGCGCCCGGTCCGAGTGCAGCAGCTTTACAGACCGAACCCACAGCAGCCTGAGCCGCCGTACAGATAAGCTGCTGTCCGACGGTTATAGAGACGGTTTGAGAGGTCTTCCAACCGGTGGAGCCAAGCTGTGGCTGTCAGGATTCTGCAGGCAAAGACTGACGCAGGATGGCAGCACTGAGGTCCCACGTTTCGGTTCTCCCTCCATGACATGAACGCATCAGGGGGAAACGGGCAGAGCAGGAAGGCAGAGAGGCGACAGGCAGGCAGGCAGAGCTCGGGATGGGCTACCATAACATTTCTGTTCAAATCTGGTAAACCAATCTCTAGACTTCTAATTTACAACGTTAGAAACCCAAAAACAAAACAAGAACAGCTTCTAATATTTGGTCTGAACCCTCCCTTAAATTTTTCTGTTTTATCCATGTTCATTTAGTTAACATTTTAATGGGAACTTTATTTTGCATCAGCTCTAAAATGCTGCGTCTTTATGCTATACTATGCATTCTTAATCATTTTTCTGATTCTTTAACTATTTACAAGAATGGATTGAAAAAAAATACTTTTTGACATTTTTAAAATAACTTTAAACACAAATCGGGTTAGCTGAATCTTTTATTCATGTTTATTGTATTATCGTCTAAATTAAATGAAAACACAATTTAATAAAACTTCCGTTTATTATTCAAGGTCTAAGGTTTAACTCTGCATTTTATTTTTTTGCCATGTTTGGATTTTCAAGAATTAAAATTTTAAAAAGCTGCCCAAAAAAAATCTAAGTTCTTCTAAAATTACGTTTCTGCTGATTTCTGAAAAAAAAAACACTTTTATTTGCATTTCAAGGCTTTTAATTAATTATGGCACTCAACAGAAAATATACTTTTTTTTAAATCTATGATGACACATCAGGGAGGAGGAATAAAGGTATTTTCTGGATATATCTTAAGGACACAGATGTAGCAGAAAATGAAGGAAATCCAAAGAGTAAAACCACTTAAAAAAATAACACATGGAGGATTTCTTATGTTTATTAGAACGTTTAGATACAGAGACGACACTGGATTTCAACACTTCTGCTATCAAACCCCATCCCGAGTTTTTTAACGTTTATTTCAAATAATTTTCTAATATATTTTGTATTTTTACTCTAATGGACATTAAAGCACAAAGCAAACTCAGATATTGGGAGAAGAAGAAAAGGATCCTATTATTAATTCATAGAGCTGGAATCAAAGGGAGGCTTTGTGCGATATGAACAGTCATGGAGATGAATGATTTGCCGTCAGAATAAGGCCCCCGTTGTTTTTCCTCTAAATCAGTGACGTTTGGCTCCCAGTCTTTCCCAGGATTGTGAAATGCTGCGTTCAGGTGGCGTTATTTAGCTCTGTGCTGTTTGCAGAATCGTTTGTTTCAACCTTTGTGGTGTGACTTCATTACAGCCGTCGCTGCTCTACGGCGGACGGCTTATTTATTCACGTAAACCCTGTTTTATACTACGGACTTCAAAGCTACTCATTTACCGTGCCGAATTGGGAGCCGCTTCCTCCTTTTCAAGGAAGCCACAGTTTTTATTTCGGAGCTGCAGAGTGAGGGGGAAATTAATCTCTATGAGAATGTCTGCGCTCTGCGAGCCCAAACTGCTCCTCACCGCCCGCCCTGCAGAAAAAAAAAAAAAGCTTTAGATTGTGGTTTGATTCTGTTCTTAAACATTCGTTTGTTCTTTGCTCATCCATATCTCATAAGTGCATGCTTAACAGCAGCTTTTCAACTACATAAAATGCCTTTAAAAAGCCAGAGCCCACTTGCATAACACAAAAAATGTAAAGGCATAAAATTGACCCTGAAATGAGAAGAATTTCAGTGATCAAGAGTGAAGGTGTTTCTTTAAAGCAAACGGATTGAACTTGTTTCTTTCTTCACTCTCCGCAGCTTTACTTCTGGGAGGAATTTAGTTTTGTTCTCAGAATGTCGGCTCATCAGCAAAAGGGATTTATTTATCAGCTTCACGGTTACATCACTTAAGGAAGACATCATATTTTTATGCCTTAAGTGGAAACTAAAGGCTGGCTGATGTTTATGTTTTTTAGAAACTTCTGAAATAAGTTTTTTTTTTCTGTATCTGGAGGTTTAACCAACTCCCTCCGGTTATTTTTTATAGAACAGCAGCAGTGCGTTAATGTTCACATTTCCACCCCCCTTCCACTCCTTTTGGCTGAGAAACAAAGTTGTTCCTCTATTTTTAGGCTTGTCTCTGTTTTGTCTGTTTGTTGACGCTAATCTGATTTGTTTTGAGAGAAAAACACAATAGAGTTTAACAACAATCCTAAAGAAAATCCAACAGGGCAGGAAATACAACTATTTGTTCAGGAACAGTTTCACTTCCTTTATTTTCTTTTTACATTTAAATTTTTACCTTTGGCGAGGTTTCATAATTAAATAAGAGCAAAAGCAAACCATTGTATCATTTGCACAGAAAACATCAACTGAAAACTGCAGCAGGTAAAAAAACATCTCCTTTTTTTCAATATATATTAAAGAAAGTATCAAGAGTCGTTCTGTCAGATGAGCATACCAATTGTTAATACCCATTTATCCCTTTAGTTTTGTACGAAAAATAGACTTTAAACTACCTCAGCGGGTGTGTATCCCTTTATTCACGTCCAAAAAAAACAATTTACTTACTTTTTGGTGTTTTTTTTAGGGATGCACCGATCCACTTTTTTCACCTCTGATACGATGCCGATATTTGAAGTTTAAGGTCGGCCGATACCAATACCAAAAACAGCACTAAATTATTATATATATATTATTATATATATTTAATATCCCAAATATAAATGTTATGACTCATTTATTTAACAACTGTGCAAAAAATCTTAAACCAAAAGTTCTCTGACTTGGTCAACATGTAAAAAAAAAAAAAAAAAAAAAAGTGTAATTATCAAGTATCTCTGGCCTGTATACTGTTACATGGAGAAATTTAACTTTCTTCCTTTGCTTCCAATGAAGTTAGCTGCTTCCTTTTTGTTTGCAGAGTCCGATAATCTCAGCATCTTCCTTGTTATGAAACTTCTGGAGGTGTTTCATTAAGTTGGTGGTGTTATAGTTTGAAGATTGGGCTAGTAGGATGAGAGAGCGTGAAAAACCTCCACACCGCAGATCCTTTCACTAGCTCCATCATAAACAATATGGCCATGTTGTGTTGTTGTGCTGCCGCATGATGGCAGAGCATAGCATAGAGTTAGAATGAAAAGATCGGCCCCTATATCTAGTCAATTTGTCACCGATACCGATCTAGTTTTTTTTTTCCTTATATCTGGACCGATACCGATAAAAATATCAGATTGGTGCATCCCTAGTTTTTGTATGGCGATCTGACCTTACATAGTTTTTTTGTACGTGACTAAAGAGATACACGACCGTTGAGGTAGTTTAAAGTCTATTTTTTGTACAAAACGTAAGGGATAAACGCAAATCTGACGTCTTGACTATAGCTATGCTAATCTGACAGAACACAGCCAATCAGCCATTAATACTGGAGGAAGCTGTGATGGGGAGATCAAAATACCATTGTTATTCCTCAGATACTGCTGCCACCTAAAGAAAGTTTAGATGGTCTAAAAGTATGTTTATTGATCTTAATGTGAGTGAAAATGCTTTAAAAAAAATTTAGGTATGTTCTGAACAGAGGGCGCAGGGGCAAAAGCTGGACTGATTACAATTCATAATCTCCTGGCTGTGTTTGTTTTAAGACCAGTTAGGCACCAAAGGTCTCATTTTGTTTGGCTTATGTCTGATCACTAAAGGCTGATAGAGGAGGGAGCGGAAATCTAAAGCACACTTTGAAAGAACTGCTTCGAAGTGATGATTATTGAGGTCTCTGTCCCAACATCGCAATATAAAAGTGTTTCCTTTATGCAGAGATTTAAAGAACTCAGGTGGGTTCTCATGCCCTCTGTTATGTATGGTAGAGGACCTGTGGTGCTAAAACTGCAGTTTTAGAGTTTGATTTTATGGTACTGAAATAAAAGATAGACATGATGTCCACTTGTTTAATGTGTCGCCCGCCAATTGAATGCCAGCATGGTTAAGGTAGATACAAAAGCTGCTGAAGATTCTCAGTCATCCAGGTCATTGCCATTCTAAAAAAGTAAAAAAAAACTTTAAGGGATGTGAAGGAAGTCATCTATGTTGAGAAGAAAAACCAACCTTTAGAAGAGTGGGTGGACTCAGATTTCTGCTTTCAGAAACCTACAATGCAGCGATATAGTTGATTATTTCCCATTATCATCGCAACCCAATCCCCTTTACAGGAGAGCAGAAGACCTCAACTGTTCAACAAGGCCAACAATTCCCTCTAACGACCCCCCTTTCAGAGGCATAGACAGGTATGGGGCATTGCAGGCTAAAAAAAGAAGCCAAACCACCCCTGTTAGGTTCAAAAATGTAGGTTTGTAAAAGAGAAACTTAGTCTACACAGGAAAGAGATTCAAGCAACTTCTGCAGGAGTGGAAAGAAAAAGCCCAACCAAACTTCAAGCTTTCTTTCCCTGAATCCTCTCCTGCAGCCGTCTTTTATTAACAGAACATAACACATGGTTACAAAACAGTATTTTTTTCTGACAGAACAATTGACCAGTTCATAAAGACAGGATGCTCCACCAGAATGACAAGGATGGTCTCCTGACTGAATCACAAGACACAGTGGAGCATCCCCTTGCACAAATGTTTCATAAGCATGCATACATTGATTTTATAATCATCATTGAATAAACCTAACAACCCCCATTCCAAAGGGGTGGACCCGTTCATCCGTTTCAATTTGCATGTTTTCTAAACAGAAACAAGGCTTTGTTGGGCTGCTTGATAAAACCTGGAACTGAACACTATTTCTGACATTTTGAATTGAAAAAAACTTCCTGGATGGGAAGAGAAACGTCTTCAAACTTGGAAACAAAGTCCAGTGGGTTGTTTTTTTTTACTTTTTTGGATTGAGGTAGATACACTGTAGAAGTGTAAATCTTATGACGATTTGCTAATTAAGGGTCCATTCAGCTTCCCTTAAATGACTTTTTCGAATTATTCCCCATCGTTTGCAGCTCCTAAAATCACTCTTAGATGTTTTATTTACGTGAACTGATGAAAATAAAGCTTTGTTAACTCCTTGAGGACGTCGAGCTGTGATGCAACTGGGCTCTGGCTTCAAACATGCTGTATCCACTCAGGTTCTTAGGGAGGAAAACAAAAATCCCTTCATTGGCTCTAGGCCAGAAGATGATGATACCAACCTCATGTCAGAATAAAACGTCAGTGAAACCAAATCACCCATTCCACTGTCGCTGTGAGATTTCACTAAAAAAAAAGGTCTAGTGTTGTTATTTCTCACAGTTCTGATTCGTTTTCTGTATTGTTGTGTAGTAGTGATGTGTGAAGCCATCAGACATGGTGATTGAGGTAAGGCTGATTTGTTTGAAAAGTACTCAAATATTGCTGTGAAGTGCTTGTTTTTTGTCTAGTTTTGCTCTTAAAGTGTCTGTTTTATAAAGAGAGCTTCTCCCAGCAGCCTCTTTCTTTAAAAAATGAAGAGTCAGCTTTAACCGCGATGCAGGAATCGCCGCGGCTGCAGGCGCAAAACCACATGGTCATGAGCCACGTCAAAGTTTATCAGTACAGCTTTGTAAGGCTGGGTTGATAATGTCCCAGTTAGCCTGTGTGAGCGTGTTCACAGACGCATCGCCAACCCACAGATTTAAAACAGTGTGAAGCATGCCAGCTCATCATCAGTTTTATGATGTGAAAGTAACAGAGGTTTACCGATTAGCAGTTTTATTAGAATATCTCAACCTTTCTAAATCTTGTAGTCAATTTTCTGCTGCTCAGTACATGGTGGTTAAAACCCCGTGACTGCTATTTTCCAACCCATAATAATTTTGCCAAATTATCTAAAGAAGCAGATTTCATATTTTCCAGCCTCTAAAACCAAAATATCTGGACAATGCCGGGGCATCTCGGTGCAGATGGAAACTCCAGCAGACAGATATACAAGAAGAATCTGATGCTCTAAGTGGATCCAAAAAGGAAGAGTTTGATATTAGAGAGAGCTGAATGCAATTAGTCCATTAGGTCGGATTAAATCTGCACAAAATAACTACTAATGTATTTATTGGCATTTTAAAGGAAAAGTCCGCTCATATTCAGAATTCAAACTTCTGAAAGTACTTTAAGTATGAAATTATTACTTCAGAGTAATTTTCATGTGAATGTGCTTTACTGGAGGCATCCATGTTTGTCAAAGAACACTACTGCCACCTACTGGTTAGTGACGTCACGGTGCGGTATCGGCTGTTGATCAAGTCCCAGTGCTGTATCTGGTGTTTGTCACAACGCGCTATTATCCAAGTCATCTTGAAAACATTCTTCTTCCAAATGTTGGCTACATATTACATGTTTTTTCTCTGGCCAGAAGTTCGATGGCAAATCCTCCCTCTTCAAGTTGGCGATCCAACGACCAACCCGTCCGTGGAGCATCAGGAATCAGAAAGGTGGAATAACTCTTTTATTTTCACTTTTCCCCGATGTATTCCAACATCCAGCTGCCATGCACGTGGGCATTGTCAGTTTCACTATAGCTCTGGTGAATTTCAATGGTGAAGTCCTCTGGAAATCTTCAATAATTGTTGTTGATTGCAGATGTGTCTAGTAGTTCCCATTGATTTAGCCTGTAAAGCGGGGAGAATGGCGCTAGGCTTACCGCACCGTGACGTCACTGCTGGAAGATGGCAGGAGGGAGGGGTTACTATATTTGGGAAAAAATGGCCGCTCCCAGACTCAGTGATCATGATGAAAATTATTTTAAATTTTTTACTATAGAAATAAAAAGTATAAAGGTATAGATAATGATCCATTGATCATTCAATCCTGACCGGACTTTTCCTTTAAAGGATTTGTAACCAATCCTTTGTTTCAGTTCCAAAACGTAAACTTTTCAGTCCTTAAACCACCTGTTTCTCAAAATCTAAGGGTTTTTCTCTTATCTTCATTTGCAAACTATAATCTGTGTTATTTATATGCCGTTGGATTAATGGCATCTTCCTCACTGATTGGCTTTTCAACCCATTTCAGTACAAGACTTTGCAGCTTCTGCAGGAATTTTGACAAACACAGAACACGTCTCTTTCCTGAACCGTCTGATGGCTGCAAACCTGCTGTCTAGATTTGTGACAAACTGTATTATTTTAAAAAGTGACCCCCCTGTAATTATTTTGGGATTGAGAGATGAATTATTTTTGTTATCTACTTTGTCTCAAATCAGAAAACCTGGAGAAAATGCATCTTTTGCAGTGAATATAATCATCTGATAAAAATCACACATGCAAAGAAGAACAAAATAATCAGCAAAGCTGAATTATAAATGTATTAAAAGTTGTGTACTATGATACTGAGAGCTGTACCCTTTCTACTGCCTAAATTCTGGCTTATAGAGGTAATAAATGTTCAGTAGGAGCAGTAAAATGAATCAGTTGTCTGCCTGTGAGCCGGTATGGGGGCTAAAAGGTCACCGTTTTATATGAATGGACCTGATGAGAGGGTAAATTATGGCCATTCTGAGGACTCTCCATCTGTCAGCGAGGGGGGAGGAATTACTCAGCGTTCAGCCTCCCTCTGAGAGACAGCTTGAAAACAGGCCACCCATTAAAATATTTATGCCCTGCACATTAGGCCATACTGTACTAAACCCCTCTTTACAGCTGAGAGGCTGCTGAGATGTAAACATTACGTACTGGCGGCTGAACGCAGTGAGCCGCATGTGTGACTTCAGATGATGTTTTCAGAGAGTAAAAGACGTTTATGCAGCGTTCAGCTCCTCCTAAAAAACGGGTTTGACATCCAGATTTAGGAGGGAAACCCTGTAGGTCGGCTTTTATCACGGAAGCATCTGCTTCGCTCACTTTGGGGAGTTTGTCTCTGGTTCCCTTTAAAACTGCATTCAGCTGTATTTTTAGCCGTGTTCCAGAGGATGGTGTCAGTGTCAGCCTGTTGATCCGTCCGCTCGGCCCAGACTCAAATATTCAGGTCGGGAAACTGGGATCCGGTCTGTGTTGAGACTTCCATCGTCCCTTACTGCTTAAAAACAGCCTGTCATTTCTCTCTCACACCTCCATGAAGTCGCCTCAGGTCTGAATATTTCCTTTAGCTGGATGGTAACTCACACATTTATTTAGATCCTCACAAACCCTTTGTAGTCAGGTGGAATATCTGTTTATTAAAATAAACTAATAGAATATGATGTTTATAACTCATATACAGTGGGGCAAAAAAGTATTTAGTCAGCCACCAATAGTGCAAGTTCTCCCACTTAAAAAGATGAGAGAGGCCGGTAATTTTCATCATAGATATACCTCAACTATGAGAGACAAAATGAGAAAAAAAAATCCAGAAAATCACATTGTCTGATTTTTAAAGAATTTATTTGCAAAATATGGTGGAAAATAAGTATTTGGTCAATAACAAAAGTTCATCTCAATACTTTGTTATATACCCTTTGTTGGCAATGACAGAGATCAAAGGTTTTCCGTAAGTCTTCACAAGGTTTTCACACACTGTTGCTGGTATTTTGGCCCATTCCTCCATGCAGATCTCCTCTAGAGCAGTGATGTTCTGGGGCTGTCGCTGGGCAACACTGACTTTCAACTCCCTCCAAAGATTTTCTATGGGGTTGAGATCTGGAGACTGGCTAGGCCACTCCAGGACCTTGAAATGCTTCTTACGAAGCCACTCCTTCGTTACCCGGGCGGTGTGTTTGGCATCATTGTCATGCTGAAAGACCCAGCCACGTTTCATCTTCAATGCCCTTGCTGATGGAAGGAGGTTTTCACTCAAAATGTGACGATACATGGCCCCATTCATTGTTTCCTTCACACGGATCAGTCGTCCTGGTCCCTTAGCAGAAAAACAGCCCCAAAGCATGATATTTCCACCCCCATGCTTCACTGTAGGTATGGTGTTCTTTGGATGCAACTCAGCATTCTCTCTCCTCCAAACACGACGAGTAGAGTTTTTACCAAAAAGTTCTATTTTGGTTTCATCTGACCATATGATATTCTCCCAGTCATCGTCTGGATCATCCAAATGCTCTCTAGCAAACTTGAGACGGGCCTTGACATGTACTGGCTTAAGCAGGGGGACACGTCTGGCACTGCAGGATTTGAGTCCCTGGCGGCGTAGTGTGTTACTGATGGTAGCCTTTGTTACTTTGGTCCCAGCTCTCTGCAGGTCATTCACTAGGTCTCCCCGTGTGGTTCTGGGATTTTTACTCACCGTTCTTGTGATCATTTTGACCCCACGGGGTGAGATCTTGCGTGGAGCCCCAGATCGAGGAAGATTATCAGTGGTCTTGTATGTTTTCCATTTTCTAATAATTGATCCCACAGTTGATTTCTTCACACCAAGCTGTTTACCTATTGCAGATTCAGACTTCCCAGCCTGGTGCAGGTCTATAATTTTGTTTCGGGTGTCCTTTGACAGCTCTCTAGTTTTGGCCATGGTGGAGTTTAGAGTGTGACTGTTTGAGGTTGTGGACAGGTGTCTTTTATACTGATAACGGGTTCAAACAGGTGCCATTAATGAAGGTAACGAGTGGAGGACAGAGGAGCCTCTTACAGAAGAAGTTACAGGTCTGTGAGAGCCAGAAATCTTGCTTGTTTGTAACTGACCAAATACTTATTTTCCACCATATTTTGCAAATAAATTCTTTAAAAATCAGACAATGTGATTTTCTGGATTTTTTTTTCTCATTTTGTCTCTCATAGTTGAGGTTTATCTATGATGAAAATTACCGGCCTCTCTCATCTTTTTAAGTGGGAGAACTTTCACTATTGGTGGCTGACTAAATACTTTTTTGCCCCACTGTACCTCTTTGGTTTGATCAACTTTCCTTCAAAATAGAACTAAGAACATTTAGAAACCAATTTTTAAGCAGTAGCAATGTCAGATATATTTAAATGAGACCTACGTGTTAAAATTCTTTCTAAAATGATTTCCGCTTCAGTGTCTGTTCTTGGAACTCTGCCGTAACGTTTCATTCGATGCCTTGAAGAGAGATTTCAATCAGTGAGGCTGTTTATATAAATCTAGATTTACTTCAAACTAAAATTTAAAAGATATACAACAAAGGGAACTTACATTTGTTAAAAACGTATAATAAGTGTATAATTTATGTACTACATACTTTGACAACACAAGAGCTTGTAGAATGAAGAGATGAGACTAAAATGACATTTGCAGAACTTAGAAAAACTATAATATACCGGTGAAGGTTCCAACAATCCACTGGACTTTTTTTCCAGGTCTGAAGACATTTTGCTTCTCATCCAGGAAGCTTTTTCAATTCAAAATGTCAGAAATAGCGTTGAGTTTAAGGCTTTATAGAGTGGACCAAAACAAAGCCTTGTTTTGGCTTAGAAAACATGTAAATTAAACCTGACGAGTGGGTCCACCCCTTAGGAATGGAGGTCGTTTAGTTTCTTTGTTAGGATTTTCTCTAAACACAAAATCCCAGTACATTTCAAACCAAACAGACTCTTATACAGAGACTAGTGCTAAAGACAAAACCCCCAGACCAAATATGAGAGGAGTGATTGAAGACCAGAATGTTCACATTTTGGACTAAGAATACAGGTGGTTAGAGAGGGGCGTGAAGGAAGGAGGGGGTGGACTCAGAGTTCCCGCTGTCATCGCACCCCCAACCCCTTTACAGGGGAACAGAAGACCTCGCCTGTTCAGCCAGGCCAACCATTCCCTCTAACGACCCTCCTTTCAGAGGCTACGTTCACACTGCAGGCCTTGATGCTCGATTCCGATTTTTTGGTGAAATCCAATTTTTTTTGCGTTCCCCATCATATTTCCAAATAAATGCGACTTGTATGTGATCTCCTGTGTGAACTGCAGTCATGCAACGCTAGTGTCCCACATGCGCAGTAGAGGACGCAATGACCTCGCACGCCAGCGTGCTCCCTCTTTACGGAAGTAAAAACGGATGGTAGTGCCGGAGCGCATCTAGCGGTCTTTTCCAACAATAAAATCACAAACTTTTCCATATGGTTAAACATGAATACTGCTCTCCGCATCATCATCTTCCATGGTTGTTGTTTTTCTTGCCGCTTCTGCGTAGCAAGATGCAGAATAGTGATTTTTTTCGGGTATTAATGACGTTCAGGTCGGATGAATCCGACCTAACTGTTCAGACACAGGTTGCACAGATCAGATTCGTATCGGATTCAGGACCACATAGCCAAGTGGCCTGGGTCACATTGGAAAAAATCAGACCTGCGTTGTTCAGACAGCCTTGAAAAGATCAGATCCAGGTCGCATATGGGCCAAAAAATCGGACTTGGGTCACTTCAGGCTGCAGTGTGAACGTAGCCAGAGACATAGACGGTTTTCAGGTATTACATGTTAACAAAGACACCAAACGACCTCCATTCCAAAGGGGTGGACCTGATGGTCCGTTTCAGTTTGCATGTTTTCTAAGCAAAAAAACAGGGATTTGTTTTGGTCCACGCTAAATAATTAAATTGAAGAATCTTCCTGGATGGAAAGTGAAATGTCTTCAAACTTGGAAACAAAGTCCAGTGGATTGTTTCTAAATTTGTTGGAACTATATTACTTGTAACACACCCTAGATTCCTGCAATATACAAATAAAACATAAAAACAAATCTAACTCTTGATTTTAAAACAACTTGGATTCATTAATATTTTGTTTTTTGTTTTTTTTATTGAAACAAGACCTATGTTGAAATAATTGTGGCCTATATCAGTAGGTGACATTAAGTGACTGCATAGGAATCCTTCCACAAAATCTGTCTAAATGCATTTATGTTACTGAATTCTCCTATTTTCTAAGGGATATTTGAGCTGCTTCCAAAAATGCATGAAAAAGATCCTTTATTTTCTTCCAAATTAGCATAACGCATTTAAACTCCATCTGCCACATGCTGGTGAGGAAATCAACAGCTATATTTATGTTCAAGCAGCGTTAGAAAATCTATAGCACATCTTTATTCTTCCTGGGTCCTGCAATTATTGAATTAGTGTCTAATTACACTGCAGAAATCAATTCTGAATGGAAGAAATTGCACAGATTAATTAATTGTTAAATTGTTAATTAAGATGCAGGAGGTTAGCAGTCGATGGCATTAAATAAGTTTTCTACTTCCTCGCTTAAAGATTTTATTTGGACAGTTTCAGATCAACTTGCTCATTTTGTATGCTGGTAAATGCCTTTTAAACTACACAAAAAAAGTGCCAAAACCACATGATATCTATAAGTCAAGTTATTAACATGTATTATTAAGGGTTCTGTTGTTTAACAAAAAGAAGTTGTATATAAAAAATGTGTCCCTAAAAATGAAGAAAAGGCTCTGAAACTCCCATTTTCTCCCTGACCCATATTGAATAGTTTGGCTGGTTAAAAGGAGGCTGCTGGGAAAGTTCTTCTGCATGCTGAGCTTTACAAAAACGATCTGCTAAATACCATCAAGCTGGTTTATTGTTAAAGAAGACTCTCAGTGGGGGAACATCTCTTTCTGCTAACATTTTAACATTCAAGTGACCTTACACTACTTGTTTACATGTGAAATATTCTTCATTTGCTTCCTACGTGAATCCAGAAGATATAAATAAAAAAAAAGGTTTGGAACTGGGAATTAATTTGTCTTTTTTTTATTTCTATCATGATTGTGGAGTTTTATGCGCATATAACAAACACATGTTTGCTGGAATAAAAACATCACAGTAAATTCGAAGGAAAAAGAATGAAGAAGCTGTTTCATTAGATCATTCTTTAATATTCTTAAGGGTGGAAACATCAATTTAAAAAAGAGAACCCATTGTTCTTTTCAGCTTTTTATGACTTGTATACACAAGGAGGGTTGTTCCATTGAAAAATAAATGAAGCGTTTGGTAAAAAGTCTTAGAAGTTGGCAACTGGTCAAAAATGTGACTGAAATGCACAGAGGACGGCTGTCGTCACAGGGCTTTACTTTTGAGTTTTAGATTGGAAATTAACCAACTGCAACTAAAATCCCACTGGGAAACAGAATTTCAAGAAAGTCAAGAAGTTTCTGGGAAACCCCAAACTTGGAACACCCATCTGTGAGAAAGATGAAGGTCCAGGAAATGATTGTGTGAGGCGTAAACTGGCCCCTGGTATTAACAAGCTAACCACTTTGCCTATGTTACATCTGTTCCTATTGGACTATCAATATTTATTTATGAGACAAAGTGCTAGTGCTAACCATTTTTACACCAATTTATAATTAATCTTTTCAACTTTGAAAGAAATATTTTTCAAATTAATTAAATTCTGTTTACTTATATAGCCGGTTTACAACACGTCATCTCAAGGCACTTTACAATTCAACCAGATCATCCAGTCAGATTGATTCAAAGTTTTCTATCTTAAGAAAGAGGCTTCCTGTTTGGACCTGTTCACTTCCTGTTTGGATTAACTGAGTGTGCAGCTGCTGCAGCTGTCCAGAGGAACTCCATCTGAAGTTAAGTTATTTTCTCTGTGATATCTCTGTATCTAAGTAACTCTAACTGACTAGTTTAAAACATAGCACCTTCTGCTGCACTTTTCTACTGAGCACTTGTCAGTTTCACACGGTTTTATTTCTGATAGCAAGGAGTAGCTAGCCTAGGCTAGCGCTAGCTTAGCATTGCTATGGCTTCTCTCTCTCCCTCCCTTGACTCTTTTCCAACTCTTCCTTCTTCCTCTCCTCTCTCCTGCTCTCTGTGTCAGATGTTCAGTTATTCCTGTGCCTCCTTTAGTGATAATGGGATGTGTAATAAGTGTAGTATTTTTGTAGCTTTGGAGGCGAGGGTGTCAGAGTTAGAATCCAGGCTTCAGGCTGTTGAACATCCAGGAGTTAAAGTAGGCCCACCAAGTAGCTGTCCTCCAAAAGTGCCTGAGCAGCCAGGCGATTGGGTAACTGTACGCAGAAAGCGTAGTCGTGGATCTCTGCCCACTGGTCAACACCAACCCATTCACGTTTCTAACCGGTTTTCCCCACTCAGTGACACACCCACTGAGAAGCCCACTCTGGTGATTGGCAGCTCCATAGTCAGAAACGTGGCATTAGAGACACCAGGGACCATAGTCAAATGTTTGCCGGGGGCCAGAACGGGCGACATCAAATCCTACCTGAAACTGCTGGCTAAGGATAAGGTTAAATACAGTAAGATTGTTATTCACGCTGGTGGTAATGACACCCGGTTACGCCGATCGGAGGTCACTAAAATTAGTGTTGCTTCGGTGTGTAAGTTTGCCAAAAAAATGTCGGACTCCGTAATTTTCTCTGGTCCCCTCCCTGATCTGACCAGTGATGACATGTTTAACCGCATGTCGTCATTCAACCGCTGGTTGTCTAGGTGGTGTCCTGAAAACAACGTGGGCTACATTAATAATTGGCAATCCTTTTGGGGAAAGCCTGGTCTGATTCGGAGAGACGGCATCCATCCCACTTTGGATGGTGCAGCTCTTCTTTCTAGGAATCTGGCCACATTTATTAGTCCTCCAAAACCCTGACCACCCAGGGTGCAGACCAGGAAGCAGAGTCGTAGTTTAACACACATCTCTGCAGCTTCTCTACTGTTACCCACTCTTTACTCCATCCAGACAGTGTCTTGCCCACGACCAAAATCTAATAAATTAGCAAAGATTCCCAAAGGAGTAAATCATGATAATCTAATTAAAATCAAAATAACTCCAATTGGGGAAAAAGTTAAAACAATTAAATGCGGTCTGTTTAACATAAGATCTCTTTCCTCTAAAAGTCTGCTAGTTAACGACTTGATTTGTGATAATCACATTGACTTGTTTTGCCTTACAGAAACCTGGCTGCAGCAAGAGGATTATGTGAGCATAAACAAGGCAACTCCTTCAAGCTATTTAAATTTTCACATACCCAGAAGTTCTGGGCGAGGAGGAGGAGTAGCAACAATCTTCCAGTCTGACTTACTGATTACTCCCAAAACAGTTAATACCTACAACTCTTTTGAACATTTAACCCTTAATTTCCCTCATCCAAATTTCAAGGCAAGAAAACCTCTTCTTTTTGTAACTTTGTATCGTCCGCCAGGTCCTTACTCTGAATTTTTAGATGAGTTTTCAGAGTTCCTTTCTGATTTGGTATTAAATACTGACAGGGTCATCATAGTGGGAGATTTTAACATCCATGCTGACATTGAAGGCGATAGCTTAAGAGCAGCCTTTAATGCTATCTTAGACACTATTGGCTTTGTTCAAAATGTGAATAGTCCCACACATTCTCATCTTCATACTTTGGATCTTGTGCTGACATACAGCATAGAATGTGAAGAAATAACAGTATTTCCTCACAACCCTGTCCTCTCTGACCACTTTCTAATAACCTTCAGGATTACTTTAACAGAGTTCTCCTCCCCCAAAAGAAGGTTCAATTTTAGTAGATCTTTATCAGATGGTGCAGTTATAAATTTTAAAGAATCTGCTTCACTTTCTCTCTCCTCTGTGTCGCTGAGCAGTGCTGCAGAGTGCAAAAGTATAGCTTATTCCCCTTCACAGGTTGATGATTTTGTTGATGGGGTTGCTAGTTCTCTGCGTACTGCCTTAGACAACGCAGCTCCCTTGAAAATGAAAACCGTTGAAGATAGAAAGCTTGCTCCTTGGTTTAATGCAGAGCTACATACTTTGAAGCAAAATGCTAGGAAACTGGAGAGAAAATATCGCTCCACAGGCCTGCGGGAGTCCTTCCTAGTCTGGAAAAATGGTTTACTGCTGTATAAGAGGACCCTTTGTAAAGCAAGAGCAGCATACTTCTCCTCATTAATAGAGGAGAATAAGAATAATTCTAGATTTCTTTTTAATACAGTTGCCAAACTCACCCAGAGCCATAGCTCTGTTGAACCGTCCATTCCACCTGCTCTTAGCAGCAATGATTTTATGGGATTCTTTATAAATAAGATTGATCTTATTAAAAATAAGATCATAAGCACTCCTCTATCCGCGATTGTACCTGAGGTAGTCATGGAATCTGAACTGGGTTTAGACTGCTTTGATCCAGTTGAACTTTCTGAATTAGCAAAATTATTGTCTTCATCTAAGCCTTCAACTTGTATGTTAGATCCAGTTCCAACCAGGTTATTTAAGGAGGTATTCCCTTTGATCTCCTCCTCCATTTTAGATGTGATTAATCTATCTCTGTTACAGGGATATGTACCTAAAGCTTTTAAGGTTGCTGTAATTAAACCTCTGCTTAAGAAACCGTCTCTTGACCCAGATGACTTGGTTAATTATAGACCTATATCCAATCTTCCTTTCTTATCCAAAATTCTTGAGAAAGTAGTTGCCAAACAAGTTTGCGACCACTTACACCATAATGAACTTTTTGAAGAGTTTCAGTCTGGCTTTAGAGCTCATCATAGCACTGAAACAGCTCTGGTGAAAGTCACTAATGATATTCTCATGGCCTCAGATAATGGACTCGTATCTGTGCTCGTCCTGTTGGATCTTAGTGCTGCATTTGATACGGTTGACCATAATATTCTTTTAGAAAGACTTGAATATTTTGTTGGAATTAAAGGAACAGCACTAGACTGGTTTAAATCTTATCTATCTGATCGAATTCAGTTTGTTTATGTTAATGATAGATCTTCAACACGCTCAAAGGTTACCTGTGGAGTACCACAAGGATCAGTGCTAGGACCAATTCTCTTTACTTTATACATGCTCCCAATTGGTAGAGTTATTAGACAGCATGGGATTAATTTCCACTGTTATGCTGATGATACCCAGCTATATCTGTCTCTAAATCCAGATGAAGCTAACCCATTACATAGATTACAGGCATGTCTTGAAGACATAAAATCCTGGATGACTCTTAACTTTCTGCTTCTGAATGCAGACAAAACAGAAGTTATAGTCTTTGGACCAGAGTCTCTGAAAAAGAAGCTGATTAGCCAGTCACTTCATTTGGATGGGATTAAACTGATTTCAGATAATAAAGTAAAAAATCTTGGTGTTATTTTTGATCAGGACCTGTCATTTAAATCCCAGATCAAAGAGGTTTCTAGAATTTCCTTCTTTCATCTGAGGAACATTGCAAAAATTAGAAATCTCCTGTCCAGGGGTGATGCTGAGAAACTAGTCCATGCATTTGTTACTTCAAGGCTGGACTATTGTAATTCTTTACTATCAGGAAGTCCACAAACTGTGGTTAAAAGCCTTCAGCTGATCCAAAATGCTGCAGCCAGAGTTCTGATGAAAATTAAAAAGAGAGATCACATCTCTCCTATCCTGGCTTCTCTTCATTGGCTTCCTGTTAAATCAAGAATTGAATTTAAAATCCTCCTTCTCACATATAAAGCCTTAAATGGCCAAGCTCCATCTGATATCAGAGATCTGATTGTTCCTTATGTTCCTAACAGAGCACTTCGCTCTCAATCTGCAGGTTTACTAGTGGTTCCTAGAATTTCTAAAAGTAGAATGGGAGGCAGATCTTTTAGTTCTCAGGCTCCTCTCCTGTGGAACCAACTACCAGTTTTAGTCCGTGAGGCAGACACTCTGTCTACTTTTAAGACTAGGCTTAAAACTTTCCTTTTTGATAAAGCTTATAGTTAGGGTGGCTCAGGTTATCCTGAGCTGTCTTTAAAGTTATGCTGCTATAGGCTTAGACTTTTGGAGGATCTTTCTGCTTCATTCTCTCTCTGTTCTCCTATTCTGCAGAATCTGTTAGTTCAATCTCTAACGTTCTGCTCTATCTGCTTTTCCTCAGAGTAGCTTTGCCTCGTCTGTTCCTGTTTGGCTGTGACGTCATCCAGGAAAGAAACATCAGCTGTGCTGCTTCCATCAACACCCTTGTTTGTAGATGTTGGAGATTGGCCTGTTTTCCAGTGTGGTCCTGTTTCTCTGGCCGTGGCTGGGTGGATGTGCTCTCTTCATCCTCTGGCATGGGAGCTGCCTTGGAGCTCGTCTGCCTGGCTGTGTGTTTCCTGGACGGGACCGCCTTTTACAGCTGCTTTTTGTATCTCTGCTTCTGTCTCCTTGAACCCCAGTGGGCCTCGGCAGATGGCCGCTCACACTGAGCCTGGTTCTGCTGGAGGTTTCTTCCTGTTAAAAGGGAGTTTTTCCTCTCCACTGTCGCTGCAAGCATGCTTAGTGTGAGGGATTGTATTTGAGTCAATGAGTCAATGCAATCAACTGGTTTTCCTTAGATAGAAAACTTTGTATCAATTTGACTGTATGATCTGGTTGAACTGTAAAGTGCCTTGAGATGACATGTGTTGTGAATTTGGCGCTATATAAATAAACTGAATTGAAAATTGAATTGAATTGAAATTGAAAAAACAGCTGATTGCATCGACTCATTGACTTGAAGGAAATCCCTCACTCTAAGCATGCTTGTAGCGACAGTAGAGAGGAAAAACTCTTAACAGGAAAAAACCTCCAGCAGAACAAGGCTTAGTGTGAAGGGCCATCTGCTGAGACCGACTGGGGTTCAAGGAGACAGAAGCAGACATCGTTTTTATTTATTATTTTGTCAGTTGGAATTTATTTTACTGGCAGCTTTTTTGTCTTTAATGAAAGGTTATGTAAACATTCAACCACCTTTATAGGGCCCACTTTCAAAATCAAAATTTCAAGCCAATAGTTTTGGAATCCAGGACAAAACCTTATTACCTTTGTAACATTGAAAAAATATGGATATCCTGATGGCAAAAAATGAATGTCAATGTAATAACAAGAAACGCCAACTTGCCCGAATATATTAAGAAAATAACAAAAGTGCTTCTAGAAGAAATTCATGAAAAATACTCTGAAACACATTTTTATTAAAAAATTTTGGTTTTTAAACCTGAATACAATTGTTAGCTTGGTTTATAACCTTTTTAACTTTTCAATTAGCTTTTTATCTTGACATGTTAACTTTTTTTTTTTTTACTCAGTTTAGGTAATATATCATTCAAGGGCTCATCCAATTGGTCAAATGCCAAAGTAAGATGTACAGCCATGTAACAGGATATTTGCCCTATAAAGGGTTGATACTATAACCTTCAGAATAACACGCCGTCTATTGTTGACCGTACAGATCTAGAAAGACGGGGAACTTCTTTGCTGTCAGTCGAAGCTCTCATCCACATCACTATATTGCTTTTAAAGTCTTTAATTAACTGAGTTGGAAGTGGGGCCTCCTGCTCCTTAAATCCACCTTTGTTCATTTCATCAGCTTCAAACTCACTGTACCAATCTGCCTCAACAGTTCTGCTCATTGTTATGCAGATGAGACCCAGTTAACTTGCCTCCCGCTAATCCAGATGGGATCAAAGCCTTTTCTGAAGCCTGGCTGACAAAACATGTAGGAGCTGGTCCTAAATGAGCAACTTGGCTCCATCTCAGAGAACACGTGTTCTGGTTCTGGTTCTGGTTCTGGTTGCAGGATCAGGAAGGATGAGCACAACCAGTTGATGTTGTTTTCTACCCGCCACCATCCCTAAAGTTATCTCACACTTTGAGCTTCAAAGATTCAATGGCTGGAGATTTATTTTGAGCCGAGACACAAATGAAAGAGATGCTTTTGGCATAACTGGGACAGATGGAAAAAAAAAAAAAAACAGTCAATGAAGTAATTGTGGGAAATACTTCATTGGTCTGAGTGAACCAAAGAAGTGGGCTGATGCTCTCTAGTGGTCAGGGCAGTTGGTGCAGAAGTCCTCAATATCAGGAAAGATCAGAGAACAGAAAAAAAAATGTTATTGCAATTATTGTAACTAAGATGGATTCAGTTTTTAATGAACTTAAGTAATTACAGAGTACAATCTAATTGATATTTTGTAAGTAAGTTCAAGAGTAAAAACAGCAAGTTAGACTCAGTTGAATGGATAGATAACATTTTATTTGAGATCCTGTTACATAAAGTATTAAAATATCAAATAATATTCTCTTCTCAATCCAAAAAAATAAACAGATTAATATTTTTTTTACATTTTCTTATTTTTGGGGGTTTGTTTTCTGCAGAAGCTTATTGCTGTTACTCGAGAAAATAAAGTTTTACTAATTATTGTACAAACGTGACGTTTATACAGTATATTATCACGTTTATATAATATATTTATTTGAGTTTCATTTCAGTTTATTTCTATAGCGCCAATTCACACCACATGTCATCTCAAGGCACTTTCCAGTTCACCAGATCGTCCAATCAAATATATTCAAAGTTTTCTATCTAAGGAAAACCAGTTGATTGCATTGACTCTTCAGCAATCCCTCTCACTAAGCATGCTTATAGCGACAGTGGAGAAGAAAAACTCCCTTTTAACAGGAAGAAACCTCCAGCAGAACCAGGCTCAGTGTGAGCGGCCATCTGCTGAGGCCCACTGGGGTTCAAGGAGACAGAAGCAGAGATAAGCCCCATAGTCACTACGCTTTTGAAACCGTGCCTAGATCTGTCCGAGCATGGTAACCAAGACAACTGTTGTGTGTAAATGGCACAACAGTTGTCTGCGCCAGACACAACCGAACCGCGCTAACATGGAACTAGTTCATCAGTAGGGCTCATCACAGTTCAGTTGAGGCTCGGTACTCAGATAACAAAGAGCACATGAGCAGACCGCGTCATCTCATTACAGTCAGCCTCCGTAATCATGAAATTTCAGACAATCATAAAAATACTTGCTTTCCTACCGTGCCACAGGATTTCCAGTGATGATTCTGCTAAGCAGTGTGATGAACCTCAACGTCCGTCGTTGATTCCTACGTCTGGAAGCCCTGATTAGACTATCGTTTGACTTCCAAAAACCGACTCTGTCTAGTAAATTCACCAAAGGCTGCCTTCTTCGCCTGAATCTCTGCAAACTTACTTAATGTTACGGCTGCCGCTATTTTTGTTTGTTTATCTCTAGAGAGCAGTAGTACCATAGATCACCACTAGGAGTCGAGGAACCGAGCTAGCGTAATGTATAAACTGTCATAAGGAACCGCACTAGGCACGGCTAACTAATCGAAGCTTGGTCCGAACTCAGCAAAGATCAGTTTTCAAAGGGTAGTGTAAATAGTGCTATACAGAGAGACGCAGAGATATGAAAGGCTGTAAGACTGTAAACCAACTCCACAGACGGCCCTGTCCAGAAAACACACAGCCAGGATTCACGTTTATACAATATACTATCACGTTTATCACCTTTATGCAATATACTATCATGTTTATACAATATAATTACCAAAAATGTATCTTCTCAAGTGACAGCAATACGTTTTTGTATTTTTCCTAAAAGATTACTCACGCCAAAAAAAAGTGTTGTTCTATTTTTATATATCTTGTGTCCAAATGTCACCCTCCAATGCATTCTTAATGTCTCAACATATGCTGAGAAGGCAAATAACTTTCATCAGCATTTTTCTTTTCATAGAAGACAAACACTCAAATATGAGACCAAAAAGACAAGAAGCTTGTTGAAGGTGAGGCTTTTAAATCTGAGAACATTTTACCAACTGTTTCAGGCACGGTGGTGGTAGTAGGATGGTATGTTGCTGCTCTGCTGCCAGTAGAAATGATGCATAGCACCAAGTTCGGGGGTAAAAAAAAAAGATCAACACCTCCATCAGCAGACAAGATAGAGGAGAGCAGGAGGCAGGGTTACCAATCTACTTGCTCTGGAGAGCAGAGTTAGCTGCTTTTAGATGTTGTCGCCAAAGTCTCCAGTAGCAGAAAAAAGTCTATAGATTTGGCGCTAGGAGCTTTTTAGAAATCAAAGTGCTAGAGGGGTCTGAAATATCGTGACAATAGCGCTAAGTTGGCAACATTGCTCTTTCCATCATTTGTTTTTAAATGGTTTGCTGCTGTCTGTTTGGACCTTTTCTGAACATGTGCAGCAAAAGGACTGATCCAATATGGTGGAAACTGAAGGGGGGGGGGCTGAGACACACTTAATATGAGTGTGTTCTGATGGCATTTTAATGAAGGGATTTTTATCAAAAACAATGTGCACAAATAAGGAATATTTTATTAACTAAACATGTAAACAAAGTTTTATGGGGCCCCCAGGAACTTGGGACCCTAGTCAACTGCCTAGTATTGCCTAATGGTAAACCCCCCCTGGTAGAAAGCGTGAATGTTTCAGAAGAAAGGAGCATCTCGGGTCTTAAACTTAAATTGATTGCATCTGCAAATATAAATATTTTTTCAATTCTGAAAGCATGAAAATAATGAACAATGAGACAGATAGTTGAAAAAAACAAGATTTATTCCAGCTAAGGATCTTCAACTCCCTGAGAGGTTACAGCATTACAGTTTTACTTACAAACGTGAACTTGACCAAACCTAAATTATGACCTTTACAGCTAAGAATAACGAGCTTGTTCTCTTCTACATTTCCTGTCAGTCTTTAGAGCCCATGGTTTTTCATTAGAACAGAATCACTCTATTATTCTCCAGACATGCCCGCTGTGACATTCACCATTTAACTGCTTCTATGTTCACCGTATCAAAACTGTGTCTTCAATTTTTTTTTATCCCCAATAAAAACTCCCAGTCGGGGTCTCGTTGAAATGAATCAGTTCGCCGCTCCCTTTTAGAACCCTTAGCACTTCAAAACCTCTCTTTATTCTTCGGTACTTGATATGCTTGAAATAGTTTAACTAAGGGTGAAAGACCCAGATCCTGATTCCTTAGCTTTTACCATTGAACATGACCAGTTCACATTTTCGTAACATCGACAGGTTCATGAATGTTGATGGCCTGGAAACCCAGGTTGTCAATGCCCAACTTAAGCTGATTGATGTGGTTCTCCTTGTTGTGGTTGTTGTGGTTTTTCTGGTCTACGTCTGAGTCAAAGCAGTGAACACAGTGCGGCGTAGTGACCCGGACACTTTTTGAAAAGTTTGAGAAATCAACTCTATACTTTCCCGTTTTAGTGCGGGAAATGATGGGAAGGAAATTGTAGCCCCACTGGATCTCCTGTGGGATGTATGAGGTTCGTACCTGGCAGGAGGAGCTAGTTGACTCGGCCGTCCCCTCTAAGAACACCACTAACTCAAAGTCCTGTAGGGGGAGAGTATCAGCGGAAAGCTCGTAGAATGGGCTGGATCTATTAATGATGTGGTACAGAGTCAGAGGACAGAAAAAAAATAGGTTATCCTTGCCACCGTCAACCATAAAGTCAACATCCACCTGATCCAGGATGATGGTCTCTCCGTCTGGTGTGGTGTTTGTCCTCAGCAGTTTCCCATAAACCTGGCTTCCTATCAGTAAGGTCTTCCTTAGGTTGGCCACTCTTATGAGGAGACTTAGGCTTCCTTTCTTCAAACATATAACAGCCGTGTTGCTGAAGGTGACAGTCTTTGCCCTTTTCTTGGGTAAGGAGATCTTTGCCAGGATGATTCCACACATAAAGCAGTTGATGAAGACCCCGACTAGAGACTGGATGATTATCAGAGCCACGGTGCCAGCACAGTGCCCAGTCAGCGCTCTGCCACCATATCCAATGGTGGTTTGGGTCTCCAGCGAGTACAGGAACGCCGTTGTGAGGCCATTAACATTATCTATACAGCGCACATGCCCCTCTGTTCGGTTCTGCGCGATCAGATCCCCGTTGCTTTTTGCGATCCAGTACCACAACAGGCTGAACACAAACCAGCTGCCTGTAAAGGTGGAAACAAACAGCAGGAGAACGAAACGCCAGCGGATCTCCACGAAGGTCGTCCAGAAGTCAACCACAAAGGCAAAATGGTTACTGTACTCGATGTTGCCAAACTCGATGTTGCAGTGCCCGTCTTTGGTGACCAGGCGGCTTTTTCGGGTTCGGTGTCCAGTTGGCTGGATTTGACCCGGGAGCAGCTGGAACATCCTGGAGTCTTGGAGACAAAAGCAGGGTTTGTTAGAAAAACAACTGCCCAACTAATAAAGATTTGGGTGTGCTTCAGGTAACCTATCTTTCTAATGGCAAAAACAAGGTATCTCAGATAGTTCTTATTTCACTCTGCTGCTAGACACAATACTGCCAAAAAATAATTCTTTCAAAAGCTTTGCTAATGAACTATGCCAGTTAGATCAAGAGAAGTCATTTGAGATCAAGGGAAGCCCTTTTATGGCCTTTTATCCTACAAACCTAATGTTATTTTTTACCATTAAGGAGTGCTCTGAGCCAAAAGAATCACAATATAGGGGGACTATATACACCATTTTTAATGAGTGTAAAGGCTGATTTATACTTCGAAACTAGGTCGTCTGCGTAGGTTTTGCAGTGAATGCAAAGACGTCCTCGCCCCCTCCGCAGACACTCTGCTGCACCTCTCACAAATTTTAGCTAACCACAGACAGTGCCGCAGACAGGAGGCCGGCTTGTTTTGTTTGTATGACTGCAATTGCGGAAAACGACTCGTAAAGTTGGACCAGCTAGAAGAGCGAGGTGCCCGAGAATGCTGGGACCCTTCCTCCACCTGGATCCATGCTCTTGTTGGCCCTCATGTCCCTCCGTTGTCGGACAAACTTGCCCTCACTTCCTCACCGCCTCGGCTGTATCTAGACCCATAGCTGGTTCCTGATTGTATTCCGTTGTGGCGCGGAATATAACATAGCGCTGACAATGCTTCAAAATTGAGCATAAATCAAAAATGTCTGCGTCAAGCTCACTGCGGCACACTGCTGCGGGACGATAAACAGAGCTTAAGTCTAGTGGATGAACAAGTAGTGGACTCAAAATTTCCCCAAATGCACCTTGAAAAGTAGTATGCAACGATGGTCATTAGATGAGCAGATATATCCCAGATTAATTCACGAGGGCTCTCCTTTGCAAAGCATCATGGGATTTGTTGTGGTGGCTACGAATAACAAAAGATGGCTCAGGCACTTTGTGGAGAGGCGGAGTTACGTGTCCAACGGGGAGCGAAAAGTAGTGATCATCTGTCTAAACAGTCAGTTAACTCAGTTCACAATAAAGCTATAGTTCCCGCTTTATATAGTGATTGAGGGATTTAGGGGTTAGCGCGGATGTTCAGATACAGCCGTGGAAGCACTCAATTAACCAACCATGATCTCAAAATCCAATATGGCTGCTGTGCTTTGAAGCAATTGTATTTCAAACAATATTTGAAAAGGTTTAGACTATTAACAGTGCTTTAGTATCAAGACAAGAAAAACTAGTGTTTACTACAGCAGCTAACCAATAACTACATTTTCCCTGATGTAATTCCAGTATACAATTTATATATATATATATATATATATATATATATATATATATATTAGGGGTGGAACGGTTCACAAAATCCACGGTTCGGTTCGATTCACGGTTTCTGGTCACGATTTTCGGTTCGATTCGATACATGTTGATTGTTACACCGAAATCCCATAAAAATTTATGAAATTAATGAAAAAATCCCCCAAAAAATAATGGATTGTAATTATTTTAAATGATCCGCAGAAACCCTGGATCCTTTCCGTATGTTTTGCTGCTTTGAATTTAATCATCTCGCGCATGCTCTCTACCATCTCCAAGGGACTCAGAGGGGAGCAGACGAAGCCACAGTGGAGGCTGTAGGCTTTGCTTTGAGCAGCCGGTCTGGAGCGCAGCGGGGCGGAGTGCTGACGGATTATGAGGGATTTTGGGGTTAGCATGACATGTTGGTCATGTTGCTGTTAGCATAAACAAAACGTGTTGCACAATGCTTGCACACTGTTGCACTTTTATCCACAGCTTTCTTTCCGCCGTCATCGTAGGTCACTCTAAATGCAAAGTGGTCCCATACAGCAGACCTATAAAGTGCTGCTGGCGCGTCTTCCAACTCCTGTTCTTTCCCACTCGCCATACCCACACAATTCTCCACAACAACTGATTTTTTTCTGCTACACCCGGCTACGCTGCTTCGCTTCTTCTTCTTCTTGTTTACTACTGGCGGTTGGCTTTGGTCGCATCACTGCCACCTTCTGCTCTGGAGTGTAAACGCTTCCTCTATGAGAAAAAGGAGCAGCGCATGAACCGAACGTAACACACGCGAACCGAACCGAGACAGTCGAACCGAACGGTTCGGACGGTTTTCATAAATCGTCCCATCCCTAATATATATATATATATATATATATATATATGTGTGTCATATATGGGTGGTATGTGTCATCCTCAAGCTCGGGTCCTCTACCAGAGGCCTGGGAGTTACAGGGTTCTGCGCAGTATCTTAGCTGTTCCTAGGACTGCGCTCTTCTGGACAGAGACCTCTGATGTTTTACCTGGAATCTGCTGTAGCCACTCTCCCAGTTTGGGGGTCACAGCCCCCAGTGCTCCAATTACCACTGGCACCACTGCTGCTCTTACTTTCCACATCTTTTCTAGCTCCTCTTTCAGCCCTTGGTATTTCTCAAGCTTCTCGTGTTCTTTCTTCTTGATGTTGCTGTCGCTTGGGATTGCCACATCTATCACTACTGCCTTCTTCTGCTGTTTGTCGATCAACACGATGTCTGGTTGGTTAGCCATCACCTGTTTGTCAGTCTGGATCTTGAAGTCCCATAGGATCTTAGCTCGGTCATTCTCAACTACCTTAGGAGGTGTCTTCCATTTTGACCTTGGGACTTCCAGCCCATACTCATGGCAGATGTTCCTGTACACTATGACAGCTACCTGGTTGTGGCGTTCCATGTATGCACTTCCTGCCTGCATTTTACACCCTGCTGTTATGTGCTGTATTGTTTCAGAGGCATCTTTGCACAGTCTGCATCGGGGGTCCTGTCTGGTGTGGTAGACCCTGGCCTCTATTGATCTTGTACTGAGTGCCTGTTCTTGTGCTGCCATGATTAGTGCCTTTGTGCTGTCCTTCAGTCCAGCCTTTTCCAGCCACTGGTAGGAGTTTTTGATATCAGCCACTTCTTCTATTTGTCAGTGGTATACGCCGTGCAGTGGCTTGTCCCTCCATGATGGTTCTCCTTCATCTTTCTTGTCCTCACTATATTTATTTATATATATAAAGTCATGTTTTCCTGAACCCCATTTCACTGTGATTTTACTTTATTTAATTAGAAAAAAAAAGTTAAGGTTAATATTGTCTATTCCTTATAATGCATGATATCAAATGGTTATCAACAGCCATGTTATTATTGGATATGGATATTGGACCAAATTAGGTATTGCTGCATCCCTATCCATGTTTAAACAGCTTGATGTAGATTTTAATCAAACATGAAACTGTTAATCATTTACTTTATGAATAATAATAAAGTATACATTTTTAAGTAAAGCCAGAACATTGCAAATAGACAAGCACCTCATTTATTATGAGATACAGGATTACATCAGGGGAGTCCTGTAGATTGTGCAGCTGAAGTGTGGTTTTCTACCGTTTACAGCTGCAGCAGTATAACCCATATGGTCCAGTTTACAGCTTACATGACAACTAAATGTTTCTCTTTAAATGATGTATTGATGTATGAAACGAGCATTCTATAAAAAAATATTTATATTCATTCGAAGAGGTACATTATAGTTTTATATAGATCATTATGTTACTTCTGTTTAGTCACAATTGTCAAAACCGTATTGCAATAGGCCTAAAATGTTGGGTTTTTTTTACACGATATAGCTATAAGTGAATGCTAAATGATTTCATATTCATTTAAAGTTATTGTTTCTGCTAAACATTATTAAATAATAAAAGTTTACCAATCAGCAGGTCAATGAAATACTTATCTTGCATTATTATTCAAAGAGTCAAAGTTTTGGACTAATAATGAAAGTTTAGATGAAAAGTTGGGCTTCAACCTACCTGCTCAGTGAGTCTTTGGGCCCCGACTGCTAACTGGATCTGTGCTGGAGCTTTGGACTCCTTCTCTTTTAGCCGGTGGCCATGGAAGCGTTGGAAAGATCTTAATCCACAGTGAAATTTCCTAATCCCAGCCACATGCCACCATGTTCACAGCCCTCATACAGCTGCAGAACTGCCAGCCGGCGACTCCCTTCATGGTTTTGACACTGTAAAGATCTGACCCTACTGGGTAGAAAGGAATATTCTAGAAACCCGCACTTTTAAATACCTTCAGTGGGATCTCTTTGTTAGGGTAGTAGGTTCGTCTTTTGAGGGGACCAAAGTTGGCCGACACAGGCGCTCAGGCTGTTTTTGTTTTCAGTTCTCGAGAACATTTGGGATTTACAGGAGGCCACACAAAAGATCCCTCCAGTTACATTTCCTTTGGTCCCCCTCCCCCAGTTTGAACCTGCAAGGTTGCCTCACATTTACATCAAAATGGAGAGCTGCAGGGACACGGTGTCCTTGGTATGCCGTTTCTGCTGGCTTCAGTTTTTATATCTGTGAACTGTTTCCATTTTCTGTTCTCAGTTATCTGAAATCTATAAAAGCCACTTACAGTGGTGCATGCACATTAAAGCAATAGGTGATAGCTCAACTGAACAGTTCAATGCAAAAAAATGTTTTTTATATATTCAAGATAGTAAAACAACAGTTATTTACTTACATCACATATTATTAAGGAATGCACTCATGCAAACAGTAGATCAAGAAGCAAGAAAAAAAATCTTGTTTTCTTGATTTAGGGCAAAGGGGCAAACCCCAACCTCACACGACCTTTAAACATGATGCGTTTTATCACCAGCAAAACAGTTTGAATGTCTGGATCGTCTTCGCAGTCTAGAACGATCCTCTGTTTTTTTTACCCTGTGTTAAACAGGCCCTTTTTTTTATACCTCAGAGATAAAGGAGCAGGTTTGTGGGTTTTTGACAGCACGCCTCAGTCTTCTGCTGGTGGTTTGCATCGTGGTGCAGGAAGTTGTGGAAGAAGTGCAGCATGTTTTTTTTGTTGTTGTTTTTTTTGTGTGTGATTAAAACAAATACCACAATTAGGGAAAATGAGCAGGATGCCTGCGTTTTCGGTGACTGGCACATTGTATGTATGCATAAACAAATCATCGTGCCTCTAACGTTACAATGTATCTTTTAATAATATCTTGGTTATTTCACTGTTATGATGCAAAGGACATGTGTAAAGTTTCAAAGTATTCAAGTTTGTTTTGGCTTCCTGTTAAATCCAGAATAGAATTTAAAATCCTCCTTCTCACATATAAAGCCTTAAATGGCCAAGCTCCATCTGATATCAGAGATCTGATTGTTCCTTATGTTCCTAACAGAGCACTTCGCTCTCAATCTGCAGGTTTACTAGTGGTTCCTAGAATTTCTAAAAGTAGAATGGGAGGCAGATCTTTTAGTTATCAGGCTCCTCTCCTGTGGAACCAACTACCAGTTTTAGTCCGTGAGGCAGACACCCTGTCTACTTTTAAGGCTAGGCTTAAAACTTTCCTTTTTGATAAAGCTTATAGTTAGAGTGGCTCAGGTTATCCTGAGCTATCTCTATAGTTCTGCTGCTATAGGCTTAGACTGCTGGAGGACATAGGGACCCCTTTTTCATCATTCTGCTTCATTCTATCTCTATTCTCCCACTCTGCAGAATCTGTTTGTTCAATCTCTAACGTTCTGCTCTCTCTGCTTTTTCTCATAGTAGCTTCATCGGGTCTGTTCCTGTTTGGCTGTGACTCCATCCTGGAGAGAAATATCAGCTGTGCTGCTGCCATCAACACCTTTGTTTCTAGATGTTGGAGATTGACCTGTTTTTCAGTGTAGTCCTGTTTCTCTAATTGTGACTAACTGGATGTGCTCTCTTCATCCTCTGAGATGGGAGCTGGCTCGGAGCTTGTCTGCCTGGCTGTGTGTTTCCTGAATTGAAGTTTCCTTTTGTATCTCTACTTCTTTCTGTATGTCTGCTTCTGCCTTCCTGAACCCCTCAGCAGATGGCCGCTCACACTGAGTCTTGAGGTTTCTTCCTGTTAAAAGGGAGGTTTTTCTCTCCAATGTCGCTACAAGCATGCTTAGTGTGGGGGATTTGACTGGATGATCTGGTGAACTGTAAAGTGCCTTGAGTTGACATGTGTTGTGAATTGGCGCTGGAGAAATAAACTGAATTGAACTGAATTAAATTGTTTTGTTTGCAGATAAAAAAAATATTTTCTCTTGGCTGAGAGGCACCAAATTCTCCGACCACCTGTGAAGGCAGGAGGCGCTGTTCCTTCTGCTCACAGGTTTGTTGGGAAGGAGTAAACAGAGTTAATCAGCTGTCAGCTGTTTAGGTCAGGGACCACAAATCAATCAGGCACTCACAGGGTGGAACAAAAACAGCTCGATGAACATGTTAGCCTCAATTTATTAAATTATAATAATACAAAAAAAATTGATTGAAATGTACATCAGGCAGTATTGACCCTGCTGGTTCACCAGACAGCACATCGGTTTGATTAACATGCAGAAAAGGTTTGTTGTCGTGCATTCACACCAGCACAGGTGCTTGAAGCAGGTGGATAACTTTCAGTTATAAAAAGGGAAACATAACCAGCAAACTAAAATATTCTTTTTAAATAAAAAAAAACTTACAACACAGAGTAGCTTTCTACTGTTGTTTACATTTCTCAAATGAAATTACTCTTTAATTGCATTGGAAATAAGACCCCATCCATTTAACCTAAAAGCAGACCTTGGTGCATCCTAAACCAGCAAGTCATCCGTCCTGCAAACAGGAGGCCTGGGTTCGTATCCCACCTGTCTGTGTGGGTCCGTAGGTTCCACGTTAATGCCTGCTTTGTGGAGTGGAGCCTAGTGGTTAGGGCATTGTGGTTGGAGGTCTGAGTTCAAGCCCCACTCCCACAGCCTCAGCTCTCTGAGCAAGACCCATAACCCCCACACTGCTCCCTGGGACCAAGGGGATGGGTTAAATGCAGAGAGTTCATTTCATTGACAATAAAACGATGGGAAATGTTTTAGTGACGGGATATTTTCACTAGAAAAGATTGTTGGAAAACAATAATTAGCTTAATCTCAGTGACCCGAAGTGAAAGTCTGTAGTTGAACCCCTCCAGGAAACTGACTCCCTGCTCTATAACTACATCCCTCCCATATGAAAACAGTCATTTATCTTTATTTAAAATTATAAAATGCTAAATTAAATAAAAAGACATTTTAAGTTGATTGGAGAAATGAAAAATGTACCAATTTCTTTTTAGACAGAAATCTAATCCTGTGGTCAGTACTGTAAGAGCTATTAGTTCCTGTGTTGAAATTCATATGGAGGACCAACTCTGCCATTTTTAAAAATAAATACAGAAATAAATGAATGCTCAATAAATAAATAAGCATTCAATTAATAGCCCCCAAAAATACAACAAACAAATAAATGTGGGTACAAATCCAATTATAAAGTTAGACATACATTTATTTATCTCTTTTAATTAGCTTCTTTATCTATTCACCTTTGTAATAATTACCTTATTTATTTATTGTCCGTTATAATCTTCAAATCTATTAATTTATTACTTATTTTTTAAAGTATTTATTTATGTGCATGATATAATATTTTTGTCTGTTTTATTCTGCCTTTGTATTTTTTACCCTCTTAATTTCTTCAATGCTATTTATAGCTGCCTGTCCTTTTTACATTTCTGTTTGCATTTCTGATTCATTATTTAAATAAGGAAGGGGTGTGTCTTAGAGGGTCAACTTCTAGAGGGTAATTATTACAAAGGCGAATAAAAAAAGAAGCTAATAAAAGAGATATATACATTTATGTCTCGGTGTATAATTTAATTTCTACCTATATTTATTTGTTTATTATATATTTGGGGGCAATTAACTGAATGCTTTTTTATTTATTGAGCATTTATTTATTTTTAAACATAGCAGAGTTGGTCCTCCATACTTCTATTCTTTTACACATAATGAAGTAAACAAAAAACAAGACATAAAGTCACATTCAGAATTTATTAGATATGAGAGTAAGTATTTTTGTGTGTCTTATTACAAAGAAAACATTTCCAGCAACAGTTCAGGATACCAAGGGCTAAATTCTCTGCTTCCCCAGTGGATGGCTGCTTTTATTTCTATTGCTGATGTCTGACAGTAGAATCCAGTGAATAAAACCTAAACTGACCCTTAACTGTGTGGCCAGAAGGAGATTCTCTGTGTTAAATGTGTGCAAATACCTTAAAGTAAACTAAGATGTTAATAACAACTCTCCCAAAAATGCAGATTTTTTTTTGCTTTCAAAATAAAAGATGTTTAGGTATGTATGAAGTATTTAAATGGCAAAATAGCTCCATCAAGTGCACAGTTTAGGAAACACAATCTAGATCAATAGAGCCTCACACCATTTATACACCAAGTCCTTAAAGGTTTTAATTCATCTTTTTAATTTTAATTGTCCTGTAATGATCACCTTTAAACCTTAGGGGGAGATTTTTGTTTTTACCAAATTTTTGACGATCATACTTCAGTATAAAATACGGCAGCTGTCCTAAATGGTGTCTAGTTGGTAATATTTGTCTTTCGTGGTGCAGATTAATGGGTTTCACGTAATCAGGAAATGTCTTTCAAATTAAAAATATTCTATTATCCCAAAAGGAAAATAAAATGTAACTCATCAGCTTATTTCTAATGAGTTGTTTGTAGATAGGCCTTCCCAGACTGATGGAAGGCAGTAAAGATAATTTCAACCTGGAGAGACTCACACAGAGAAAAGTTTAATTAGAAAATATTAAATTTATTTATACAGGTAAACCAGTTATATTCTTCAAAATATCTTTATTTGAAGAAAACCAGCTGATTGCAAGGATTTGATGACTCTGCAATCACACTGAGCATGCATGTGGCGACAGTGGAGAGGAAAACTAAATTTTAATAAGAAGTAACCTCCAGGAGAACCAGGCTCAGTGTGAGCGGCCATCTGCAGAGTCCGACCGGGGATCAAGGAGACAGAGGGAGATGAAGACATAAATTAAAAAAGTTCTTTGGCGCAAGGGCCCCGGCAGAAGACTTTGATGCTGAAAATCAGCATTCGCTTGGATGAGCAACCTAGAAAACGATTAGAGTAATGTTTTCCGCACACTTTTGATGGAAAAAGCCAGATGGTGAGTGGAACTGAGAATGAGGGTGGAGGTGGGTGAAAGCTCGCTTGCGTGCAGCAGAGAGAGGCTAGGCCAGGAGCTAAATGAAGGGGATCTCCAATGGTGATTGGAGCTGAACAAGGGACATTGCAGGTGGTTCAAGTGAAGCTGATAAAAGTATTCAAGATTGAACTTATGCTTAAGCTTCATTTCTGTTAACTTTCTGTGCTAGCATTGTGTTTCCACCTGACTGCACAGCCCAGAGCAGCACATTGCTGAAGGTAGTGGAGTTTTCCCACAAAAGCATGATTACTGTTGTTTGATTAACAGGGAAATCTGTAAAGATTTACATGTAAGATTTAGACTTCATTCATTTTTCCTTACAGTTAAGCCTGAGTGATACAAGGAGGCTTTTTTCCCATATTTTTTGTATCTTTTTTACCTCTTTGTTTCCTAGTTGTGTTTCCAGATGGTGAGTCATGCCGATGAAATAAATGTACGTAACACTAGATGCAGGATGCTACGCTAAGGCCCACAGGCGCATGAGTGAAACACACATCAGTTTGTTCTGTAATGGTCAAACAGATATAACAAGGTGTCTAGTAAATAAACTAGGAGGAAAAACTTTAATACACTATCAGAGCGAGAGACCATACACCCTTGCTGGCACGGAAATAACCAGAAAAGTATGGCCAAGAGGGGTGACAACTAAACAGAATCTCTGTACAGTTTCATTTTTTAGTGTGTTTGGATGAAACACAAGACATCAACCAATAATGAAATGTTATAAAACCAATGTTTTACAGCAGGTTTCTGGAGAGGATAAGGACAGTCAGGCACAGGTGTATTAAAAGAAAACAGGGTTCTGTTATTTAACCCAAAAAAGATCAAATGTCTCAAGTATAAAATGGATCCAAACATGAGGTCAAAGGAACAAAAACTACAGAACTAACTCAGACAAACTGACCTGCCTTATTGAAACAAAGAGAAACTTAAATAGTGGCTGATCAGTTCACAAAAGAAACACATGGGGCAAAACATACACTTCTTCATTTCTAATTGAATCACAACCGTAGTTTTCAGCTCATTCTGGACTTAATGCTCCGAGGCTGAAGCACAGCAGACAGCCAGGGTAAAGTAACAGACTTTGGCAGAATAAAGTCTAAAGCTTCCCACGGTGCATACGGCTTAATATCATTTAAAAAAGCTGCAGACGGTAGAAACTCACTGATGGTTTTTTCCATCTCTAATCGATACAGTTGGAACAATAGCTAGGATCTAAAAATGCACTGGAATGGTTTCAGCAAGAAAAGAGTTCATGGACAGAAGATTTTTTAACCGCTTTTAAGCTTTGAGATGAGTTGAACTTGTAACAAGGACTTTGGCATGTCTGAAACGTTTTTGATGACGTCAACCTTAACTCATCAGGTTGAAAAAGAATAAAGAAAAAGGCACGAATGTCAGAAAATCCCGGTTTCAGGACTTATTTCTCTAGTTTAAGGATAACATTAAAAAAAATAAGACTTGACTCTCGATAGTTTCTCCACTGGCGGCAGAATCACTGACACATCCGCGTCCTGCTAGACGATGTTCCGCTCCAACATGGGCTCCTGCGCCAGAATCCGCCTGAAACTGAACCCCTTCAGATCCAACGTTTGAAACTCTCCGTCCAGGATGAGCTCTGCCACAGCGCGGCCCACTGCCGGCGAGTGCTGCAGCCCGTGGCCGCTGAAACCGGTGGCGAAGTACATGTTGTTGATCAGAGGGTGTAAGCCAATGATGCCGTTCTGGTCAAACGTGTTGTAGTCATAGAAACCCGCCCAGGCGCTGGTCACCTGATAGGAAACGTACAACAAGTCAGACCAGGAAATTCTGCTCAGGAGATAAAATTATTCAAAGTCAACACTAGGGATCTCAGTTAAAACCATAAATGATCAACAAATCAAGTGAGGGAAATTAGTATTCGAACATCCTGCTATTGTGCAAGTTCTCCCACTTCATGAAGGGTCTGAATTGTCATTGTAGGTGCAAGTCCACTGTGAGAGACATAGTCTTAAAAAAAAAAAATCCAGAAATCCCAATATATTAAATCAAATCAAATTTATTTGTATAGCCCTTTACAATAGCCAAATGGTACCCAAAGTGCTTTACAACAAAGCCATAAAAACAATACATAACACATATAAAAACATACAATATACAATTAAAAGTGCTGTAGCGGTGCAGTGCTGCAGGACATTAAAAGCCTTCCAGAGGAAGGAGCACACAGAAAGATGACTTCTAAGAGACAGTATTATCCTAGTCAGAATTAAAAGCTAAATTAAAAAAGTGGGTTTTAAGCTTTATAAAAAAACAATATATATATATCATCTAGAATTCTGACCCTAAAATACCTGTTAGTCTGCCTTCAAAATGTCTACCTCCACTTTATTTATTATCCTAAATTAGATGCACCTGTTTGAGGTGGTTAACTGCATAAAGACACCTGTCCGCCCCATACAATCAGTAAGAATCCACTTCTAACATGGCCAACACCAAAGAGCTGACAAAATTGTCTCCACAGGGCTGGAAAAGGCTGTGGGAACATTTCCAAGCAGCTTGGTGAAAAAAGGTCCACTGTTGGAGCAATCATTAAAAAATGGAAGAAGTTAAACATGACTGTCAATCTCCCTTGAACTGGGGCTCCATGTAAGATCTCCAATGGTGGGGTCTCAATGATCTTAAGAAAGGTGAGCAATCACCTAAGAACTACACGGGAGGAGCTGGTCAATGACCTGAAAAGAACTGGGACCACGGTTTCCATGGTTACTGTTGGAAATACACTAAGACGCCATGGTTTGAAATCATGCATGGCACGGATGGTTCCCCTGCTTAAACCAGCACATGTTGAGGCCCGTCTTAAAGTTGTAGGGTAGTTAAATCATTCTGGCTTAAACATGTATATAAATTTACTCTTTATCAGACGATATTGTCCCAAAAGTTAGAAAATTTTTATTCATTAAAATAAAAAGTCCTGTCTTAAAATCTTTTTTTCGTTATCTTATGCAGGCTAGTTAGTCATAGCATTTTGATTCATATGCCGCAGCTAATATACGCAACAGTTGAAATCAGAATCCTTTCCTTTCCCATTGAGTTGCGTCCCAGTGTTCTCGGGGATGGACGTCTGTGTCTTCGGCAGGCGTAGAGCTAACAGAACTGGCAGCGTTGCGAGGCAAGGGCTCAAACATGTACGGGACGGGACACAATTTTTTTCTGTGGGAGTGGGACGGGACAGGAGTGAAAATCCACTCCCGTGTCAGTCTCTACCAGCCACAACCAAACCTGCTTGTGAACCTTCCGCCACAACAATCCCACCTCTTAGATAATCGACCAATCACATTTACTTTACTCACTCGTGTAAAGTAGTGCACCAGTCGGGAGAATTCGGAAATGCAAAAGTTAGAACAGCCGCTTCCCTACGACTAAGTTTGCCAATGAGAATAAGGATGATCCAGAGGAGTCATTGGAGAAAGTCACGTGGTCAGATGAGACCAAAATAAAACTTTTAGGTCATAATACCAGTAACCGTATTTGGAGGAAGAAGAATGATGATTACATCCCAAAAACACCATCCCTACTGTGAAGCATGGGGGTGGTAGCATAATGCTTTGGGGGTATTTTTCTGCACATGGGACAGGACGACTGCAATGTATTAAGGACAGGATACCCGGGGCCATGTATTGCTACATTTTAGGGAGCGTTCTCCTTCCCTCAGTTAGAGCATTGAAGATAGGTGGAGGCTGGGTCTTCCAGCATGACAATGACCTGAAGCTCACAGCCAGAATAACCAAGGAGTGACTTTGAAAAAAGGATATCAAGGTTCTGGCGTGGCCTAGCCCGTCTCCAGACCTAAACCCATTAGAGAGTCTTTGAATCTATGAATTTCTCAGCGACAGCCCAGAAAGCTGACTGATCTAGAGATGATCTGTGCGGAGGAGTGGGCCAAAATCCTTCCTGCAATGTGTGCAAACCTGGTGAAAAACTACAGGAAATGTTTGACCTCTGTAATTGCACACAAAGGCTACTGTACCAAATATTAACATTGATTTTCTCAGGTGCTCAAAAACTTCAAATACTTCTTTTTCTCACTGTAATTATTTCAACAGAGGACAGAACACATTTGCAAGTCTTACCTTAAGTTTCTCAAATGCTGGAACTCGATTGGCCAATTTGGGCCAAACCTTGTCCTCAAAAAACTGATGGTCCACGTCTAGATTGCTGGTGTCAGGCTCCTCGGCCTCAGAAGACAAGCAGAGGAGAAAAAGATCATCTCTGTTTCAATGCAGTTGAGTCCGTGTTCCAGACATGGGCAATGTGGAGTCAACAAGTCATCTCCATGTCATGTATTTAATCTACCCAGCCAATTAACCAGGTGAGTCCAATCTGCACAGGTTAATTCACGGTGAAGATTGGACTCACCTGCTTCAGTGGCTGGGTAGAACAAATACATGACATGGAGATGACTTGTTGACTCCACATTGCCCATGTCTGCCGTGTTTAGAGATGAAAGCCTACCTCCTCCGGTGATATTCCACAGATGTAGTTTCCTCCTAAGCCCTCCCTCCGGAAATAAACACCAGAGTAGTCGATTAGAAAGGGGGTGTCCAGACCTGGACCGTCAGGACAGTGTACCACATACACATACCTGAAACACAGCAAGGAATCTCTCATTTACTTTCTAGAATATAACATTCTATGAAATGGTTGCACACTCTTTGTAGATAGAGGAATGAAACTGGTAATAGATGCATTTAAATGAAACACAAAATGAATAATGATCTGTTTTAGAGACGGTTTTCTTTCTGAAGTGAAAGCAAGCAGCTCTGATCAGAGGCTGACCTCTTCCGAGGCTCTACAGGGACCGGGATTCCAGCGAGGGAGTCCTTAGGGCCGAGGCCAATCCCCAGCGTCTCAGCCAGTTTCCCAGAAAAGGCCCCGGCTGCGTTCACCACAATGGCGCATTCCACCGGCTGGTACTCCATGCTGTTCGGCATCTGCACCTGTGAGACACAAACAATCAAACACAAAGTCAGGCTGCTCTTGTGCTGAAAGCAGCTTATTTTTATTTAAAAGCCTCGGGATCATAAGGAGAAGTGGGGAGGGGACTGCAAACCGGGTTTAATACTGCTGGAAAAAACAAAGGTTTTTAATAAAGAAATCTGTCTGTACTGATTACATTCTTTTTTTTTTTAATCTTTATTATTCTCAGGGAAGTATCATTTATATAAACTTAAGATTCTCCAACACAAGACTAACTTCAACATGCTGCTATAGGCTTAGACTGCTGGAGGACATAGGGACCCCTTTTTCATCATTCTGCTTCATTCTATCTCTATTCTCCCACTCTGCAGAATCTGTTAGTTCAATCTCTAACGTTCTGCTCTCTCTGCTTTTTCTCATAGTAGCTTCATCTGGTCTGTTCCTGTTTGGCTGTGACTCCATCCTGGAGAGAAATATCAGCTGTGCTGCTGCCATCAACACCTTTGTTTATAGATGCTGGAGATTGGCCTGTTTTCCAGTGTAGTCCTGTTTCTCTGACTGTGACTAACTGGCTGTGCTCTCTTCATCCTCTGACATGGGAGCCGGCTCGGAGCTCGTCTGCCTGGCTGTGTGTTTCCTGTGGAGCTGGTTGACAGTTGCCTTTTGTATCTATGCTTCTTTTTCTATGTCTGCTTCTGTCTCCTTGAACCCCAGTCGGCCTCAGCAGATGGCCGCTCACACTAAGCCTGGTTCTGCTGGAAGTTTCTTTCTGTTCAAAGGGAGTTTTTCCTCTTCACTGTCGCTACAAGCATGCCTAGTGTGAGGAATTGCTGAAGAGTCATCGAGTGGATGCAATCAGGTGGTTTTCCTTAGATAGAAAACTTTGAGTTTGACTGGATGATCTGGTTGAACTGTAAAGTGCCTTGAGATGACATGATGTGAATTGGAGCTATAGAAATAAACTGAATTGAATTAAATAAAGCTAGATTTTGAGATGCACCTAAAAGACATCTCCAGGCTCTCGCTGTAGATCAAACTGTAATCTGCAAATGATCAACAGAAAAGCCAATTATACAGAAGGCCCTACGGCCCTAAGATCCCTCAGGTCTGAATGTTCTACTTACTTTGACAGATTTTATCCTCCTCACATCCATTTGTTCGTCATCTGCTGTCATCCTAACATTTGTCGTATACTTAAAATCTGTGGATGAGAACATCATTAATGGATTTATAGACATTTAGAATCAAACAATATATCCAGATTAATTATAAAACATCTAAGATTGTTATTATTATTAGTGGGTTTATTATATAGTTTGGAATTACTAACATTTTCCAAACATTTTTATGATGTTCAGGCTGACGTAGAACTAACTAGCCTGCAGAAGATAACGAAAAAAAACCCAACAGATTTTATGACAGGATTTTTTTTTAAATAGAAATTTCTAAATTTTACATTTATATACAGGTCCTTCTCAAAATATTAGCGTATTGTGATAAACTTCATTATTTTCCATAATGTAATGATAAAACTTGAACATTCGTATATTTTAAATTCATTTCACACTAACTGAATTATTTTAGGTATTTTATTGTCTTAATACGGATGATTCTGGCATTAAGCTAATGAAAAACCAAAATTTCTATCTCACAAAATTAGCGTATTTCATCTGACCAATAAAAGAAAAGGGTTCTTAATATAAAAAAAGTCAACCTTCCAATAATTCTGTACAGTTATGCTGAACAGAAATACTTGGTGGGGAATCCTTTAGCAGAAATGACTGCTTCAATGAAGCGTGGCATGAAGGCAATCAGCCTGTAGCACTGCTGAGCTGTAATGGAGGCCCAGGATGTTTCCATAGCGGCCTTTGGCTCATCCACAGTGTTTGGTCAATATTCCACAGATTCTCTATGGCGTTCATTGGCAGGCCAATTGAGCACAGTGATACCATGGTCAGTAAACCATTTACCAGTGGTTTTGGCACTGTGAGCGGGTGGCAGGTCGTGCTGAAAAATGAAATCTTCATCTCCATAAAGCTTTTCAGCAGATGGAAGCATGCAGTGCTCCAAAATCTCCTGATTTCTAGCTGCATTGACCCTGCCATTGATAAAACACAAATGCCAAAATCACCCATATTAAGACAATAAAAGACCTGAAATATTTCATTGAGTGTGCAATAAATCTAAAATATATGAATGTTCAAGTTTTATCATTACATTATGGAAATTAATTAACTTTATCACAATATGCAAACATTTTGAGAAGGAGCTGTATATACATGTTTAAGCCAGAATGATTTGACATTCAAATATGACCTCCCTATGACTCCCTAAAATCCACATATATCTGCCTGACTGGAAAACCATTTTCTCTTCTGTTTCCTCTTTTTAAAGAGGAACTAAGAGAAATAGTCTTTATAATAAGTCTTTGGGTTTTTAAGTGCGGGATAGAACAGAAAAAAAAATGACCACGTATATAGGAGTCGTTCAGTCTTTAGGATAAACTGATAGTGATGAATAAACTGTTAGAATAAAAGGTTAAAATAAAGGATATCAAATAAAAACTATAAATATTAATATGATGATAATATTATAAACAATAATAACAGTGCCATAACATATAAGAAGTCAAAAAATGAATGAAAAAGTAAATTAATGATCAGGAAAGAAAAAAAAAATGTGAAGGCCATTTTTCCTCCTTTTTAACCCCTTATAATCCACCAGAGCAGGCATTCCAGAAGCCGTTCCTCGAGGGCCGCTGTCCTGCAGGTTTTAGAGGTTTCCTTGCTCAAGCACAGCTGAATGGCTGATTAACAGGCTTTTGCTGAAATGCATCATCATAATCAGCTGTGCTAAAGCAGGGAAACGTCTAAAACCTGCAGGACAGCGGCGCTCTAGGACCGACTTTGGGAATGCGTGGGCTAGAGACTTGGCAGGGTGACTCTCCCCGTCTCCTTTTACCAGATATTGCTTGAATTCTCCTTTTCTGTATTTCTAAATTGTTTTGCTTCTATATTTTAAATGAAATATGCTGAATTACTTTTTTATCATTGGAGAAAATAAGGAAACTTTTTTCACAAATGAAAGAAAATTAAAAGGTGTTTGTGACCCACTTGTGACTTCCCCAAAACACTGGATGACTCCCAGAGAGATGGCCTTCCTCCTGAAGGCGTTAAGCAGAGTCCAGGGATCGAACCAGCCTTCGTTCTCCAGCCCTGCATGACACCAGAGACACGTCAGACTCAAATAAAATCAGCTACAGGACAACAAGATGTTCACAAAAAGTATAAATCCATTAATTTTCCTCTTGCTCTATCTGCTTCTACAGACAGCTCTCCAGGCCCTCTGTATTTTCAGCAGTTTTTCATCGAATTGGTGATGTATTTCCACGCAAAAATGTTTGCCTATTGACTCTTGTTGAACGTTGTACAAGCGCAGTAGCTCCTCTGCAATACAGAAGTATAGGAGAGCTCAGAGAGCAGCTATGGTGCGTCCCGAGGTGACAGGAACTGCCGTCTTACTAAGAGAAGCTGGAGGTGAAGCCGTTTGGACCTGATCAGCCGCACAGCAGAATTAGTCAGCAGTCCCAAGACAGATGGAGATGGTACACTTTATTTTTCCAGGACCTGGTTTAGCTACAAGGCTAGGCTAACTGCATGCAGCGAGGCTAAAGCTTTATTCTGCTTTCCCTGCCTCCTTTTTCAAACATCAGGATCTGATCCAGCATGGATAAAGACAGCTAGGACTGATTTAAAGCACTTTTTAGAAAAGGCAAAGAAGAATGAACAATCTGGGATTCACATGGACAATAATAGAATATAGTCTACTTTTTCTAGATGTTTGTTCATTTACATAGTTGCTCTCAAATAAACACATTCTTAGAAAATAGGTTTTACATATTATTTTATATACATTTTATATGTATATTGCTTCTGTCTCCTTGAACCCCAGTCGGCCTCAGCAGATGGCCGCTCACATTGAGCCTGGTTCAGATGGAGGTTTCTTCCTGTTCAAAGGGAGTTTTTCCTCTCCACTGTCGCTACAGGCATGCTTAGTGTGAGGGATTACTGAAGAGTCAATGAGTCGATGCAATCAGCTGGTTTTCCTTTGAAAACTTTGAATCAATCTGACTTTATTCCTAGTAAAAATTCTAAAAAAAAGTTAAAAAACAATCCACTGGACTTTGCTTCCAAGTTTGAAGACGTTTTGCTTCCCATCCAGGAAGCTTTTTCAATTCAAAATGTCAGAAAAGCATTGAGTTCCAGGTTTTATCCAGTAGCCCAACAAAGCCTTGTTTTTGCTTAGAAAACATGCAAATTGAACCAGACGAACGGGTCCATCCCTTTGGTCATTTGGCTGCTTTTGTTCGCCTGCAGTGACCCATACATGTCTATGGGGGTCATTAAAGGGGATAGTTGTCCTGGCTGAATAGGCGAGGTCCTTCGCTGTTGTTTTTTGAAAGCTGAAATGTGAGTCCACCTCCTCTGTTTAAGGTTGTTTTTTTCTTTCTTACCATGGATGGCTTCCTTCACGCCCCTCTCAAACTTTTTTTTAGAATGACTGAAAATCTTCACCAACATATTCCTGTTAAAAAGGAGTTTTTCCTCTCCACTGTCGCTACAAGCATGCTTAGTGTGAGGGATTGCCTTCGAGTCAAAAAACTCTGCACCACTGGTTTTCAGATCATAATATCGTCTGCAAACAGCCTGATCCAGCTGGTCCTGATCTGTCAACCTTTCCTTCACTCGCTTCGCAGGTTCCTTGTTTTCCCTTCGAGTTGTTTGTTTTCCTGCCTTTCAGCACATCTAGTTCAGTTTGATTCGTCGGCCTCCAGGCTGTTAGAAATCCACCACCACAACAGAGTAATGTTAATTCAACCTAATTAGATAAACTCTGTGTCGTAAGATTAACTACCTCTGACACTCATCATCTGGGAGCTGATTCATTTCCTAAATGACCCGTATGGGCTCAAGCCCTGCCTGTACTCACCATACGAGGCGAGCACCACGCCCTCTGTGTTTATCCATGGAAATTTCTCCTTCAACTGATGTTGAGAGAGGAGTGAAACTTTCGCTCCAGACATCCTGGAATCACGTGTAGAGATGATCAGAGGGCAAGATTTTCTACCTCAGAGCACATCTTTTATGGCCTCTGTGCGAAAAGTGAGCATCACCTTTGCGTGTTGTAGTTCTGCTCCATGATGTGAGCCACCTCCTCGCTGGCTAAGAAGAGGTAACCCGACTGGTTGAACTGCAGATCCACTGGGTCTTCATTCACAACACTGAGATGCTCCTGGTGGGACAAATACACAGTAACACTATTAAAAGCACCAGCTTAAATATTCAATTCTATTCTGTTTATTTCTATAGTGCCAATTCACAACAAATCTCAAGGCACTTTCCAGTTCACCAGATCATCCAGTCAGATTGATTCAAAGTTTTCTATCCAAGGAAAACCAGCTGATTGCATCGACTCTTTGACTCTTCAGCAATCCCTCACACTTAGCATGCTTGTAGCGACAGTGGAGAGGAAAAACTCCCTTTGAACAGGAAGAAACCTCCAGCAGAACCAGGCTCAGTGTGAGCGGCCATCTGCTGAGGCCCACTGGGGTTCAAGGAGACAGAAGCAGACATGGAAAAAGAAGCATTGATACAAAAGGCAACTGTAAACCAGCTCCACAGACGTCCAGGAAACACACGAGCTCTGAGCCAGCTCCCATGTCAGAGGATGAAGAGAGTACATCCAGTTAGTCACAGTCAGAGAAACAGGACTACACTGGAAAACAGGCCAAGCTCCAACATCTAGAAACAAATGTGTTGATGGCAGCAGCACAGCTGATATTTCTCTCCAGGATGGAGTCACAGCCAAACAGGAACAGACCAGATGAAGCTACTATGAGAAAAAGCAGAGAGAGCAGAACGTTAGAGATTGAACTAACAGATTCTGCAGAGTGGGAGAATAGAGATAGAATGAAGCAGAATGATGAAAAGGAAAAACTTCACACTCAAAAGGGGAATATTCATCTTGTAAAGACTCATAAATGATTAAGTACTTTTTTTTTTAAAGAACTTTGACCTACATTGATGTTCTTCATGAAGTCTGCAGAGGCCAGGGAGAGGTGGATGTTCTCCAGGAGGGAGAACTGCTGGCGGATTCCACCTGCAGACAGCACCGTTGAGGCCTGGGAATACTGCACACAGAGGATCAATTTAGTTAAGAACAAACATCATTTTACTGATGATGTTAATCAAGTAGTAATAAATTATTACTAATAAATATCTATGAATTGTTTTGCATCAGATTGTATCCCATCTTTAACAGTGTTGTCACTTACTGTTGGGTCCCTCTCCACCACGAGGACCCGCATCCCTTTGGAGAGCTTTTCTTTCTGCTTTAGCCAGTAGGCGATGGACCAGCCCACCACCCCTCCGCCTACGATCACGATGTCCGCCGTCTCCGGAGGAAGGTTGGGGTTGATCTCGAAAGGCGTCCAGCTGCTACCAGGCAGAGCATCCATCGCCTTCTGCCTCATGGCTGCCAGCTGGGCTTCTAGGTCTGAACAAAAAGTCGGGGACGTCACAGCGAGCTGCCAAACCCCGCCCACATTTCTTTCTGGTTCATTCTCAGGAGGCTGACTTTCTGTTAATGTTTTCATCATATTTGTTCAGATTTTCTGATGGTCTTTGTTATTTTGTCTATAGATTATTTGTCTGGTCACCAAAAAGGATTTTTTGTTTGTTTGTTTGAATCATTTATTCAGGTGAAAGTCTCTTAAATGCTACAGATAATATATAAATACAGACAATTTCTATTCAGACTTTTCTAGTTTGGTCAATTTTAACAACACTGCAGATCAAGCTTAATAGGTTTTTAGCTGAAAACCATTTTTACAATCGCTGTGCAAGTAGAATTTTATCAAAATTTGTTTTACTTTTTCCCAATAAACAAAACTATTTAGACCAATGGTTTTATTTAGTTTTCAGGCTTTTTTTATGTGATGCATTTGTTATTAAAAATAAAAAGAATCTTCTCCTTCTAATAATGGTAAGTATTGGGTAAGAGTATTCATTTTTGTAAAATCTAAAATTATTGGACATATAACAATGAATAATAAGGTCATCTCTTAACTAATATTGTTGTTCTTATATGAAGAGTTATCTAATCATCCTTCCTATAATTAGTAGGACAATTTTAGAATATCCTGTAGTTTGTTAGTATGTTCACCATTTTATCTTTAAGTTTCATAATAATTATTATCAGCATTTATGTGACATATAAAAAAGAGGTGATCACACCACCAGTTTATGATGGATTTCTATTATTTATAAATTAAGTTTGAGATATTTTATCATTTTTATCATTTTATTACTAAGCTTTGGAATGAAGCGTAAGCTGCTGCTTTTTACGCTTAAATGATAGTATTACATCTACCATCTAACAGGTATTGGTAAAAAAAAAAATACAGTTATTTGGATCTTGTCTTTACAGGATAACCTTAAAAAAACTATAGTGAATATAATGATTATAATTATGCCGAATTGCTGCCGAGGTTTAACACGATTAGAAAATGAGTCTCGTTTTTCTACAAACTGAGAGGATCTTTATATGCTGAGTTTATCTTAAATTTAGACATTTTTTAAAGGAAACCTGGTTGAGTCCCTTTTAACAGCCTTCTGGGTTCCCACCTTTAAAGAAGTCATTCCTTAAGGCTCCTCCGGTGCTCAGGCTCTGGTGGGAAGGTAAACCTCCACCCCAGCCTGGCTGTCGCTTTGTCACCGAGGTGGAGGCGACTGATCCACGGGTGACAGATCCACGAAGAGTTTGCACGCTTCCGTGCAGCCGCCTCCACGCGCACATCCCGCTCTGAGCTCTGTTAACTAATCGGTTGCAACGTCGTTGGAAGAGAACCGAACCGAACCGACTTATGAGAATGATTAAAAAAAAACACATAATTCATGTAAAATCCAAGAAAGTCTTCGATCTGACAGCGAGGTCAACGGAAAGCTCCGTGACATTAGTCAAAAAAACATGAAACACTTCCTGTTTCAAATCGCTTCCCTTCAAAATAAAAGCATCGATTTAAAACGGCGGTTTTAAATCAACAACTTGATGTAAAAGTTAAGTTTCACCAAATTGCTGATCAGTGATTAGTTTACTTTTGATCTGGGCTTGGATTTAGATTAGAAAATCCATGTATTAAATGAGCAGACCAATTACATACATTTTCTTCTTTATTAAATAAAATTTACAGGAAAATGAACAGGTTATTAAAAAAAATTAACAGAATATTTTTTTTTATATATTCTTTCAAAAGAGATACCATGATACCATAATTTCCTTTAAGGTCCGATACTAAGTAATCTAAAGTCTGGTACTATCGATAACCAATCAATATATGTATATATTTTCAATTTAGTTTATTTCTATAGCGCCAATTCACAACACGTCATCTAAAGACACTTTACAGTTCACCAGATCATCCAGTCAAAATCAACGTTTTCTATCTAAGGATAGGAAACTCGATTGCATCGACTCATTGACTCAAAGGAAATCCCTGTTGTTTGCTTTGGTCACACTTTCCTTCTGGATTATATGACTTTTCCCAAAGTGTTGGGATTTTGCTTTATTTATAAAACCTTGACACACAGCTTCAACTCTAACTAAACATATATAACTAAATATTTAATGTATGGGTTACATGCTGTTATAATAAGTAAGTTTGACTTGGTATTTTTTACGGGGAGCAGGAGATGTGTTTTATTTTTTAAACTGTAACCGGAAACGTGGGATGTTTAAATGATAACTTGACTTGACTTAGATGAGAGGCAGTGGCTTTACGTCAATAGTTGAGAGAAACAGTCTACTGGTGAGTTTACATTGGTGCACCGTTAGTAAATAATTTCTTTTTTTGAACTACTTGCAGTTATTAATGCATTAATAACACTTTTGCTGTTCAGAATGTAAAGTTGTCATAAAATGGGTAAAAAAAAACCATACAGCTGCAACTGGTGAAATTTTTAAAGTGGGAAGATGTTATGATGTTTGAAAATGTGCTTTAAGTAAAATATATACATATATATATATATATATATATATATATATATATATATATATATATATATATATATATATATATATATATATATATATGTTTTTTTATTTTATTTGTATTATTTATTTTATTTTATAATTTTTTTTATTTTTTATTTATAAACAAAAATGATAGCAAGAGTTGCAACATTTGTAATAACTTTTTATTTCTGCATCGTTGAGATTGTTGTGTTAATTATTTGTTTTTATTTCAGTGTTATAGGGAAATGCTTTTTTTTTTACTGTACATTTCTGATGAGCAGGTTTTAATTATATCAGAGTTTAAGTTGCTAACTCAATTTAAAAATCTTCCTATAGGCGCAGGTGGTTGAATATTTATTAGACCCGCATCGATCGCTTTCACCTATGAGCACTGACGTGGTTTGGTGGCGCCATCTTGGGGCGGTCGAAAGCTCCGCTCAGTGTGATGTATTGAGGAGGAACAGCATCAATTTTATTCTACTTTAACTTTCTGAATGTTGAACTAATTTTCAAAGGTTTGGGGGTTTTGTTGTTGTTGAAACAAATAAATGTTTCAGTGTATTTGATGTTAAGGGTAATTGAGTCTTCTAATAGGATTATATATTAAAAAAATATGTGTGTGTGTGTATTTTTTCTTCTTTTCTAAAACACAGTACAGTATAGTATTTTATTTGTTTATTTTTTTATATTTATATTTTATGTGAATGTTATTTTTACCCAGGTGTTTTGTTTTTTATTTATACTGTTTTACAGCTGTAGTCGTTTTTAAGTGCTTAACAAATAAAATTGGATTGGATATTCTTTCCAACTCTGTCACTTATTCTATTATTTTTATACACTTTTAAAGGTCCTCATTTGAGTGACCACTGTTGCTGTAATCTTTTGCTGCTGTAACAGAACAATTGACCCATTGTGGGAGAACAAAGGGAATTTCTATTCTATGTAGTGTAGATATGCTATTTATTTAGTAATGTCTTACAAACAGGGGCGGAGCTAGATGGGGGCCGGGGGGCGGGGGTTTAATCATTGGCTGCAGGAAAGTATAGTTTGTCTTTATTTTGCGAATATGGATGTTTTGCTTGTTAATTTTCCTTTTGGAGCGGTGTAGATTGACCCTGAGGTTCTGACATTTATCCACTTTCTGCCACCCCTCAGTACATTGGTTAATGCCTGGCCACCCTTATAAAAATGTTCTGGAAATTCGAATTCTCCTGAGTGGTGCAGACTTTACACGAGTGAATAAAGTGAATGTGATTGGTCAATTATCAAGGGGGTGGGATTGTTGTGGCGGAAGGTTCACAAGCAGTTTGGTTGTGGCCGGTTTGTCGGAAGTATCTTGCTAACCAGTTAGCATCTTAGTGCTAGCAGGTTCCCAATGGGAAATTCCATTGGGACCAAGTAGCACTAAATTGGTGACTTAGAAACGACGCTGTCAAGGAACGCTATGGACAGAGGAAACATGCAAGAGGAGGAGAGTTTAGTGTCGGAGGTCGGAGTCTCCTCCGTCATCCATTTTTTATTTAGAGGAGGAAAGCGGGGATGAAGATGTTGTGGAAGAGGACGCCAGGGCGGCAGAAGCTTGGTTTGGTGTAGAAGGCTTCCAGCCGTACATGTTTGAGCCCTTGCCTCACAACGCTGCCAGTTCTGTTAGCTCTACGCCTGCCGAAGACACAGATGTCCATCCCTGTGAACACTGGGACGGAACTCAATGGGAATGCTAAGACCAAAAAAATTTGATTGACAGATGAGCGTTGATATATGATTGGCCGAATTTAGGTGTTCAGGCTGACGTGATATAATAATAGAAAAAAAACCTCAGATTTTAAGACAGGATTTTTTTTAATAGAAATTTTCTAACTTTTTGAACAATATGGTCTGATAAAGAGTACATTTATATACATGTTTAAGCCAGAATGATTTGACATTTAAATATGACCTCTCTACGTTAGACCAGCAGGTCGACCTCCCCAAGATGGCCCCCGTTATTCCTACGCGTTGACAGTTAACGATCTACTCGTATGTCTCAAAAGCCTAGCTTTATTTTGAAAAGTCCTCGCGGAAACATGGTTTTATAATGAGACGGGGCTTTTATTTTGTAGCGGTAACCGGAAGTGGATAGTGTTGCGCGGTGCTGACGGACAGCAGTGCGTGTTTTCTGTTCCCTGGGGCTGCGCTGTTTTCAACGGGACTCAGTGGCCCCGCTATGGTCGCCTGACCCGAGCTGAAACTCCATCCGTCCGCTTCCATCTTTCTTCAAAACCTTCGCTCCAACTTTTCGGGGGTAAACTTTTTTTTGGAGGGGACTTTTCCCTTAGTTTATGTTCAGAAACAAGGATGCAACCCCCACCGCGAAAGGTGAGACACTTTTCCCCATTTTTTTTTCTTTTCGCCGTTGTAGCCTCCTAAGCTAACGTTACTTCGACAAAGTGCTGCATATTTAATGCTTTGAAATGTTCGCTTTGTTGCTGCTCACCTTGTTCACACGATGGATTTCTACTCGCAAACTGTCGGTTTCCAGTCAGAAGTTGTAATTTGTAAACGTTTTAATCGGTTTAAAACAAAACAAAACCGTTAAAGCACTTTTAAGTGCTGCATTTGTCCCGTTTTTCGGAGCTCATCAAACGTGCTCCCTTCGCTTTGAAACTGAAAAACGGTTCTGCAAGAGATCTGAAACTAAACATAAGTCGTATTTATGAACTTTAATACATAACTGGGATGTCCTGTTTAGTCATAAAACAACTTTATTCGTCAAAAAAATTGTTTTCTTGCATTAATTAACCAGATAGAAACATATTCTATCACCTCTGACAAGTTTTCTATGTTGTAGGAAAGGTAATCGTATTAGATTTGTTTAAAAAATAGAATATTTGTAGTTTTTTTCAGAAGTTTGAGGGCGCACAGGCTATTTGAAGCAGAAAATACCCTAAGGAAAAAGGCTTAGAAAAACAAAAATCCCTGCAGAAATCAGTTTCTGTGCAAAACTATGTGGACTTAGGATCACATTTTAGCTGCACAGACCTTTTCTGTCTCACTGCTCCTGGAAAACATGTTTCACTTCATTTCAGGATCATGCATCTATATTTATTTAAAGCAATCATGACTGTTTATATATAGTTTTTGTATTTCTGTTTGTGGACTTGTGCATGAATGTAAAAACAAAAGACAGTGACAGTTGTGTTTGTTTGCTTGTATTAAGTTTTTTTTTTCCTATAGTAACTGTCACTGAGCAGATTTGAAAGTAAAACAAGTTATTTTTTACACTTATTAAGCTTTTCTTTGCAGGATTTCTATGTCATTCTAGTTTTGATGGATCTTTTTAATTAACAGAAGTTTTTGGCATTTTTTTCCTGCTGTGTGGGTCAAATCAAGGAAATCCAGAGTGATTTCCACATCATTTAAACTGGTCTGATCACCTTTTCTGTGCAAATGTTTTAGGAAAGTTACTTTTAGCGTTTCTCTCCTCAGTAGCTGGTGCAAGTGTTTAGTTGTAAATATTTAACTTGAGTGCAGCTTTCAGAGCAGCTGCTGATAAGCTCTGATCTGTGTTTGCTGTCAGAAAGATTCCTCCTCATATAATAATAAATATTTTCTTATTTTGCCGATAAAGGACAGAAAAGAAAAAGAAACATAAGTTTGGAAGCTTCTTTCTTACTGCATCCTTACAGGTTATTTAATGTGTAGGAACTAGAGCTGCAACCAGTATTTTTTAATTAATTATGACGGAAAAAGCTCCTTAATAAGATTCTAAACTGAATTTAAATCAGGTGAAGCTAAAACTAAACCACCTGATGAGTTTTTGATAGATTATTATGAAAATAAAAAAGTGTGTTTTTTATCTTGAATGCAAAATGGTTATACATGTTTTTTTAAATTATATTTTAAAATTTAGTATTGGGCTAATATATTAATCTGTTGATTAATTAATAATGGTTAATTATCAGATATGAAAAGGTTCCTTAAAGAAGATTTATTTTTACATTTACATAATTTAAACCAGGTGAAGCTAAAACTTCCACTTAGATTATATTGATAGAAAACTTAAAAAAAAAAGAAAAATTCAATGCAAAATATTTATAAATATTTTTATTTTTACAATTTTGGCATAGTTACTGCTTTAAGTGGGTCGCTCTATCAGCTAAAAGCATGTTTTAAAGTCTCTATACTCCATTTAACGATTCATTGATTATTAACATGGACACAACCACCTGTGGATCCAACACTATTAACACGTACTTCTCAACTATAGATTTATATAATCTCTTTTATCTGCTGTTACCTGTCATTATTTATCCTGTATTATAACCCAGCTAATTTATAGGGCTGCAACTGAATATTTTGCCAATTAATGAATCGGTTTATTATTTTTTTCGATTAAAAATCGAATAGCCAAAGGTTCTTTAAAGAAGACTTTTTGTGAAATAAAACCAGATGAAACTAAAACTTATCTGCTTGAGGAGTTCTGGATAGAGCATATTGACAGAAGAAGATTTTTTATCTTAAATACAAAACATTTACATATTTCACTTACAATTTTGGTATAATTCCTGCTCCAAGTGGGTCGCTCTGTCAGCTAAATGCATGTTTTTGAGACTCTATATTCTAGCTGATCATTAATCGATTACTAAGTTAGTTAATGATGATTTCACAATTACTCCGATTAATTGTTTCAGCCCTACTAATATATAGAAAAGAATAGAAAATCCCTTCATTGTCCCACAATGGGGAAATTCTGGTGTTTACAGCAGCGAAAAGATTATAGCACAAAAAAAAAATATATATATATATATATACCATTGTAGTTATTCCCTAACTGTTCTGTTTAGTCAATATATAAATTCCATATTTATTTATTTTATTGCATTTTACGATTACCCTCTGTGTATACATACCATTTATAGTCAATATATACATAGTCTCTGTGCACATGTAAATAAATATTCGTATCCTGTATAGCAGCGGTCCCCAACCTTTTTTGCACCACGGACCGCTATATGTCAGACAATATTTTCACGGACCGGCCGAGGGGAGGGGAGGGGAGGGGGGGTAAATACGATCAAGTAAAATGATACGGCTGGCATAAAATCAAATACAAACGGCATAAAAATAAAACAACAAGCCGGTCCCATCGAGGTGTAATCGGAGAAAATGACAGACGAAGTGTGCTCCTGATGTCCAGTCTGCTCCGTAGCTTTGCTTTGGTCGCTGTAACCGCAGAAAATCCCGCTTCAAAAACATAGGATGTTATAGATAGGATGAGTCTTCAACTGAATTAATCTGTGTCAAGAGGCACAGATGCACCGACTGATGTAATTGGGAGAGAATATCGCAATTTTTTATATTTTTCAAAATAAAACATCACTCAGACTCTGATCGTCGGTAAATTATTTATATATATATATATATACTTTTTTTTCTGTGCGGCCCGGTACCAAATGACCCACGGACCGCTGCTGTATAGGACTTCTGGATAGCTGCAAACTTCACTTCGTTGCATTGTACTTATGACAGTGTAATGACAATAAAGTTGAATTCTATTCTAAATTAGTTGATGATTATTTCATTAATCAATATAGACTAGTATGTTGTTAAACATCGTGACACAGCTCCTCCTGCTATTTGACTCAACTCTCCAGTTATATTAGATGTATCTGTGTGTGATCTGTCCATACTAAGAGATTTAACTCATTAAAACTGAGTAACTGTTCTGTGTTTAGACCTGATGATCTAAGATGATATATCTTATGTAATATAATGTGGTAAGAATGTGGTATGTAGAACCAAGCAGGATGACAGGCCAAATGTTCTTGTGTTGAAACAATCTAGAAATGTTTTTGAGGTTTATTACTTCACTAATTTCATCACCAGTAAAATGAGCGACGATAATAATGATTGATGCAAACATTGGAAGCTCCATGCTAAGGCTAACAGTTCGACAGCTTCTGCTGCAGGTGAAGTGGATGTCTTTAAAGCACTTAGAGCAGAGGTGACCAATTAAAAATCAGCGAGGTCTGAATAAAGAAAATCAACAACCAGTGAAAGTCTGGAGACATTTTTAATTATAATCCGTTAATTTAAACAGAATTTAACGCTGAAATAAAATTAGGTGTTTATGCATCCATGTTATACATTGAATTAAGAAAAGAAATATTTAAATTTTTCCATTTTAAAATTTAAAGTGTTTTTTGAAGTAGAGAACAAAAATTGTTCAGTTTGGTATATGGACAATTTCCTGATTCACTTTTTTATAAAACGCCTAAACTGACCGTTATTTTCTTTCTTTTTCCTGTCTAATGTAGGCAGTGGGCTTTAGCCCTGCAAGGCTTTAAACCTGGCTTTGAATGGAGACTAAGCCATTCTCAAGCACATATCGAGGTGCTCATTTTGAGCCTGGATCCAGATTTATTTTTGATTCTGTTCATGGTGGAGAATCCTGCTTCACAGCAGCAGGTTGAGCCAAACATCCTCTAAATGTGCAGGGTCATCTTTGAGCACGCCATTTCACTTTTCTTTCACCAGTTCACCGCAGTTCTTCCAGCAGTCCACACTTTCTCTGCTCTCTTTTTCTCATCGTCTTCTCCTTCTTTCCCATCGCCCGGCTTGCCACAGGTTTGCCTGCTGTGTCTAAAAGTAGCAGCAGCAGCAACCCAGACTGACAGCTCATTGGCTCATTTGGATCACGTGCAGCCTGGAGCCGGACGCTCCGGGGGCTTTACCGTATTACAGGAGAAGAGGCGCAAGTGAAGTTAGAAACCTTTGTCGGACAACATGCAGTAATTTATAAATGTTTTAAATCAGGTTAGGTCCGGGTTAGCCATCAGCTTGGACTGGATCTGGACTCTGGTCCGCTAATCCGTAACCTCTGCTATAGAGCATCGCTCTGCACCACACAGCTGTGGTCGCCTTACAGACAGCTTGGCTGCAGAAGCTTCATGTTGTGTACAATGATGCAATCAGAGTCCTCCTTAAAATACCCAGAGTCGGTTTGATATGTTAGTTTTATAGAGCCGCAGAGGGTCATGTAAGTTTGTGGTTTATGGGTTTGAATGTTTTTTGATTTGATACAACGACCTAGCCTTTCAGAGCACACCAACTGTATCATGAAGATGTCAGATCCTCATTTCTGCATGGGAACAAGAACTGAAAAGAGGGTAGTAGATTATTCTCTGCTGGTTTTGAGGGTGATGAGTTGAAAAGGTCACAAGATTTTATCTGAACAGGGTCAAAATGATTATTCACAGGAAAAAAAAATAACACATACCTGCTATATGAAGGAAAGAAAATTGTTTTTGCATTTTCTTTTTTTTTGGTGTTCATTATATTGATTTGCTCTGTTTTCTAATGATTGTTTAGAGCTAATATCTAAATTATCTAAATTTCTCTTTCCTATTCTGTTGGAGCTTTATTATTTGATTTTATGCAAACAAAACACTTAAAGACGACTTTTACGTTTCGACACTTAATGCTGCCATTGGCTGCTCCATGAATTTAATAATGTTGACTTGCAATTAAAGTCGGGTCCATTAATATATACATTTCCGGCTCCTAATTGATACAAACAATGCTCTTATGTTAAAATTCATCATACGGACCTTTTGCTTTCTTCTTCATACCGTTTAGTCCTCCTTCTAAAACCATAAAGCTTCTGAGCTTACCTTTATGGGTGTTTTATAATTTATTTATTTTAAAATATTTTATTTTCATGTTTAAAAAAGTCTAATATTTATATAAAATATTTTGTCTCAGGTATTTAATCAGGGTTTCTGTGGGTTATTAAATTGTTATTTTTTTAATTAAGGCCTTAATTGGCATTAAAATGCTTTATTTAAATAAAAAAATACATTTATAAAAACAGTTTCGTCAGAGATATCAGATATAACTGGTTCCGCGTGTTTGAGCCGAACTGCTTCCGGTTTATTATAAAGCCGTATGTTCGTTAGAGAAGCTACAAAATTGCAGCCTGGGTGCCATTCCGAACTTATTCCTGCCCACAACGTTTGAGGTCGGGAAGTTCGGTCTGGCATTGCTCAACAGTAGCGCGAGTACGCTAGCACAATATCTGGCGGGCCAATCAAATTGTCAGGGCGGGTTTTATACGATGATGGACAGATGATCAACAGTAACGTAATCAACCATGTGACCAAAGCGCGCATGGGTGACAACAACAATGGCTGCTATAAGGTCTGTTCTAGAAGATATCTAGAAGATATCGACAGCAAATTAATTTTAAAAGAGGAACAGAGAAACGCGATCAAGGCTCATCTTCTTATTCTAGGCGTGGAACTGCACGCTTTGATTTTTGTTGACAACAACTATGCGTCGCTTAACATACGTCAAGCACTCCATTGCTCTTATTGGTTGTAGGTCTATCCAATTGAGTGCAGAGGCATTTTTTTTCCTGGTTCCTTCGAAACACGCCCCATAATCACAGCTCTATGGAGCAGCATCAGACTCATATTCTGAGTAGAATTGAGTAGGACTACGTCAGGCTAACAAAATTGGCTGAAAAACGAGGAATTCAGGACATGGTCGTGTTTGTGTGTGTGTATCTATATATAGATATATATATATATATATATAGATATATATATATATATATATAGATATATATATATCTATATATAGAGAGAGGAAACATAATCATAATTATACGTCTTCAGATTCACAGCATCTGTTCTGAATATCTGCTCTTTCTGTCCTGGAAGTGTTTGTATGACGGATCTCATGCGATGTGTCCCATCATCCTAACTGATCTCCTTTTGTTTCCCCGTCAGGTAAGGCTCACCCAGGAGCTGAAACACACTCAAGCCGAGCAGATAAACCAGTTACAGATGAAACACCAGACAGAATGTGACCTGCTGGATGATATGAGGTAAACGCAACATTTCTTCCTCCACTGTTTATGGAATAATCTAAAAACCTTTCCCAATGTGCTTTCTAACAGTTGGAAGAAAAAGTCAACAACTTATAATTCTAGATAAGAAATGTGTTTTTCTGTCTCCTAAAACCTTCTGCCTTAAATACATGAAAACAATTCATTTGATGGGCCTGAAGTTTAATTTACTTCCTCTTAAACTACATAAAATAACTTCCAGTCATGAATCCCAAGTAAATAGTCTTTCACGTTTGTAGTTTTAAAGTTGTAGGGAAGTCATATTTAAATGTCAAATCACTCTAGCTTAAACATGGATATAAATGGACTGTTTATCAGACCATATTGTCCCAAATGTTAGAAAATTTCTATTTTTAAAAAGAATCTTAAAATCTGTGTTTTTTTATCTTCTGCAAGCCAGTTAGTTCTACGTTAGCCTGAACACCTAAATTCAACCAATCATATGTCAACAATCATCTGTCAGTCTGTCAAATGTTTTCGGTCATAGCATCTTGATTCAAATGTCGCAGCTAATATACGCAACGGTTGAAATCAGAATCCTTTCCTTTCCCATTGAGTTGCGTCCCAGTGTTCACGGGGATGGACGTCTGTGTCTTCGGCAGGCGTAGAGCTAACAGAACTGGCAGCGTTGCGAGGCAAGGGCTCAAACATGTACGGCTGGAAGCCTTCTACACCAAACCAAGCTTCTGCCGCCCTGGCGTCCTCTTCCACAACATCTTCGTCCCCGCTTTCCTCCTCTAAATAAAAAATGGATGACGGAGGAGACTCATCCACGACCTCCGACACTAAACTCTCCTCCTCTTGCATGTTTCCGCTGTCCATAGCGTTCCTTGACAGCGTCGTTTCTAAGTCACCAATTTAGTGCTACTTGGTCCCAATGGAATTTCCCATTGGGAACCTACTAGCACTAAGATGCTAATTGGTTAGCAACATGCTTCCGACAAACCGGCCTCAACCATACTTTCTTATAAACCTTCCGCCATGAAAACCCCGCCCTCGTGATCGACCAATCACATTCACTTTATTCACTCGTGTAAAGACGAGCACCAGATAAGATAAGATTAACTTTATTGTCCCAAAGGAAATTTGATTTGGCTACAGACTCTGGCTGCTACATAGTCCAAACTATGTGTCGCACTGCATCTACACATAAAAACACTGCTATAAAAATTCCATTATAAGACAGTAAATAAATAAATACCATTCGGGAGAATTCGGAAATGCAACGGTTGGAACAGCTGCTTCCCTACGACTTTAACAACTTTGACAATAATATTTGCAATGAGAAACACTGGATTTGCTTTGCACGATTCACACGATGAGTTAAACATAAAGATGTATAGTTGCAGTAGCTTTTAACAGGAGTGCACTATATAGATATATATACATATATTTACGTATATATATCTCAGCATTACTATTGGCTCCTGTTTATACCAGTATATTAAAAAAAACATTATTAATGTGTTAATTGTTTGTAAATGTGACGGTTTGATGCAGCACAGGGTGGAGCAGCACATAGATAAATATATATGATGCGTTAGTGTTGTTAGTGTAAAACCACGCAGACAAAGACCTTATATACATAAAAGGGAATTCATTTGTTTGTGTTTATCAAGATGGATCTCTCTTGTAAATAAAATATTTGTTCTGAATGAGTAAGCTGTTTTTATATGTATTTTTATTCAATTGTATTTAAGCTTTAAAATGCATTCAAAAACAATCTTTACTCTTGTTTTTCTCAAAGCAACACACTTGAAATCATAGAAACTTGTTGCATCTCATTTCTTGAAAAAGTTCATGTTGACAAAACTGAAATATGTCACAATAAAACATTTATTTTGGAGAGAAAAAATCGATATAATAAAGTCAGTTGGAGCTTATTTAACACTATAACTCCCTGGGACTTTGAATCTGAATCTGATTATCTCTCCAATACGAATTGGATGCAAAATGAGTGGATAAAAACTCGGACCTATTGTTTCACGAGTCCGATCCCCCCTAGAAACCAGGCTGAAAACAGCCCGCGCTGGTGCAGCGCATCAATTTTGACTAATGAACAGTAGTTTTTTCCTAATATGGCAGATTGCTGCACACTTAACTGGATGTTGTATTAATCTATCTACCCACCTATCTGTTTAGTTTTATTACTATGGCAATAACTTTAAAATTCCAGAGCAAATATGTTACTGTTATCTTTTTTACAATAGACTGAATATTTCTTTTCAGCTTTTATTTACGCTGCTTCTGCGTGCATGAGACTGAATGGCCCGCTGTGTTTTTTCCAGCATAAGCAGAGGACAGCGCATTCTTGAATGTTGGATATTCAAGCAGCTGCATCTAGCTCACGGTTGATCCGATTCAGGATCTCTGATTTCGGCCGTCTCTCCTCGAGCTGTCGCGCCCTGTTCTCTGTGTGTCTCTTTAAAATGTGAGATTAGATGTGAGCTGGATGCTGATGACTCCACAGAGCTGGAATATCCAGTTGGAATCGAACTTTCCTGCAGTGGAGAATATGCTGCTGCTCAATAACTGCTGTGCAATATGCAGAGATAAATGAAAGATACTGAAACAGGAGCCTTTTCTCTCGTTTCAAGGTAACATAGCTGTTATTTGTACAGATCAGTTATCGGCTGATTGCTCCGTTGGCGGTACAGCGTTTTAAATTCATTCTGATAACAGACCTGGCGACTCTGATCACTCCGATCAGACCAAGAACCTAAAATTATCCTCCTTAGACCAAGATCCATCTTCAGTACTGCAACACTATATGATACATATAGTAAATATTGGTTATCAACCATAGTCCAGCTATTGGATATTGATATAACTGCACTGGTTCATCCTTATTTTACATGTGCAGCTCAATCTTGTTTTCTAGTTGCTACCTGCAGGCAAAGTGTGCAGAGATTTCACTAAAAGAATGGTCCTAATCAAAGCGTATTTGGTCATATGGACTCTAGTCAACATTTCTTCCCCTTTTGTTTTTCTTCTTGTCATAAATAGCTGATTAAAATCAGCTAAATTGAACTTTTAAAGGAAGATCCTATGTAACTATTTCCTTTCTGATCCACGGTGTGCTTCAGTTCTCGTCAGAAGCCCAGTTAACATGTTCCTTTGGGATTAATAAAGCTTTTTTTATTTCAATTGAATTGAAAGTGTCAGCAGGTGATCATTGTAACTGAATGAAGATTTTATTTTAAGACATCCGATAATGCTACGTTTAGACCACAGAGGCAGCAGAAATAGCTAGTTTACATTCAGAAGCAGCAGCTGCGGTAGTTGGACAAATTGGAAGTTTAGCTGCTGGACGCGCCGCATCAACCAATCAGAGAAGCTGATCTGGGAGCTGGCAGGGAGACAGACACAGCACTGCTGATGCAGAGCGCTATGATCACTCCTCTGAAACAGTTTATTAACACCTAAATTAACTTAAAATGTAGAAATCTGAAAAATATGTTTGATTATTCTGGTGCCTGCAGTTTGAATTACGTACTTGAAAAACGCCTTCCAGCCGCTGCAAACAGTAACAGAAAACCGCCAAGAGGCAACCGGGCCAGAGGCTGCTGTTGAACGGGATTCCCAGTGACGGCGCACCGCCGGTGTGCGGGGGTCTGAGCGGCAGGATGGTAATCTGGATGAACTGATTGCACAGATTAAGTTTTCAGGTGGACTTTCTCACTTAAAAACATATTAAAACTACTTTTTACCCACTGATCACAGCAAATATAGCTGCCATTGTTACAGGCAAAGAAAGGATAGGATAGCTCCGCCCACCACGCATCAGACCCACTTTACAACCGCACAGCCAGAGCAGCAAAGATGCTTCAGCTGTGCATGAAATGATCTTAAAATGTACTTTTATAGAGCAACAGAAAATAGAACTTTTAAATTAATACTGTGAGCTCTGTGAGCGCTAACCTGAAAGCCGCTGCTGCCGCAGTGCATGCTGGGACAGCTTTCAATCTCAAGAACAGACAAGTCTGCTCTGATGCATTCTGGGTAAAAATGGAGGGGTGAGAACAACATCGGTAGACTTTTTCTAATCTCAGTCTGGTGTTCTTGTGAATTTGAACGTTACTAGGGCTGAGGCTGATGATATTTTTGCGTACAAAAGCACACAAGATTGCACAAGTACACATATTGAGAAACGGCCAATGAGTGTCGCTTACAAAGCTAGAGCACCAAAACGGATTGACATCAGCAAAAAGTCTCATGAAAACAGCTGTTTTTTGTTAACTAGAAACTGGCAACAACTGGCAATTTGTTTGTTCATCTAACAGTGGAGATGTCAGAAGCCCTTTGGTCAGAGTTGAATGAGGTGAGCTTGCAGGTGGAGCTGTGGTTAGTTCTTATACCCCCTTTTCTGTCATCCTACTGTCGTAAAAACGCGTAGTCAGGATTTTTTTGAGAGATAGTTTGGAAAATCACGTTAGAATTGTACAGTGTATCTCAATTTTTTGACCTTAACCTTACAAAGGCAGGGTAGATTGGTTTGATCTCAAGATTTTAATACAATACTCGTATATTTAGGTTATGTAAAAACTCAGTGATTAGCAACATTTGTCTTTGGAAATATAAAAGTCAAAGCCAAATAGGCTTGGAATTTTAGTATCCAGATCTTTAAACCTACGCAGGCAGATTCAGTGCTGGCTTCATGTGTCTGTATTTTTTTAAAGAAGGCTGAAAACCCCAAAAGATGTGGTTATGTTCTGTGCCTTGGTGTTGGGTCGACCCGACAATCTCTGGCTCCTCGTTTCCTGTCTGTGGCCGACGCTGGAGCTCCAGCCCCCCTAACAGCTGGACGTTAAGGTTATAGAGAGCCACCAGATGTTGAATTGTTCTCTGTTGGAGGTTCTGTAACTTCACAATGTTCAACTCTACTGACACATAAGGGGGGTAGGGGTCACTGGCTGATCAGGGACGAGAAATGATTCAGCACGCTGGAAACTGCTAACGGTTGTCAGCAAAAGCTGTGCATGAGAAAATGGCAGGAAGCGGGGGGGTCGGTGGAAAAGAGGGAGCGTTGGAAATGCAGCAGAGAGGAAGAGGCGGAAGCTCCCAGGAAGTACGCCAGATTGTTTAGAGTCAGGGTGGAGCATGGCAGCCAAGTCTCGACATGTTTAATGACTTAATGATGATTTTGCTGCAGGAGTTTTTCCCAGGGCACTGACCTTGCTTCTTTTCTTAGAGGTTTGCATAAGCCTCACTCGAATTGTCATTATCCTGTTTACATTTGTGGTCTAAACAAACCAGGAAAGGTTTGAAGTCGGGATTAAAAGTTAGGGCTGGGCGATATAGAAAAAAAGCTTATCGATAAAAAAAAAATGCATATTGATCGATATCGATAATTATTGAAAAGATTTGAAACCATATTTTATGTGCAGCTCTGCCTGGACATTTTATGATATTGCTAAATGATTTAATTTTAATAAAGAACACAAACACAGACTTCCAATTAAATATCTTTTTAACCAACTTTTTTTAACCATGGCAGAATTGTTTTAAAGAAAAATAACTTAAGAGACATGAGTTATGTTATTAAATACTGACAAAGAGTAAACTAAAGTGACCAAAATAAATATAACTACAAAAACCCTTCTTTGGAACAATTTCCTCCGCCTCTCCTTGCTGCGACATCTTCGTGTGCTCTGTGTTGTGGTTTGAGAGGGCGGCGCTTGGTGACGGCGTGCCTGGGTCCGCGATTGTGATTGGTTGGGAGGAAGCAGTGACTAGCATACACCTACATGATAGGCTATAATGAGAAGGAAGGAAAACTGCGTTTCTTTTTTATCAAACTTTTATCGACTCTCTTTTTTTCTATTGCGCCACAGATCTATCGATCGATATATATCGTTATTGAATTATCGCCCAGCCCTATTAAAAGTCCTTTCATATCTTTGATTATTCTGCACAGTTTCTGTCTAAATTTGGAAATTAAACCAGATGAAAATGCTCATCAAATTAAGATTGCTGGAGTTTAATCCAAGTAGTTAAAAATGTCCAAATTAAATCTGTCTGGTTTTACTGCAAATGTTTTACGGACATTATTAGAATCAGACCAGCTAACGAGGAAAAACCTGTGGTTAATGTGGGAAGAATTTAAAGCACTGTTATATTCTTTTATTTATTCTCCAGCTGCAGGTATCTTTTCTTTTAGTAAGTGACTGATTTATTGATTTATTCTTCTGTCTAGAGATGAATAAAGACATAAGAAGACATATGAATGAAGAAGCATGTTTTCTTGTGATTAATAAAACCGTTGTTAAACAAAGCTGAAATTTAGAAAACAAAGCCTTACGCACATTTTCAATGAATTATAAATGGCAAAAAAAAACGTAAAATACAAGCACACATATATCAAATGACATGTCAGCAAATTATTTGAGTGTCGATATATGGTTAAATAAAATTGAATTAATCCAAGTAGACAACTATTTCAATAATTGTTTAATCACGAATCATTTGATTATTCATTTTACCCCTAATCTTTCATTTATTTATATTTTTTAGAAAATAATTATTGGAAGGGGACAGGAAACATACCACTCTAGAGTCAGGCAAGCATAGAATATGATGTGTGTGTATGTATATATATATATATATATATATATATATATATATATACACACACACACACACACAGTGAGGAAAAAGTTTCAAAAGTTGTCCCACTTAGGAATCATGATTTTTTTTTTTCTTTTTTTTTTTTTTACAATTTTTTTTTACCTTGCTGACCCTGGAATTGCAAATAAAAGGCTACCGTACCAAATGTTAACATTCATCTTGTCATATCTTCAAATATTCCGTAAAAATTCAAAAAATATCCACTGGACTTGGTTTCCAAGATTTGAAGACGTTTCGCCTCTCCAGGAAGCTTTCTCAATTCAAATGTCTGGAAGAGACAATTGAGAAAGCTTCCTGGAGAGGCGAAACGTCTTCAAATCTTGGAAACCAAGTCCAGTGGATATTTTTCGAATTTTTATGGAATGACTATGACCTGGATGACTGAGACCCTTCATCAGCATATCTTCAAATACTTATTTGCAGCAGAATCATACAAATAAATAGTTAAAAAAAGATCAGAATTCCTAAGTGGGAGATCTTTTGGAACTTTAGAAAACAAAGCCCTACGCACATTTTCAATTATTTATAAATGGCAAAAAAAACAGAAAATACATGCACACATATATCAAATGGTTAATTAAAATTGAATTAATCCATGTAGACAATTCTTTCAATAATTTTTTAATCGTGATTTATTTATTTGTTTAATTGTTTAATCGAGATTTATTTTATTTATCTATTTATTTGTATGATTCTGCTGCAAATAAGTATTTGAACATTTCAGAAGATGAATGTTAGCATTTGGTACAGTAGCCTTTTATTTTAAATTCCAGAGGTCGAACGTTTCCTGTAGTTTTTTATTTGCAAACTCTGCAAAAAAGGTGCATCTAGTTTAGGATAATAAATGGATTGAAGGGGGACATTTTGAAGGCAGACTAACAGGTATTTGAGGGTCAGAATTCTAGCTGATAGACTGGTGTTCAAATACTTATTTGCAGCTGGATCATACCAATATATAGTAAATAATTCATAAATTCTGACTTCTGGATCTTTATTTTTTTTTTGAGACTATGTGTTTCAAAGTGGACATACAGCAACGATGACAATTTCAGACCCTGCATAATTCCTAAGTGAGAATTATGGAGGGCCTGATATATATATATATATATATATATATATATATATATATATATATATATATATATATATATATATATATATATATATATATATATATATATATATATATATATATATATATATATATATATATATATATATATATATATATATATATATATAAACACTTTTTAGATTGAATTATAGTTAAAATATATAACTTAGGACTTTTTTATTGTTCATAGCTGCTGACAGAAGCCTCAGATGAGCCCTGATCATAAGAAATAAAGGGTGCAGTAATTAAAATAACTAGTTGTTAGGTTGTCTTGAATTTTCCCCAAAATATGGGCACCACTAGGCCTCTCTTAATAAAGATTTTTCTGGACCAGATATTGTTGCAAAAAACTGGAAAAGTATTTTAAGTAAAATCCTTTTTAAAGATCCATAAACTTAAATTTGTCACCAACACACAAACTGAAAAAGGTTTTTGAATATATGAAATAAAGAAAACCAACCAACAATAATAGATAAAAGGAAAAATGCACTAGCTTAAAAACAAAGATCAATAAAATAGAAATAACTCCATGTCACTCAGCCTTCATCTCCTTCATTAAGGTTGTCATTTTATTTAGCTGCTGTACAGCTGTGGCCGTTTATGGCAGTTCACAACAGCTGTCAGGTTTGCATCACTTTTATTATACCTTTTTTTTTTTTTTTAATGCTTTCCTTTCCACTAAATTTAAGAGCAGAAGCGAACCACATAGTCTGCAGGTGAGCATCACTTAGATTAGCCCTTTTTGGGTTTGGTTTGGATGATTAAACGCCCCAGTGATGGAAGATTGGCAGGAAGTATTAAACCACCCACTGGTTATAGTTTTTTTCTCAGCTGGGAAACTTGCATTGGGTGATTGTGTTCTAGGTACAGCTGTAAGTTTATTGCATTGCTGCTTTTAGTTGCTCCTGCCTAACAACAAATGTGACACACCTGTTTTGCGTAACAGTATGAGTCCATTTATCTGGCGAGTATCTGACCAATAATTAATTAACTCCAATGCTGAAGAAACGAGAAGGAAGAGTTGAGTGGATATCGAAGCGCCACATTGAAACCTTTTTCCATTCGTTTTTAGTAGAAAGAGAGATAAAAATAAAATAATGATGCAAATGGAATTTACCCAGCTCACTGAAATTTTGTTGTGAATAGTCTTAATCATGTAATTGTTTTATCGTACCAGCATTAGGCACCACTTCACCTTTTATTTCCATAGATGTAGTTTAACTTCAAAGGCTATTATATTATTTGAGGTTCAGATTAGAGTTTTCACTTTAGCTTCAATGTCTTGCAAATCTTATTTTGAAAAGTAAGCTTGTTTGAGCGATGCAAACTTTTAAACACAGCGCGCACAAGGAGAAATGGGCTTGTGCACGCCCTTGCACAGGTTTTAATAGGCGTTCCCTCTCGGTAGCGTGTAAAGGGTATGCATGTGCTTTTTTTTTTTTTTAAGTGGAGAGGACGGGTCATTTGAAAAAATCGTGAAAATCCTCAAATATACCTTCAATAGATCTAGATATCTCTGAAAAAGTTTAAAAAACAATCCACTGGACTTTTTTAATCAAAATGTCAAAAATAGCGTTGAGTTCCAGGCTTTTTAGAGTGGACCAAAAACAAAGTCTTATTTTGGCTTTTTTGGTCGACTCTATAAAGCCTGGAACTCAACGCTATTTCTGACATTTTGAATTGGAAAAGGATGGGAAGAGAAACGTCTTCAAACTTGGAAACAAAGTCCAATGAATTTTTTATTTTTATTCTTTTATTTATTAATTTATAATTTTTTTATTTTTTTTTTTTTACTTTTTTGGAATGACTATGACCTGGATTACTGAAAATGTTCACCAGCATTTTTCTGAACTGTAAAACAAAGAAGCATTAAAATGTGTTTTGTGTTATGAATTTTTTTTATCTTTTTGCTTTTAGCTGTGACCTGAAACAAAAAAGGTTTAGCTTATTTATTTATTTATTTATTTTGAACAAATTTTTTATTATTTTTCCAAATAATGCAGTGTGGTACGAATGTACATGTGTATTTTTACACTTTTAAACATAAAATACAAAACACAAACAACAGCGTGATTTCAAGAGTATGAGAGGTAATGGTTCAGTTGGGGAGGAAAAAATAAATAAATAAAATAAAAAGGTTTAGCTTATTTTTGTGGTGAAAATGTTTTTTTTAAAACCTTAATGGAAAAATTTGTTTACATTACAGACTTCTAAATAATACTTAAATTTGAAGGCCCCAAATATAGCGTAAATGCCTAGCCGTACAGCTTTCTGTCAAATGTTTTCTTATGTTTAATTGTTCAGGATTGTGATTGTAGTTTTTCTTTCTTTTCTGCAGAACGTTCAGTCAGAAGAGGGCAGCTATAGAGAAAGACTACGCCCAGGTAAAACCTTGTCATTTTTTCTTAACGCTAGTCCTGATGTTCGGTAACGCTACCACTGTTGTGCCTTGTCATTTATATGGCTAAAAATATCAATAATTCTTTTAACAATATGACCCCTTAAACACACCATCTGACAGCTGGGTTGAGGATGTGGCATTTAGAAAAAAAGGCTTTGTGGCCAGATAACTCATGAATGTCAACAAGCCACAGAAAAAACATCCGAACAGGGAGCTCCGTAGCTTCCTCTTCTGCTCAGTATCTCCCTTCCTCCTCGCTGTTTTTTTTATTCTCTCTTGCCCACCGCTTCCTGAAGACATAATTGAAATATTTAAAAATCCCCCTCTATCCTACTTGGCTGTGTTCTGGTTTTTCAGCTCTCTGAGGAATGTTTTCTAGTGCTGTAAAGAATGAGGGCATGTTTGTTGTTTTCATCCAAACAGACCTAAATGTTTGCTTTCTCTCTGACATTTAGTGTTTTGGGGGATTATTCTCAAAATCCAGCAAGTGTTTAATTTTGCTAATAGTTCTAATTTTCTGTTAATGTCCGTGCTTTGTACATTAAATTCAGTCAGTATTTGGACGAGCCATCAATTCTTGATCTGCATTCACCCCCAATTCAAAAAAGGTAAATGGAGCATGTGGTTTATATTTCATCCCCATGTGAAGACGGGATTGGTAAATAATTGACATTCAAACAATGCATTTCATACGATTTGACTTGGGTTAATGAAGAAGAAATAAAGCAATTATGGAAATGTCGCTGGAGTTCAACAATCAGAACTTTTCTGTTGATTCCTGTTGCATTAACCAATTGAACTGGATGTGATTTTTTTTAAAGGAAAAGTCCGGTCATATTCAGAATTCAAACTTCTGAAAGTTCTTTAAATATGAAATTATTCCATCCTGTTCAATAAACGATCAGTGTTTTTAATTCAGAGTAATTTTCATGTGAATGTGCTTTACTGGAGGCATCCATGTTTGTCAAAGAACATTACTGCCACCTACTGGTTAGTGACGTCACGGTGCGGTATCGGCTGTTGATCAAGTCCCAGTGCTGTATCTGGTGTTTGTCACAACGCGCTATTATCCAAGTCATCTTGAAAACATTCTTCTTCCAAATGTTGGCTACATATTACGTGTTTTTTCTCTGGCCAGAAGTTCGATGGCAAATCCTCCCTCTTCAAGTTGGCGATCCAACGACCAACCCGTCCGTGGAGGATCAGGAATCAGAAAGGTGGAATAAGTCTTTTTTTCACTTTTACCCGATGTATTCCAGCATCCAGCTGCCATGCACGTGGGCATTGTCAGTTTCGCTATAGCTCTGGTGAATTTCAATGGTGAAGTCCTCTGGAAATCTTCAATAATTGTTGTTGATTGCAGATATGTCTAGTAGTTCCCATTGATTTAGCTTGTATAGCGGGGAGAATGGCGCTAGGCTTACCGCACCGTGACGTCACTGCCGGAAGATGGCAGGAGGGAAGGGTTACTATATTTGGGCAGAATCAGTGATTGCGACAAATTTTTTTTTTTTTTTTAACTGATTAACGCTAAATTTCTTAAATCACCACAAACATTATTTTGAGGTATAAATAATGATCCATTGATTATTTCTTGCTGACCGGACTTCTCCTTTAACTTTATTTAAAAACTCACCTGATGGAGATCCTTTGTCACATATTTACAGTTAATCTGATTTTATGGACCTGCACTTTGTTTCAAGTAATGAACATTTTTATTATTTGTTTTGCTGATGGTTTACTACCAAGAGGATATGATAGAAGAGTTTTTTAGTTGTAAGTCTGAGATTCATTCAGCCTGTTAATTTTCTTTTTGTAAAATTTGATGGAGCAAACAATTTAACAGTTTTTTCGATGATCCATTATCTGTCTTTTTTTTTTTTTTCCATCTACGAAGAGGTGAAGGTTTTTATTGCCTTAACTATAGGATTAAAATGTCTGAGCGGTTGGTTACATCTGTGATCAATTAAACAACGGCTGCCAGTGATTGAATCAAAGTGGGTCAGACTCTCTGGAACAGTTTGCTCTCTTTAGGGACCCTCCTCTTTTCAAATCTGGTCTCTGAAAGGGTATTTTCCTTGGTCTCTTACACCTGCGGGCAGCTTCGGCCACTAGGCGATTGCTATTCACATCACACGGTGTGGTTAAGAAGCCCTCCTCTGTGTAGCCCTTCCTCTGCCATCCTCGCCTCCCATCACACTACTCAAGGGTGTCCATTAGGCCGGCTCAGTCGCTGACTGTCTCTGTCTGAGCCCACAGTGGTCGCATCTGTCGCAACTTTAAAGTTTTGGCACTGTGATCACCAAGATCAATGAGTTCATGCCCCCACCTCTCCTCCTTCAGGGCCACATAAATGGGGTCTGTCTTTTTTAATTAAAGGGTGGATAGATGGGGAATTGTTAGGCCTTGAAACAACATTTGTTTCCTTTAAAGAATGTAAAATCATTAAGAAACCCTGCTTCTATTTAGAGACCGACCAACACATTGTGCCTTTGGGACCGCTAACCCTCAGATTCCCGTTCAGTTTTATTTTTGGTTGCAGGGCTTGGCATCATTACAAGATAAATGTATCTTTTATCAACTATTTCTTTCTGACCGGTTACTCTTCTTAAGAGCACATTTATGTTCCTAGAATAATTACCTTCCTTCTTCATGATTATTAAACTAACAAGGTTTCCAAAACTTCAAAACAGGCCTCAGGCTCAATATTACCCTGAAACCAAATACTTTTTTTTTTAACAGATATTGGCTGAGTTTAGCAAACATTACACATGCAACGATAAACAAAAATCCTTGTCTGGTATGTGCCTTTAAATTAAAGTCACAGTTGGTGCATGTCAGTCCACGGAAATAAACAAGAATTCTTAAATATATTAATTGCTTTATTCAACAGCTAACAAAGTACTTCAAGGACTAAAAAAAGTTTCAGTGAATAGTTTAGAGCTGAGGTCACTAATTAAAAAAATCAGTGGGTTCCTGAAAAAGAAAGTCATCAACCAGTAAAGGTCCAAAGTAGGGATGGAACGGTTTATGAAAACCGTCCGAACCGTTCGGTTCGACTGTCTCGGTTCGATTCGCGTGTGTTGCGTTCGGTTCATGCGCTGCTCCTTTTTCTCATAGGCGAAGCGTTTACACTCCAGAGCAGAAGGTGGCGGTACTGCGACCAAAGCCAACCACCAGTAGTAAACAAGAAGAAGAAGAAGCGAAGCAGCGTAGCCGGGTGTAGCAGAAAAAAATCAGTTGTTGTGGATAGGCCTGTCACGATAACAAATTTTGCTGAAAGATTAATTGTCTCAAAAATTATTGCAATAAACGATAATATTGTTTTAAGACCTTTTTACACTGATTTAATGGAAATGACGTAATAATGCATGCATTTTTCTGCCAAAGATAAACGCACTTTATTTTCAACAGAACACTTAACACTGGAACTGGTTAACAAAATAAAACGAGAAATAAAAATCAAATGGACTCTGAGTCTCTGTTAACTAAAAATAAACTTGAATAAAAACTAAACACAAGATAAAACCACAGTGAAAATAAAAACGTATGTACAAAATATCACGTTTGTTATATGTATGTTTTCCTCGGGAATTCATCCTGTCTATCAAGTCTCTGCAACATTTTTCGAAATGCCGGCTTTTCATCAATATTAAATGGGAGCATCTCTTTAGCAATTAAATGAACTACGCTGTCTGTGAGCGCACGGCTGCGCGCCACTTTGCGCCGTCCTTTGTGAATGCTGCCTGTTTAATTGCTTCAGTAATGATGGACTGTCGCAAACTTGAAGATGCAGACGGGCCACCGCTTGTACTTTTTGTCCCCAGCTGGAGAAACTTTGCTGGGTGGTTGTGCTTTAGGTGCATGTGTAGGTTGGTTGTATTGCTGCTCTCAGTTGCTACTGTTTTATGACAAATGCGACATACTGGCTCGCATAGGTTCAGCAGTTAACATCGGTCTTGAATCCAAGATACTCTCACACTGCAGCTGTTGCGCTTGACGTTGAAACCAGTTCCATTTCGAGCTTTTCCCCCCAACATAAGATGTTTTTTTTTTTTTTTTTTACTTCGCTAACTCCTCACAGGGCTCTAAAGCTGCAGAAGTACAAAATGATGCGCGCTGACTACCTGATGTGATAGTCCACTCTTCCTCCCTCCTCAAAAATGAAGAAGGGGAGGGGTCAGTTAGGAAGTTTGACATGATATCTGCGATGGCGGTACTGCTGCTGAAGCTCCTCAGAAATGTAATTAGCACGCAGAACTGTAGGAAGTAGTTCGGCATCCATTCTTTGCCAGCTTTGTGAGTCAACTGTCATGGTTGCTAGGCGACAACGTTTGCCGGGTGTGTCAGAGAAGCATCGACCCGTTTGAATCTATAGCTGAACTCTTCCGGCCTCCTTATTTTCACGGCCTTTGATGGACCCGGTCTACCTGGACTGGGTCCTTCGGAAGACGCAGGCGGCGAAATTGAACACAGCCTGTTTAGCTCCAATCACACCAGGTGAAAGCTAAAGAGATGATTCACTATCAGGAATAAGGTTTGAATGCAGATTAGTGGCAAATGAAAGTAGGTGTACTATGTGGTTATGCATTTTAAAACCCAGTTGGACTGTTTTAATTAACCTTTGTGCCCAGCTGCTTTTAACCAGTTTGAGTTGGTGACTTTCATTTTTAACGATATCCCTATCTTTAGATAGAGTTCCTTCTTGTTTACTTATGACCCTTTTAAAACTGTTGAGTCATATAATCTGTTATCGACTGAGCTGTCTGCCAGCTGCCTTTAGGTTTGTTGTGGTGCAGCCGTTCTGCAAGAACAAACATTTAGACCCTCCATCCCGTCTCTGACTGTAAGTTTGTCACAAAGCCGCCAGCTTTTAACCAATTAAAAAGGTTAAAAAGGGAACTAGATTTCTGAAAAGTTTAAATCTAGCGTTTACAAGTACCACAGCATTGAAACAAAAGCTATAAGGGTTTTTAATCAGGTAATTTTAACAGTTTGTTGTTGGACCCTTGTTATTTTGGTCATCCAATAAAAATGTGAAATTCTTCAAAGCCAGCATTAGACCCTCTTAGCAATATTAAGACTTGGATTAACTCAAGTCATCTCCATTTGTACAACAGTGAAACTGAAGTCATGTTATATGGATTTACAGACATTTTCTCCACCATCTTGAGCCTTTCTTGTTGTACAGTTGTTCTTTATTTAGGAATCCTACCTGAGAGTTGATTCCACTACAACACCACACATCAAACCAAAGACACTTCATGGATTCCTGCTCTATTTGTTGCAACACTCTTCACCAAAGTCACAGGAAGATCGAAGCAAGAGCATCCCAAGAACATATAACAGTTATACCAGTTTTCATAAAAGTAGGTTTTTGCTAGTAAACAGTTGGGGTGTAAATCACATCCATCATGGCGATTCGATTCAGTATCGATTTCCTGACCCAACGATTCGACTATTTTCGATACTCAAGAATACACCACGATTCGATTAATTGATTAATCAATCGGCTAATTTATTTATTTATTTTTTTTACACCTTACAGGCTAAACAAAGTTTCAAGTTTGAAATAAATCAATGAAAGCTGTAATATCATTATGCATTTTTTTTTAGAAACAACAGCAAATAACAGAAGTAGAAAAGTTGCATCAAAAAATACTGCAAATATACTGCAGAAAATCAGTGCAATGAGTGCAATGCAATACCTCGGCTCCAGACGTCCCGCCCCCTCCACAGACGCTCCGCTGCTCCTCTCCCAAATTGTAGCTGACAGCAGACAGTGCTGCAGACAGAAGGCCAGCTTGTTTTGTTTTTATGACCGAAATTGCGGAAAACAACTCATGAAGTTTGACCCGCTAGAAGAGCGAGGTGCGCGAGAACGCTGCAACCCTTTTTCCACCTGGATCTCCGCTCTTTTTGGCCCTCAGTCGTCGGACTAAACTCGCCCCCACTTCCTCGCCGCCTCTGCCGTATATAGACCCACAGCGTGTAGCACAGACCACACTTCAATATTTATAATTAAAAAATGTCTGTGTCAAGCTTACTGCGACACACTGCTTCAGGGGTATTACCAGGAAGCGAGGTAGGAGGGCAAAATAGGTTTAGCGCCACCGCAGCACGAGAGGGAGAATTACGCCCAGGAGCAAATGGATAAAAATAGACCGGAGGAAAAAAAAACATGAATCGATTCGGACGTGTCGATGCATCGGATTGTTGGCTGTTGGATCGCTGCATTGATACAAAGCCATTATGATTTACACCCCTAGTAAACAGTATTATCAATTAGGTGTATATACGTTTTGAGCTGAGCACTAAACACTGGCTAAGGGTTGAAAGGCCAGGCTGACTTTAATTCACTTAATTTTATTTCACAATTGTTTTTTTTTTTTTGCTTGTTCTCTTTCAGGCTCTCCAGAAGCTGGCCAATCAGTATCTGAAGAGGGAATGGTCTGAGAGCGTTTCAGAAAAACAAACAGATCACAGGTACTATTTATTTTCATAAATGTGACTGACGGACTGTTTCCTGTTTCATGCTTTTGTTTACAAAAACTCAAGATAGAAGAGGCCCGTGTCAATCCTCTAACATTTATCACCAGATAAACTTTTATTGCTGTTCATATATTTTCCTTCCTGATGAGAAGTGACAAGCCGCTGAAGAACTTAATCGGTTATATCATATGTTTATTGCTGTTCTAGAAGCTTAAACCGTTTCCTAAAGTTTCCCACTTCGGGCTGAACCTAAGGCCTTGAATTTGAATTAAAAATGCCACTGAAATTTAAATGTATGTTTGTACTTACTGTTTCAGTGTTAAAATATATTCAGAACACATTTTTGACCTAAAAAAAAATCATTGTCATTATTTCTACACAGTTGAAACTTAATTTGTTATTTTCTCTTCAAGCTAAAAATTCACATTACTATTTCAAAGTGATTATATGTTCAATACTTATTTTTCAGTTTAATTTTTGAGTGTGAAAAAAGTCTGCATATAAAAAAATTCAACCTTTCAAAATTCAAACTGAATATTTTCAGCCTCCTGAGATTCAACTGGCTCTATTTCACAGTCTTAAATTCGGCGTCTAAATTCAGTGTAAAAAGGGAGGGGTTACTTCAGGTCACAGACATTAGCAATGGATTGTGGTGTCCAACACCCAGCCAATCCCGTTACGTTTTCTTAGCTCAACTACAGAAAAATGAAAGTAATAAACTCACCGTGAGTTAGCGTTAGCTTGCATGACCGGCTCCGTGATGCTGGTTTTCCTTCAGTATGAGCGCCACAAGCGTCACATGACGTGACTAAGAAAACGTAACGGGATTGGCTGGGTGTTGGACACCACAATCCATTGCTAATGTCTGTGACCTGAAGTAACCCTTCCCTTTTTACACTGAATTTAGACGCCGAATTTAAGACTGTGAAATAGAGCCAGTTGAATCTCAGGAGGCTGAAAATATTCAGTTTGAATTTTAAAAGGTTGAATTTTTTTATATGCAGATTTTTTTAACACTGAAAAATAAGTATTGAAAATGTAATCACTTTGAAATAGTAATGTGATTTTTTAGCTTGAAGAGAAAATAACAAATGAAATTTCAACTGTGTAGAAATAATGACAATGAATTTTTTTTAGGTCAAAAATTTTTCTGAATATATTTTAACACTGAAACAGCAAGTACTAACATACAACATTTAAATGTCAGTGGCATTTTTAATTTAAATCCCAGCGACACAGATTTACTTCCATATTGATCTCCCCTATGCCAACCAGCAGTGATGCAGTAGTTCATTGATAAAGGAACCCTGAAAGAGCACAGATACTGTATATATTATATAGAATTACTGGCGATAGTCAACATTTCTGTGTTAAAATCTCTTTTTTGGTGTTTAATATTGTAATTTTCCGACATACAGAATAATCAAAACTGATAAATCTGTTTCTGTAGAATAATGGAGACTCCTTGAATTAATCTTTTTTAATGACTTTCTGAGGACTTAATCCGTCTCCACATTTAGGAAACATTGCGGTATTGAACTGTGGTGGTTTATACTTTTATATTTGCAACTTATTTTCTAACCTGCTTGTGTTGCAGGAAAAACTACCCTGCACAGCTTTTTCTTGGTCCAAATAAAACAAACCAGTCACTCTGCTCTTTGCCTTTAGGGCATGATAGAAGTTTTACTTAATTTAATTTATGAGGTTATTTAGGGTTTCCTAAATTGATGGAGGGGTTGGGGTTCATTGAAAAACTACCTGAAAAACCTGATTTCTGGATTTCAGAACGGGCTGAAGTATGAGATTCAGAAAGGTTTTTCTGACCCAAGGTTTTTGTTGTAGAAAGCCCCTTCTTAGGTTTTTGCTTACTTATGCAATCATAATACGTTTGTACATGAGTTTTCTCTTCCTCTACTTATGAATTATTCTTGAATAGGAGTAAAAATAAATGTAAACACCTTTGTTTACTTTTTTTCTTTCTAGGAACATGTTCTGTGTATGGAGGACTTATCTGGAGGGTACCATCCAGGCCACCCAGTTCAGACTGGGCGCCTGCGAGAACTATAAAGTTCAGGTTGCAGATCCAGCCAAGATGGCACGACTACAGAAGGAGCAGCAGCTCAGGAAGGTAACTGGAGTCAAGCAGACAAACCTGCACCAGTTTCATAACCTGATAAACCAGAGTAAATGGGAGATGTTATTTAGTCTGGCCCCAATGAATAAGACCTGGGAAGATTGTTGATGAGAAAAACCAGTTGTTTTTCAAACCATGTCTGTGCCTATTGGCCAACGCTCTGACCAATGAGCGCAACTGACTGTGAAGGAGGAAGCGCAACAGGAAGCTGGTGGGGGAATGTAAACAAACAGCCTGTCGGTAAACCGGCGAATATGTCCTTCTTAAAAACGAATGAGCATAGAGCCTCTTCCTGCTCATGTTTCAGTGAAAACCCAAAGTCTAATCCTTCAAAAACTGATTCCAAAGCTGAGTCAAAAACCACCATCAGAGCGAACGGTCCTTCACACCAGACTATGGCGAGAGAGGGCCTCTGCAGACGGGCTGCGGTTAGCCCTTGCTACCGTTAGCTTCAGAGCTCCGCTGGTTGCCGCGGTCCTCTCAATTTCGGAAATAGTTTTTTTAATTATGCATGAAATCACTAAGTATATCTTAAGGTGACATTTTAAAGTATAATATTCTCTCTTAAATTATCTTAAAACATACTTTTATTGAACAACAGGAACAGAACTTTTAGCCTTCAATGGAGCGCTCCATTGAGTGTTGCTGCTGCTGCAGTGCAGGCTACTGTTGCGCTTCCTCCAGCGTCGCGCAGCTTTGTCGTCACGCCCTCAAAACCCCGCCCGCTTTTCATCCAGAAATTCAAAACACATCTTTGCGTTGTGATTGGCCCGCCAGCTTTAGGGCCTGGGGCATTGATCGAGGCTAGAACAACTCGCAGGCAGAAATGATTTTGGCCGCTGGCGGGTGGGGCTAGTTTACTAGGCTACCAGTTTCATTCACTTCTGTCCTTTTTAATGTTTACATCCAGAATCTGTTTGTTGTCCTCTCAAACCACTTCAGACTTTAAAATAAATGCCTGCCCATCTTTTCTTGAGGGAAACTTCAAATAAAGTTACATTTACTTTTAAATCTATTCCAATTTGTGAAACAAATATACTCTGCAACTTTTTTAAAGATGATTCTAGAATGTTTTACGGTTTATAACGAAAGGAAATCTTCACAGCAATCCCCTTTCTTCCTTTGTCAACTTTTCTCACTAAAGATTACAGAGAACAAACCCACAGAGTCACAATGATATTGTTCAGGAATCTATTACCAGAGTCACCAGAGCTGTGCTGAAGAAGAATGAAACTGTGGCCCAGTGCTAAAAGCTTGTCTTCCAGATGTGGGGATGGTTTAATTTATAGAGTGTTAGAAAAGCCTAACTCTAACCATTATACTTCATGATCTAATGCACTGACATTTAAAACGAGATTTCCTGAAATAAAAATAAATGTAGTAATTTAGGGGTAAACCACAGCTAATAAAACCAGTGGAAAAAAAGATTAAAGATGTGTTGATTACGGACAGAATCAGCACTAAAGCGCAGTTTAGTTGCTGTGAAATTTTTTGTCACTGCTTGGTATATAAAGCAGCAACGTTTAGTGTTCCTCTTATGTTGATCTGTTTATTGGAAGAAATGGGTTGCATAGATTTCTTCTTTTTTTTTTCTACAAACCAAAATATAAAGCAGAATATCATGCATTCAACCCATTTGCTTTGATATCACTAAATTAGGGCCATCTGTCTGCAGGTAACATCCAGCTGTTCTGATAAGGTCTCTGAGGTTTGACAGTAAGCAGTAATGAACCTGCCCACTGTTCCTACATGCTTCCTAGAGAATCAATGTCATCAGCTGGGCTTCCTTATTTAGCTCTTTACCAGTTGGCATTATATGATCATTAAATATATATGTTTTTTTATTAAATCCAATTGGATTCTATTTAAATAAATGGGTAGTATCTGGGTAAATCCCACCTGTTTTCCTGTAAAGTGACTTAAGGTGACCTTTGTTGTGAAAGGGTGGTCTTTACATTGACTTTATCATCTGCATTAAGTCATGGTGTCATTTCCCTTATTCAGTTAAAGGAAAAGTCCGGTCAACAAAGAATAATGAATGTGTCATTATCAGAGCGGAGCGCCGCGCAATTCCCGCTCCCCACTTAGGAGGATGTTCGCTCATTCGCTTAAAGTTGCCCCAGGACGCTCCGCTCAAAAACCGCTCTGCGCACACCTTCATTTTTCTGCCGTTCCAGCGAAATCGCTCCACGCTCATTCAAATTTTTCATTCAAATTCACTGTTTCCCAGCTGAACGTAACATCTCGCTCCATTCATGTTGCCCCGCGTTTCCTATTCAATTAATCATTTGTTTTACTAGACTACAGTAAAAAAGGTCACTTCGCATCCCATTGTGAATGAGATAATAGCGAATAATGCGATCCGTTCTCAAAAACACTCTTAATGATTAACTTAATGTAAACCCACTCTGGATTGTTAGTGTATAGTTAGTGTATGTTTTTATGATATTTTATCCCACTTTTTATCACACAATATGCAATCCTTGTCTCTGCGATTCCGTGGTAAAGTTGAAACATAGACTATAACAGTTTATAGACACAGACATGGGCGTAGGTTTGCATAGGGACCATAGGGACATGTCCCTACCAAAATTTTGAACCGACCTAATTGTCCCTACCAATAATTGGATGTGAGCAACATGTTTATAATTTGCAGCAGTGGCTTCTTTTCCTCTCACAGCTCCTCTGCCTGGTCTCTCCTGTCCCTTTCATGTAGCAGCGCATGGAACTGTGCTGCGCTGTTTAACTCAACTCTCATTGGTTGTTCTGCCTTAAGTTCCGCCTTCTCTCTCTCTGATTGGCTGTTTTCTACTCCGTGTAGCCAGGAGTTCTGAAGACTGCTGGAAAAATGGGCAAATAAAGGCTGTAAGCCATCAACATTTCTGATTCTTAGCCACAGCCAACTAAAAAAGAAAATGTGAGGGTTTCCTTTTTACCGATATTTAGTTGATATTACTGTTTTCATTTTTTTGTTTTTATTTTTACAATTTTGATATAATAACTGATCTAAGTGGGTTGCTCTGTGGGGAAAGGCACATTTTACATTTATATTACTGTATGTTTTAAAGTCTCTATACTCCAGTTAATGATGAATCACTTACTAAATTAGTTGACGATTATTGAAATAATCAATTAATATGATTCATTTTTTTCAGCCCCAGATGAAATACATGAAATGGGCTACACAGAGTAACCAGAGCCCAGATGTTCAACTTTTATAGTGAAGTTAATATTTTAATTAATGTATTATTTTGCTTGATACAGAGAGAGAATAGTAGGTACAAATATAGGAGTGGGGTTTAACTCTGCACAATTCTATATCTTCAAAAGAAAATCCTGTATTTACCTTCTCTCTTAGTCGTTCAAATGAAACCATTTTCAAAGTGGAAAACAGTCCTAATTCCACATTCATCAGAGCCGGTGATACTTCAAACATTGATAAACAGCATCTAATGAGTGTAGAGCTTATAACATTTTTATTAATGGAGCAAAATGTTGCTTTTCTCTTTTAACAATGAATTCCTCTTATCAGTACGGATGCTCACATCGAGCATAAAAAAGGGCATATATATTGCATAGCACCAATGACACCCGACCAATAGTGTCCCTACCAAAGTTCAAATCAAACCTACGCCCTTGGACACAGACTACAGCATAGGCCTTGGTTTTAAGTCAAACATGAATTTATATTAAGACTGAGCGAACTGGAGCGGAGTGAAATCCTCACTCCGGCCTTTGAATTGAAAACCGCTCTGCGCTCCACAATATTTCCTCCACTCCGCTCACCTGCTCTGGTCATTATTTATACCTAAAACTAATACATTCGCAGTGATTTAATAAACTTAGCGTTAATCAGTAAAAATATAAAAACAGTATTTTTCGTCGCGATCACTGAGTCTGTGAGCGGCCATTTTTGCCCAAATATAGTAACCCCTCCCTCCTGCCATCTTCCAGCAGTGACGTCACGGTGCGGTAAGCCTAGCACCATTCTCCCCGCTTTACAAGCAAAATCAATGGGAACTACTAGACACATCTGCAATCAACATCAATTATTGAAGATTTCCAGAGGACTTCACCATTGAAATTCACCAGAGCTATAGTGAAACTGACAATGCCCACGTGCATGGCAGCTGGATGCTGGAATACATCGGGTAAAATCGGAAAAAAAAGACTTATTCCACCTTTCTGATTCCTGATCCTCCACAGACGGGTTGGTCGTTGGATCGCCAACTTGAAGAGGGAGGATTTGCCATCGAACTTCTGGCCAGAGAAAAAACACGTAATATGTAGCCAACATTTGGAAGAAGAATGTTTTCAAGATGACTTGGATAATAGCGCGTTGTGACAAACACCAGATACAGCACTGGGACTTGATCAACAGCCGATACCGCACCGTGACGTCACTAACCAGTAGGTGGCAGTAGTGTTCTTTGACAAACATGGATGCCTCCAGTAAAGCACATTCACATGAAAATTACTCTGAATTAAAAACACTTATCATTTACACTCACCGGCCACTTTATTAGGTATCCCATGCTAGTAACGGGTTGGACCCCCTTTTGCCTTCAGAACTGCCTCAATTCTTCGTGGCATAGATTCAACAATGTGCTGGAAGCATTCCTCAGGGAGTTTGGTCCATATTGACATGATGGCATCACACAGTTGCTGCAGATTTGTCGGCTGCACATCCATGATGCGAATCTCCCGTTCCACCACATCCCAAAGACGCTCTATTGGATTGAGATCTGGTGACTGTGGAGGCCATTTGAGTACAGTGAACTCATTGTCATGTTCAAGAAACCAGTCTGAGATGATTCCAGCTTTATGACATGGCGCATTATCCTGCTGAAAGTAGACATCAGAAGTTGGGTACATTGTGGTCATAAAGGGATGGACATGGTCAGCAACAATACTCAGGTAGGCTGTGGCGTTGCAACGATGCTCAATTATTACCAAGGGGCCCAAAGAGTGCCAAGAAAATATTCCCCACACCATGACACCACCACCACCAGCCTGAACCGTTGATACAAGGCAGGATGGATCCATGCTTTCATGTTGTAGACGCCAAATTCTGACCCTACCATCCGAATGTTGCAGCAGAAATCGAGACTCATCAGACCAGGCAACGTTTTTCCAATCTTCTATTGTCCAATTTCGATGAGCTTGTGCAAATTGTAGCCTCAGTTTCCTGTTCTTAGCTGAAAGGAGTGGCACCCGGTGTGGTCTTCTGCTGCTGTAGCCCATCTGCCTCAAAGTTCGACGTACTGTGCGTTCAGAGATGCTCTTCTGCCCACCTTGGTTGTAACGGGTGGTTATTTGAGTCACTGTTGCCCTTCTATGAGCTCGAACCAGTCTGGCCATTCTCCTCTGACCTCTGGCATCAACAAGGCATTTCCGCCCACAGAACTGCCGCTCACTGGATGTTTTTTCTTTTTGGACCATTCTCTGTAAACCCTAGAGATGGTTGTGCGTGAAAATCCCAGTAGATCAGCAGTTTCTGAAATACTCAGACCAGCCCTTCTGGCACCAACAATCATGCCACGTTCAAAGTCACTCAAATCACCTTTCTTCCCCATACTGATGCTCGGTTTGAACTGCAGGAGATTGTCTTGACCATGTCTAGATGCCTAAATGCACTGAGTTGCCGCCATGTGATTGGCTGCTTAGAAATTAAGTGTTAACAAGCAGTTGGACAGGTGTACCTAATAAAGTGGCCGGTGAGTGTATTTAACAGTGTGTAATGTCACTCTTAAAGTACTTCAGTAGTTTGTATTCTGAATGCGACCGAACTTTTCCTTTAAATTCGATTCAGAAATACTTTATTAATCCCAAAGGGAAAATATATATTTTGCAGTAACTCATATGGTCTTTGTAGTTGTTGTTTATGCCATGTGGTTCTTTGATTAAGCAGGAAATGATTAGCCGATTAGAGTTGATTGTAACATAAATGAAGTGAAATACGCCTCCGTCTTTGATGCTTAACTCTCAGAATGTCTTGAATTCCCCATAACTTTCATAAATGACTGACTGAAAGTACTTCTGCTTTTTTACCAACCTGTTATGTTCAGTTTGACCTTTGGCTCTTCTTTAAACATTCTTATTGGTTTGTTTTTAATTGTTTTGTTTATAGAGCTTTGATTCAACCCTGTTCTTTGGAAGAAAACCTTGATGAGCTGCCAAATGGGCAGGACATGGGCTCAGGTTGCAGACTAGCCAAATCAGAATCTGAATCATAATGAGGAAAGACGTGATATTCAAATGTTCCCCATCCAGCCTGTCTAAGCTGGAGCCGACAGGGCTTGTGTCCACATGTAAAAGCTGGTAAAGCAACACAAGGTGGTTCTACAAACGATCCACCCAGAGGGTCTCAAAGCAAAGGCCACACTTTTCAGATTGTGGTTTCTGTATTTCCTTTGTTTCAAAAGTATGTCCTACTTATTGGTCTCTCACCTGAATAATTATTAAACACATTAAAGTTCCAGTTTTTTTTCTTTCTTGTTTCTTGATCCCGCTGAGCCAACGCCGCTCAGCTGCTCTCCTGTTTCTGCTGGCCACGTTCCACTGCCCACACCCTACAATGCTGCTTTTGCTTTGCCCTTGGCATTTGGGAGATGCCTTTATGCTTCCTGTATGTTGTACCCGCTGGTTTATCAGTTTTTAGTGCCTTTAGAGAACAATATGGAGCATTGGCGTGTTTTGCATATTTTTCCAGGTGACACACCGCTGGAATAATAATTTGCATGACTGTGACGTTCTCCGTTGTTTGTGTGGATCGTCCTCCAGTGCATTGAGCAGCTGACTGTGATCCAGGCGGAGCTGCAGGACTCGGTGAAGGAGCTGACCAAGAGCAGGAAGAAGTATCAGGAGGCTGAGACCATGGCGCAGGCTGTCCGAGAAAAGACTGAACTCGAGACTAAGTACGATCCAGATGTCTGTTTTCATCTTATCTGAATCCTTAGAATCTGACCCAAAGAAGGAAGTGTTGAATAAAATCAGTTTGACCTTTATTACCTAATGTAAGAAATTAATGTTGGAGAGCACCAAGATGCTTAAAGCAGGGGTTGACGTTAAGGATTTTTACACTTTCACATTTCATTTGCCCAGAAACAATTTTTACTTGCCCATTATAATGTTTGATAAATATAGTTCCTAATATTCATTTTTGTATATATATCAATGAAACATGTTTGTTTTTTAAATGTTTTTTTGTAATTCAGTAAGTTTCCAGGTTCCTGGTGTGTATCTGCATGCCTCAGATAATGAACTCAAGCCTACATTACCGTGTTAACATGCTTTTCACTCCTTCCTGCACATTCTTTTCAAACTAAACTTTTCTTTAAACTGTTGTGTGCTTTGAAAAATATAAATTGTAACGTTAAAAATCTAAAAAAAAACCTTGACAGGTTAAAAACTTAAGATAAATCATAAGCAGAAGTCAAAGTCACAAATGAATAACTTTTATTTTAGAGTCACGGTATGTTTATACAAGATAATACTATTAATATAATGTGACTTTTCCAGAGAATCATTATTCATAGTTATTTTATTCAGGGTTTCCACAGTCTGACATCATTTCAGAATTCCCTGACATTTAACTGACTCAGGATTAGTTTTCCCTGACAAAATAAATGCAGCAACACGGCAATAATAACATAACAGGTCACCAATCTAACATGTTTAGCTCTATAACATTTAAATGCACCTCTCCAATGTCTAAGAGAAAAAAATTTAATGAAAATTTTTTAATGTTTTACCTGCATCACTGTACAGACGACTGCCATATGATAGCCATATTTACACTGTGCGCATGGCATACAGTTATGCCAATTTTCCTAATCCCTGACAAATAATTTTTAATCTAGGGTTATCTGGGTGGTGGGTAAAATAGTCTTGTTGTTGTTTTTTAGCCTGCCAAGTCGAAAAAAATGTGTCTAATTCAGACAATAATTCCCGGGCAAAAATCACGCCATCTGGTGGAAAATCTCGCAGCTTTTTAAAATCACGCGAGAATGTGTACAAAACAACAAAAATGGGGATTGTTTTCATCGAATGTCGGTGATTTTAAATTAATTTTGAGTGATAAATATTTTTTTTTTATTTGTGATCATTGCCCGGCGGGCAAATGCAATGAAATTTGTACTCTCCCAACAATAAATATTATTTGCCCTGGGCGATCGGGCAATAGTTAACATCGAGCCCTGCTTAAAGCATGCAAAGACATCACTCTACAGAATGGGGGGGGCAGATGAAATTCCTGTTTCATTCATCCAGCTTAGCTTTCTGATCTGCAAAACATAAGACAATGACTGATTCTTCCCCTGATTGTACATGCCAGAGCCTGTGCTTTTTTTTTTTCCTGAAGGTGCATTATCTGCAGGTATAACATCTGCTCCCCCCCCCCACCCAAAGTTTGGTATGGTTTCCAAATTGACCAAGTCTCTTAGAATTGTCAAAGAAGCTGCCCTTAAATTCTTCCTCCTGGCACATCACTAGCAGCTGGTGCCGTGACCCACAGCATCCCAGGCATTTTTCTGACCATCAAGAAAGCTGCAACTCGGCCTCATCCAGAAAGGCTCAGAAAGTATCCAAATTGAAACCATACCAATTCTGCTTTTTGTTGTGGCGCTGTGTGCAGAAACCACAGAAATGCCTGCTTTATCAGTACTGGTTTGGAACCCTGATTCTTTTTTTTTTCTTTCCCCAAATGTTTTCCTTATATTTTGCTAAGTAGGGCAGACATAGTTAGGGCTGAATGTTTTTATTTTGTGTTTTTTTTTAATTAATGAAGTCATTACTCAAACCAGTGCTCTGTTTTTCACGTTAAAAGAAAGCAGCACAGTCTACCTGGGCATGAACTAACATTTCAGTCTGGCACAACATAACATCACAGACCTAGAAGCATGTAGGTGGAGGGGTAATGTTTGGGACTATAGGTAATTTATATCCATTAAACTGCATATCTAACCAGGTGCAAATATCCACACATAAAAAAAAAACTGCAGCAACAAAGGTGACAGAAACAACAATCTCTGATCAAAGCATAAAAGAACAAGGTGCCGTTTTGTTTATGTTGCAGATGATAAATAATTTATGGGTTCCCCAGTACTGATGTAAATGCAGATAATCTGTTCATCCTAAAGTTATCGGAGGCCAAAGCAAATAAAAAACGAATTGCTCCAAATTTGTCATTATTTGGATTAAACTCAATTATTACAGTGAATGTAAGAAATGATAAAAAAAAAAAAAACTTTCTTGGTTTTAATTTGCTGTTTCTTTTTCAGGTCGAAGCTAAGTCTCTTCCAGTCGCGCTCCAGTCTCCAGAGAGCCAGTGTAAAGGTAGGATAACAATCTCCTGCTTATTATTTTAAAAACATGTCTCTGCCATTTGAGGCCATTTAAAGTCGGGCATACACTGTGCAATACTTTTCAGTCGTTGCACGCAGCTGCAGCTCACACTAGGGATGGAACGGTTTTTGAAAACCGTCCGAACCGTTCGGTTCGACTGTCTCTGTTCGGTTCGCGTGTGTTGCGTTCGGTTCATGCACTGCTCCTTTTTCTCATAGGCGAAGCGATTACACTCCAGAGCAGAAGGTGGCGGTACTGCGACCAAAGCCAACCACCAGTAGTAAACAAGAAGAAGAAGAAGAAGCGAAGCAGCGTAGCCGGGTGTAGCAGAAAAAAATCAGTTGTTGTGGAGAATTGTGTGGGTATGGCGAGTGGGAAAGAACAGGAGTTGGAAGACGCGCCAGCAGCACTTTATAGGTCTGCTGTATGGGACCACTTTGCATTTAGAGTGACCTACGATGACGGCGGAAAGAAAGTTGTGGATAAAAGTGCAACAGTGTGCAAGCATTGTGCAACACGTTTTGTTTATGCTAACAGCAACATGACCAACATGTCAGGCTAACCCCAAAATCCCACATACTCCGTCAGCGCTCCGCCCCGCTGCGCTCCAGACCGGCTGCAGAAAGCAAAGCCTACAGCCTCCACTGTGGCTCCCGTCCGCTCCGCTCTGAGTTCCTTGGAGATCGTAGAGGGCATGCGCCGGATGATTAAATTAGGGATGCACGATATTGGGATTTTGGCCGATATCCAATATGCCGATATTTTAAAACTCATGTAGCCGATAACCGATATCGATATCGATGTTAAAGCTGGACAAAAATAAGTAGTCATTGAAAATAGCAGTTTTGTTATCCATTTCTGACACTTTGAAAAATAATATACTCAAATATATTTTCATATGCTGATATCAAATTGATTTTTAAAGACGCGGTATCGATCTATTTTACTTTCAAAATCCCGTGAAATTTCATCGTTCTGTTACAAACTCTCATGATATTTTGCAAATTCTTGTGAGATTTAGTTAGTAAAATAGATCGATACCGCGTCAATATATCAACATATAAAAATATGGCAAAATTTCGTGAATTTTCGGGGGATTTCGTAGCATAACGATGACATATAGCAATATTTCATTAGTAAAAGAGATTGATATGGTGTTTTTAAATGGCAATATATCAGCATATGAAGATATTGTGATATTTTAATGTATCAATATTTTTTCCCTCGTCTTTAGAAGTTTTTAAGTCTGTGAAAAATAAGTTTTTGAGGAAGAAGAAGAAGTAGTATTTTTTTTTTTTAGACTTTAGAAACTCAGAAGCTGATCAAATATCGGGTTAAATATCGGTGGGGTGGCCGATGTCCGATATTCAGTTTTAAGGCCGATACCGATAGAGGGCCGATTATATCGTGCATCCCTAGATTAAATTCAAAGCAGCAAAACATGCGGAAATGATCCAGGGTTTCCGCGGACCATTAAAAATAATTACAATTCATTAATTTTTTGGGATTTTTTTCATTAATTTCATAAATTTTTATTTTTTCATTAATTTTTATAATTTTTATTCATTTTTTTATTTTTCGGTGTAACATTAAACATATACCGAACCGAAAACCGTGACCACGAAACCGTAAACCGAACCGAACCGTGGAATTTGTGAACCGTTCCATCCCTAGCTCACACTGCACGACGAAACCGCAAGGTTTAAAAGTTCAAGATTTATGTTCTCACACTGTGCGACCCGACGCTCTGATGCAATCTACTTGCTCTCACTAAAACTAAAAACCAGGTGGGACTCGGCTCCACAGTGAGATGGCGCTACTCGGACTCGTCTATCCTGAAGCCAAACTAGTAGAAGAGGAATATGAAGCTCACTAGAGTGAATTCGTGCAATTTAGTGCTGAAAGCCCTAAAAAGAAAAGGCGACAACGTATTTGGACAAAGACATGGCTGAGCAAACGTGGCTACTACGGTCTGTCAATTTGACAAAAAGAGCTCCATTTCACTCATTGCCCCCCCGCCATGCTTCTGTGTTTTCATCTGAGAGGAAGAAGAAGAAGAAGAATCCTTGTTTGCGTACTGAGTGATTTGCAAACGACCTCCGTACGACGGCCAACTGAATTTAAAACATGTTTGATTTTCTCCTGACCTTATGATTCCTGGTCGGGAGATGGTTGTTAGAGGCTGATCGCCCCTCGTTACCCCCTGCATACTTCACCATGCACCATCAGGCTGAAAGTCGACCCGATTGAAAAATTAATGACTGGAAAACGGCAGAAAATCGTACAGTGTATGCCCAGCTTAACTCTGCATTCCTGCTTTTATTTCAGCTCAAAGCAAAAAGAAGTGAATGCAACTCCAAAGCAACCCACGCCAGAAACGACTACCTTCTCACACTCGCAGCCTCCAACGCTCACCTGCAGCGGTACTACAGGACAGACCTCATGAACTGTATCAAGGTCAGGCCACACGTCCAAACAGGATCTAAATGTCAGCATGTCCTGCAGAGGTGACAGCACTCCTGTTTCTCTCCACGTGTGCAGGTGTTAGACGGCCGAATCTACGAGCAGGTTAAAGATTACCTGGTGTCACTTTGTCAGACAGAGCTGGAAACGTACCAGGCTGTGCACAGCTCCTTCAGCCAGCTGCTGAACAGCTCCAACGGGGTGAGTCTGGTTAGTCTGTGATCCTGCGTCATGCTGCCATAGTTGAACTACAGCCTGAACATGACTACAAAGACTGTCATTTGTTTTTTTTTTTTATCTCCACATAAATTATTGCATAATACACTTAATGAGAAGCTTGTTTGATGGGTGTTGCTTTCTGCAACTTGAAATATTGCTGTTTAACTCTTAACAGAGCAGCCTTATCTAGTGATTTTAAATAGAAAGTGCTCTTTTAGGGTAAAGTCTCTCCTCCTGTGTTGCAGATGGAAACAGTTAAAGGTCAGATGTGAACACATTTCCCTGTAGTCATTGAGGGCAACAGCTGCAGTTAAAGAAATAGAGCTGATTGTAACCTTCAGCTGAGCCTTTAGTGCAGCCAATCTGAAGGTTATTTAGTGTTTTTCAATATTAATTTGTTCAGAATTACGTATTTGCTTCTAAAATGTAATGTGCAATCGTTTGATTGTAAATTAGACTTGTTGGGTAGTTTGGAAAAGCCTGAAAAAGCTTCAAACTGAAACATTAATTTCCATGTCTGGACAATTGTGGCAGAGGTTTCTTAAAATGGGTCTTGTTTGGGTCACCTTCATTTGTCCTTGTTAAAATCAAAATGAATTACTAATTACAAAAAGTTCTTTAGAAAATAACTTGTATTTAAAGTTGTTGGGAAGTCATATTTAAATGTCAAATCATTCTGGCTTAAACAGGGAATTTCCCATTGGGAACTACTAGCACTAAGTTGCTAAATGGTTAGCACGATGCTTCCGACAAACCGGCCACAATCAAACTTGCTTGCGAAGCTTCTGCCACAACAATCCCGCCCCCTTGATAAATGACCAATCACATTCACTTTATTCACTCGTGTAAAGTCGGGCACCACTCGGGAGAATTCGGAAATGCAACGGTTGGAACGGCTGTTTTTCTACGACTTTAATACAGGATTATGCATTATGTATTTTTGTTAAGTCTTTATAGCTAGATTTAGCATGACAAATGCGAAGTAGACATCAGCAGTGTTGTCATCTGATTTCATTTTTCCCATCAAAAATCCAGAAAATGAACCTGCATGATTGTGTAACTTCTTAATAGAAAATTTGAGAGCTCTGACCCATTAATCAAGTATGCAGGTATTTTATTATAAGTGCCTGTTTAGTTTTTATTTTGCCTCCTCCATAAAGAGCAATAAAACATGTTAAAACATTTTACAAAGCTGCATTTGAGAGGAGAGAAATATTATATGATTAAAAGCTGATTTAATGTTCCCACCAAATAGAGAAACGACATCTGTCGTTTCCACTTTCAAAAACTGCCCTTGTTATTCTTTTTTTACTGAAATTAACCAGGAACCTTTGTTATAATGTAAACAGTTATGACGGAACCCTCAGGTTACTTCCTCTGGAACTAGTTTATCTTTTTATAGCTTAGCAGCAGAAGTACACATTAAACACTGACATTTTTAAAAAAGAAATATATGACTTCATGAAAGCACTTATGATCATATAAAATAATTTCATTAATGCAAAATGATTTTGTCCCTCTATGTTTTTTTTATATACCTTTATTTTTACAGGCAAGTCATTGAGAACAAGTTCTTATTTACAATGGCGACCTGACAATTGGTGTAACCACTAAGGAAAAGGGAAGTAGGGCTAAAATAAATACAATACATTTGTAATACATGCATAAAATATAATTTAAAACATAACAGACAACCCAAAAATGATTATGTAGAGAAACAGCTCCAAGTATCTGTGATCAAGTATGATACAATTTTTTTTGAAGGAAGAAACTGAAATGAGTCTATCCAGTTTAAGAATATTTTGCAGAGCGTTCCAGTCACAAGCAGAAGCAGACTGAAAAGAAGCAAGACCAAAGTAGTGTTGGTTTTGGGTATAAGTAATTGTTGATGAAGTGAAAGCTTGGTGCTGGAAGTGACAGGCTTTAGGGCTGGAGAGCTCCTTCAGTGACAGACTGCTGCACCCTATATGCACCAGGGAGCATTATCACAGATCCTTCCTCCCAGCAGCTGTAAAGGTCTGGTTATCTTCCTCGCTTTGCTCCTCTAAATAAAAAATGGATGACGGAGGAGACTCATCCACGACCTCCGACACTAAACTCTCCTCCTCTTGCATGTTTCCTCTGTCCATAGCGTTCCTTGACAGCGTCGTTTCTAAGTCACCAATTTAGTGCTACTTGGTCCCAATGGAATTTCCCATTGGGAACCTGCTAGCACTAAGTTGCTAACTGGTTAGCAAGATGCTTACGACAAACCAGGCACAACCAAAAAGCTTGCAAACCTTCTGCCACAACAATCCCGCCCCCTTGATAATCGGCCAATCACAAAGTCGGGCATCACTCGGGAGAATTTGGAAATGCAACAGTTGGAACAGCCGCTTCCCTACGACTTTAAAACAAACATGGTGGATGGAGTATCTGATTTGTATGAGATGATCATGATTAAAATGCGGTTAAAGACCAAAGTGGATTAAAGTAATTTGAATGACATCAAACATTTGATTAAGACGCTGTGTGAAAACTTTAGCAGTTTCAGCGCTGTGGTTGAGGAGCTGAGAAGACGATGTTGACCGGCCACAGAGGAACCAGGAATCTAAGCTATTGAACTTTTCCTGAGATTTCTGTTTTTAATGGTGAAATATTTAAAAAGGGGTTTGTCTCTTCAATATCATACTTTCTAAAGTAAACCTGCCGATTTAGTCGCAGAAAATAAAAATTTGTCCAAATAGCTGCTGTGGGTTATTAAAAAGAAAGGTCTGATCTGGAAAAACATAGAGAACTTGCTTTAATGAATATAAAGTTACAGTTTGCACTATTAGGTCTTAAGTCAAGGGCATTTTAGAAACCAGGTATTTTTCTTTCTTCCTTTCTTCCATTTCAGTCTGCTCATAGTTGACCTTCTGTACACACAGGTTTTTTTTCTCATTTTGTTTATATAAACATGAGTAATAACTGCTTGAATAACAACTAAGTTTTTTTCTGTGTGCAGGTGGCACCTTATTGATAGTCGTTTTCAATAGATTAAAATATGCATCTGATTAAAAGTAGCGTTTGAAAATAACCTGTTTTTTCTAAAAACGTGTTTTTATTTGGTGTGAATGAATAATCCTCATAAATGAGAAAAAAGATTAAAAAACTTCAGTTTGTGTAAATAATGTTTATAAAAACAAAGTAAAAAAAAACTTTAATGATAGTCTAATATATGTATAATATGACTAAAGTTAATCATTTAAGGTTCAGTTTAAAAAAAATGTTAGACTTTAAAAGTGTCTTTTGGGTTGAAGAAATAATGTGTATATATATATTTGAAATATTTATTTAATTGTTTCAAATACAGTCCAGACCTCACAATGTCAATTCACTATAAAAAAGTATGATTTAAATACTTTAAAATTTGCTTTATTTTTTGCAGATTCATACATTAGTAACCACGTTTTTATTGTTTTGTTTTTTTTCTTTAGAAATGTGAAATGAATCTTAATTTTTTTTCTTCTTTTGCATGCAACCATAATCAGTCTTTCTCTCATCCACTATGGTCCTATTATTCTGTCTTGAAATTGTAAAGCATTTTAGTTTAAATAAAAAAAGGGAGGATTTTTGATCAATTTTAAGGAAACTTTGGCCTCTTGAGCTGAACTTCTGCTGCTTCAGTTTCTACTAATTAACTGAAGCGGTTTGAGTTACTTGGTGCTGCTCGGTTACACGCTCCAAAGCAGACGTTTGTTCGGGTCATCTTGCCTCGCTGGACCTAAAGAGGGATTTTTGTTTCTCGTCAGCCCAGAATATGATCAAATCAGTAGGAGAGCAGTGGGGGGAGGGCGGTCTTCAGAGCATGAGCTTCCTGTGTCAACACAGAAAAAGTTTGAGTTATAGGAGACATTATGGGCAATCCAAAATAAAACCAGGGTTCCCGCGGGTCCTTAAAAAGTCGTAAAAGGCATTGAATTCTTCAAAATAAAACTAAGGCCTTAATTGGTATTAAAATGTCTTAATTCAGTCTTTCGTAGGTTCTATTTTTTAAAACATTATAAATAGGATTATTTTTATTATGATTTATTTTTGTAATCTAAATAAAACGTTAAAATTTACAATTTTTTTTTTTTATTTAAAAAAAAATAACGGCTCGCCATTATTGGTTCCGTCCCGATAGCGGAACCAATAAAGCGTTGTTGTAGCCGGGACATTTGGGAGATGCGCCATTAACTTTTTGTCTGGAAAATCTGAGCAAGTGTAAATGTAACCAAAATTGTCTCCAGCCAAGAGTTTCCTCCATGGCTAAAACCAGGGAACATACATGAGGCTCAGTGGATTTTGTGCAAGAAGTCATTCAGCTCAGAACGATGGGAATTAAGGCAGTGGAGTCGCACATGCGAAGCACGAAACACAAAGCGTCAAAATGGAGTTACTGAGAAACAGCCGGTATTTCTCAGTTTAGTTCCACCCTTGTCTCTGCAACGCCTCCACTTATCACCAAATCAAACATACTAAGAAAACCATACAAAGAAAAATAGCTGCAAAAAAGACTTAGCACTGGTTATGTTGTGGCTTTAAAACTGATTTGTTTTGTTCCCTGCTAAAACAAAGTTTGTGAATTCAGTTAAATAATTGTTCAAATATATCTGTCATTTGTGTGTTTTTAGCTTTCTTCCTGTATGGGAAGCTTTTCAACATTTGAAACATTAGTGCAGTGGTTTATGTTATAATAAACCTTTGGGTTAAGTTGTCACAAGCAGGTTTTTCTTGTGTTTCTTGTGAATTTGGTCCTAAATTTTTATTTCAAGTGGCATTAAAAAGTCTTTAAAAGTCTTGAATTTAACTTGCCTTATGCTGTAGGAACCCTGAAAAGGTGTTATTTAAATAATTTAGCTTTAGAAATGAATAGTTTCATAGTTAGAACCTTTTTTGCTTTAAAAACAACTTACCTAAAGAGCAGTTACTGCAAAACTGTTGTATTCAGTTACATTTTATGCACGATTTTTAGATAATATGGGTTTTGTAGCTTGACTTTGCTCAGCAAAAACTGGAGCGGCTGTTATATCTCAGACAAGCATCAGGCATACCATTTCTGAAAACAATGAGGAAATCTGGAAACCCCAGCTCTGATATCAGAAAATCTCCCTTTTACAGTAAATGTAATGTAAATAGTACACACTACTGTCTGTACTGGCAGTCCAGACAAGGAGCAATGCTAAATTTCAATTATTTTTAACTAATTATGTTTATATGTACCCAGAGGTTTATCAATTTGAATGGGGGGAATTTGAAAATATTGAGTAGTGTTGATAACTTGTGCACAGGTTGTGTTTGTTTTTGATTTCTGTGTTTTATACATATTTGCAGATCCTCCAGGACTTTCACCAGCAGATGTTTGTGCAGAAGGTTCCTGTGTTTCAACAAGCTTTAGATTTCCTGTATCAACCTATCGACTCAGACACGGTAAATAATGACATTTTTTCCTCATTACTTTTTCCCTCTAGTTGAAAAATGTTTCAACTTTACATTCAGTCATTTCTTGTTAAGGTGAAATCTAAGTTTGGATTCATGATGTAGATGCACAGAGCTTGTTTGTGTTCAGTTGTGCAGGTCCACACTAAAGACCTCACATATTAACCTCTAGGTGTGTGAAGCTACATATATTCCTACTTTTAGCGCCTTCGGCTTAGCCCACACATATAAAGAACAAATCCAGCGTTGTTCTCAACCTGTACACACCCAGATGGTTTATGTGCAGAGCTCTGTCCATCTGCAGCTTAAAAATTACGACGACTAAGGTCACATTGACAGTTTGGTTTTAAGTTATTTAGTCCCACTATTTAACCTTTTGTTTTGTTTTTTTACCCTTGATATGAAATGAACATTTCTTCGACTAAATATTGTTTTTTTTTCCAGTTGGGGAACTTGTTTATTGTCATTGTAAATTATTTATTATTTGGTAACAATATGATCCGTTAGACGATGCCCTTGTTAAAGCGATATGTATACGTTACATCTGACCTAGTCAGATTTCCATTGCCCCGTCGGTACGGAAAAGCACCAGAGGGCTGATTGCCACATTGCACTGATATGATCCACAGCTCTTTGTTAAGCTCCTGTCAGACCTTGACGATTTAAACCAGCGTATGCCTGAGGTACGAAAAATCTGCCTAAAACTCTGGCATATGTTGGATAAGCTATGGCAAAGTTTTGTATAAGTTATGAGCACGCTGGCACACGTTGACAATCCGGCAAGTCATATGCCAACGTGTGCCATACGTGGGGCATTAGTTACTGGTACATTATCTGATCGTTGACATACGTTAAGTTACTCATGAAGCCTGATTTATACTCAGAAAGCAGGTCGTCTGTGTGTGTCGCAGTGAATGCAAATATGCCTCTGCCCCTTCCACAGACACTCTGCTGCAACTCTCTAAAATTGTAGGTGACTGCAGACAGGAGGCCTCTGATTGGTCAAATCTACATCTGCTTTACACTATGCGTATTTCCTGTTTGCTACCTTACTGGCTTGTTTTGTTTATATGACCGCCATTGTGGAAAACGACTCGTGAAGATGGACCAACTTGAAGAGTGAGTTGCGCGATGGACCCTTTTTCCACCTGGATCCCAGCTCTTTTTGGCCCTCATGTCCCTCCGTTGTCACACAGCTAGTTCCTCATTGTCCCTCTTGTGTTGTGGTGTGGTGTGGAATAACATAGTGCAGACCACGCTTCAATATTGGGCAGAAATAAAAAATATCTGTGACAAGCTCACTGTGACACACTGCTGCGGGAGGATAACCAGCCCTTTAGTCCTGGTGTCTAGCTTACCAAAACCTATAGTATATATATTGTGCATAACTTCTGCATAACTTATCAAGAACTTCTCTCCAACGCATATCAACGTATCTTGCGTGTTCCAGACAAACACTGAACGTGTTTCTAACTTCCAGCTACTGTATAATGGCGTTTTGGCAGCGTTTTGGTGTAAAGGAGGAAACCGTCAGTTCTCCTCCAGACTTCATCCCCATCATAGGGTGAGCCAGAAGGTGAGTGTGATGGATCCTCCCTGCGTTCACGCCCACCACCAACAAACTGCCTAGCAGACATGACGCTCAGTCTGCTGCGTCTAGTGCACATGCGCGAAAAGCAGCATGCTGCAGTTACACTGCTTCAAGTAATTTCCCTCTGGGATTATTAAAGTATGTCTGATTCTGATTTCTTTTTCTTTCTTTCTTTTTATTTATTTATTTTTTTTGTCAGGCGGTAAACAGCAGCTAGGTTAATGCTGCGAAGAAATACATTTTTTATGCAGAGCGGTCGCCTCCGGGCGCAGCTGAGCAGTTTTAACTGATGCTTTGTAATGCCGGCCACGCTGCCGTGCGTTATGCAGAAGTTAGGCTGTCGTTGTACATAAGTTCTGGACTCGTTATGAATACTCTATGTATACGCCCAATATTGAAAAAATACATAGAAAGTTCAGCGTATGTCAGCGTTTTAGGAGATTCTGGGACGTCAGGGATACTCTGGGTAAATCAGCCATGTGTGACTCGAAGTTTTTGGTCCTCTATGAGGATTTTAAACATTTTCCTTTTGATATTTCTATCAGTAATCATATATATATATATATATATATATATATATATATATATATATATATATATATATATATATATCATATATAATGTATTTTCTCAATTGCATAATCAGATAAGAGTCAAAAACAAATCACATGTGGATTTTGCTTCAAACCACATTTACGATTTAAAGATTTGGCCACAGTAGATAAATAATTAGCAGAGCTCAGTGCGTCACAAATCATTATGATAATCAAAGCATCTGAGTTGTGGAGTTTGATATAAACGGGTTACACTGTTTGTAATGTGTGACTCCACTGACATCTGCAACAGCTGTCCCACATGTAACCGCTGCGCCACTTCTCTGAAGTGTGGGGATAAAAGCTGACTGTCGGAGCACGGGACCAGATCTGGGTCACTGTTCCATGTTGAAGAGCAGCTGTTGTTTGCTGAAACTCTTGAGCAGTTCAGCTGATCCACTCTGCCAAAGGATTAAAAAAAAAAAAACACAGTTTTTAGTTTTTCATTTTTTTTATTTTTGTACCTCCTGATAAAAATGAATACAGCCTTTTTCAGCCAGAATATTTCAGTAAAACTTTTTAGTATAAACACATTTACTCAGTCTGGTAAAAAAATATATATATTCATAATGTTTACACTTTTTAGAACTATTAATCTTTTCTAAAGTGAAATATTATTTTCATTAAGTAAAAAAGTTTCTAGAGCCTTGTCCTAACTGCTCCTGCCTTTTTCAGCTTCATTTTTTAACCGTATAAATATTATTTATCCATTCTGAAGCAGGTTTGAAAAAAAAACAAAGCAGAGACTTTTTGAATTTGTCTTAATAAAACAAAACTTCAAATGCGCTTTTTTTTTTTTTTTGACTTATCAAACCACTGTAGTAGTGAACAAAGTACTATAACCTTACTTGGCTCATCAAGTGAATGCCAGGGGTGTGTGAGGCAGTAATCAAAGCAAAAGGTGACTACTTTGAAGAACCTAGAATACAAGACATATTTTCAGTTGTTTCACACTTTTTTGTTAAGTAAATAATTCCACGTTTTAATTCATAGCTTTGATGCCTTCAGTGTGAATCCACAATTGTCATAGTCGTGAAATGATACAAAACTCTTTGAAAGGTGTGTGACAAGGTGTGTCCAAAATTTTTTTCTGTACTATATATATATATATATATATATATATATTAGGGATGCACAATATTGGGATTTTGGCCGATATGCCGATATTTTGAAACTCATGTAGCCAATAACTGATATCGATACCGATGTTAAAGCTGGACAAAAATAAGTAGTCATTGAAAATAGCAGTTTTGTTATCCATTTCTGACACTTTGTAAAATAATATACTCAAATATATTTTCATATGCTGATATCAAATAGATTTTTAAAAACGCGGTATCGATCTATTTTACTTTCAAAATCTCGGGAAATTTCATCGTTCTGTTACAAACTCTCGTGATATTTTGCAAATTCTTGTGAGATTTTGTTAGTAAAATAGATCTATACCGCGTCAATATATCAACATATAAAAATATGGCAAAATTTCGTGAATTTTCGGAGGATTTCGTAGCATAACAATGACGTATAGCAATATTTCATTAGTAAAAGAGATTGATATGGTGTTTTTAAATGGCAATATATCAGCATATGAAGATATTGTGATATTTTAAAGTATCAATATTTTTTCCCTCGTCTTTAGAAGTTTTTAAGTCTGTAAAAAAAGACGTTTTTGAGGAAGAAGAAGAAGTAGTATTTTTTTTTAGACTTTAGAAACTCAGAAGCTGATCAAATATCGGGTTAAATATCGGTGGGGTGGCCGATGTCCGATATTCAGTTTTAAGGCCGATACCGATAGGGGGCCGATTATATCGTGCATCCCTAATATATATATATATATATATATATATATATAAAGTGTGTGTGTGTGTGGTGTGGGGGTAATTGGTACTTGTTGATGTCATTAAAATTATTTTTAAGAGCATTAAAAAGCATTAAATTGGAGTTACTCATTCCTATATAAACCCTGATACAGTTAGTAATAAAACCTGCATCAGTGACTGAAGAGTGAAGTTAGTTAATAAGCCATAATCACCAACATGAATGAATTACAGTGAAATTCTTATTAAACAATCTTTGGCTCTTCACAACCACTATTGAGCATTTTTTCTTTGGATAAACTTTACATGCACAAGTGCACTTTCACAAATAACTATAGGTGCTTGGTTCCAGGTACTTAGAAATTCACTTCCATACAGAAAGTCCATATTCATATCTTCAGGTAACACAGAGTACAGGTCAGATTAAATAATACTAGTTATATATCAGCAATAGTATCTAGGTGTTACTTATTGTATGTCTCGTACCATGTCCTTTGGTTGTGCTGTTCTTTTTCCATCTCTTTGCAGATGATGAAGCAGACTGAAAATGTTTTATCGTTATCTCCCTTTTATCTCCTCTTTCTTTCATCTTTTCTTCTTTTTTTCTGTTTTTCCTTTCCTGTTCTATTTACATTGCAGTGTCCATAATCTGTAAAACTCCCTGCATGATTATGATAAAGCAATAAATCAAGCAGAACACTGTAGCGATAGCCGTACTGCTCCACTGGTGAAAGTAAAATCTGTTGGGCTCTTTTTGGCATCAAGACAATTATTGTTATTGCCACATCGCCAGACAGGACACTGTTAAAAAAAATAAAAAAATCAATCAGGAAGAGAACCATTAACTATTGTTTGTTTTACTCTTTATTAACTCTTTATTATTATAATTTTTTGTTGAAAATTTAGAATATCTGCTCAATAATTTTCTGAAAATTGTTTGGTCAGGATCCAAACATTCTCCAAAACTGAGGATCTGTGCTCCACATGTTGGAACACATTGAGAGAAAAATAATTTGTTTTGTAAGCAGATGCTCGCAGACGACTACAGCTGTGAGCTGGAAAGTACAATGTTTGGAAAGCCTGGAGTCCTCTTCATCTTTTAAGGTCTTTCTGATTGTTGTAAACAGGTTTTCTTTCCAGATATATGAACAGGCTTTCTAAGAAGGTTTCTGCTCTTGGTAGAAACATGGCCGCCTTGTCTCGTTTCCTTATCAGGCATGTCATCGTCACATAAAGTATATCTTATACCTGTAGTATTGTATTTTTCCTGCAGTTTTGCTGTTCTAAGATCTTAAGACAAAACCAGAGCAGTTACATTTTTTTGTCAACAGAGGAATCAGAGCAGCATGTCCTCCTTTAGGAATCAGATTTCTTACACAAGCCTTCATGCTGTTTTTTTTGTTGATTATTCTAGGTTGTAATCATAGTTCCAGAGTGTCTGTCACCCTGGTTATGTTTGGAAATATCTGTAATGTTTACTTTCAAATTGTTAATCCAGAAAATGTGGAAAATTAGGCCTATCTACTGGATAATTTGAAAAGATGCATTTTTAATTTAATTCATTTATTTATTTGACAGGGACAGTGTACATTAAAAAAGAATTCCTGCAAATGCACCAGAATTAGCCAAAAGGCTATTTTTCATCTGTTGTCCCTGAACAGATCTTAAAATTGTCTACCTAAAAAAAAAACACAACAGTAAGCATTCTACAATGAAAAATACAGATATAAAAAGAAATGAAAACAGCTATAACTCATTTAAAAATACAGAATACGTGTTCGCTGGACTACAGATTTTAGGTTCATAAAATAGAATATTCATTCAATGAAGTTGTGTTCATAGAATGGATAAATTACTAGATATAGAACATTTAATTACCCGGCTTGTAAGAAGTTGTGTTAATAGGGAAAGACATCAGAACCTTTTAGATGTTTCACCTTTGTTGCCTTTGTTTTAATTCGTTCCTTTAAGTGTTTTAGTTGTTGGAGATTTTCTAACGGTTCCGCATGTGGAAGCAGGTTGGAAACTCACTCTTGAGCCCCATTTACACTCCCCTCTGAAAACCGATCTGTGCCGGGTTCAGACCGAGATTAAATCAGTTAACCATGCCGAACTCTGTTCTTTATGAAAGTTTACATCCCACGTTAGCACGGTTCCTCACCTCCTAGTGGCGATCTACGGTACTACTGCTCTATGGAGGTAAACAAGCAAATCAACATGACGGCGCCCGTAACATTCAGGGAGTTTTGGTGATAATTGGGATATTTCAGGTGGAGAAGGCAGCCTTTGGTGAATTTACTTGATAAAGTCAGTAGATGTGCGGCTGACCAGCGGTGTTGTAGAGGGCCGCACTGGGTTAACGCGGTGATTTCATCATCTGTCAGATGCGCGCTTCAAAACACTCCAATCCACTTCTTGTAATTTCAATCATCAATTTATTCCATTTGGCCGTCATAATCCAGACTTTAAATTGACGGACACATACTGACCAGGCTAAACCATTCTATGATGCCAAAAATAAAGCGACAATATAGCACAATCAACAGAAATTACAACCACCACCGGCGCACCCGCTTCGTCATTCACACAAATTCAGCGCGCCAGAATGACTCCCATTCATACCTTAGTGACACTCAAGCCCACCTTAGACACACCCACCACCCAGGTGTCAAAGCCATGTGCTGCTGTCACATTAGTAATTGCTTATTTTGATCATATGGCTCTTACAGTCGGCTTTTTTGGAAGTAGATACGACGAACAATAGTCTAATCAGGGCTTCCAGACGCAGGAAACGGCGACAGACGTTGAGGTTCATCACACTGCTAAGCAGAATTGTCACTGGAAATCCTGTAGCACGGTAGGGAAGCTAGTATTTTTATGAATGTCTGAAATTTCATGATTATGGAGGCTGACTGTAAGGGGTCTGCTCACTGTACCGGGTCTGCTCATGCGCTCTTTTTTTTATCCGAGTACCGAGCCTGACCTGAACTCTGCCGAGCCCTACTGATGGACTACTACTATGTGTACTTGGTTATAAAGTGAAATAAAGATCAAATTGGCGTCCATACAATACTTTGTTTAACAACTTTTCACATTCGTTTTTGCTGAATCTTAAGTAGGTTTGTTTTTAGCTGTTTGTTTTACTTTGTTCCAATTAAAAAGTTAATAAAATACATTAAAAAAATACTTAAAATGTATGTTAATTATATGACAAAAATTTAAAAAGCTTAAAAGTTGTATCTGCATGTGGAGAGGAGTCTGAGGCCATTTAAACACTTTTACTCATTCAATTTCACAGACTATTTGTCAAAATACAAGGAATTATGTTTTCCAAAGAAGCTCGGTATGGAAGTTTTTCCTCCTTGTTTACACCTAATCATCGTCTGACACAGCTGAAGCCGTTTCATTTACAGCCTCAGTGTTGCTCAATCCAATGAATCATCTTGTGCTTCAGATGAAGCTCTGCAGTAAAGAGCTCCAGTGATGTAACTGCAATTTCATGGCTGTTGTAACACACTGGTCCAGCTGTCAGAAGGTTTCTCAATCAGGATAATGGGTCAAAAATGTGTGCCTTTGGAGATATGTGGATTTGATTTGTGCAATTTATTCAGAATTGGAACACTCTGGATTCCCACTCGGTCTGGAAAAATATGTGAAATCTTTGTATTTTCAGAATTTATTCCCCATCTCAACGTATACTTTAAAAGATCCATCCATCGGTTTATTCATCATTCAGCCTGTCGGTCCAACCTTTCCATATTTATTAGATGTTTCATTGTTTATACTAAGCTGAAATAGAAAATCAGGAGTTTTGACTGAACATCATAAAGAAAAAGAGCATGAATCCATCCTGAAAATTGGCTGCTTAGTTTTTAGTCCAACTTTCTCTGCATCTTACCAGCCCCCCCCCCCCTTATGAACCCCATGCATTTGACTCTAAATGGATTTATTTGCTCTGCTTCATAAAAAAAAACACAAATTCCAAAAATATTTCCCGATCTGCCTCAGAGATGGACCTGGAGTGCACATGTTCCCCTGATTTATAATGGCTCCTGTAAGATGTCCCTCATTCCTCCTCACTCCTTTTCTCCTGGACCTCTGCTGCCCTGGACCGGACAACACTGGACAATTTGTCCGAACTGCAAATGCTTGTGTTGTTTTGATTGGAAGTCAAACAAGCAGCAGCCTGTTCCTAAAGAAAACATTAGCGGTGGAGCGCCTCCCTCCCTCCCTCCCTCCAGTGCCGCTAGCTGCAGACAGGCGGGGGGGATCCGGTAAGGAACAGAGCTGAACTGGGAGGGAGGTGCAGGAGGCAGGCCGGACCCTGTGAACGGGCCATCTGTGAAAAGGAGGCATTGTGCGTGGGCTTCATCAGAGTGCACTGACTTCAGCCCCCCCCTCTTCCCTCAACACACAAACACATAAATGCAAACACACACTGCGCTGATGTCATGCGGATCCAGTTTACCCAAAGATCAAGAATTCGCACATTTATTTGCCGATGCAACGAGGCGGCCAGTTCTTCCTACCTTTGACGACACAAAGAGGAAACTGACTTGCATCTCAGTGGGATCGAAACTTAATCACAAGGTTTCAACACCAGGATGTTGTTAAAAACAACCTGAGCTGATTTTTTTTTTCTATGCAGAGAAGCAGATGTCAGTGAGCAGCAGATTGGATTTGTGGGCAACAATTTGTAAGTCTGGGATCAGGAGCAAAGAGGGCTGACAAAACTAAATAGTTTCTACACATGTGCAACAGCTCCCTCTACTGGAATAAAGTCACGAACCAAAGATGGTTCACTTGAAGCAGCTCAGTCTTTGAGGGGGTGCTGAAGGGCTTTAGAGCAACTAGTAAATTATTTAAACTATAAATTTAATGTTTTTCTGTCAGTGCACCACAGATATCAGTGAATATTGGAAATATTAGTGACAGAAAATAACACCTCAAGTGTGTTCAAACAATGTTCTTACGATTTCCTCTTTTTCTATCTGCTTTAGGTGATGCATTTGCAGAGAGAGAGCGGAACAGCTGAGGAGCACAGTTTGGACAAGGAGGCGAGGAAGTGGGCGAGCCGCGTAGCACGAGAATACAAAAGCATCATCCATACACAGAGGGTGAGGGGGGAATAAACACGCCATTGACCAAGATTTCTCACTGAAAAAATAATGTTGCTTTCATCATAAGGAGCGTGAATTTAAAGGCACAACTTTTAATGATCATTAAAATGAAAGGAGGGATTTCAACTCGCTGACATGCTTTATTACACACATTATTTTCACTTTTTATTTCAAAAAGTTTATTTTAAACCTGCACACATTTTAAAATACATATAACTGGCCCAGCGCTCCCTGTCCCTGCAACACATAAAGGCTGAGAGGCCATGCACAGGCCCAATCGAAATGTTATACACGTATATAGTTGACGCAGATATAGGTGCAGTACTTTCAAAAACCACAGAGGGGCAGTGATCAACAATCAAGCAGAAATCCCATCCACTGTATTTATAGAGCACATTTATAGGAAAAATACGGTCAGCAAGGAATAATCAATGGATCATTATCTATACCTAAAACTAATAGGTTTGCAATGATTTAATGAATTTAGTGTTAATCAGTAAAAAAATTAAAATAATAATTTTCATCATGATCACTGAGTCTGGGAGCGGCCATTTTTGCCAAAATATAGTAGCCCCTCCCTCCTGCCATCTTCCAGCAGTGACGTCACGGTGCGATAAGCCTAGCGCCATTCTCCCCGCTTTACAAGCTAAATCAATGGGAACTACTAGACACATCTGCAATCAACAACAATTATTGAAGATTTCCAGAGGACTTCACCTTTGAAATTCACCAGAGCTATAGTGAAACTGACAATGCCCACGTGCATGGCAGCTGGATGTGGGAATAAATGGTAAATGGCATGTACTTATATAGCGCCTTGGTCAAGTCAGGAGACTTGACCAAGGCGCTTTACACTACATTCATTCACCCATTCACTCACTCTGATGGTGGCAAGCTACATTGTAGCCACAGCTGCCCTGGGGCTCACTGACAGAAGCGGGGCTGCCGTACACTGGCGCCACTGGGCCCTCTGACCACCATCAGTAGACAATGCAGGTGAAGTGTCTTCCCCAAGGACACGACGACACTGAAATTCGGAGTCGGGGCTTGAACCGTCAACCCTTCGATTTCAGGGCAAACTCCTACATCCAACGCCACTGTCGCCCCAATACATCGGGTAAAAGTGAAAAATAAAGAGTTATTCCACCTTTCTGATTCCTGATCCTCCACGGACGGGTTGGTCGTTGGATCGCCAACTTGAAGAGGGAGGATTTGCCATCGAACTTCTGGCCAGAGAAAAAACACGTAATATGTAGCCAACATTTGGAAGAAGAATGTTTTCAAGATGACTTGGATAATAGTGCGTTGTGACAAACAAATGTGACTGGGACTTGATCAACAGCCGATACCGCACCGTGACGCCACAAACCAGTAGGTGGCAGTAGTGTTCTTTGACAAACATGGATGCCTCCAGTAAAGCACATTCACATGAAAATTACTCTGAATTAAAAACACAATTTCATATTTAAAGTACTTTCAAAAGTTTGAATTCTGAATATGACAGACTCTCCTTTAACTGTAAAAAATGTTTCCAATGTGCTGTACATAAAAACAATCAAAAAAACCAACCCACACACAAAAAAGTAGTAAGAGTTTAAAATGAATAAATGATTAAAAAGGACAGAGCATCACACAATGATGCAGAGTTAAAAGTCAAAGAGTAAAAATGGGTCTTAAGACAAGACCTAAAACTATCTACTGCAGAGGCTGTTCTTATATGGAGGGGCAAAGTATCCCAAAGTGTGGGGCCAACTACAGAAAAGGCTCTGTCCCCTCTGGTTTTAAGCCTGGTCTTAGGCACTATTAGCTGAAGATGGCCCTGAGAACACATACCGGAGAGTAAATCTTGAGAAATTGCAGAAAAAAAATATATAATTAAACAGTTGACGTCCCACTTCCAAAAATGGCTGAGCAAAGTATTGTTTATTTAAGAATTTATGATTATCGAAGAATGGTAGGTGTGTTTATGGCAGCTACACAGAAATATACAGTGGAATAAAACGGTCGGTTTACCTGGTGCACACAGAAACCAACTGGCCTGTGAAGCCCATATGGACCTTTTTGTTTATATATATATATATATATATATATATATATATATATATATATATATAAAAGGTGTTTTCATAAATAAAAGCTGAATGTATAATGTACTATGAGTATTTGCTTTAAACATTTAAGCTGTTTGTGATGGAAACATAAACTAAAATCCTTGTTTGTACCAAAAGCTTGGAACGAACAAGCTTTAAGCTTCACCTTTTTATGCCGTTTTCAATCACTGAATAAACAGATACAACACTGCATTAAACTACACTGTTCAACCTGAACTTTCTGCACCACTTGATGTCAGTACAGGCAAACTTGTTCATGGCGAACGATTTTATATTCTCCCATTTAAAACGAGGCTGACACTCACAGTCTGCGGCAAATTACAAAGATTGAAGGTCAACCTAGCGCCAACGCTGCGCGCATTTTCTGCTGTCAGGGGGCAAAGACATATTATTGCATCAGTCTTGGTGCACGCACCCTCACGCCCTGTTCAATGCAGCAAGTATAAACCAAGCTTCAAGATAACAGTACTTATTACTTATAATCATTATTATCATTAATGAGCACCCTGATACTGCAGTAGTCATACATTGTGCAGCTCTTATTCAGTAGTTACCATTGCTGCACATAGAGGGGTGCTAATGCTGCTACTCAAACAAAAATACTCTGGTTATCTTAAACAAAAATAGATATATTTTTCACAACACCTAAGATATTTGAAATAAACATTTGTGTTTTTACTATGGAGTTTCCATGGGAGTTTGTAGGTTTTATTTAAAGCTTGTAGGCTTGCTTCTATTATGTATAACTATAACTGTATATAACTATTTTTACAGTCAGCTATTATTTTCCTCTGATCTCTATCATCACTTTGTCATTAAAAATAGCTCTTCAATCACTTATAATAAATATATTAACTTACTTATTTTAGTCTTAACATCTATGAATCTCCCTGTTTTGCATCTTGTTGCCACGATCCTATATTTTAACAGCTTTAGAAATTAGTCTGTACATTATAAAATCGAAATTCAACTGATTTGATGTATTTTAACAATATTATTTCTAGCAAAGTATGTACATTTTTCCTTCTAAAACATGATCACAACAATTAATTTCAGTAACGAATGAAACACTGAAATAAGCTGAGCATTAGCCGTTAGAAATCATCTGACTAAACTATAACCTCATTGGTTAAAGGCATCTGGCGTTAGCGCTGCAACAAAGTACACAAACACTGCTATAAAGACATCAGAGTAGTTTTGCAATTAAGCCACATGTTGGTGAACCAAGTGAATATTTCGTGTTTTTTTGTCTTAAAAGATAAAAAAATTAATTTTGTGTCAAAGAAAGGATTTTATCAAACATAAATATTTTTGCTATCCTTTTAACCATTACTGAAGCAGCAGTGAATCATGGGATAGGTTGAGCAGGCAACTAAGGCTTTACTGCCCTCTGCAGCCGCCTCAGTGAACTGCATGTGATTCATCCTGTCCATCATTGAGAATTACATGTTGAGAGCCTTGGTGCATGCTTATTTATTATTTTATTTATTATACATCATGTCAACAAATTGTTGCATACCTAAAAGCTCGCATTTTAAATATTTTTACAGATAATAAAGAAGCTTTGTAGGTCCATTAAACGAAGGATCTGTTGATGTAAAAAAAGAAAAACAACATTTACTTGTATTGTTGCTGAACAAAATGGGAAGACTTCCAGGTTTGTTCTGCAATTCATTTCATTTCCTAACAGCCTGAGCCTGAATTTATCTCTGATAGTTAAAGAATGTAGGTTTTAACACATCTGGGGACAGTTGATAGCCCATAATAGCCAGTATGACCTGTGAGATTCTGTCTCTTCACCATTAGCGGCTGGTCAATAGAGGGCGCTAGGGCGCCACCCCACAACCAATGACCCTGATTAAGACATACAAAAAAAGTAATTTTTTTAATAATTTAAATAAAAATGTAAAGTATTTCGAAATATATCTCTACATATGTTTTAGATGTGTAAGATAAATATTTAATCCTTAGTGACTAGTAAAGCGTCATTCCATTTTTCCTCGTATTGGTGACGTATTTCCGCCCTAGGGCGCAAAAACCTTTGCCCATTGACTCTCGTTAAAAGTTGTCCATGCGCAGCAACTCCTCTGCAATGCAGCAGTATAGGAGATACTGCTGCAGGTTATTCGCTTGGGGCGCAGGAGACCATGGACTCTTTATTGGTCCAATGTTTCAATTACAATAAACACAAGTAAATTACATACTTATACTCACAAACAACAACCCAAAATAAAAAAAACAAGACATAAATCCACCCCCTTAAAAACTGAGAATAAGCATTTCATTATTTACACAACATAAAACATCTCCACCTCCCCAAATAGAAATAAAGTCATTCAGATCTGACACTTTTCTATAATAAGCAAACTCTGTCCTAATACGTGCCGCCCCAGGCCTCTGAACATCAGTTCAACATCTACTGAACCTGCCTCCTTCATTTTATTTCTCCTGGTGACGTTTATCTCTGCCTGACCGCGCAGGAGAGCTGTGCCCCGAGGTGACAGGAAGTGTATTTGCTCACCACCTCTCGCCACAGTGCAGACGTTTTGCAGGTGATTGACAGGTCGAGTCGCAGGAGTTGGAGATGCATTGGAGAGAGAGAGAGAGAAATGGCGCTAGAAACATCCTTTTCCAGGACCTGGTTTAGCAAGAAGTCTTGGGTAGCAGCATGTAGCTTTATTCTGCTTCCCTGCCTCCTTTTTCAAACGTCTGACTCAGCGTGGATAAGGACAGCTAGGACTGATTTAAAGCACTTTTTAGAAAAAACAAAGAAGAATGAACAATCTGGGATTCACGTGGAAAATAATAGAATATAGTCTACTTTTTCTAGATGTTTGTTTATTTGCATAGTTGCTCATAAATAAACTCTTTGTTAGAAAATAGTTTTTATATATAAAAAAAATATAAAGCTGACTAATAGCTTCTCCATTATTAAACTGGTACATTATTTCTTTAGGTTTGTGACACAATATTGGACCATGCAAAACACAGATTTACCTTCAGAAAGCCTCAGAAGAACAAGATTTATGGACAAAAAGAAAACCTGTTCATGAAATTATGTTTTTTCTTTATATTGTTTTTTGTTGGTATTCATATAAATATACTGGTGTGATAACTTAGTTTACGTTTGGTTTTTGGTATACATCTATTTTGAATTTATAACTCCCCCAGCCGCCACTGCTCTTCACTTATCTGTAATGTCGTTCCCTTTACTGTACAGCAGCAGGATGTGTTGGTTCTGTAATAATAAACCCATTGACTGTAAAACTGAAGTCGGTTAAGCCACTTTATGAGAACCAGAAGTGATGAAGCAACATGACGCAGGTTAGAAGTTCATCACTTTCTACGTCATTTATTACCAAAGGCTGAGTCAGATGAGTCTCACTTACAGGGCTCGATGTGAACATCGCCCGATCCCCCGGGGGAAGTAGTTTTTATTGTTGGGAGAGTACAAATTTCATTGCATTTGCCCTCAAAAAAAAAATTTATTAATCACTCAAAATTAAAATCACAAAAATTCGATGAAAACGACCCACAAGCGTTGCCGGCGCAATTTTTGTTGTTTTGTACACATTCTCGCGTGATTTAAAAAAGCCGCGTGATTTTTCGCTAGATGGCGTGATTCAGCTCTTGGGGAGAGAATTCTGCAGAGCAGCAGCTGGATGATGAACTTAATCTATACTATAATACACGCTAGATTAAAAATGATCAGTCAGGGATTAGGAAAATAATAATAATAACTGTATGTGCACAGTGTAAATATTTCTATCATATGGCAGTCTTCTCTACAGTGATGCAGGTCATACATTAAAAAATGTTCATTAAATTTTTTTCTCTTAGACATTGGAGCGGTGCATTTAAATGTTATAGAGCTAAACATGTTAAATTGGTGAGTAGTAGTAGTGTAAGTTTTTAACCTGTCACATTGTAATTTATATTTTTCCAAGCACACAACAGTATAAAGCAAAGTTTAGTTTGAAAAGAATGCAGGAAGGATTGAAAAGCATGTTAACACGGTAATGTAGGCTTGAGAACCTGGAAACTTAAACAATACTGAATTACAAAAAAAACATTTAAAAAACAAACATGTTTCATTGATATATATACAAAAATGAATATTAGGAACTATATTTATGAAACATTATACTGGGCAAGTAAAAATTGTTTCTGGGCAAATGAAATGTGAAAGTCACTTGCCCAAAGGGCAGGGGGTAAAAATTCTTAACGTCAACCCCTGACTTATGTTTTCAACTTTCTGGGTGACGTTGGTGTGTTTTGAGTCAATGTAAATAAATAAATAAATAAATAGATAAAACATAGCATAGAATCATAAAACCAATAATAAAGATGCTGCTTCCAGAGTCTGGGTCCTGCCACTGAGAAAGCAAACCACTACAGTGTTTGGACCTAGGTTCTTGGTATATGTAAGAGAAACTGAGGACCTCAAAACCTAATGTTTAAAAAAACAAAAGTTTTATTTAAAAAGAAAATAAAAAAAACAGGAAACCAATATAAAAAAGTGTGCTGATCTCATTAGAGGGCGTTTGATGGAAGACTTCTAACCATCGTCTGATAAACTCAGATCTCCATGTTCCTGCTGGGTGATGAGTCGTTTACTGCTGGTTTGGTTTCAGGCCTTGGAGGAGTACGGGAACCAGGAGGCGTCTGAGCAGAGCAGCAGCGAGGTGGACGCCAAGATGGAGGTGGCCAGGCAGAGTCTTCGGAGGGCAGAGGTAACGGAGCTGAATCTTCTCATTATCTACCTCCTGCATAGAACCGATGAGGTTACACGCTGAAGGCCTCCTCATTCCTTTCATATCCATGAATAAAAACAATCATAGTTAATTAATAAGGAATAGTTTTAAAGCTGAAACAAACTAATTCTGCTCTTATTCACCATCAGACTGTGAAAGCAAAGGCCGAGGCCCGGCTGGACCTGCTGCGGCAGGCGGGAGTCGCCGTGGAAACGTGGCTGAAGAGTGCAATGAACCAGGTTATGGAGGAGCTGGAGAACGAACGCTGGAACAACCTCAGCTCCCATGATCCTTCACTCTCTGTAAGATCCCAAGTCGTTACGCTATGTAGCAAACAGTTGAGGTTGAGTCAGTTTAACTGGAGTCAAAAATCAAGCATCTTAAGCAAAAGTTAAAAGACGTAATTATTTTAGGGAACGGCTGATCTGGAGCGGGAGGATGAGGAGATGGAGGACAGCAGTGAGGTGTTGGATGACAGCAGCTCCAGTCCTTCAAGCACCCTGAAAAACTATCCGCTGACCTGCAAAGTGCTTTACTCCTACAAGGTAACGGCCAGCAGCCAGGCAGAGCCAGCTAAACGGAAAAGATGAGGTTGCTCTTTAGTTTGGTTGTCTGAGAACTGGTGCGTTGTCTGCAGGCGTCTCAGCCTGATGAGCTGACCATAGAGGAGCAGGAGATCCTGGAGGTCATCGATGATGGTGACATGGAGGACTGGGTCAAGGTAAGCTGCTGCTACACATGCATGTATAGACACATCCAAACATCTGTACACTCCTGTTAAATTCCAGGTTTCTGTCGTATTAAAAGGGGAAGCTGATAATTCCAGGGAACAAGACATCGACAAAAATGTTGAATTGTCACATTCTTAAATTAATGTTTTGTTGCGGCAGCAGCCTAAAGCCCCCGTCACACCTTGATGGTTTAGACCATCGTATGCCTGACGCACGAAAAATCTGGCAAAAAGCTGACATACGGGGTTCCTGGCGAGCAAGCAATGGAGTAGGTTGTGAGGAGCATGCTCTGCATAATTTAGTTTTAAAAGGCTGTTTTTATTTGACTTATGTACTGAAATTCTGAAGTGTATGTACATCCAAAGCCTATACGTATCATTTGAGCCTTCTCTCACAAAGATAAATGGCGAATAACCTGTGCAAATACAAGTTTAAACCCACGCCTGATATTGCAGCTAGCAAAGTTAGCGCTGCAGTACCTAGCACACCTAGCACCACCTCTAGCATGTCTGCCGAGGAGTTGAACAAGGGACCAAAGGGGAGACCTGAATCAGCCCCGACTAGGGGTGTAAATAATAATCGTTTTGTATTGATGCATCGATCCAACAGCCGACGATCCGATGCATCGACACGTCCGCAAGAGAATCGATTCATGTTTTTTTTTTTCCCTCTGGCCTATTTTTATCCATTTGCTCCTGGGCGTAATTCTCCTCCCGTGCTGCGGTGGCGCTAAACCTATTGTGCCCTCCTACCTCGCTTCCTGGTTATACTCTTACAGCAGTGTGTTGCAGTGAGCTTGATGCAGACATTTTTAAATTATAAATATTGAAGCGTGGTCTGTGCTACACGCTGTGGGTCTAGATACGGCCGAGGCGGCGAGGAAGTGGGGGCGAGTTTAGACGACGGAGGGACATGAGGGCCAAAAAGAGCGGAGATCCAGGTGGAAAAAGGGTCCCAGCGTTCTCGTGCACCTCGCTCTTCTAGCGGGTCAAACTTCACGAGTTGTTTTCCGCAATTTCGGTCATAAAAACAAAACAAGCCGACCTCCTGTCTGCGGTCAGCTACAATTTGGGAGAGGAGCAGCGGAGCGTCTCTCAAGGGGGCGGGACGTCGACACTCTGGAGCCGAGGTATTGCATTGCACTCATTGCACTGAAATAGTGCAGCATTTTTGCAGTATTTTTTGATGCAACTTTTCTACTTCTGTTATTTGCTGTTGTTTCTAAAAAAAAAAATGCATAACGATATTACAGCTTTCATTGATTTATTTCAAACTTGACACTTTGTTTGGCCTGTAAGGTGTAAAAAAATAATAATAAAAAAAAAAAATGTAACCGATTAATCAAATCAAATCGAATCGGGGTGTATTCTTGAGTATCGAAAATAATCGAATCGTTGGGTCAGGAAATCGATACTGAATCGAATCGCCATGATGAATGTGATTTACACCCCTAGCCCCGACAGACCATCAGCGATGACCTCTTCCAAAATGAGCTTGCAACGGTAATAGCTAAGGAGTTTGAAGGGATTAAAGATGAGCTATTGCTAACATCTCGATCGGAGATTGCTAGCTGTACTGCAACATTTCTGGCTAAGGTTATGGATCCCACACTCTTTTCACTGGAGTAATACACATTGTCATATTTTAACTGTCCTTAATGATGCAACAGGAGGGTTGTTCGAGGGGTTAAAGGGGGGAAATTGTTCTGATGTACTTGAAATTGTATTTTTCTTGACTGAATGCTTAATAAAAATACTTTGGAGAAAAAAGAAAAAAAGCTGACATACGTATGAATTATGAGCACGCTGAAATACGCTTTAACATGCTGGAACACACTGGCACATGTCAACATACGGCAAACACGTATGCCAGCGTATGCCATATGTGGGTCGTAAGCTACTGGTAAGTTATCTGATCGTTGACATACGTTAAGTGTAGGTTACTCATTAAGTTTTGGTGTCTAGCTTATCCAGAAACTTCTGCATAACTTATCAAGAACTTCTCTCCAACGCATCTTAACGTATCTAACGTGTTCCAGACGAGCGCTGAACGTGTTTCTGACTTCCAGCTACTGTTTAATGGCGTATTGGCAGCGTTTTCCTGGCTTCCTAGCAGACATGATGCTGAATCTGCTGCGACTGCAAACCTTCTTTCTTTCTTATTCTTTATATTTATCCTTATTTTTTTGTTAGGCAGTAAACAGCAGCTGGGTTAATACCACTATCAAAGAAATCTTTTTATGCTGACCAGGCGCCTCTAGGCGCATCGCTGCTCCCCTCAGGACACTGGCTGCTGCATCATTTCATGGGTATTATGCTGCGGTGGATTATGCATAAGTTAGGTTGTCGTTGGACATAAGTTCTGGACTCGTGAATACTCTATAAGGCCAAAATTGAAAAAATATGTTGGAGATTGGCCTGTTTTTCAGTGTAGTCCTGTTTCTCTGACTGTGACTAACTGGATGTACTCTCTTCATCCTCTCACATGGGAGCTGGCTTGGAGCTCGTCTGCCTGGCTGTGTGTTTCCTGGATGGCGCTGCCTTTTACAGTTGCTTTTTGTATCTATGCTTCTTTTTCTATGTCTGCTTCTGTCTCCTTGAACCCCAGTCGGCCTCAGCAGATGGGCGCTCACACTGAGCCTGGTTCTTCTGGAGGTTTCCTTCTGTTCAAAGGGAGTTTTTCCTCTCCACTGTCGCTACAAGCATGCTTAGTGTGAGGGATTGCTGAAGAGTCAATAAGTCAATGCAATCAGCTGGTTTTCATTAGATAGAAAACTTTGAATCAATCTGACTGGATGATCTGGTGAACTGGAAAGTGCCTTGAGATGACAGACTTCTGGATGTTTCCTTCAGGTTAAGCCTAGTTGTGTTTCACATAAAATGATTCCACTTTAAAAAGGAGGAACTGCAGTTTATCTGTTCAGTGTAATAACATATGTTATAGATGCATAAACACATTGAGGCATATCTGGATATCTGTCTATTTATGGATTTGTTCAGGCCAGGAATCGCAGTGGACAGGTTGGTTACGTCCCGGAGAAATACCTGCAGCTTCCGTCCTGCAACAGCCTGCTGAGCATGCTGCAGTCTCTGGCCTCGCTTGACGCCCGCTCCCATTCCTCCAGCAACTCCACAGAACCTGAGACTGAGCTCTCAGCCAGCTCTGTCAACGGAGACTCTGGCGGTAAGGGTCACCTGCATTAGATAAAGGCCAACGCTGTGCACCTACAACTACAGTAAAAATCAGTTTACTAGTTAAAATCTTCCTCCTCTATTTCAGTGTCATTTGCCAAGGCTCTGTACGACTACGCAGGACAGACGGACGAAGAGCTTTCGTTTCCTGAAGGCGCGATCATCCGTATCCTGAGCAGAGAGACTCACGAGGATGATGGTTTCTGGGAGGGAGAGTTTAACGGCGTCGTCGGAGTGTTTCCTGCTGTTCTGGTGGAAGATCTAACCGGCGTTAACGAAAACGGAGACGGACAGAAAGAAGGCAGCACACAAGTATGTCGGTGATGCAAAACTAGCATTGCAGCTTTGTTTGTTTGAGCAGTTTCCACCATTCATGCTTTCCTCTGCTCTTTAAGGCTTCTCCCTCCACCGCGCCTCTGTGCGATCGCTCCCCCTGCAGTCCCTTTCAGTTGGCACCGCTCCACAGCAGCCCGCTTCAGACGCCCACCACACCCTCCTCTGGATCCAGCCCCTGCAGCGCCGCGACCTCTCCAGTAGGCCGGCCGCCCTCCTACCACAACGGACACCACCGGCCTCCTCCGGCGCCTCACAAGAGCCCGTATCACAGTACGACGCGCTGCTTCAAACACTGAGCTCAGACCAATGAGAGATAAATAATCAGAGTTCTCGTTTCTTCCTTTAGGTCCAGTTCAAGGATCCTCTCAGCCTCCTAAATATCCAGAGGGCGGAGCTGGCAGCATCAGACCTGTAAGCAACAGTTTAATGATGATTACTACCACACGATGGCGCTAAAACATCCCTGCGGGGCCTTTTGACCTTGTCAGAACTCTAGAGAATCTGACTCCATTCAGTTATTTAATTCTGATGTTTTAGACTAAGAACACTTTAAAAAGTTACGGAACACCGACCCAAGAGCAATAAAAATTAAATAATCTGGTCCTGATCAGATTGTTGCTCAAATATCTTAATCATTATATTTCAATCTTGCCTTGTGTCAAGTTCTTGTGGCCATCTTTATCTGCAATAACTGTAATTTTAGCAAACTCTTGTTTTTTGGCAAAGGAAATGGGGTCCATTCTAGTTAGTTTTTTTCAGGTTCCTGCGCAGCTTTCTGAAGGTCCTACCAAACCATTCCAATCAGTTGACTCTTAAACACGTTGGTATGGCGGGGAGTTCGTGGCTAACTTAACTCTGACCCCTCCAGGTTGGACAGAGTTGACGGCCGTTTCTCGATATGTGTAGTTGTGCGTTCTCATGTGCTTGTTTGCTTGTGAAACATCATCCTCCTCAAAGTCCCCAGATGTTGTTCTGGCTCCTCCCTCTTTACCCAGCATGCATCAGAGCAGACTTGTCCGTTCTTGAAATTGTCAGCTGTCCCAGCATGCACTGCGGCAGCAGCAGCTTCCAGGTTAGCGCTCACAGAGCTCAGAGTATTAAGTTAAAAGTTCCCTTTTCTGTTGTCGTTCTATTAAAGTGCGTTTTTAGATCATTTGAGGTGAGAACATTATACTTTATGCATCACTATATGGAACATTTACTGATTTTAATGTTATTTAAGAAAACTAAATAAAAAAGTTCAGGGGCGTGCAGGTGGGGCAGTGGTTAGCGCGCACGACCAATTTACAGAGACCTTAGTCCTCAATGTGGCCGACCCGGGTTCGAATTTAACCTGTGGTCCTTTGCCGCATGTCTCTCCCCCTCTCTCATACCCCCTTCCCGTCGGCCTACTTTTAGTAAAAGGAGCCACTAGTGCCCTAAAAAAAGAAGAAAATAAATGTTCCCTTGTTGAGAGGACAGCAGTCCTCCAAGGCTAACAGCAGCCAGGGCTAACGTTAGCCCGTCTGCAGCAGCCCTCTCTGCATAGCCCTTAAGGACCGCTGGCTCTGATGGAGGTTTTTTTTGTTTTATTTGGCAAAATGTTCCTTTGATTTGTTTTTGTCTGACTGTGTTAATTATTATTTCCCCAATAAATGAAAAAGTAAGAATTTATTATTATCTAGAGACTATTAATAACAGGAGGTGAGATGCAGACTTGTGGTGAAGTCACGAGTCTCCACACTTCTTCTCTTCTGTTCCAGTTGTCCCATATTTATGCTGCAGGCTCCTGTTCTCTCCAAGTCCAGACTTTCCTGTGTTCTTGGCGAGGACACAAGTCCGTACTTGCGTTCTCGTGAATTCTTTCAGTCGGTCAAACATGTTGGTGGGCATCATGGCTGAACATCTTCTGTTTGTAGGTGTTTTAGTTTGCACAGAAGCTGCTTTTTTAAACCAAAGTCATGCAGCCATGTTCTCACTAGAAAGAAAGGAGACTTCCTTTTTGGATCATGGCATACGTCACACATGTTCTCCGTTTTCTTATTGTCCAGTCCTGAACTCTGACCTTTAGCATGCTTAATGAGGCCTCAGAAAACAGCAGCTGACTGGTACCTTTGTGTCTTCTTTCATTAGCAGCTAAGGTTTACTTTGTTTTTCATGCACTGCTTCTCCTTTTTTTTATTAGTTTGTATCCAATAAAGTATAACTATGTCATTTATCCCCTTTGAGTTAAAATTTGAATCATGTTCCAACCTTGTAAAAACCCAATCATTTGATTAACTGAGAAGAAGGTGAACTTTCTGAGTGGATTGTTGGGTGTTTGCAGGTCCGTGCGGCTCCTCCTCCCCCAAAGCAGCATCCTAGAGGCCAGGTGAAGCGCCGCGAGGAGGTGGAGATCACGCTGGTCTGAAACCGGCCCAACAAGCACCCCCAAAGGAAACCCAGAGAACACTTAAAGGCCCCCTGAGGAGGCCTGGAGGAAGGAGAGGCCCCTGCGCTCAAAACCTCATAGGAACGTGGCGCCGCAGAGGAATAATGTGCCTTTATCGTCTGTTTTCCCCGTTTGATTTACATCGTCCAAGAAAATAGAGCTGAGTGCAGCCTCAGCTGTCTGATCTGGATCTTAAACATCTATGTTTCCAAAAAGATTTCTTTCTCCCAGTGAAAATGGGTAAAGCTGACATAAAAAGGGAACTCATCATCAGGGGATCGGCGCCGTCGTTTGCACTTTAGATATTTTTAAATCAAGCTGACTTCTATGGATGATTAGCTCACCATAAACACAGAAACACATCTAAAGCGGTCAGTTGGGATGCTGCGTCTTCTCACTACGTATTTTACTTCTAGAAATAATCTCCTGTTCTCGGATGAGCCTGATCAGATCCAGATTAGGATGAGCTCTATCAGAACGCTAACGTCCACTTAAACAGTTAACTAATGACATTTAAACTTCAGATTTAACCTCAAAATTGTCTTTCAAGGTCATAACTTTATTTTAAACATTTAATCTCTTTGATTTTTTTAATTACTTTTAAAAATTAAATCCATTCTTAGCAGAACTGCTCTTGATTTGACTTAAAAACTCAGAGACAGGTTTTCCTCTTCTCACCAAGAAACTAGATTAACTCGATTAACTAAAATTAATTCACTGTTTGATCACTTCTTGCCTTTATATTTATTTGGTCGAAAAAATAAACTAGGAAATGAGTTGTTTTATTGATGTTTAGAGGTGCATCAATCAGGTTTTTTTTTATGCTGATAACATTAATTTAACCGTTCTGAAGGGATTTTTCAGCAGCTCTGAATCTTTCTGAAAATTTAAAGATTTTTTAAATTATAAATTCATAGGCATTACATTTCATGTTTTAGTTGGGAGTCTTTTAGTTTGTTGACCCGAATTACAACCGGGAAGTTTTTTTTTTTGTAGCTGCGGGGCTTTGCTCAGAGCAATGGTTTTGATCATTTCTAACGATGATGTTTATGCAGTGACTGAGCCGCCGAGGTTTCAGCTCCCCGTTACGCCACAGATCACCAGCAGTCAGCTCTCATGATCAAAACTAAAAGCCTGTTGTCTGCACGCCTGATCCCGACTCCAGCCTGGGCGAGGCCGGTCCTCTCCGCCTTCAAAACGCGTAGCTGAAAGCAGTTACACCAACAAGGGAAAAGTGGCAATTCTGTGTGTTTTCTCAGTAGAAATGATTCAAATGACCTTGTTTTGTTTTTTTTAAACCCTTATCACTTTAGTTTGGATCTAAGGAAACCAGTAGTGTAAACACACAGTGTAACGTTGTTGTTGTTTGTGTCTTAATGTGCAGATTAATGTTTTTTATATCATTCAGGGTTCCTGCTCAGTCTAACAACACTCAGTGTTTCCCATCTGGAAATGTATGGAGATAATCTTAGTATTTCCAGATTTCTATCCCTAAATGTCGTCCCTCTATCAGTGTTTCCTCCCATTCCCACCTATATCCTCATGTCCCTCCTCCCTCTCCCTCCCTCCTCCCAACCTTTTTTAGGTCTGTCTTTTCTCCGATGTCTCCTGCCTCCATTTCTAAATTTTACTTCCTCTCTTGTTCTTCCTTCCCTCCTTGTCGTTGCTTCCATCTTTCCTTGTATCCTCCAATCCATCCTTTTGGCTTACCTCTCTTTTCCTCTTCCTTCCTTCCTTCCTTCCTTCCTTCCTTAGTCCCTTCCTTACTCCCCTCCTTCCTTCCTTAGTCCCTTCCTTCCTTCCTTACTCCCTTCCTTCCTTAATCCCTTCCTTCCTTACTCCATTCCTTTCTTCCTTACTCCCTTCCTTCTTTACTCCCTTCCTTCCTTACTCCCTTCCTTAGTCCCTTCCTTCCTTCCTTACTCCCTTCCTTCCTTAGTCCCTTCCTTCTTTACTCCCCTCCTTACTCCCTTCCGTACTCCCTTCCTTCATTCCTTAGTCCCTTCCTTCCTTCCTTTCTTACTCCCTTCCTTTCTTCCTTACTCCCTTCCTTCATTCCTTAGTCCCTTCCTTCCTTCCTTCCTTACTCCCTTCCTTCATTCCTTAGTCCCTTCCTTTCTTCCTTACTCCCTTCCTTCATTCCTTAGTCCCTTCCTTCCTTACTCCCTTCCTTCCATGTATAAAGCCCATCCCTGATGGATATAAATATTTTGCATAAACTATTTTAATTTTAACAAACATATAGGAATAAAAACTCTGGAGATTTGCTTCTGGAATGTTTTTTTTTTTTGTTAATAACTGTTTAGGAACCCTGCAGATTATAGAGCGTTTGGTTCAGTGTGGCTTTACACTGAAGTCTGGCAGTTTCAACGCGCCTTTGACCTTTTTAAGGAGGAAACCATCTGGAGCTGCTAGCTGTCCTGTTTCATAGTGAAGCACTTTTTTTTTTTCATTTCTTCTGGTTGCCTCTCAGTATTGTTGATGTTTGAGGTTTGTTTACCAGCTGTATTCTTATAAATATGTTTATTTTATCAGCTCTTTCTGTTATTTAGCCTTAAATAGTCACCATAGTGTCTTTACAGCTTCTGTTTTTAAAACATGAATAGTTTACAGAGAACTTGGAGATGGATATCTGTAAACATCTTAGCATTTTCAGTTTTATTAGATTTAAATACCTTTTTCTTAGCAGTAGACTAATTAGATCAGAGGGAAAGAGATATCTGTCAGCCTTGTTGCTGTGTTCTCGTTGATCTCCTTGAGATCTGAATGACATCAAACTTATTTTTGAAGTTTGCATTTACCCTGTTGTATTGAGAAATAATCGGACTGAAGTCTCGTTTCCATCTGAGATGTTTTAAACCTGCTACTGGTCCTGATTTAACTCCAACTTGAAGCTGAAGTTCAGTGATTAAATTCTCACATTTCCTGTCGGCTCTGCAAAGTCTGCAAAGCTTCAGATTTACACGCCAGTGGATGTTTGACTGTATTTATTGTGTACAAATAAATGTGAAATAAAAATAGCCTAAGGGAAATAACCAAGAGTCCACTGTTTTTTTTTTTTTTTGCTTTGCTTTGAAGCTAAGCTAGTGGTTCCTAGAATTTCTAAAAGTAGAATGGGAGGCAGATCTTTTAGTTATCAGGCTGTTGCCTAGAGCCCCAAGTTCCTGGGGGCCCCATAAAACTCTGTTTACAAGTACAGTTAATACAACTGTTCCTTATTTGTGCACATTAATTATATTTTTGATAAAAATCCTTTTGCTAAAATGCCATCAGAACGCTTATAATATTAAGTGTGTCTCAGCCCCTCCCCTTCAGTGTCCACCATATTGGATCAGTCCATTTGCTGCACATGTTCAGAAAGGTCCAAACAGACAGCAGCAAACCATTTGAAAACAAACAATGCAAAGAGCAGTGTTGCCAACTTAGCGCTTTAGTCGCTATATTTAGCCACTTTTCAGACCCCTCTAGCACTTTGATTTCTAAAAAGCTCCTAGCGCCAAATCTAGAGACTTTTTCTGCTACCGGAGACTTTGGAGACAACATCTAAAAGCAGCGAACTCTGCTCTCCAGAGCAAGTAGATTGGTAACCCCGCCTCCTGCTCTCCTCTATCTTGTCTGCTGTCATGATTCATGCAGCTATTATTTCATCTAAATGAAAAATGGAGAACAGATAAGCAGATCATGGCTTGTCTACAGTGAAAAGAAGGACTGGGTTATTTACTTTGGCCTTTTTGGAAACACAGGAAGGAGCAATCAGCTAAGTGAGCTTAGTGCTTGGAAAAAATCTTTCATTCCTTTAGAGACAGCATGAAAAGTCAGCTGAGTACAAAACATAGAGAGGAAAACAAGAAGAAAAGGGACAAGAAGAGAGGGACACAACCTAGAACAGATAATGGATGTCTATTCTATTAACATTTCTCTGTGTAGAATGGGTCTGTTTTATGTGTTGTTTTCTCAATTCAGAGGGCCCCAAATTTCCTAAATCCGCCTCTGCTCAGGGCTTGTTGCTGCCTCCCAGTGGCCGAAAATATTAATAATCTTAAATGTGACTATTAGTTTAGCTATTCTAGTGTTTATTTTTTTGAAGTCAATATTCTAATTCATATTTGACTACAATATCATTATTCATTTAATAAATTTTAAGAAAAAAAATGATGGTGGAGTTGGGGCCCACTTCTCCAGTGACCTTTCAAGGGTCAAACTCTCAACGCCATGTAGAGATTCATCAGAATTTACTCTATGTAGTTAAATATGTATAGTTTAGAGAATCATTATTTATTCTGAAAACGCAGAGTGAAAACAAAAACAAAACATGACTTTACATAATTGCAATTAAATGTCATAAGAAATTTAGCACTGGGTTTACACGGTTGGAAATGAGGAAGCATAAATTAAATTCATAAAAATATATATAGAACTTTGAAAAAAAATCTGTGATTTTCGTATATTTTGCTACATTTCTGAGGAGTCATAAAATCCCTAACATCAATAAATGAATGAATAATTATAAATAATTGAAGAGAATACAAATATTCATTATTTACCCCAGACAATGATGTCAGACAGAAAGCCACAAGAATAAACCGCTCTAAAAATAAATAAAAAAATGTCTTAAAAGTAAATTTATGTAAAATTCTACATCTAAATATGACAAAATGCATACTTAGATTATTTATACAAGATAAATAGTAGTAAAAAAACAACAAAAATCATTCACGAATTAAGCAATTAACGTATTGTAAATAAAACAAATAATTTAATAAAATAAATAAATATATAACGAATAAAAAAATAAAACCTGTAAACATTAAATATCACCCTGTTTCATGTGCTTGTTCCGGTGTTGTTTTAATTTGTAGGAGCACCGGAAATAGCGCCCGCGCTCTCCGCTAGGGCTTGAAATTGATGTGGAAAGATGGCTGCTTCGGCGGCAACGGCGAGTTCTCCCCCCGGTTTGTGTCCAAATTACGCCGTGATTTGCTCATTCCTTGAGCGCTACGGAGCGCTGTTGGACTTACCGGAGCTCACCTTCCCTCAGCTGGAGAGATACCTGCAGGACACATCTTCAGGTAGGGCAGGGAAGCAGGCAAGCAGGAGGCTCCAGCGGAGAGGCTCCAGCCTTGCATTGATGATGATGGGACTGAGCTAACGTGCTAAGGGCTAACGTTAGCTGTTATTGTGTGGATTTTTTTAACCTTCGTGTTTACTTAAACACAAGTTAACTATCTCCCATCCCCGCTCTTCAAGATTTTAGACGTTTTCATGCAAATTTTGATCAAGATTTGAACACAAAAATGGCGATTTATTCGATGGTTTCTGTCACTTTTTAGCTTTTGAATTGAGCTTAATTTTTTCCCTGCCTTTATCTGCTTCTCGTGCAACAACACAAGCATAAATGTGCGTTTAAAACTGCTTGCGGGTTATTGGGCATGATAAGAGTTTAAGCAACGAGTCGTGTAACACTGTATGGTGCTAGTAAATCCGTCGGATTGCTACGAAGACGTCAGAATAAGCACTTTATTTACAGTTAAATGTATTCTCAGGTGGTGGATAGCTGACCTGATGCTAAGTTAGCCGCACGTTTGACGACATCCGGCTGAAGCTTTCAAAATAAAACTAACTTAGACGCCTGAGCAAACAGCTTATCGTCTTCTTTGCCATTCACGTTTAACATGGAGCAAATACTTGAATTATATGAATAACATTTAATTGTACAAATTCTGCTCATCTATTTTTAAATAGTTTTTTAAGTCGTAAAAATGTCGTGGTCTTTGTCTTCCGGTGCTTATTGAGGCTAACTTGACGCTTTTCGTGCGCTTCCTATTTGAAAAGCTGATTGGGATTTAATTTCTGATTCTCATTAAAGTTTGCTGATTTTCTCTTGGAGCAACTTGGTTAAAAGCTTTTATTTTTTATTTAAATTGACTGTAGTTTAGTCATATATAGACGAAATATGATGCATTTTGTCTCAGTGGCGTGATGTGTCAATTAGATGAATTTCATTTTCATTCTAAGAAGCTAGTTTTTAAATACTGGCATGTCATGGCAATACATCTTCTAAAGGGGGCGCTATAGTACGATATAATACATTTAAATGCAACAGGTAAAGAAAACCAAATGCCTTCATCACCTGCTGTGAAAATATAGTTTCAACTTCTGATTTTTCTGAATGGTTTAAAAGGATGGATTATCCTATTTTTAAATTTACTCAAGATTTTAAAAAAATGTAGCTTTGAGTAAAGTTGCTTTATTTAATTTATCATTCTTTTTGTTTGAATCAATATATTAATCTCGTTTTTTATGCTTTAATGTATATATATATATATATATATATATATATATATATATATATATATATATAGGGCTGAAACTAATTAATAGGATTAATTGATTATTGATTTATCAATTAATTCAGTGATCGATTTAATTATCAACTGCAGTATAGAAACTCTAAAACATAAAAATGAAGGAGTGGTGACCCACTCAAAGCAGTTTATTACCATTTTCCATAAAACGTGATAAATATGCTGTAGTGGCAAACTTTTAGCTTCAGTGTGTTTAAATTGTATAATCTGTAAATCTGTATGAAATCTTTAAGGAACCTTTTGCTGTCCAATTATTAATAGATCAGTCAAATATTAAACAGATTAATTGATTTAGCGCTGCAAATCAAAATAATTTTGCAAATCGATTAATCTATCGATTACATTGTTGGATTGTTTAATTAATAATCAGATAGCCAAAGGTTCCTTAAAAAAGATTTTTTACAAAATAAAACCAAGTGACACCAAAACTTTTCCACTTGAGAAGTTCTAGATAGAACATATTGGCAGACAAAAAAAGTTTTTGTTTTTTTATATTACATGCAAAATCTTTTATTTTTTATTTTTTTTACAGTTCTGATATAATTCCTTCTCTAAGTGGGTCGCTCTGTCAGCTAAAGGCATATTTAACTGTCTTTATACTCCAGTTTACGATTAATTGATTACTAAATTATTTCAATTATCCATTAAACTGATTTTTTCAGCCCTAAATTTAATTAAATGGAAATTAAAAATATGTTTTTCAAATATTATTAACCTGCAAATAAACGTATATATTATATGTTTATTTATTATATATTATATTTTCCTATTATAATTTTGTCTTGGTTTGGTTTGCTTCTCCTTCATCTGATTTGCTTTTCCCCTCCAATATTTTACTGATGAACAATTAATTAGCGTCTATAATGTGAATTGGGTTTAAACTGACACGGTTTATTAAAAGGCTGATTTCTATTATTTTCGGATCAGTCAACCGATCAGTGTGCTGCTGATACTGCTTCATTTTCCTTTATTTATATGATAAAAATGACAATGATGACAAACATTTAACAACAATCTGTCTAAACAAACAAATATTTAATAGCATATCAAAAAGAAAGCATTAATATTAGCAAATGAAGGGAGCAAATCAAGGCATATCTGCTGAATGTATTAATATATGGGTAAACAGACTTTAAATAGATTTTAAAATACTTCTGTTATTCTATAAATCTCTGAATGGCTTAGCACCTAAATACATCACAGACTTGCTATCAGTGTATCAACGCCATCAGCTGATTTATTGAAGGTTTTAATTGGTGTGCGGGAAGATGCTGACATACGGGGTTTAACTACATTCCTCTGCTCCATTTTCACTACCCTTTTGAAACCTTGCTAAGATCAGTCCGAGCACGGTAACCGAGATAACTGTTGAATGTAAATAACACGCAGACTGAACCAGACCGCGCTAACGTGGAGCTAGTTCATCAGTAGGGCTCGGCGTGGTTCAGTTCTGGCTCGGTGCTCAGATAACAATGAGAGCATGAGCAGGCCACGGTTCGGTTCACGGTTTCGTGGTCACAGTTTTCGGTTCGGTATATGTTGATTTTTAGCCTGACATGTTGGTCGTGTTGCTGTTAGCATAAACAAAACGTGTTGCACAATGCTTGCACACTGTTGCACTTTTATCCACAACTTTCTTTCCGCCGTCATCGTAGGTCACTCTAAATGCAAAGTGGTCCCATACAGCAGACCTATAAAGTGCTGCTGGCGCGTCTTCCAGCTCATGTTCTTTCCCACTCGCCATACCCACACAATTCTCCACAACAACTGATTTTTTTCTGCCACACCCGGCTACGCTGCTTCGCTTCTTCTTCTTCTTGTTTACTACTGGAGGTGGCTTTGGTCGCAGTACTGCCACCTTCTGCTCTGGAGTGTAAACACTTCGCCTATGAGAAAAAGGAGCAGCGCAGGAACCAAACGCAACACACGCGAATCGAACCGAACGGTTCGGACGGTTTTCAGAAACTGTTCCATCCCTAGTAAACGTTTATAAGGGCCCGAGCTCTGCACGGTTAACTGATCCAAACTCGGTCTGAACTCGGCACGCTTTGGTTTCAGAGGGGGAGTGGAAATGGGGCTTTCGTTTTGCAGCAGATTTCCATTAGGTGGTGGAATAAATTTGTGCTTCTTCCTTTTGCAGCAATGGTTTTTGTGGTACGTCTGACAAATTACCGCCTTTTGTTCGTCGTCCTCGACGTTGAATACAAACCACTGCCTTATATTGCTTAGCTAAAACACCTGTAGCCGTGTTTCATTTGCCGGTTGCTGTAATTTGTTCAGAGGAAACGTTTATGATGCATTCACAGTGTGTTGGTAAAAATAAAACCGGTACCCAAAGGGTGAAACAGTCATTTAAACTATTGTGCATGGGGAAACTCAACCTACATCGAGTATATCTGATATATCGCTGACCCTTACCTCAAGGATATTACTGGATTTGGACCTGATTTAGGTAAAGTATTCACTAAAAGAAACAAAACTTTCCACTAAATTTGACCTTCAAGTTTCTTCCACCGTGGAAAAATCGTGAGGGGGGGGACACCATCCAGAAGAAACAGCCAACCCTGGTCAGGGATATGGCTGTTATCTTAATGTGTTGAAAGGATGTTTTAATGTTTATAATATCTGCTAAAAGGCCTGATGCTAATAGCTAATTAACCTTTTGTGTGTTATGTGTGCCTGTCTCTGTTTAATGTCCTGACATCCTTATGAAAATAAAGATTTTTGATAGTGGTGACCTGGGTCAGCTGCTTCTCTGAAAACCTCTCTTCATAGCTTTCGGTATAAACTCGTAGCATCCTCATGTCTCCTCAGTTCCAAAGTTGCTGGTTGATCTTCATGTCAAGTTGCTGAGGAAGATTGGGAAGTCGGTTTCTGCAGACAGATGGGAGAAATACCTTGTAAAGGTAAGAGGTCAACATGGATGTAAAGACTTGGTTAAGCCTGGGATGCGCTGTGCGGTATTTTTAATTGTTGCTCACAGCTATAACTCAAATTGTGCGAATCAATGGCGGAGTTTCATTTCACAGCTTGCGATGTTTGTCCTCAAACTGTACGAACCGACACCCGATACGATCTGACTGCTCATATTGAACGTCCTCAAATACAGTTTGGGGTCTTGAACAATTCTAACATGCGAAGTATTAACAAAGCTATCTAGTAATGGAAGAAGAAACTTTCTTTTTTGTTTCGTGAACGGGTAATTATGAAAATTTCCGAAGAAGGAGCTCTGTCTGGTCCTATAACCAATCAACGTGTTATTCACTCACCTGCCCTGACGAAAATATAGAACAGGCTTGCAACTCTGATCTTTCGGATCAGGAGCTTTTCGTGAGATTCCAGTCGCCTCTCGTGACCCACTGGTATACTGCACCAAGCACCATTTGGCCAAGAGATCCCTAAACTGTAAAACGTGTCAAAAACGGCTAAAAGTCGCAGAGTGTATGCCGGTGTTCTGTCCGATGAGCGTAGTCGGTCAAACCAGCTTACCCATAGGTAATACCCGTTTACCCCTTGACGTTTGTCCCTTCACATTTGTCCCTTCACGTTTGTCCCTTCACGTTTGTCCCTTAACGTTTGTCCCTTAACGTTTGTCCCTTAACGTTTGTCCCTTAACGTTTGTCCCTTTAAATTGTCCCTTAACGTTTGTCCCTTAACGTTTGTCCCTTAACGTTTGTCCCTTAACGTTTGTCCCTTAAAGTTTGTCCCTTAAAGTTTGTCCCTTAAAGTTTGTCCCTTAAAGTTTGTCCCTTAACGTTTGTCCCTTTAAATTGTCCCTTTAAATTGTCCCTTAAAGTTTGTCCCTTAAAGTTTGTCCCTTAAAGTTTGTCCCTTAAAGTTTGTCCCTTAAAGTTTGTCCCTTAAAGTTTGTCCCTTAACGTTTGTCCCTTAACGTTTGTCCCTTAACGTTTGTCCCTTAACGTTTGTCCCTTAACGTTTGTCCCTTAACGTTTGTCCCTTAACGTTTGTCCCTTAACGTTTGTCCCTTTAAATTGTCCCTTAACGTTTGTCCCTTTAAATTGTCCCTTTAAATTGTCCCTTAACGTTTGTCCCTTAACGTTTGTCCCTTAACGTTTGTCCCTTAACGTTTGTCCCTTAACGTTTGTCCCTTAACGTTTGTCCCTTAACGTTTGTCCCTTTAAATTGTCCCTTAACGTTTGTCCCTTTAAATTGTCCCTTAACGTTTGTCCCTTTAAATTGTCCCTTTAAATTGTCCCTTTAAATTGTCCCTTAACGTTTGTCCCTTAAAATTGGTCCCTTAACGTTTGTCCCTTAACGTTTGTCCCTTAACGTTTGTCCCTTTAAATTGTCCCTTAAAGTTTGTCCCTTAAAGTTTGTCCCTTAACGTTTGTCCCTTAACGTTTGTCCCTTAACGTTTGTCCCTTAACGTTTGTCCCTTAACGTTTGTCCCTTTAGTTTTGTACAAAAAATGATCTTGAACTACCTCAATGGGCGTGTATCCATTTAGTCATGTATAAAAAAAATGTAATTACTTTTTGGTGTTTTTAAAGTGTACGGTGTTCTCACCTTAAATAGTTTTTGTTTGTTTTTTGTTTGTTTTTTTGTACCTGACTAAAGGGATACATGCCATTCAGGTAGTTTAAAGTCTATTTTTCGTAAAAAACTAAAGGGATAAACGCTAATCTGACATCTTGGCTATGCATATTGACTATAGCTATGCTGATCTGACAGAACAACAGGCTTAAATTGATCCATTTAAGCCTCGCACACTGTCATCACTCTCTTTAAGGCTCGCAAAACGGCCTCCTAGTCGCCTTCAGATGTTGTACAGCACACATCTGCATTACTTCTGTGCTGTCTTGAAGAATATTAGTTGTATCCATTGTTAATGCTTAGGAGAATCATGGAGAAAGATCGGACTTTGAAAGGAGCAAAGATCTTTTGATGACTGATAAATACAGCGCTTTTCACTTTGACATGATATTGACAAAATGTACCTACCATTAGGGCTGCAACTAACGATTATTTTAAAAATCGATGAATCGGCCAATTATTTTTTCGATTAATCGATGAATCGGACAAAAAATATTTTTTATATTTATTCCAAAATAAACATTTTAGACAGAACAAACAAGTGCAGGTTGCTCATTAACTGTACTGGTGCAATATGAAAAATAAATGTTTGTGTTAAAACTACGCAAACTTACATGAGAAATGTAGCTGTACATCCACAAATTATAGGCTACTTTGTTTCATAAAGTACAATAAAAAGACATTTTTGTTTTTAAAAGCCCCTAAGGGGTTCAAACAATAGGTCCCCCCATTTCAACAAATGAGTTTTTTTTAGACTAGAAGAGTTCTGCCTTTTAAGACAGGAAAGTATAGCAGTTAAAGTTGCTACTTGAGAAAATACTGAACCATAGAGATAAAAATAGCCTGTGATTCAAATTATAAATTGTATTTGGAATAAAAATGAAAGAACTAGGGGTGCTAAAAAACACATCCTCCAAAGACAGATATTTACATGGGAATGTGGCATATAATTAATTGACATATTACTGATCTTGCTGGATTTTATTCTGCTTTACTTCCATAAATTGCAGGATCTTCTTTACTTTATCTTTGCCAGAAGATTTAAACTTTAAAAGCCTTGCCCTCATAATTTGCAAGTTAATTTATTTATAAGGAAAATATAAACGCTGCTTAAGCTAATTCCAATGAAATTAAAAGTAAAATAAGTAGCCAACCTTATCACTGTCTGTAACCTACTAACACGGTAAGGAAAGCATCAGATGAGCTACCTGAGAAACTAACGTTACGTTTCCCCACTTTAAAACCAAACAAACATGGTCGCTCACCCTGCTGATCAGCTCTCTTCACTGCCATCGAAGGCTCCAACGTGTTTTCTTTTCAGGTGCTGCATCATAACAGTGGTGCTTCGGTGCCATGTTCATTTGTTTTTACAAAAGTTGCATGTTACGACTTTTTTCGCTTTACAAAGCGCAGGCTATTTTAATTATTGTGATCAATTTGTGCCATCAATCCCGGCGCATGCGCGCTTCATTTGCAGTCTGGACGCTGAGGGTAAACATCCTGCGGCTCTGACTGCAGCGCTGAGAGGGACTCCTGCGGAAGAACGGGGTTGGAATGGGGGAGGCGCGCTGCCGCTGGAGGAACGATACATGCTTTCACTAAGAGTCTCCAAAAGCCGCCAGTGACACTGTAAAAAGTCGCCAGATTTGTCGCTAGTCGCTTTTTTGAAAAATAGTCGCTGGAGGGGTCTGAAAAGTCGCTAAATATAGCGACAAAGTCGCTGAGTTGGCAACACTGCACCTGCGGCGTTGCCGTATTTTTTTTTTCTCCCCCCGTTTCAGTCAAGTGGATGTGATGACGACGGCGGCGGATGACGCATTAATCGCGCGACACAACTAATCGATGATGAAATTCGTTGCCAACGCTTTTAAAAGTTGATTTTTATCGCTTTTATCGATTCGTTGTTGCAGCCCTACCTACCATACTTTCATTTTTAACATTTTACCCCTTAGTATATTGGTGCTTTGTCACATACTACCCTGATCGGATAAATGTGTTTAGAAACATTATAATTAAGTTGTACTTGTTGTTTATTCTGTAATGGATTTATAGCATCATTTTAGCCTTTTGAACTATATATGAATTAAATCCTGAGGTGCCTAAAGACTCCCCCCCTCATCATATGCAGCAGGGGCTTCGGGGACGTTCCTCCCCAGCACTTTTAGGGAGATGGGACACCTGCAGCTGATGGTTATAGTGTTCAGTCTTCGTTATCAACCTGCTTCACTCCTAAAATCTGTGGGGGGGTTTTCTCCGTTATCCTCTGCAGGTCAGTTAGTTCTACGTCAGCCTGAACACCTAAATTCGGCCAATCATATATCAACGATCATCTGTCACTCAAATGTTTTCGGTCATAGCATCTTAATTCATCTGTCGCAGCTAATCAGCTAAAATCAGAATCGTTTCCTTTCCCACTGAGTTGCGTCCCAGTGTTCACTGGGATGGACGTCTGTGTCTTCGGCAGGCGTAGAGCTAACAGAACTGGCAGCGTTGCGAGGCAAGGGCTCAAACATGTACGGCTGGAAGCCTTCTACACCAAACCAAGCTTCTGGCGTCCTCTTCCACAACATCTTCGTCCCCGCTTTCCTCCTCTAAATAAAAAATGGATGACGGAGGAGACTCATCCACGACCTCCGACACTAAACTCTCCTCCTCTTGCATGTTTCCGCTGTCCATAGCGTTCCTTGACAGCGTCGTTTCTAAGTCACCAATTTAGTGCTACTTGGTCCCAATGGAATTTCCCATTGGGAACCTGCTAGCACTAAGTTGCTAACTGGTTAGCAAGATGCTTCCGACAAACCGGCCACAACCAAACTTGCTTGCAAACCTTCCACCACAACAATCCCGCCCCCTTGATAATCGAGCAATCACATTCACTTTATTCACTCGTGGAAAGTCTGCACCACTCGGGAGAATTTGGAACTGCATCCGTTGGAACAGCCGCTTCCCTACGACTTTAAGGTGGTACGTGCTTGGACCTCCTCCCTTATCTGCTCCATGATGGTTGTATTTTCTAGCAATTAATGCAGATGCCGATTAGCTATTTGTCTTTCTAATAACTGATATGTGCATTATGTATATTAATGCATAAATAGACCATTTAACAAATACATACATAGCAGTTATATGAATCCTTAGTTTGTCAGTAGCTATGACGTCCAACAGCCGCCAGGAGGAAAGGATCTGTGATAGGACTCCTTTGTGCTCCTGGGAGGTCTCCAGCTGCCTCCTGCATGGGATGGTACCATCGTCCAATAGATGTGGGATCTTTCTCAGAGCTCTTTATCGCTCCTTCACCTTCACTGTCTCCAGGGGGCATCCTAGGAGAGCTAGGAGCTGACCTTCCTGATGAGCTTATCTATAATTTTCTTCTGTTATAGGCTGGTTCTGCCTTTACCTTATATTTTTGTTTACCATGGCAGCAATCCACCATGTTTGTTGTTAAATTCAGTTCATCTTTTTTAATGGATTCTGGAAAATATACATTTTAGAAATAATTTCTGTAATTTGTCATATATTTTTCTAAACTAAAAGGAGGGAAAATGTGTCTGATCTGTTTCAGGAGTGAAAACTACAATTTTAATCTGAAGCTGTACCTTGTACATCTGTTGACTAAGCATTTTTAGTCTAGAGTTTTTTCTTTACTATCAGTATTTTTGCATCTTTATGTTAAACTGACACAGAGGAGGATTTCTGCGTACTGCTGTCTGTGTGGATGATGAGAACAGATTCTCAGCCATTATTCTTTAGGGAAGATGTGGTTTAAGATCTTTAGTTAGTTGCTCCATGGGTGGTTTCAATCCCTCCTGGTTTGTTGCCAATCTGGTAATTTATGGTTTTTGTTTTGTTTTGGTTGCAGATATGCCAGGAGTTCAACAGCACCTGGGCATGGGAACTGGAACAGAAGGGATACAAGGAGCTGTCCATGGAGTGCAAGACGGGCATACTGAAAGTAAGAGCTTATTTAACTGTTTTCTCATGAGTAGATCCTTTATATCATAGGTATATTTAGGTGTTTAGGCACAAAAGAGGGGAACTGTGTTGCGTCTTAGCTTCTATGCGGAGGTTGAATCCTTAAGCGTGAAATAGTTTGAATTGTGAACCTAATTTAGTCTTAATTGACGCTGATTAACAACATTAACCACTTAAGTTCAGAGGGTCTTAGAAGCAAATTCCGCCTGAAATTACATATGTGAATTAAAGCAAATACAACTCCCAAACTATGAATTAGAAATACAATTGTTTGTATTTGTGAGTCGGAATAGGAATGCTGAATGAATTAAACATCTTAACAAACAGTTACAGAAATAAACAATAAATTCAATTCAATTCAATTCAGTTTATTTATATAGCGCCAAATTCACAACACATGTCATCTCAAGGCACTTTACAGTTCAACCACATCATACAGTCAAATTGATACAAAGTTTTCTATCTAAGGAAAACCAGTTGATTGCATTGACTCATTGACTCAAATACAATCCCTCACACTAAGCATGCTTGTAGCGACAGTGGAGAGGAAAAACTCCCTTTGAACAGGAAGAAACCTCCAGCAGAACCAGGCTCAGTGTGAGCGGCCATCTGCCGAGGCCGACTGGGGTTCAAGGAGACAGAAGCAGAGATACAAAAAGCAGCTGTAAAAGGCGGCCCCGTCCAGGAAACACACAGCCAGGCAGACGAGCTCCAAGGCAGCTCCCATGCCAGAGGATGAAGAGAGCACATCCACCCAGCCACGGCCAGAGAAACAGGACCACATAAACAATTCCCAGCAAGCCCCATGCAATCACTGCTGGATCAGTAGCAACAACACAAGCCATGCAGCTTTAAATGCAGCATGTCTAGGCAGCAGCAATATTAAATGAATTACTATTAGCAGCAAATGCTAACTGGAGCTAGCAATCACAGCAGCTTACCAGAACAGCAGGAAATGCATAAATATGGTATAAATGACTGATTTACACTATAATGATATTAACTCAGAACAGGTAAACTATTATCTAAAAGCCAATGACTTTATTTATCACGCACACAAATATCCACAATGAAGAAAAAGACACTGAGCATGTGTCACACTGCTAGCGGTCCGGGTGGAAACAAAAATCTAGACCAGTTTCTCTCACTCTTTCTAACTGTGACAGAAAGGCATTGAGGAATATTTTTCAGGTGGAACTACTGTATTAAATGTCACCATGTCTGATTTATAGGCGATTAAACAAAGAAAAAATGAAAAATATTTAGCCTCGCCAAATTTTTTTCCAAAATAAACCCTGCAAAACACCATGAAACCCCATTTGAATCTCTGGATGAAACCTCAGATTTTATAGATCCACATCTTTTTTATAAGTCAAGCAAATTTGGACTGAATAAGTTGAAGCATGTTTGTTCTACAGAGGTTTTAGAGGGCAGTGTGCTAGGAGGAAATGTGATTTTGGCACAGTGCCAGAAGTATTATAAAGGGAATCTGGTCAGAAAAATATGCCGATTTAGATTATTGGAGACTTTCTGCCTAAGAAAAAGCCTTTGCTCCTGAGATTTAGCCATTGATTCATTGAAATTAACCAATAATATCACCAAACTGAATAGAAAATGAGAATAACAGAGCAAGCTTATGTTACTCATTCCGGTTCCATCAGTTGAAATGGTCGCATTATGACCTCTGACCCCTCCTTGGAAAGCTCTGAGCCTCTAGTTTTCAATGATGCCAGCCATTAGGGGGCGTGGCTTAAAACAGTTACCTGCTGTTGCATGTCCCGCAGAGTTTAATTTTAAATCTCATTTTATCTGTTTACAAAGCCATAAAACAAAAAGTATTTGTGAAAAAATAATTGTGAAACATGTTTTAGAAATTTTAAAAACCCATTTGAAAGGCATGTGGATGAAACACCATGTGACCGTGCAATTTCTATAAATTTAGTTTATTTTATTAATTTATTTACAGCAGCCCCGATAGTCGCCTGATTTGATAACTCCTATTCGTTTCTCTCCAGTATTTATGCGAGATCCAGTTTGACGAAAACGTGAAGTTTAAAACAGCCATCAATGACGAAGATCCGGAGAAAATGCGTCTGCAGCCGATCGGCCGGGACAAGGACGGACAGATGTACTGGTTTCAGCTGGACCAAGATGACAATGTGCGCGTTTACCTGGAGGAGCAGGACGACTTGGACGGGGGGTCGTGGAAGTGCATCGTCAGGTCAGTTTGTTAGTTGATCTGGCTAAGAATGCAAAGAATGAGGAATTTTCTAGATCTATCGACTGATCTTTAGTTTGTTTTTCTCCTCTTTAGGACCAGAAATGACCTGGCGGAAGTTGTTGCCCTCCTAAAGACACAAATCGACCCTGAGTTGCTTAAAAAAGACCTGGAGAAGAAGATTAAAGCAGAAGGGGAGACAGACAAAGATAAAGGTTGGACTTTAAGTGTCTTTTTTAACACATTGTCCAAAAATTATCCATTAAGTTTAACATTTGATGCTTGGTAAAGGAGAGACTATCGCTAAGCTGATCATTTTCAGTCAAGAATAATGTTCCTGATTAAGAATGCACAGATAGATCGGCCGATGCTTAGATGTGAAACTGATCATAACTTCCTCTGCAAAACACCCGCTTCCAATGCTCTAAACTTTACTTTCGGCAGATATTTGAGAAGTTTTATAGTTTCCCCGATGCTGATTAATGATTGAAATATTGAAGGTGTCTTGTGATCTTATAAGAACTGACTTTGTCTGTATTTTAAAAACAAAACAAAATGGTAATCCACATGTCACGCTTTTTAAAGATCGAAAATCGATGATCAACCAGAAACCTGCGATCGGTGCACCTCTACTTCAAACTCTAGAAGAGTGTACTTCATGGCTACTGAGTCATAGGAAGGGCTACCAGTACTGGCCTATGATCTGGAGGGGTCAACGTTCCCCTAAACTTCATACATAGTAAACATATGTTTATTTTTTCTTTTAATTTCTAGTTTACTTTTAGATATTGTCATTTTTGAAATCGCTATACAGTAGCAGCCATTGAAAGTGGCCCTTTGCAGTCAAACGGAAGCCTAATGGCAACCTACTCCCCTTGGACTGCCAGCCACTGGCCTTCTCCTGGGCGTGCGTATTTATTTTACTGACTCCACCCTTTCACTGAATTACTGTCCACAAATCATGACAGAATATTTTGGTACAAAGATTGATGTTGAAAAAGGAAATGTAAGGGACCAGCCAAGGGGCCCGTCAAGGAAAGTGGGGAAATTTTGAATGGCTACTACTGTAAATACTTGAGTGCCCTATATGATTACTATGATAAAATGCTCGATACATGATTAATTAAGAAAAAATTATAAAATATAATTTTAAACTTAGCCACTGGTGAGCTGTTCTGTTTTCAGAAGACGTCTAGGATCCCTATGTGGTCCTGGAGGGCCCCTTGGTGCCCAGCGGCACTGCATTGGTGACCCCTGGTCTAGAGGAAGAGTTGAGAGGCTCAGACTTGTACCACCAAAGGTTGGATTAGTGGTAGATTAGATTAGATTAGATGAGCTTTATTGATCTCACAGCAGAGAAATTCACTCGTCACATATTGGCATAGTAATTAAAGAAGGTGCAAACAAGATACCGGGCTTAACTAGTCAGCAAACTAGATTAAACTGAAACTCATTGCAAATTAAAGGAGAGTCGTCATGAGAAACATGAGAACCAATGATGCAGATGATCTGAGGTCACTTTTATGTACAGATCCCATCAGACCCTCCATTGGTTTCTGAACCAGTGGTTCTAAGAGGAATAAAAAAGGTTTCTGAGGATTTTAATCGTGCTAAATGTTTGCATGTTGGCTTTTCTTAACATGCTTGTCAAATAGTAAATGAGAATCCAGATGGACACCGAGATATTTTACTTCTCAGGCTTCCTCAATCATTTTTAAGGTTTAAATTGCTTTTGATCAGAGGGATAGAATGGGTTATGTTGGCCTTTAAAAGAGAAGTCTGGTTAGCGCACACGACCCATGTAGGGAGACCTTAGTCCTTGACGCAGGCGAGCCGGGTTCAAATTCGGCCTGTAGTCCTTTCCTTTCCTGTCAGCCTACTGTCCATAAAAAAAAGTGTCTGGGGGCGGCCATTTTTGACCAAATATAGTAGCCCCTCCCTCCTGCCATCTTCCAGCAGTGACGTCACGGTGCGGTAAGCCTAGCGCCATTCTCCCCGCTTTACAAGCTAAATCAATGGGAACTACTAGACACATCTGCAATCAACAACAATTATTGAAGATTTCCAGAGGACTTCATCATTGAAATTCACCAGGGCAATAGTGAAACTGACAATGCCCACGTGCATGGCAGCTGGATGCTGGAATACATCGGGTAAAAGTGGAAAAAAAGAGTTATTCCAACTTTCTGATTCCTGATCCTCCACGGACGGGTTGGTCGTTGGATCGCCAACTTGAAGAGGGAGGATTTGCCATCGAACTTCTGGCCAGAGAAAAAACCCGTAATATGTAGCCAACATTTGGAAGAAGAATGTTTTCAAGATGACTTGGATAATAGCGCGTTGTGACAAACACCAGATACAGCACTGGGACTTGATCAACAGCCGATACCGCACCGTGACGTCACTAACCAGTAGGTGGCAGTAATGTTCTTTGACAAACATGGATGCCTCCAGTAAAGCACATTCACATGAAAATTAGTCTAAATTAAAAACACTGATTATTTATTGAACAGGATGAAATAATTTCATATTTAAAGGACTTTCAGAAGTATGAATTCTGAATATGAGCGGACTTGTCCTTTAAATTGCTTTTGATCAGAGGGAAAGAAGCTGTTTTGTCGACCTTTAATGTGAGACCTGACTTATCAAAGCATGCTGCTGCAGACTCCAAATACCGGGGCTGGTATTTTGAAACATGAGCAGAGTCCTCAACAGATACATACAAAATAGATCAGGAGGGCCCCAAGAGTCTTAATGGACCTTTTTTCTTCTTCCCTCAAGTGATAGTAAAAAACAAGATTCCAAACTAAACTTTGTTTTTCCTGTTTTTTTTGTTTGTTGTTTTTTTTAGGCGACACTAAAAAGACTGAAGATACATCAGATGAAGACCACAAAGAGAGAAATGAAGAAACAAAAAACTCAGAGGTGAAACCAGAGGTCAGTCTGTCCCTAAACGGCGTTGTGGAAGCTAAACAGGAGCCAGAAATCACCCCAGAAAACATCAGCACAAAAGCTCAGAGCATCAAAGCGGAGCCGGAGGAGCCGGCAGACTCTAAAGCCACACTTAGCGAACCAGTGCCCCCCTGTGGAGCTGTGAAAGAAGAGGTAAAGAAGAGCGGCTTGGAGGAGAGCCAGCATCCCACAAGAAACGACCAGCAGGCCAAAATCCCCCTGAAGAAAAGGGGAATGAAGTTCACTGAGGACTTTGAGAAACCCGGAACCGTAAAGATCCAAAACCCATCGGTCCCAGAGTCGAGTCTAGAGCAGAAGATTCCTAGAAGAAATGATCAGGTTAACGGTGAAGTTGTGCTGCAGGAAGAGAAAGAAGCTGAGGAGCAGCCCAATACAGATAAATCCAAGGAAAATGTTCCTCCGGCTGCGGATGAGGCGAAATTACTCCAGGATGACTCGACAAGAAGAGAAGAAAGTGAAGCACAGAAATCTTCCCCGCAACCAGCGTCTGTATTTAAAACCAGGGAGAAACCCTCCAATCAGGAAGAGGCAGAAACAAATGGAGCATCTAAATCTACAGATGGTGGAGATTCTTCTACAATCAAACCAACCACAGAGAAAGAGGATGAAAAAATCAAGTTAGACAAGTTAAATCATGAAGTTAAGTCTGAAGAGTCTGAGGGAAAGTCATCCTGTGTGGAGATGGACACATCTGAGTCGAACCAGAGAAAACAATCAGCTCATACAGAGACAGTGGTTAACAAGTCTGATTCCTCTGAACCTAAAGGGATGGAGGGAAACCTCGAAACATCAGAGAGGGAGTCTAACGAGACAGAGCATGAAGAAAAGGAGCCTACAGGGAAAGATCCAGAACCCACAGAGGATACTGTGGAGAAATCTACCGAGTCCAAATCCACTACATTACCATGTGTCGATGGCAAAACAGACAACCGGGTTATTAAGGACAAATCGGTGGAGAAAAAGGAGCCTAGTTGTGTCAAAAAAGACGAATCTGAATCATGTCAGCTCATCAAGCAGAGCGATGATGTCAAAGAGACGAGCTCAAAAAAGCCAGAAGACTTAAGGAAAGATTTAAACTGCAAAGACGGTACGATATGCGTTTCCACGCCGACTGAGGAAGAGCAATCTGGCGATAAACACAATCTGACAAATGCACAAGACGGTGATGAAAGAGAGAAGGCTGATCACAAGTCAGGCAGAGACTGTGAACAGACGGAGAAGCCGCCCAGTCCTGCTGAGAAGGAAAAACCCCTCAAGGAAACTGAAACACAAGCCGAAAAGAAAGAAGTGGAGAAAGCGGCGCCGTCCAAGGATGACACCAACGATGAGAGCAAAAGTGACTCTCAAAATAAAGATGCTCTACGTGACAAAGGGAAAGAAGGGGATTCTTTAATTGACGAGCCGGAAAAAAGTGAAAAAACTGTTCAAGAAGTTCAGAAACAAAACAAAACCTCAACGAACCACGAGGAGTCCAGGCCAACAAATTCAAGCCCAGACTCCGAATCCTCAAAAGAAGCGGAGGAAAAGCAAACCAAAGGAGCAGCAGACGATGCACCTGCAGAGCAGGACTGTGATAGGAAACACGACCGGGTGCAGAACGGCGGTAGCGCTCTGTCTCAAGGGGACGCACGGCGAAGAAACAGGCCCCCTGTGCACCGGAGGAGAGCCGAGCTCCAGGCAGAGGAGCGCCAGGGAGACTCTGAGTCAGACATCAACACGGGGAGGTGTCTGAGGAGGTCGCCCAGGATCTCCAGACCAACGCAGAAGGCCGTGGAGGTCCAGGAGAAAAAGGCAGAGAAGCCTCAGCCTGCTCCTCTGCCTCAGAAGGATGAAGAAGACGGAAAAGCAGAAGAGGAGGAGGAGGAGGAGGAAGAGTCGGAGGTCAAAACTGTTCAAAGGAAACCCAAAGAGAAAAAGGCCGATCAGGAGAACCAGTCCAAACCTAAAGTAAGACAAACAGATGGTTACCTTTGAATCATTTCTTATTGGAAAATAAAATGCAGCCATATTGTATGTTTATTTCATTTTTACCAATCTTCATCTTCTTTGTTTTTTAGGGGAGAAAAAGACGGAGAACACGATGGTCCAACACGCGAACCCGCCGGAAAAAGAAAAGCTCCGACGACGAGCATGAAAACAGCGAGGAGGAGGAGAGCGAGGAGGAGGAGAGCGAGGAGGAAGACGACGACAGCGACGAAGACTACAAGGTGGAGCGAAACAGGAAAAGGAGGAACCGGAACAGACAAAGGCGGAACTCGGACTCTTCCACGTCTTCTGACGACGACCTACCTCCAAACGACGACCCCTGCAAACACTGTGGTCTTCCAAACCATCCTGAGCTGGTAGGCGACTGGATTTTATACTTCACCTTCTGCCTCAGATGTTTGTTTCAATCCAGATTAAATTATTTATCCTTTTTTTAATGATATAAATAAAAATGAAAATATAAAAGATAAATTTACACTTCTTGGAGAAACTGCCTTTAACACAATGACTCCCAGACGGTCAGATCTTACTAGAACTCCCACTGGCCGTCAGTTTGATGAGTGACATTTTTCCCAATAGAACGCATTAATAGTGATGATGTCATCAACTGAAATGGTGGCATTCTAGATAGGTAGACCTTAAAATAGGTTTAATTTATATTTTTCAAAGGCTGTATTGTATGCTATTATTTGTTGTCTGGATTTGTATTAAAAAATAAATCTGTAAAACAAGACTGTTTCACTACACAAGTTAAAAGTTTGAAATTACAATTTTATTTATAGAACTCGATTGATTTCCCCCAAACCACCTTTTTTAAATTTATGACAAAGATCATCATCATTTTTTTTTTCTCGCCAAATCTGCTCTACTGCGGGGGAGGGGCTGGTAACCTATAGAGCGCATGTGGTCGGCACGCAACCGTTTTACCAGTTCAAGGATAAACTCTCTGCGTGAGACGGTGACGTTCAATCAGTCCCTGAACAAAACCAACATTTAGAGCTGCTATGTTCTAACCTGACTCCACCAGATGGATTTGCTCCGCATATCCATCTGGAAACCTTTCGTCGAAGTAATTTTGGGAAGGGGCGAAAATACTGGTTAGCTGATTGGCCTATGTTGGTGATAGACGGGCCAAATAAACCAATCAGATCAACGAAGCATATGACGTACTAACAGAGCGACGACGAAAACACAACCACAAGCCAGGCTACTCTTGCTGAAACCAGTTGGGAGAAGAGCAAAAACATCTTTTCCTCTGAGAAAAGCCTCACAAGGCTAGGATAAACCTTCCACATCCTTAAATGTTTTCATGTTTCTGTAGATCTACCGACAGTTTAACCCTGATGGTCTCACGAGGCTAGCTATGTTCAGGAGATCGTAAAATACAGCCACAAGCAACCTTCCCGTTGGGGCTTTAACAGAATACTTTCTAATCATCTGATTAGATGACGTCCAGGGGTTGACGTTAAGGATTTTTACCACTTGCCCTTTGCGCAAGTGACTTTCACATTTCATTTGCCCAGAAACAATTTTTACTTGCCCAGTATAATGTTTTATAAATATAGTTCCTAATATAAATTTTTGTATATATATCAATGAAACATGTTTGTTTTTTAAAAGTTTTTTGTAATTCAGTATTTTTTAAGTTTCCAGGTTCCTGGTGTGTATCTGCATGCGTCAGATAATGAACTCAAGCCTACATTACCGTGTTAACATGCTTTTCAATCCTTCCTGCACATTCTTTTCAAACTAAACTTTGCTTTAAACTGTTGCTTGGAAAAATATAAATTACAATGTTAAAAATCTATAAGAAAAATTGACAGGTTAAAAACTTAAGATAAATCACAAGATAGAAGTCAATGTCACAAATGAATAACTTTTATTTTAGATTCACAGTATGTTTATACAAGATAATACTATTAATATAATGTGACTTTTCTAGAGAATCATTATACTTAGTTATTTTATACAGGGTTTCCACAGTCTGACATCATTTCAAAATTCCCCGACTTTAACCGACTCAGGATTAGTTTTCCCAAAATAAATGCAGCCGTTTGTGGTTTTGGTAACTACATCAAAATTACCGCTAGGTGGACAAAAATCACGCCATCTGGCGGAAAATCACCCGGCTTTTTCAAATCACACGAGAAGGTGTACAAAACAACAAAAATGGCGCCGGCAACGCTTCTGGGTCGTTTTCATCGAATGTCGGGGATTTTAAAGTAATTTTAAGTGATAGATAATCTTTTTTTTTGCGATCATTGCCCGGCGGGCAAATGCAATTAAATTTGTACTCTCCCAACAATAAAAACTACTTGCCCCGGGCGATCGGGCGATGGTTAGCATGGAGCCCTGACATCAATGCCAACCTTTGTGAGATTATAGTAGCCCATGGGCTCTGGTTCGGTGTTTGAGTTTACCGGTTGAGGTGTGGCTAGTGCTTGACCTTGAGCAAAAGTTTCACTATTGTCTGATTGGTCACTGATACGTCTGCGTTTTCCTGTGGGTGGGCGATCATCCTCGGGCTCGCTGTCAGAATCTAAGCCGCTTCCTACTCGCCGTCCTCATCTTTTTTTCCCCTCAAGCGTTTATAAAGCCTGTGACGCGGTTAGATTTCTCCTGAAAGCTTTTTTTTTTTTCGTATTGGCTTAAGAGTTCTAAGTCGAATATTGGTTGCTTGGCAACGGTACCAAATTTTAATCAACCGCAGGAAGAATTTACAATACAACTAAAGGAGCCGTCGAAATGACGGCTGTGGGAGTTCGAGGTAAAACTAACCATATTTATTTTTTACGTTTTATTTTTATTAAAATAACTAAGTGAATATGAAGGAAATATAGAAACAGGAAAAGTTAATTAATATGAGCAATATATGATTAATGTAAATAAAGTTATTTCCCTTTAAAATCTGAGAACCGTCCAAATGACGGCCTTGGGAGTTCTAGTGTTAAACTCTAACTTTATCACAAAAATTTGCAAATAAATGTTCTTTTTCCTTTCATTAAAGGAAATGGAAGCCATCAAACAATGCAGAACAAATATATCACTTAAATTAAAATGTATATGAACGTAAAAAAAAAAAGAAATCTGAATCTACCGTTTTCCTTCGTCTGCACATTTCCTCCAGATCCTCCTGTGTGACTCGTGTGACAGCGGCTACCACACAGCCTGCCTCAGGCCTCCTCTCATGATCATCCCAGACGGAGAATGGTTCTGCCCGCCCTGTCAGCACGTACGTTCATGTCAGAGTCCTCCGCTAACCAATTATCTCACAACAGAGGGGATCAGAATCTTTAAAAAACATTCTCATCTGCAGAAGCAGCTCTGTGAAAAACTGGAGGAGCAACTCCAAAACCTGGATGCTGCCTTAAAAAAGAAAGAACGGGCCGAGAGGAGGTGAGTCTCTCTGACTACTGCGAAATCAGATCAAAGAAGCATGAAAATAGAATAAAATACTTTAAAATGTAAAAGACATTTGGGACAAGAGAGTGAATAGAGACTGATTTCAGTGGTGTGTGTTTCCTGCTGTAGAGAGAACAGCAGGCAAAGTTTTTTTGTTTATAAGGGGCAGGGGTGGATTTAGGAAATTTGGGGCCCTAGGCAAAGACAGGCAGGGGGCCCTCTGAATTGAGAAGACAACACATAAATCAGACTCATTCTACAGATAGAGAAATGTTAATAGAATAGACATCCATTATCTGTTCTAGGTTGTGTCCCTCTCTTCTTGTCCCTTTTCTTCTTGTTTTCCTCTCTATGTTTTGTACTCAGCTGACTTTTCATGCTGTCTCTAAAGGAATGAAAGATTTTTTCCAAGCACTAAGCTCACTTAGCTGATTGCTCCTTCCTGTGTTTCCAAAAAGGCCAAAGTAAATAACCCAGTCCTTCTTTTCACTGTAGACAAGCCATGATCTGCTTATCTGTTCTCCATTTTTCATTTGGATGAAATAATAGCTGCATGAATCATGACAGCAGACAAGATAGAGGAGAGCAGGAGGCGGGGTTACCAATCTACTTGCTCTGGAGAGCAGAGTTCGCTGCTTTTAGATGTTGTCTCCAAAGTCTCCAGTAGCAGAAAAAAGTCTCTAGATTTGGCGCTAGGAGCTTTTTAGAAATCAAAGTGCTAGAGGGGTCTGAAAAGTGGCTAAATATAGCGACTAAAGCGCTAAGTTAGCAACACTGCTCTTTGCATGGTTTGTTTTCAAATGGTTTGCTGCTGTCTGTTTGGACCTTTCTGAACATGTGCAGCAAATGGACTGATCCAATATGGTGGACACTTAGGGGGGGGGGCTGAGACACACTTAATATTATAAGCCTTCTGATGGCATATTAGTGAAAACATTTTTATCTAAAACATAATTAATGTGCACAAATAAGGAATAGCTGACATGGGAGCTGGCTCGGAGCTCGTCTGCCTGGCTGTGTGTTTCCTGGACGGGGCGCCTTTTACAGTTGCCTTTTGTATCTATGCTTCTTTTTCTATGTCTGCTTCTGTCTCCTTGAACCCCAGTCGGCCTCAGCAGATGGCCGCTCACACTGAGCCTGGTTCTGCTGGAGGTTTCTTCCTGTTCAAAGGGAGTTTTTCCTCTCCACTGTCGCTACAAGCATGCTTAGTGTGAGGGATTGCTGAAGAGTCAATGAGTCGATGCAATCAGCTGGTTTTCATTAGATAGAAAACTTTGAATCAATCTGACTGGATGATCTGATGAACTATAAAGCACCTTGAGATGACATGATGTGAATCGGCGCTATAGAAATAAACTGAATTAAATTAAAGCAGTATAAGCTCCACCCACTGTCTAAAAATGAAAGACCAGCATAAAAAACAAACCTAATTTGCCATGTCTTGCAGCATGCTATCAGTAAATATTTAGATCATTATTATGAAATATGGAATATTCTTTTATTTTCAATTTTAAATAAATGTCATACATTAGTAATTCCTTAATGGTTTGTTTTTTCGTTAATCTCTGGTATTTTTTGAGCTCCATAAATGAGCCTCTATTGTTCACTGCATTTATAATTTTCTGATCAATTGTGTTTGATTATTTTCTCAGGAAGGAGCGGCTAATTTATGTTGGAATCAGCGTTGAAAACATCATCACGCCGTCGGTGAGAACATACCAAGCCTGCGTGGACACTGTAATTGGTCGGCTCATGTTTGCATCATTAAAATGGTTAATTCTGTCCCAGGTGGAGGTGGAAGAAGAAAAGCCTCAGATTGTTATCAAGGAGAAGAAAGAAACCAAACGGAGTAAGAGCTGGGGCCGCAGGTCAACGAGGGCCAAGAAAAGCATCAGCTACAGGTTTAAAACAAACTTCTTTAAGTTCTCCTTAGTTGCCCAGCTTACTGCAAACGTGCTTAACAAGAACAAAGAACACGCTTTTTAAGCTTTTTAAAGTTAAACTAATCAGATTCACCTAAAAGTAACCTCAGCTGTACAAAATCTTAACTCCACAGATTTTCATTAATGCCACAGAAAAGGAAGAATATCTCTGCCACAATAAAAATAAAATATGGAAAATCCAACTGTATAAACAGAATAAAAGTATAGCAAGGCTATTGTAATGAAAAAGCATTCAGGAAATTGAATATACTATGTAGCGGAGTCCCAATCTGATATTAATATACGATGTTGGTCTAATATTAGCCAGAAATCAAATATCTGCTTAAATCGGCCATAATCTAATGTCTCTAATACTGTCCAGCTGATGGAAACTCTGTTTAAAGTTTGGTTAATATCGGTTAATATGTAAGGCTTTGTTGTGCGCAGGCGGTCAGGAGCGCTGCAGGGTAGGGAGGTTACGGAGGATGTGGGATTTCGGGGTTAGCTGTTATAAGATCACGAGATATTTTCATCTTCCTAAAAAAAAAAAACAGTTATACATTTGCTGTGAAACAATAAAACATCGAAATAGCTTTTTTAAGGCATTGACTGAGTGGTTTTCAGACCTTTTCAGAGGTAGATCAGATTGGTGGAAAAGATCGCTTTCACATCTATTGACCGATCACCGTTACAGTGTATAGTCAGTGTTTTATTTGCTTAGCTGTGGAGTGAGTTTACATTAGATTAATTGGAAACATTTGTCTTTTTTTTCCACAGATTCGATGAGTTTGACGAAGCGATCGAGGAGGCCATTGAGGAAGACATCAAAGAAGCAGAAGGTGGAGGTAGGAAGGATGTTCTAGCCAACGTGAAAAAAGGGAAAGTGGTTCATTTTTATATTATTAGGGAAAGAAGAGGGCTATTGTAGTACCTTTGTTATGTTTTTTTAGATGCATGTGCAATGCAAAGCGGTGTATGATCTGAATTTATCACCGTCAATCAATTCTCTGTGAAACCAGCCTTTACCAAATTAAAGCTCTGGTCACCGCCAGCTGTATTCAAAGATTTAAAACCATTTATTTCCCGTAAAATTAAATATTTCAGGAAGTGTTCCATCCTGTAGAAGAAAAATTAAAGTGGAAATGAAACAGTCAACTAAATTGTGTCGTACCTTTATCAATAATTATACCAAAAACGAATAAAAGAAGGAAAATAAGCTTAGTGGTTTTTATCTGTAGGAGCTGGTCGAGGTAAGGACATGGCAAACATCACGGGCCACAGGGGCAAGGACATCTCAACCATCCTCCAAGCAGAGGAAGGTAAAGAGAACGGTCGTCCACCGCGAGCCAACGTCGCTCAGCGCCGGAAGAAACGCCGGCGACTCAACGACCTGGACAGCGACACTACTGTGGACGAAGAGGAGAGCGAGGAGGAGTTTTGTCTCAGTGAAAGGTTTGTTTCAAAGTTAAGTTCTCGTCTTCTGAGCCATCGTCTTCGTTTACCTGCCTTGTCTGAACTCTTCCTGTTTGGGTTCAGCTCAGAGGAAGATTTTGTCGTTTCCGACAACGAGACGGAGCCAGAAACTGATGCGGACTCAAATGGCAGTGACTTCGGCAGCAACCGCGGCGGTAGGCGCCACGCTTCGGCATTTAGCAGAAGGCCACAGAAGCGCAGGCAGAGCTCAAGAAAGAGGAGGAGACCGAAATGGTACTCTGATGATGAAGAGGAGGAGACGGATGATGAAGTGGAAGAGGAAATAGGTAGGCTTCCAAAAACCTATTTTTAAACTATTCTGGGATTATAGTCAGAATTAGGTGACCCTAATCCATAAAATCTAGTTTTCCATTTATTTTATGTAACTGGAGTCTTAATTTCCCCTGCAGAGACGGAGCGTTCGAGCGATTACAGCGACAGCGATCTGGACATGAGTCGGCGGCGGTCTCGGCGGAGTCACAAGAAGGAAGTAAACTACCGCGAGACGTCGGAGTCCGAAGGTTCTCAGGCTGAAAGTAACCGGGCCAAAATGAAGCCCAGACAGTTCCGGCAGAGCTCGGACAGCGACGGTCAGTCAGGAACAGGAAGCAACTCGTGATCTTCTATATTTATATTGCTGCAGAAGAAACTTAAACTGAGGGATAATTGTTTGGGTTTTCTTAGCAGGATTCAGAGGATGGATTATTAATCCTAAAATGAGTTATATAACTAATTCTGCCTCGATGAAGAGGGAGTTGTTGCAGCACACCTATGGTGATAATAGGTCATCATATTCAGTAGTGGTAAATTCTATGGTTAAGGGTGTAAATGGTATTATATAAGCTTATCAGAATTGTCATCAGTTTTATTGTGACTTATTTACAATACCATATTGTTCTCCTTGCGTGGGATTTTATACAGTCCCCCCTTATTGGCCGAGTCATCTTTCAGAGATCAAAAGATCCCTTGTTATCTAAATTAATTTCACGCTGAGATATAAGATTTATTTTCTGGTTTACATGATATCATTTCTGTGGTGAAGGTTTAGGCCAGCGGTAGTGGTATTTGTAAGCATAGATATAAAATAAGAGTAGACCCCGAATTGACTGTCACAGCACAGGAATTACGGGCGCCATCTTGGGGAGGTCGACCTGCTACCCTAACCTGCTGCTTTAGGCAGAACAGAAGAAGGATGCCTCAGCACTCTGCAGCGTATTTTTATTGAAATCAAAAGACTGTTTACATCAGGGCTGCAGGGATAACTTTGTAAAGTATCAGAGCTTTGGAAGACCTTTAATAAACAGCATATATACACCACATAGAATAGAAGATCCCTTTGTTGTCCCACAATGGACATTTAAAGGCGCATCAAAATAATAGAATAAATGACAGAGTAGAAAAAAGACAAATATCCAATTTTATTTACTTCCAAACAACCACAGCTGATCAAAGTGCTGTAAAGGGGAGGGAGGGGGGAGAGACTACTCCATTACTCTTAATTACAGTGAATCATTTGTTTGTTTACAGCAAAAAAAAACAAAAAAAATTGTTCAATATTCAGAAAGTTAAAGTTGATTAAAAATCATTCTGTTCCTCCTTAACACACTGAGCGGCGCTGTCGACCTCCCCAAGATGGCGCCACCAAATCCCTTCAGTCCTCATAGGTGAAAGCGATCGATACGGGGTCTACTTTTATATTATGTATATGTTGGTTAGTATTTGAGTTTTATTGAGCTTGCTGCCAACTAGTGGTGTGGCGGTGAAACTGCATAATCTTAAGCTTTCTGGTTGTCAGGGGCTCAAAGATCACATTTGTTACGTAAATGTATTAACAGAAATGTAGAAAAAGGTTTTCTTTAACAGGACCTTAGTAAAAAAAAAATGTTTTAGGAAAGTAAAGACTAGAAATACCGTTATCAGTAGATGTAAAACACAAGATATGAAAAGAATAGAAATTTAAGTCACACTGTATGGCAGGGAAAAAAAAACATCTCAGATGGGTTAAAATAACGCTGTGTGTTTAATAATAAAACATTTTTAATACTTCTTAGAGGCGTAAAAAAAGACACATTAAATATAGTTAACGCTTGGTCAAAGCTCATCCTTTGTGAACTGGTCAGTCGTTTAGCAGAGGAAACTGTAAACTCCTCCAAAACGGTTCACTTTTTCCAACCACAGATTTTCCTTTAAAGGACATTTTTATGAATGTTTAAAGTTGGATCACTTTAAACTGCCACTTTATTTAACCATGACCTTTCTAGGCTCATGGTTCTTGTCAATGTCTGTCATATCAGAAATCTTCTTCTGTTATGGTGAAGGCATTATTTCTTCCTACCACTTTCTGAGATTTATTCATCTTTTTTTTTTATTTAAAAAATGTATTTTCCATTTCAATTTGTGTTTTAATCTTCATAAACTTGTACAAAAATAATCACTTTTCTTCTAAATTCATATTGTGAGTAAATATAACACCTTTAGGCATATTATTGCAATGGAAACCTTTACAGGGACAATCTAAAACACACTTGTAAATATATGTAAAAAAAAAAAAATTATTAATGTAAGATTTTTATTTAAGGCTTAATTTATTTATTTATTTTTTATCCATCCCTCCAGCGAGTTTCTCCAGAGATTCCGAAGAATCGTCTAAGGAACCGAAGTTGAAGAGAAGAGTCGACTCCTCAGAAGATGATTCCCGGCAGCGACGTAGACGCTTGGCTCTAAAACGCAGGAGAGCATCTGAAGAGGACGACTCTGACTCGGACGACTCTTCAGAGGAGGACCGCCCCGTTCGCAAGCGGGTAAACCGCATCGACTCGGACGATGAGGAGGAGGAGGAGCAGGCAGAAAAGCCTAAGGAGGAGGAGCCAAAGGGAACAAACTTGTCGGACCGCCGCCCAACAGAGCCTCAATCAGCGAATGGACAGAGCACCACAAAGAACTTTGACGGCCCCGGCAGCCGCCCTGCCGTCGCCGACGCTCCGGGTCTCATTCCACAACCGGACACGCTTAAAACTGTTGTTTCCACGGCAGCCGTTGTTGCCGCCCCAAACGGACTGGTGGGGCAGGAGGCGGCGGCGCAGGAAGACGACGAGGACGACCTGTTGGGAGTCACAGACTTGGTGGACTACGTCTGCAGTAACGAAGAATTGTAAAAAGATTTTAAAAAATGGTGTACCGTTTCTTTTTGTGGTATTGTATTTTTATATTGCTTAACTTTATTATTCCCTCTCCCTGTGTTTGTTTATTTCCACGTGGAGCTTGATTCCAGTCAGTCCCACCATTCGGTGCATTCGTCCGATGCAGACAGTTAGGGCGCCGACATATCTTATCAGATCCTCCAGCTCTACTGCCAAACCTTCCTCCAGTCGTCTTTTCATCTACATTTTTTTTTTTTTTTTTGCATTAATGTTCCTGTACAAAATCTGCCAACCAAGTTTTATTTTGCTTGAGGTCCGTTATATCTAGCTTCTAATATCATTCCATCCCTGACTCAAACGTTTGACGGCTGTCCAAACAAATGGCCCCTCCGACCGCAATTCATGAATCCTATAAAAAAAATTCTCCTTTACTACAGGAAACTCCTAAGTGGCGGTAAACATTTTAAGTGACGTCGCTGAGTGACTTTTTCTTGTTGGTGAGAAATGATGAGTGACTCAACTTATAACCCTCTTATAAGCCAAATGTGAGTGTTTTGATCTTAGATCTATAAAATGAATTACAGATCCTGATCTTTATTTGAAAAATGTTTTTGGATCCCATACTTTTCTGCTTTCTGATCAGGTGGTTAAAAAAAAATTGACAAAACCGACTTAAAAGACTAAAAAGTTTTTAATCAGTCAGAAGTGGGTTTGAGTACACTTCTTTACTTGATGTTTAAATGCTGGCAGCAGCAAGTTGATGCATTCACCATGCAGTCACTCTTAAACCAATAGTCTGGCTGAAATATTTCCACAAAAAAAAAAAATTTGCAAGTTTGCCTGAAATTTTCATTATTTTGGACTCTGATTCTGCTGCTCTACTCTGCCATCTTGTGGTCGTCTAGAGTATCTTACATCGGTGACAACCCAAAAAAAAAACTAGAACGTTATTTTAATTCATATAAAAATCCTTACCTACAATTTTATGAGCTTGCAAATTCAGATTTCATGTCTTGAAATGTGCGGTACTGTTTTTAAAAGCCTTTTTACTCTAATTGAATAAGCTAACCCTTGAACAAATGTTTGGGTGACCCCGGGTCACCATGCTGTTGTATCTGGAAGCCTTCCTGCCCCCTTTTTTCCCCGCCTCAGTCGTCCACTTGTCTGTGTCGAAGGCGTGAATGTATCCAAGTGACCAACCTGTTTTTTCTCAGCCTTCCCCTCTTTCTCAACTTTTGTATTTGAGTGATAGACTAGCCTTTTGTATGCTGTATACGTCGTGTAATTATTTGACTTCTGTGTATCGCCATCCGTACCGGTGGTGAACTCTCCGTTACCAAGAGTTGTTTATGAGCAGCAAAATTTTAAAAAGTTAAACTATTGTCCCTCCTTAGATCTGAGTGTCTTTGTATTCCATTCGTTACATTATCATGTATTTTATTTTGTATATCTAAACCATTATGAGTGAAAATGTAAAGTGTCTTATTTTTTTTGTACACTCTCCCACATTGTAGGTTCAAAAATCATGCTTTCATCATGTTTAACTAAAATAATTCAATTTGGTATCAATTTTTCCTCATTCTACTTCCCCAGATCTTCCGGCAACTCTTGTTTCTATAACCTTGAACTAAAGTCAGATTGCCTGACTTTACCATCAATATCATGATCAATCAATACAAAGTGTAATAAAAAGTTTGGAAGCAAAATAGAGAAGTTTTTGGGGGCTTAAAGCAATGACTATTCTGACCTTCTGGAACTAGTCTGTGTGTATATCTGTAGTTTTTGCTGTAATATATTTAGAGGCATTTTGTAATCGATTAAAAGTAAATATATTGGGCAATTCTTTTGGATTGCACTTTACATTTTTTTGTTTTTCCGTAGGGAAGTAACATTGGCACAACAGTTTTGTTTGTTGGTTTTTTTATAGAAAAATTTGGGCATGTTTTTACAAATATTTATCTCCTGACCGCTGGTGTTGGAGGAGGAGGTTGTGTTGTGCTGGATAAGCATGCGCTGACCAAATACAGACACTCTGCTGGAAGCGCACGGGATCAGCTCAACATTAACTGACTGAGAAGATGAAGCCCATTTGTAAAATATTTTGTAAACTACTCTAAGCGTGGTCTCCACAGAGAAGTCTCTATTTACCCATAACGCATCTTCCAATAAGATAAATGTGTGCCGCCTACAGTGCGCACTAACATTACAATATTTAGCCTTCAGGTGGACAGAATTTAGCTCATCTAAAAGTAAAGGTATGGCTGCTGGGGGGGCTGAGTGTAGAAATGTATCGATAGATGTTGCATAGAAGCAGGTTTGTGGGGTCAGTGGGAAAAGACTGTGCCAACGACTGAAGTGTTAACTGTTTCCTTTTTACCTCATGATGAAGCTGGAAGGAAAGAAACCCTGTCCACTGTGGATAGTTCCTAGTAAATGGATTGTGTTTTATCTGCTATATTACTTTTGTTTGTTTACTGCAATTTCTTATGGATCGGCTCTTGTACATTTGTTATAATAAATCAGGTTTTAAACCTTTATTCTTATGTTGGTGCTTTTTTCTAATGTGTGTTAATCGCTTGGCTCATAAATGTGATTTGAAATTGAACTAAATCTAGAAAGTTAACTTTTTCTTTACACCTTGTCCGATTAAAATAATTTCACACATATATTCTTAGTTTTAATGTGAAATTACTCCACCTTTGTTATATTTTTTAAAATTAAACTTTCAGAAGGATCAATTATTCCTTTTATGTAATTTTATTTTTTAGAAAATGTCTATAATTTTATTGTGTATTCATAATTTGTGTAATTGATTCGTTAGTTATCCATTAAAGGATGTCAAAAACACTATTTTCATCCTGCTCCATCTGGCCAGAATTGATATATAACATGATTCATTTTTAGTTACCACTACAAACTGATTTTCACTCCTAAACCAGGTGGACAGCCTACCCAGATGAGCTGAAGCTGTTCTAAGAGCTCTGATGAAAATGAAAAAGAGAGATCATATCTCTCCTATCCTGGCTTCTCTTCATTGGCTTCCTGTTAAATCCAGAATAGAATTTAAAATCCTCCTTCTCACATATAAAGCCTTAAATGGCCAAGCTCCATCTGATATCAGAGATCTGATTGTTCCTTATGTTCCTAACAGAGCACTTCGCTCTCAATCTGCAGGTTTACTAGTGGTTCCTAGAAGTTCTAAAAGTAGAATGGGAGGCAGATCTTTTAGTTATCAGGCTCCTCTCCTGTGGAACCAACTACCAGTTTTAGTCCGTGAGGCAGACACCCTGTCTACTTTTAAGGCCAGGCTTAAAACTTTCCTTTTTGATAAAGCTTCTAGTTAGAGTGGCTCAGGTTATCCTGAGCTATCTCTGTAGTTCTGCTGCTATAGGCTTAGACTGCTGGAGGACATAGGGACCCCCATTTCATCATTCTGCTTCATTCTATCTCTATTCTCACACTCTGCAGAATCTGTTTGTTCAATCTCTAACGTTCTGCTCTCTGCTTTTTCTCATAGTAGCTTCATCTGGTCTGTTCCTGTTAGGCTGTGGAGAGAAATATCAGCTGTGCTGCTGCCATCAACACCTTTGTTTCTAGATGTTGGAGATTGGCCTGTTTTCCAGTGTGGTCATGTTTCTCTGACTGTGACTAACTGGATGTGCTCTCTTCATCCTCTGACATGGGAGCTCGTCTGCCTGGCTGTGTGTTTCCGCCTTTTACAGCTGCTTTTTGTATCTCTGCTTCTGTCTCCTTGAACCCCAGTGGGCCTCAGCAGATGGCCGCTCACACTGAGCCTGGTTCTGCTGGAGGTTTCTTCCTGTTCAAAGGGAGTTTTTCCTCTCCACTGTCTCTACAAGCATGCTTAGTGTGAGGGATTGCTGAAGAGTCAATGAGTCGATGCAATCAGCTGGTTTTAACTTAACTTTGAATCAATCCGACTGGATGATCTGATGAACTGTAAAGTGCCTTGAGACGACATTATGGAAGCTCATTGGTAGAATTCCCTTATGACAGAAAGAGGGACACAATTCACGCCATTTTATCATCCGGAGGGGGGAAACATTTAATTACAAAACCGAATTCATACAGCTGTCTTAAACACTTCATACACTCAGCATTGCATCGTCACATTCAGTTATTCCCCCGACCTTCAGTCCATTTTAGCCAGCATTTATAGTTTCCACATTGCACTGTGTGGATGCACGTGCACGACTGGATGCTCTTCCTGGAAATCTCTTAGCTTATGACCTGATTGCGTGCAATTCAGCCAGTAAGAACCCTGTTTTTGCCAAGATTCGTACGTGACTTCCAGTATGTCTACCCTGTCTACATGCTGCGTTCTCTGTGTTGCTAAGTGAGCATAAGGTCAGAAACAGGACTACATAACGCAGAACAACTGCTTCCATATTTGGCAAGCCAGCCAGATATTTACATTCTACAACATGTTTTGGGAATTAGCGCTATAGAAATAAAATTAATTGAATTCTAGCTGTAAAGGTAGACCAACACCATATAGAATAGACTGCTGGAGATAGGCACCAGCCTAGTGTTACCAACCTAGTTCTTGTGTTCCTATGTTTAGTTTTGATGTTTTATTTTCCTATATTTTAGTTTCCAGACTTCTCCAGCGCCTCTATTAAAAAAAAAAAAAAAAACTGCCTAGAGAATGCAGAATTTGGTAACCACACATAAAAGCAACAAACTCTGTCCTCCTGAGTGAGTGGATCAGTGAGCCCGCCTCCAGCTCTCTGTCTGCTCTTGTCATGTAGGGCAAACTGCCTGCATCACGAAGTAGCGGAGAGAGAGAACCTTTCTACTTTCAATCCAGATTGCCAAAGAAATGCATGTTATACAAAGCTGGTGCTAATCCCACTCTAGATTCAATTCAATTCAGTTTATTTCTATAGCACCAATTCACCACACATATCATCTCAAGGCACTTTGTAGTTCACCAGGTCATCCAGGCAAATTGATTAAAAGTTTTCTATCTAGGAAAATCAGCTGATTGCATCGACTCATTTACTCTTCAGCAATCCCTCACACTTAGCATGCTTGTAGCGACAGGGGAGAGGAAAAACTCCCTTTGAACAGGAAGAAACCTCCAGCAGAACCAGGCTCAGTTTGAGCGGCCATCTGCTGAGGCCGACCGGGGTTCAAGGAGACAGAAGCACTAGCACTGACCCATGTGGTACTCCACAGGTAACATTTGAGCGTGTGGAAGATCTGTCATTAACATTAATAGATTGCAAAATGAGATCATGAAAATTTGTTTTTAATTGACACAGTTCCTGGGCTACATGGTGGATCAGTGGGTAGCACTGTTGCCTTGCAGCAAGAAGGTTTTTGATACAATTCCTGGCCCTGGGGTCTTTCTGCATGGGGTTTGCATCTTCTCCCTGTGCATGCTGTGTAAATTTATTCTCTCTCTCTGTTTCCCTGCTTTCCTTGTGCCACAGCTGCACTTGATCTCCTCTGATTGCTCTTATGGTTTGCTATTATACCAACAATGCCTCTGTGCAATTACAAGAAGCGGCTTGGAGTGTTTTGAAGCGCACGTCTGACAGATGATGAAATCACCGCGTTAACCCAGTGCGGCCCTCTACAACACTGCTGGTCAGCCGCGCAACTACTTAGAGTTGACCAAAATAATCTGAGTTGCGAAGTAAAGGACACGTTTATATTATATAACTGGTACCATGTGACCTGTTATGCTGGGTAGATTTAATGGAGCTTTTTTCCTTTTTGGGATAATCCAGACCTCAGTGAGGGGATTAGCTGTCCTTTATTGTGCTAATGTTTACAGTAAAAATATTTACTCTTTACTCATAAACCAGAAAATATAAGTTCATGTGTACAGTAATTACATTTCTCTTCATCGTGGTTTTGTTTATCTAAAAAAACTAAAGCAAAACTCACAGCACGTCAAAAGTCAATATATATTTTTTAACAATTAAGCAATTAAAAATGACAATAGAAAAGATCAACATTAGCTTCCACTTAGAAGATTTTAACACTTTGTAAATGGAAAAGTAAACAAGTATTTTCATGATGTTATTAAATCTTGATATTGTGATAATTATACTTATATGCTGTAATATTAGAAACATTTCATAGATCTAAATATAAGGAAACTTCACTCAGGTAAATCAAATGAAAGATGAATAATATTGCATCCACCACATCTCCAAAACATAGTCTCAAATACTGAACTCGGTGTTAAACCTGTATTCCAATAAAAACACTTTACACATTATAAGAAATTAAAGCATTTTAATTACCACCTTATATAAAACTATGTTTCTTAGAAACATATTGTACATTTCCCTGACAGAGTCAGAAATTTGACAGCAAATGAGTTTCATCACATTCTTGTTAACAGAAATGATGCAAGAGTTACTTTTGGACAAAAGTCTTTTTGCTGACTGCTGAGGTGCAAACAGGAGTAAGATTTCATTTTCATTACAAAATTTAACAATGGTAAGTACATTTACAATAGTCCTTTCAGTAATATTACATTCAAATACCATTCACTTGTAAAAAGAGAGCATATTACCCAGACTAAAGTGCACGGTAATAATCAAGCGATCAGACTTCAAGCAATCAATTGTAATATGTAATATGTAAAAAAAAAAAAAAAAGTGGTGCAGCTGAAGCCTCCTCAATACCCCATATTGAAGGAAGCAAAGAAAAGCAATCACACAAAGAAGTTTTTTCATTAAAAATCAGGATTATTTATGGAAGAGGATTATTGCCCCTGAAAAAAAAAAGTTAACTGATTTTTACATATTATTTCAGTTTAATATGGAAAACAGTCAGAATTCTGACTTTTTTCTCAGCATTCTGACTTTAATCTAAGAATTTTGGATCTTATTGTAGATGGGCACCATGAAGGAAGAGATGTGGGAGCACTCAGCTCCACTGACAAAGATGTGAGCTGTTTGGAAGGGCCAGTAACACATTGGTGGAAAATGATGGAATTAGGAGACTTTTTACGCCCCTGAGGGGTCCCTGGAGGTTATATTTCCTTAATGGAAGTGCAGAAGGTGATTGAAACAAGAGAGCTAGTTTAGTCTCTAGACATGGCTACGACTTGATGCCAACATGTTTGTTAGTTAGTCTGTTAGTCTGAATTCTGAGATTAAAGACACAATTCTGAGAAAAAAAGTCTGCATTCTGAGATTAAAGTCAGAATAGTGAGAATAAAGACACAATTCTGAGAAAAAAAAGTCTGAATTCTGAGATTAAAGACACAATTCTGAGAAAAAAAAGTCTGAATTCTGAGATTAAAGTCAGAATAGTGAGAATAAAGACACAATTCTGAGAAAAAATAGTCAGAATTCTGAGATTAAAGTCAGAATATTGAAATTAAAGTCAGAATTCTGAGATTAAAGTCAGAATTCTGACTTTTTTCCCATATTAAACTGAAATAATATTTTAAAATCTCTTAACTTTTTTTATTTCTTCAGTGGCCCTAATCCTCTTCCGTAATTATTACTCATAATAAAGTGCATTCAGATATTTTAAATTACATCAGCATTATCAGCTATTTCTAGACAGAAATGCAGACGGGTAGGTAGGTAGTGTGCATGTAGAATCCATCTATCCACACGTGAGCAGAAGACATGGCTGATTTTTTTATTTTATTTAATAATGAACACTTGCATATTTTAAGTTAGATTCAAATAAATTTTAAAAAGTTATCCGAAAGCCATTTTATCCTTAAATCAAATGACAGAACTAGCAGACAGTTCCATCTTTTATCACTAATTGGAGATAAACTTATTGATCCCTTAAGATAACTGGCTGTCATTACTTATTGAACTTATTGCATTTAGCTGGTCTGTTTAAATACATGCATAGAAATGTGTGTCACTCTTTAAACTTTATAAATGCATGGAGTTAGATGGAAAGCAAAGTACTAGAAAAGGACCTGAGAACATGATTACTGATCATGATATTTATAGAGACATTCGATAGATAATAAACATGTAAATGCACATACACTCTCACTGTTGTGCTATTAGACATTTGGCATGTTTTAAAAGTTTTTCCCCTTATTGATAATAATAATAGAAAATATTCATGGTCTTATGTTGTCACTAAATCTAACCTGTGCCTCTGATTTGTCTTTTTAGGGAAGATAATTCAACGGAATGCACTTTTTATTATTAAGGTAATTCGTTGTCGTCGTCGTCGGTAATTGTTAAGGTAATTGTAAAATGTAAATAAATGTTAAAAGTGGATCTATTGCATCTATTGCAATGTTAACCAAAGAAAGTTTGAGCAAAACGAAATAAAAAACTCTTGTTTTTCATGTGATTAATTTGATAATAAATTAAGATAATTCTTTAAGGGATCCAATGAACTAAAGTTTTGTGCTCAATGCTAGGACTGTGAGTTAGCATAGACAGCGTTTAATAATTGCTCAATTGGTTTTTCTAACTATTAGTATTGAGCCCTTAATGATGCTTTAAAAGATAAAATCACTCAAACCAGAAAGGAGTGATGAAGACACAAAGTCTTGTAATTGATGATATATGTTTAAAAATGTTTTTTTAACGTTAGCTAATATTAGCTAGCTACCGTTAGCTAGTGTTTCAAAACAACTATCCTTCATTTAAGCTTCGAGTGCAGAAAGTCCCAAGATATCTTCAAAGTGCTATTTTCAATGGTAAAATGTGTACAAAGATGAAGAGAATTGTGTTTTATAACTAATAACCTTCCAAATAGGGTTGCCAACTACCTAAAAAAAAAAAAAAAACGGACACCTCATGTGCGTACCAGCTGACCCGATTGCCTTTACCCCTCCTGGCGTGGTGGTTTTTGTTTTAGCCTCCCTTTGTGTGTGAAAGAATTTTTAAAAACTATTTAACTCAAATCTGCATTGAATTAGATGCATATTTGTGGGCTGCAGGAATAGTGCTCCGGCACACCGTGCATTGTGCTTTATATTCACAATCGCTGACTTTTTCTGCATCCTTTTTTTTTCAGAGGATCATCGCTATTCGAAGGTGCACCGCCCCCAAAAGCAGCATCAGCATTTAAATTCCTCCATTCATCCCCCATACTGCTCTGTCGTTTCCCGCTATCTTCTCCATGAGCAACACTTGGCTCGACCAATGGGATGAGGGGATTCTGGATGGTTACATATATGTTGTCAGCTCATTGGTCACAATGCAGGACAGGGACAGGAACAAGTTTACCGTAAGTTTCGTATCTAACGTGCCCTTGTTCTTTATTTTCCATTAGCTATTTTTTACTCTCTCAGTAATACGGGACAAAGTGAGTTCCTTTTCCACTTAATATGGGACAGGTACTTTGGTTTAAAGATGCTGGAGATTGGCCTGTTTTCCAGTGTGGTCCTGTTTCTCTGACTGTGACTAACTGGATGTGCTCTCTTTGTCCTCTGGCATGGGAGCTGGCTCGGAGCTCGTCTGCCTGGCTGTGTGTTTCCTGGACGGGGCCGCCTTTTGCAGCTGCTTTTTGTAGCTCTGCTTCTGTCTCCTTGAACCCCAGTCGGCCGCAGCAGATGGCCGCTCACAGTGAGCCTGGTTCTGCTGGAGGTTTCTTCCTGTTGAAAGGGAGTTTTTCCTCTCCAATGTCACTACAAGCATGCGGGATTGTATTTGGGTCAATGAGTCGATGCAATCAACTGGTTTTCCTTAGATAGAAAACTTTGTATCAATTTGACTGGATGATCTGGTGAACTGGAAAGTGCCTTGAGATGACATGTGTTGTGAATTTGGCGCTATAGAAATAAACTGAATTGAAAATCGAATTCTGTTTCTAAAAACTGAACGATTCAGTTTTTTAAGGGACGGTTGGCAACCCTACTTCCAAGGTTAGTGGTGCTACAACACACCATTATTAGTTTGTCTCTACACATTATTCCAAAAAAATGAATAATCCACTGGACCAAGACGTTTTTTTCTTCCCATCCAGGAAGCTTTTTCAATTAATATGCCAGGAATAGCGCTGAGTTCGAGGTTTTATACAGTAGTGCTATTCAACGCTATTCCTGACATTTAAATTGATAAAGCTTACTGGATGGGAAGCAAAACGTCTTCAAACTTGGAAACCAAGTCAAGTGGATTATTTTTAATTTTTTTGGAATGACTAAGACCTGGATGACTGAGAACCTTCACCAGCATATCTCTACACATTACCATCACCCGCTAATATAAGGAAAGAGAGTCCCACTTTTTTGGATAAACAAAAATTGGTTCATTCTTTGGCAAATAATGTAAATGTTAAACCTTTTTTTTTATTCTATGCATTTTATTACTGGTAATTATTTGCCTATGTATTTGTGCTAAAGTAGTTATGAGTTGTTTTAGTCACCATGGACTGTGAGCCTGTCCTTTGAGATGTCCCGCTCCCTGAAACAAAACTTTCAAACTAGCTCTCTATAAACCTTTTTAAATCCAAGCTTTTGACTTCTGGTTAATTATTTAGGTTAATGTTCAGATTTGTTGCTCTTCTAATTGTGCTTTCTTCAGCTAAATGTTTTGCATATGTATTTAGTTCTGTGCTCTCCTGCAGCATACCTTGTCTTTTGACATCAGTCATGATTAGAGCTGCATAAAGCCCTATTTGATCCTGTGCATTTGTGCATTGATAAGAGATTAAATAATCTTAATTATCCAGGGATATCCAGTCCGTCATATAAAACAAAATGAACTAAAACTACTGCATCTTCTCTTTCTGCTCATTAGAGCTGTGCATCCCAATTGTGCTTTTTCCAGAGAGGAAGGGGATGATCTTCTCAAACAGGAGGATGCAGCTCGCCATGCCTGCAGACACAGAGGTTACCTTGCAAAAATAACCTGTGTTGAATGTAAAACAACAAAAAAAAAAAAACTACACTGAGTAAAACACTATGAACAAAAGTATCTCATTACCCAATATTGGTCCCAACCAGTAGATAAAGCAGTATTCAAGGTACGTGTGACCACTGCAGGGGAACTGAATGGAAAAAGCCAGGGCAGGATTAAAAACAGCCCCGGAAATGCTTCCACCTGCAGAAAGAAGAAACTTTGAAGCAAAAAGGAATTGCTGCTTCTTTATCCCACACTTGCTGAAACCACACATACGTTTTTCTGCGATGAAAGCAATCAAACAAAACAAAACTCTCACGATCTGAGTTGTGAAAGTATCTCTATGAAGAACTGTGGTGATGATATTGTCCATTTGCTGGCGTTTTTAAAGGAAAAGTTCGGACATATTCAGAGTACAAACTTCTGAAAGACAGGTTGAGTCTATGATGACTTTATTCTTGTAATTTTACGACTTTATTCTCGTAATGTTAAGAGTTCTTGTAATGTTACGACTTTGTTCTCGTAACGTTACGACTTTGTTCTCCTATTATTACGACGTTGTCCTCCTAATGTTACAACTTTGTTCTCGTAATTTTACGACTTTGTTCTCGTAATGTTACGACTTTGTTCTCTTAATGTTATGACCTTATTCTCTTAAAGTTACGACTTCATTCTCGTAATGTTACTATTTTATTCTTGTAATGCTACGACTTTATTCTCCTAATGTTACGACTTTGTTCTCGTAATTTTACGACTTTATTCTCGTAATGTTACCACTTTGTTCTCGTAATTTTACGACTTTGTTCTCGTAATGTTACGACTTTGTTCTCTTAATGTTACGACCTTATTCTCTTAATGTTACGACTTCATTCTCGTAATATTACTATTTTATTCTCGTAATGTTAATATTTTATTCTCGTAATGTTACGACTTTATTCTCCTAATGTTACGACTTTGTTCTCATAATTTTACGACTTTATTCTCGTAATGTTACCACTTTGTTCTCGTAATTTAACGACTTTATTCTCGTAATGTTACGTCATTATTCTCGTAATTTTAAGACTTTATTCTCGTAATGTTACGTCTTTATTCTCGTAATTTTAAGACTTTATTCTCGTAATGTTTCGACTTTGTTCTTGTAATGTTACGACTTTATCGTAATTTTACGACTTTATTCCCGCAATGTTACAACTTTATTCTCGTAATGTTACGACTTTATTCTCGAAATGTTACGACTTTATTCTCGTAATGTTACGACTTTATTCTCGAAATGTTACGACTTTGTTCTCGTAATGTTACGACTTTGTTCTCGTAATGTTACGACTTTGTTATCGTAATTTTACGACTTTATTCCCGCAATGTTACGACTTTATTCTCGAAATGTTACGACTTTATTCTCGAAATGTTACGACTTTATTCTCGTAATGTTACGACTTTATTCTCGTAATGTTACGACTTTGTTCTCGTAATGTTACGACTTTGTTCTCAATGTTACGACTTTGTTATCGTAATTTTACGACTTTATTCCCGCAATGTTACGACTTTATTCTCGAAATAGAAGTAAAAAAGCCTTGCCCTGATACTCTGTGATAACTTGTTAATATATCTCATGTTTGCAGGTTGGGGTGGGCCTCCAATCAGCGCACCTGCATAAACCAAAGCGGTGATGACCGCAGCGAAGCAGTGAACTCTGAGCCTCTCGTCCAGCCTGTGGATGTGCGTGGCCACAGCCTGCACCGTGAACGAGCACAACATTTCCACAGCAGCAGCTTCCAGCGGCGTCCCACCGAGCGGGTCGAAGCACCGGAACCCAAACTTCTGGTGCCGGAGGTGCATATCTGACAGACCCAGGGACCAGACGGTGGCTGCCCAGCCCTGCGCGGCCACCGCAGCCCCCATCTGGAGGGATATGAGCAGCGCTGCTTCCCTGACGCTGGACGCGCCGCGGCAGACGCTCTCCAGAGCCGCGGCGGGATTACATGTCGCTTCCCTGAAAGTTGATAGATGGACAAAGGTGACGAAATAAGTGAGAGTCAAGCTGGTGGAAAGGTCCAGGCGGATGGATTCTCCGAGCAGTTTGAGTTCCTGCGTGCAGCAGCAGAGCTGGAAGGTGGACACCGCTTCCAGCAGGTAAGTCCAGTAAACTCCGCGGAGCAGGCGGGCAGCCGCGCAGCGAGCCGCCTCACACAAGAGCACCGCGGCGGCCAACACCCCCAGGGACACCCACAGGTCAGCCATGGCCGGTAGCAGCTCCAGCAGCTTCACTTCAACTAGTTCTCAGTGGATCATAGTGTCAAAGTCCCACAGATCCACGCTGTCACCTCTGTGTCAGCTTTAATTGTGAAACCGGAAGACGTGTGACACAACTTTCAAAATAAAAGCATAACAAGAAATTAAATTCCTAGTCCAGGGATCTTAAACGATTTCCAGGCCAAGGACCCCAAACTGATGGCGAGATGGAGCGGGGACCCCCCAATCATATATATTGTATGACATTGTTTCATATTAAACTGCTCCTATAGTCACTCTATTACAGATGGAGTAATGTAATGAAAGTAATTTCTCCCTGGGATTATTAAAGTATTTCTGATTCCTGGTTGATGGGACAGGTGTTGTGAATGAAACGGTGCCCAGTTTGAAAGAGCTCCTGTGTGTCGCTGAATGTGTGCATTGATGACTGAAAGACATCTTTTGCCTCCATTTATCTGTTTACTACAGTCTGTTGGATTCATGTTAATGTGGATTTAAAGACATTTCAAATAGTGAGAAAAATTGCAGGGGGGAATATAAAAGATGGCTAATCAACCAAAACTTTCACGACCCCCATGCAGAACCTCTGTTGACCCCCTAGGAGTCGCGGACCCCCTGTTGAAGACCTCCATCATAGGGAAATTATATTTAAATGTCTAATTATTCTGGCTTAAACATGTATATAAATGTACTCTTTAATAGACGATACTGTCCCAAAATGTAGAAAATTTCTGTCTTAAAATCTGTGTTTTTCTATCCTCTACAGGCCAGTTAGTTATCTGTCAGCCTGAACACCTAAATTCGGCCAATCATGTATAGACGGTCATCTGTCAATCAAATTTTTTCGGTCATAGCATCTTGATTCATATGTCGCAGCTAATAAACGCAATAGTTGAAATCAGTATCCTTTCCTTTCCCATTGAGTTGCGTCCCAGTGTTCACGGGGATGGACGTCTGTGTCTTCGGCAGGCGTAGAGCTAACAGAACTGGCAGCGTTGCGAGGCAAGGGCTCAAACATGTACGGCTGGAAGCCTTCTACACCAAACCAAGCTTCTGCCGCCCTGGCGTCCTCTTCCACAACATCTTCGTCCCCGCTTTCCTCCTCTAAATCAAAAACATGGATGACGGAGGAGACTCATCCACGACCTCCGACACTACACTCTCCTCCTCTTGCATGTTTCCGCTGTCCATAGCGTTCCTTGACAGCGTCGTTTCTAAGTCACCAATTTAGTGCTACTTGGTCCCAATGGAATTTCCCATTGGGAACCTACTAGCACTAAGTTGCTAACTGGTTAGCAACATGCTTCCGAGAAACAACAAGTGGACATTGAGGACAATCTTAAGACATGTATGTCTAATTTTAATAAGTTATTTTGTATGTATTCTAGCTTTAGCTGTACATAAGAGAAATCCTGGCTGTAACATGTACCGTAATGGAGGCAAAATAAAAGCTTAAGCTCAGAAAAAGCTTTTATTTTGAAAGGTTATCCAAAAACTCTTGTCAGTATGTTAAAAAATTGTTGCACTTGACCTTGTGTGGGTGCAGCACTAAGCTGGTTCAGAGGCTCAGGGAATTCCTGCTGGAGCAGTTTGATAACTTTCTCCAGAAAGGAACCAGCAGGAGGGATGTTTAGTGATGAGGTTTTATTCACGGCTGCGTTCAGTGGACAGTTAGTGCCTTCAATTAGTGAACAAACTCAAACATGTTTCAATCAAATAAAATGCTCCAGAGGTGGGTAGAGTTCAATGGCCTAAAGATTTGCTCAGTAAGTATAGAATTACATATAAATTCATTCATATTGAGAAAGCCCCCCCCCCCCCCCCCCATAACATAGAAGAATAGACCTATCTAGTAAATGATAATCCAAATTATTATCTGTTTTTTTTATTTAATTCAATTTTTGAATAATTCAATTTATAATTTGATTAAATTCTGACATTGTAAGTATCAAGTTGCTCAATCACCGCACAATGGCAGCCCACTGCTCCCCAAGCGGATGGGTTAAAAGAAAAGTCCGGTCACATTCAGAATACAAACTTCTTGAAAACATTCTTCTTCCAAATGTTGGCTACATATTACGTGTTTTTTCTCTGGCCAGAAGTTCGATGGCAAATCCTCCCTCTTCAAGTTGGCGATCCAACGACCAACCCGTCCGTGGAGGATCAGGAATCAGAAAGGTGGAATAACTCTTTTTTTTTCACTTTTACCCGATGTATTCCAGCATCCAGCTGCCATGCACGTGGGCATTGTCAGTTTCACTATAGCTCTGGTGAATTTCAATGGTGAAGTCCTCTGGAAATCTTCAATAATTGTTGTTGATTGCAGATGTGTCTAGTAGTTCCCATTGATTTAGCTTGTAAAGCGGGGAGAATGGCGCTAGGCTTACCGCACCGTGACGTCACTGCTGGAAGATGGCAGGAGGGAGGGGCTACTATATTTAGGCAAAAATGGCCGCTCCCAGACTCAGTGATCGTGACAAAAATTGTTTATTTTTCTTACTGATTGACGCCAAATTCATTAAATCACAGTGAACGTATTAGTTTTAGGTATAAATAACGATCCATTGGTTATTCCTTACTGACCGGACTCCTCCTCTAAATGCAGAGAGTTTATTTTGTTGCTCTGTACATGTGACAGTGTAATGACAATAAAAGATGGAGAAAAAAACCCAACAGGATTTCTAATGGCTTCCCTCTTTCCATTCACTCATAAAGGACATATTTGTGGATGTTCTGTCCAAATTCTCTGCAGCACCTCTTGAGTTGCTGTGGGCCTCTTGGCTGCCTCTCTGGCGGTCAGTTAAGTTGGACCTCCATGTCTACTATTAGATTTTCCTCTTTCCATCTTCAGATGGTGGGTTAAACTTAGCTTTGACATATTCAAAGCTTGGGGTTTAGTTTTAGAACCTAACCCTGCTATAAACTTCTTAATTACATTTCACCTGAGCACTAGGAACACTTTTACAAGCCGCTTTATGTCAGAATACTGACACAGCAATCTGGCCCTGGGATCTGCTCCTTTTTATAATCAAATCCAGCTTTAGCTGTGAAGAAGTGACAGTGAGATACAAGACAGTCTGCTTAGTGTTCCGTCTCTAGAAGCAAGTACATGTTTAACCTCCTTCTCAGTTGTATACATTTGGAATAAAAGAAGTCTGATTAGCTATGACGCAAAAGGGGAAAACAAAACATCCCAAGATGGAAGAATCAGGAAATCTGTTTTATTTAAAGTTAAGGAAGCTTTAGCAAAAGTCTGTTTTTTTCGGTTCACTAAGAAGAATACTTGGGGAAACCTTTAAAACAGGATTACATTTGAATTTTTTTTTTTTTTAAAGCAGTGCAATTAACTACACCGTGTTACAGAGATATTCCTTCAGGGTTCACCCTGACTCAGCATTTTCTCCTCTATCAATGAGTAAAGGCCCTGCTCTTTGATATGGATGCATAATTGCGCAAGAATTGATTTGTGGACTCCACGCAGCCGGTATTTTTATTACGGTTTAAATGCATGAAGATATGGTTCATAAATGACACTGGGATCACAGTTCTTGGACAGAATTACTGTTAATGGCCTTTTCTTTACAGATGACACAAAAAGGGTTTAAAATGTGACATGGACATGGCTCTAATAGTAACACTGAACACATTATACCGCAACCACATGATTATCAAGTAGAACAATACTGTATAGTTTAGACACAGCTTTGGCTTGTTGCTCTTTGTTAAAAAAAAAAAAAAAGAGGAGCACCAATATTCTGTATTACATTTTTTTTTAGCCATTTATTTCAGCTTTGAATGCAACCATGTAAACTGCAATTTTAAACTTTGACGTATGGGCAAAAGCAACATTGGTAAAACTGGCTTAAGCTACCTTTACACTTAGAATATTGTTAAAAGTAGATTAATTTCACTAATCCAGTTTAAAAACTGGAACTCCAACAGATTCGTTTCAGTGATATCTTTGGTTCACTTTGATTATTACAGCTTAATATAACCAAATTTTAGTTTGTTAGTGTTAAATCAGACGTACAAAAACAAACTTTGAGATAAAAGATAAGATAGCATTTTGTTGATCTCACAACGGAGAAATAAATGGGGTCACTGCTCCGAGTGCCCCAATGACCAAGGCTACCACTGATGCCTTGACCTTCCAGATTTTTCCAGCTCCTCTCTGAGCCCCTAGTACTTCTCTAGTTTCTCATGTTCCATTTTCCTGATGTTGCAGTCAGTTGGTATCGCTATGTCAACCACAACGGCTTTCCTCTGCTTTTTGTCCACCACCACAATGTCCGGTTGGTTTGTCATTACCATTCCGTCCGTCTTTATCTGGAGGTCCCACAGGATCTTGGCTCGGTCATTCTCTACCATCTTTGGAGGTGTTTCCCACTTTGACCTTTGGGTTTCCAGCCCATACTCTGCACAGATGTTCCTGTTCACGATTCCAACCACTTGGTAAATGCGCTCCATGTAAGCTTTCCCTGCTAGCATCTGCAGAAACTTAAACTGGACTTGAAGTAATGTGGATTCTGTGCCTCTGCTGACTCTGGGACCTGGATTTCCAATTAAAAGCAAGATTACTCTCTCATTGAATTTCTGTGTGTTCTCAAGTCAGGTGAGTTTCTTATAACATTGTCTCAAGAAATATGACAGTTCTAGTGTTTATCTCGGACAGGCTAAACATCTAGCGGAGCCAGTTGAGGTGGCTCAGGCACGTCCTACCGGGAGGAGGCCCAGGGGGAGACCCAGGACATGCTGGAGGGACTATGCTACTCGGCTGGCCTGGGAGCACCTTGGGATTTCCCTGGAGGAGCTGGACCAAGTGGTTGGAGAGAAGGACGTCTGGGCCTCCCTATTGAAGCTGCTACCCCCGCGACCCGAAGATGGATGGATGGAGGCTAAACATCCACTGTAAATTTTAAAATTATTGCTAAAATATTGATTGTCAAGCTTAATAAATGTTGTCATTAAATAGCTTTAATTATGTGCTACAATGCAAATGTTGTGCATTAATCCGCTGTTGAGCGAGCGCTCAGATGCAACCCGCACTCCGCTCACTCACTCAGTCTCCATGACAAATCCCTGTTGAGGTTTGAGCCTCCATTACTAATTAAGTAAGCAGTGAGAAACCAGAGCCCTGAATTAAAACTTGATGCTTTCTGCTCACACAGAACACAATACAATGGACTGAGTAAGTCAAAAACCTGTTATAATGATATTATAAAACATGGGTAAAAATGATGGTACTTAAACTTTTAGTTGTTATATAAAGTTTGAGAATTAATGCATTAGTTGGTGCCATAAAAGACTCCAAAGGACTCAAACAAACATGATGTCTGAGTCAGTATCTCTTTATAAAAAAGCTTTATGCATAATCCAGGGTGAAGTAAAGCATGGCAGTGTGTAGAGAAATCGACAGCATGAAGGGCTTATATTCTTCACATCCATCATGTTTAAAATAGTGAAAGAATAATATCTACAAATTCCCCAAAAGTTAAAAACGTTTAAAAAACAAACAACTGGACTTCAGTTTACAGATTCTTTCAAGAAGTTTTAAAGAATCAGACAGTAAGACTAATTCAAGAAAATTAAAAAGGGAAATTTGGTGAAGTGAGAAAGGTAGACGTTTCAGAACAAAATTGAGTAAAATACTATTAGTGCCAATAAACATAGACATATGCAATGGATTTGGGGCTCTATGTTTGGTAAAATCCTATAGCAGAAAAAGTTGGGAGTTGTAAGCTGGGGTGACTTTCTTCTGCATATTTATTTATCATTTAATTCTGCAACGCCTGATATATGTTTGCTCCAACATTTAAAGGTGATATAGTAAAAGGTAACAGAGGCTGTAGTTTGCTAGTTTAGTTTAAGACTGCTTGATTGATTGGCTTTATTGATCTCACAGTGGACCAAAAGCCTGTTAATCACCTTTCAATTAAAATCAGCTGTGCTGGAGCAAGGAAACCTTTAAAACCTGCAGGACAGGGGGGCTTGAGGACCGAGTTTGGGGATGCCTGAACTAGGGAAAAGGAGACCAACACAAGAGGGCAACAAAGAAAAACCTAACAACTCAAATATCTCCAGAAAACAAAACAAAAAAGGAGTTAAACCAATAATACTAGAAAACATGGAGCAAAGTATAACTGAAGAAAACTTAACAGAACCAAGACCGTGACACTACTGAAGTAAGCAGTGAGAAAGTAGAGCCCTGATTGGATAACACACCAAAGTACATCACATCCAGTGAGGCCTCTTAGGGCAGGGGTAAGCAATTAAGAATCAGCGGGGTCCGAATAATGAAAATCGTCAACCACTAAAGATCTGGAGACATTTTTAATTATAATCCACTACTTTAAATAAAAAAAAAAAAAAAAATATATGTATATATAGAAAACTTTTCAATTTTAAAATCTAAAGTGTTTTTTGAAGTAGAGAACAACAATTGGTCAGTTTGGTATACAGACAATTTCCTCATTCACATATTTTATAAAATACCTGAACTGACCATTTGTTTTTGTTTTTCTTTCTTTTGATCAGGTTTGAATGGAGACTAAGCCATTCTCAAGCACATATCAAGGAGCTCATTTTGAGCCTGGATCCAGATTTATTTTTGATTCTGTTCATGGTGGTGAATCCTGCTTCACAGCAGCAGGTTGAGCCAAACATCCTCTAAATGTGCAGGGTCATCTTTGAGCACGCCATTTCACTTTTCTTTCACCAGTTCACTGCAGTTCTTCCAGCAGTCCACACTTTCTCTGCTCTCTTTTTCTCATCGTCTTCTCCTTCTTTCCCATCGCCCGGCTTGCCACAGGTTTGCCTGCTGTGTCTAAAAGTAGCAGCAGCAGCAACCCAGACTTACAGCTCATTGGCTCATTTGGATCACGTGCAGCCTGGAGCCGGATGCTCCAGAGGGCTTTACCGTATTATTAGGAGAAGCAGCGCAAGTGAAATTAGACACTGCAGTCGGACAGCATGCAGTAATTTATAAATGTTTTAAATCAGGTTGGGTCTGGATTAGCCAGCAGGTGGGTCCGGATCCAGACCGCGGTCCGCTAATGTGTGACCTCTGTCAAAGGGGGTTTAAGCCGGCCATACACTATGGGATTTTTTTTTCAATCGTTGCACCCAGCTACAGCTTACACTGTACGACAAAACCGCAGGGTTTAAAAGTTCACAGCTCAGGATGTATGTTCTCAAACTGTGCGACCCAACGCTCTGATGTGATCTACTTGCTCACACTACACGTTTAAAAACCACGTCGCACTCAGCTCTGCAGTGAGATGGCGCTACTCGGACTCGTCTATCCAGAAACCAAACGAGTATAAGAGAAAAAGTGTCTATGCCTCCTGTTAAATATGAAGCTCATTAGAGTGAAAGCCTTGGCAATTTGTGCAATTTTGTCGGCCTGATGGAAAAATTCTAGCACGACTGGAGAATCGGCACGAAAAGAGCAACAAAAATCGTACAGTGTATGCCCGGCTTTATGGAGCAGAGTTTCTGGAGTTTATTTTCACCCATTGTAGTAGCGTGTTTAATGTGTTTCAATGTAATACATGACGTCTGGATTTAATTAACACCATTGCGAGAAGCAGCTGCCACTTGCCTTGCAAACATCTTAGACAGACTTTATTGTCATGGTCCTGATTTTAGCTGCTGTCCAAACCCCATCGCCAAATTCTTATCTACGCTTTGGTTCACAATCCTTCTAGCACTTTATGCTTCCACTAAAACTCTCAGGCATATGCTGGCATACTGAACAGTCTGCTTCATTGTGACTTGACATCCTTTATTAGGCTGGACAACCAGGTCAGCAATCTTCCCTGACAACTTATACGGCCATAACACATTTGTGAATATAGAAAGAAAAACAAACAAAGTTAATGGTCTTATGTATTATTCAACAACATTTATCCAGGTCTGTTAACTCAGATGGACAGAATGATTCAGTTTTAGTTTTCTGCACAATCTGTTTGGCTTGAGAAGCTGCAGAAATGTTTAAAGATCAAGGTTTCCAAAGACCCCTATCTTATGTTTACATGTCGGGGAAGCTGGGAACTTTTGTTTACTACATCTGCCTGCATGCTACAGAGAAGCTTGTTCTAGGATGCCTTTCACAACTGGTGCCGGGCTGGATTTGTAACTTTGTAGAATTCATTTACACAATTTTAGATGATTCAAACAGATTTATTTATTTTTATTTTTTTTTAAAACCAAAGCAAAGTAAATTGATCACATCTCAGCAGCCCTTCTAGTATCTGACTGGTTCTGTTTTAAAAGAAAATTGACACTTTCACCAAACTTTGTTGTTTAAGCCTAAGCCTCCTGAAGAATTTTAATCTGTGCTTGTTATTTTTTTATTTTTCCTGAACAGTTAAAAAAACAAACAATGCCTCGTTGCAATCAAGTATTTTCTCTGTTCTGTTTTTTTTTTTTTTGACAAACTTAAATGTTGAAATATATTTTTTATACTAAATAATGAGCTGAATAATACAAAAATCTGTTCTCAGATAACTACATTTCTTAAAGCAGATTTAAACATTCTTTTTAGAAAGCTGAGCTTCATTTTACCGACACCTCGTAAAACTGATTACTAGATGTATAAAATATACCCTCTAACCTCAGATACTCAGACCACATCATAACACGATAGATGCTCGGCTATTATAAGAGTTTTATGGCTGTGATGCCTTTAAAGATTTTACCATTGATTGGGAAGGTTATAGATACTTTTTACCTGCCATTTAAATGCATAAAACAGAAAAATTTATTTCACAGTGACATGTTATCATCCTTTGATACATAAGTCTCTTTTTAACTAATTTTGCTCAGGGTATAAACCTTCTTTTCACTGTAGATTTTAAAAATGGACTTGATTTAATTTTTCTATTTAAATTACTTTCCCAAAGGTCCTGAATTGAAGAGTATTCTTTTAAATCGATCACTCTCTGTTATTATATCTGTATTACCAGATCTATGAATAAAAATAACAATAAAGAAGCTTGTAATCCAGGGCTTTTTTGTGTGTTTTTATGTGATGAATTCATTCAGAAGTAATTATTTTTTATTAAAGATTTATAAATGACATTGTTTAGAATATTGGCATCAAAAAAGGAAATAGATTTTACGAGAGAACATGTTTTTCAAAGACCTGTTTCTATCTCTTTAAGGATGCTGGACTCAGCTGATGTCTTTGCATAACCTTGGCAACAGGAGGCAATGGGTAAAGGAGAGTAGCAGGGTAAAAAAAACATGACCTATTTTAATGTGACATCCAATCCTTATTACTTCCACCTTACTTTCAAAATAAATTTTCAAATACTTTCAAATATTAAATTTTTATATTTTCCGGCTCAGAAAGCGAGGTTCTCCAGGTTTGACCATTCAATGCAGGACCAGCAGATTCTTTTAGACTTTTAGACTTTTTTAGACAGATTTTATTTGTCATTTTGTTTTTCAACAGAAAGAACTTTCGTTTGGGAACGGCTCACTGGACAATTTCATCTTTTTAGAAGTGCAGCCTTGAAAAATAGTAAAAATAACTGTAAATTTACAGTTTTTAACATTTTTCTTTAAATTCTGCAACAGCTTCTTCCCCAACGCCATCGGACAGCTGAACTGTTGAGAAAACTGACTCTGCATCACTCTGATGACACCAAACCGAAGCACTGCATAGTTTCACCATATACATTTCAAGCTCTGAACTTCCATATCAATGCGTTTTTTTGCACCAAGGTTTTCCTCCCACACTGTTTACATCTGATCACTGCTGCACTTTATGGAATGGAAATGTCATGAAAGCTGTACAAAACAAAATTTTATTTAGTATACACATAATTTTGGGATTATAATAGAGGAGAAACTTAAGTTTGAACCTATTTCAGATTACACATTACTTTATAAGACAGTTTGAAGCCATAAAATGGAGAGACATACACCATCAGCTTGTTGCTATATATCGAAACTTAACCCTGTAAAGCCAAATGTATCATATTTGATACATACGGCTTCTGAAATGTTTTGCATCTGACACCTTTTGCATAAATTAATAGTAAAAACTTTGCTCAGAATCCTATTGTTCACAATCAGATATTTTATTTTTATTTATTTATTTATTCATTCATTTCATTGAATACCAAAACAAACAGCCTATCAAATTTTTGATATACTAAAAAATAAAAATACACCTCCATCCATACATACGTACATATCCATCTGTATACATTACATACATATATACACACACAGACATACTACATATGTATTTCAAAATTTTAAACCAAAATGAAATGAAAGGCAGCAGAAAGAAGAAAAAAATCTTATATCTGCCCCTTTTATCAGATATACCGGATAACGGCCAGTAGAAGACTACACAAAAAATAATCTTGACTTATCGCATAGTAATAAATGATTAATATCAAAAATGTATTTCTGTTTTTTCTTTTTACATATTTTGTTAAAAGGCCAAATAAGGACTTCAAACCAAAAAAAAAAAGTTATTTTCTGTTTTGTTTAATTCTCGGATCGGGCTTTAAAGGGTTAAAAAAAGAAAAGAAAACGCCAACCATGCTGGTTTTCTGACTGGCAGCAAAAAACAGAATAACGAGGCAATTTGAATAATTTTAAAATTTAGATAATTTAATTAAAATTAAACTTTTTTTCTGGTTAAAAAAAGGTACATCATTCCAATTATAACTAACCAGTTTTATGACCACAGCACCAATACTTGGTAGTTTCCGCTGATCTCTATTTATTCACTGGATTGCTGATTGCCCGAAAAAAGTGAAGCCCCTGTCCGCCATGCTGGTACTCCCCACTCCCATGGAGATGCACAGTAAAAATGCTACATGTGAAGCATTTGGCTGCAAAAACAAGCAGTTTGCCGGCTGTGGGAAGAAGTTTCACAGGTCAGTTCAGTCAGTATAAGTGTGTGCATACATACTTGTATGTATATTTTTTTCAAATAATCAGATTCATGTTGTACCTAAGAACAAAAAGCAAAATATGACCCTTATGTTTCCTGTTATTTTACCATTGCATGTGATTTTGCTAGTGTAGAAACTGGAGCTCTGTTTAGCTATTAAATTAGTTCATTTAGCTCTATTGTAAATCTGTTAGATTTAAAGGCTAATGCACAGACACAGCATAAGTATATGGCATCATGCATGCACAATCTGCAAATAGGAAAAGACTATAGCATTAACAGACATGTACTTGCAATTCATTCTTTATGTGAAATCCTAAAATTATATGTAAAATGTATTTACCATAACGTCATCACTACATGTATATTACATCTTCATAATCAGTTTAGCACTTTTAGCACATCTATTCAATTCAATTCAGTTTATTTCTATAGCGCCAAATTCACAACTCATGTCATCTCAAGGCACTTTACAGTTCAACCAGATCATACAGTCAAAATGATACAAAGTTTTCTATCTAAGGAAAACCAGCTGATTGCATCGACTCATTGACTCAAATACAATCCCTCACACTAAGCATGCTTGTAGCGACAGTGGAGAGGAAAAACTCCCTTTTAACAGGAAGAAACCTCCAGCAGAACCAGGCTCAGTGTGAGCGGCCATCTGCTGAGGCTGACTGGGGTTCAAGGAGACAGAAGCAGACATAGAAAAAGAAGCATAGATACAAAAGGCAACTGTAAAAGGCGGCCCCATCCAGGAAACACACAGCCAGGCAGATGAGCTCCAAGCCAGCTCCCATGTGAGAGGACGAAGAGAGCACATCCACCCAGTCACAGGACCACACTGGAAAACAGGCCGATCTCCAACATCTATAAACAAGGGTGTTGATGGAAGCAGCACAGCTGATGTTACTTTCCTGGATGACGTCACAGCCAAACAGGAACAGACGAGGCAAAGCTACTCTGAGGAAAAGCAGAGAGAGCAGAACGTTAGAGATTGAACTAACAGATTCTGCAGAATAGGAAAACAGAGAGAGAATAAAGCAGAATGATGAAATGGGGGTCCCTATGTCCTCCAGCAGTCTAAGCCTATAGCAGCATAACTACAGAGATAGCTCAGGATAACCTGAGCCACTCTAACTAGAAGCTTTATCAAAAAGGAAAGTTTTAAGCCTAGCCTTAAAAGTAGACAGGGTGTCTGCCTCACGGACTAAAACTGGTAGTTGGTTCCACAGGAGAGGAGCCTGATAACTAAAAGATCTGCCTCCCATTCTACTTTTAGAAATTCTAGGAACCACTAGTAAACCTGCAGATTGAGAGCGAAGTGCTCTGTTAGGAACATAAGGAACAATCAGATCTCTGATATCAGATGGAGCTTGGCCATTTAAGGCTTTATATGTGAGAAGGAGGATTTTAAATTCTATTCTGGATTTAACAGGAAGCCAATGAAGAGAAGCCAGGATAGGAGAGATATGATCTCTCTTTTTCATTTTCATCAGAACTCTGGCTGCAGCATTTTGGATCAGCTGAAGGCTTTTAGCTACAGTTTGTGGACTTCCTGATAGTAAAGAATTACAATAGTCCAGCCTTGAAGTAACAAATGCATGGACTAGTTTCTCAGCATCACCCCTGGACAGGAGATTTCTAATTTTTGCAATGTTCCTCAGATGAAAGAAGGAAATTCTAGAAACCTCTTTGATATGGGATTTAAATGACAGGTCCTGATCAAAGATAACACCAAGATTTTTTACTTTATTATCTGATATCAGTTTAATCCCATCCAAATGAAGTGACTGGCTAATCAGCTTCTTTTTCAGAGACTCTGGTCCAAAGACTATAACTTCTGTTTTGTCTGCTTTCAGAAGCAGAAAGTTAAGAGTCATCCAGGTTTTTATGTCTTCAAGACATGCCTGTAATCTATGTAATGGGTTAGCTTCATCTGGATTTAGAGACAGATATAGCTGGGTATCATCAGCATAACAGTGGAAATTAATCCCATGCTGTCTAATAACTCTACCAATTGGGAGCATGTATAAAGTAAAGAGAATTGGTCCTAGCACTGATCCCTGTGGTACTCCACAGGTAACCTTTGAGCATGTTGAAGATCTATCATTAACATAAACAAACTGAATTCAATCAGATAGATAAGATTTAAACCAGTCTAGTGCTGTTCCTTTAATTCCAACAAAATATTCAAGTCTTTCTAAAAGAATATTATGGTCAACTGTATCAAATGCAGCACTAAGATCCAACAGGACGAGCACAGATACAAGTCCATTATCTGAGGCCGTGAGAATATCATTAGTGACTTTCACCAGAGCTGTCTCAGTGCTATGATGAGCTCTAAAGCCAGACTGAAACTCTTCAAAAAGTTTATTATGGTGTAAGTGGTCGCAAACTTGTTTGGCAAATATATTATATTATTATTACTATATTATTCTGCTCCATTAACACATTATTTTATGATGATGGATTTGTATATTAGATGATTTAGAGACTTCATTGACTTCATAATGACTATGCAATGTGATGTGCCTATTTATTTTATTATAAGTTAAAGTAATCTATTGATGCTTTGAAACAGCCAGTGTGTGCCAAAGTGATGAATTTAACTTTATTTTAAAAGTCTTAAGTCCTCCTGAAAATAAGAACATCATCGTTGTTCACTGCTGTAGCGCACAGATTGTTTACATTGCGACCGGTCTAACTAGGGAGTACCAATATGGCGGCCGGTGGCTTCACTTCAACCTCGTACTTCCAAAGGGCAATCAGATCAGAGAGATCAGTGGTCATTTCTCTATACCAGGGGTCACCAACCTTTTTAAGGCTGAGGGCCACTTCAAGGGTACCGAGACGTAGGAAGGGCGACCATTACTGACCCATGAGCTGCAAGGGTTAGCGTTAGCCTAAACTTTGTTCGTTATCAACATATTTTTATTGTTTCTGTTAATTTCTAAGTTTATTTAGACATTTTCATTTTGAAATCTCTATAAATGATTAAAAAGAAGAGCAACAGAATAAAATAAAATGTCAAACTTAGCCTCACTGGTGGGTTGTTCTCAGTGATGGGACTAACGGCGTTGAAAGTAACGGCGTTACTAACGCCGTTACCTTGTTTTAGTAACGAGTAATCTAACTAATTACTTTGACTGTAACTATAACGCAGTTACCATTGCAGACACCCCGTTACTGCGCGTTACTCAGGTCGCACAATGAACCTTTTTTCATGATAGGACTCGTGCGCAGCTGCGTGAAGCTGACACCCCACCCACGTCAAAAAACTCTGCAAATAGACTGAATGGTTAGTGCAACGTTAGTGCAGATTTGTGCAGAAAAAAATATTGTTTGTGCTACTTTTGTTTAAGAGATATTAAAGATAATTTTTTAGGTCATCCAGAGGTGCGCGCCTTGTCATGAGAGAGGGGAGGATGAGAATGGCTGATGTATAGTGAGATTCCGTCTGTCAGTTGGGTAGGTGGGTGTTTCCGCTGGTGGGTGTTAACGTACAGCACACACAGAGAGATGGAGAGTGAGGAGGATCCAGCAGCAAACAGCGTTTTCCACATGGAAATACCGGTGTTATGTCGAGCTGCGTTTCCCCATCAGATACGGTTTCCTCTGCATCTCCGCACAGCGCAGGCGGCACGAGTCACCGTGCAAGCGTCAGGAAACGCGCATGCTAGCTAAAGGCGCGCAACAGTCGCCCTGTGCTCGCGCCACAGGAGAACTATGGAGAGCGTGAACGATCAAATGAAAGGGAGAAATCTGGATGGATGGATGGATGGATGGATGGATGGATACTCTGCCTTCTCAACCTACTGTATTTTTTATTTTAAACATTATTTGATGGCCTTTGTGGCAGGGATGGAGATCCATATTTTATGTCACACACAGAGTATAGATCTAGATAGATAGATGGATAGATAGATGTTGCAGTATCTATAACAACCCAAACACACAGGATTTCAGAATTAGACATCCCCAGTTATTAATTTCACCAGATCTGAATGCCCTGTTAAAAAACTTCACATGGCGTTCCCCCCTGATGTTTTTTACGTTGAGTTGCAATAAATGCTAAACTCTCTGCAGGTTCTTGTCTTTGTCGTCCGCTCTATTCAGCTGGCTTTGGAAACACGGCGAGAAGGTGGGGGCTGGGTGGGGAGGGTTACGGGGGCGAGAAACGCAAAAGTAACGCAATAGTTACTTTTACTAGTAACTAGTTACTTTTATTGTGGAGTAACTCAGTTAGTAACTCAGTTACTTTTTGGGAGAAGTAACTAGTAACTATAACTAATTACTTTTTCAAAGTAACGTGCCCAACACTGGTTGTTCTTTATTTAAAAGACTCTGAGGGCTACTCATGTGGTCCTTCAGGGCACCACGTTGGTGACCCCTGCTCTATACCATGAATGTTATATTTCCCACATTCCTTCCCAGGTACCTGATTCAGTCATACTCTGACCCCAGGGGGCGCTGTTTCTTCACGACACCTGCACCAATTTTACTTTCAAGGAATAAAAACAGCTGCTCAACAATCTCAACCATGATATAAGAATGAATTGGTGGGACTTCTGGTGAAAGGGTTCCATTAAATCATTATTGATCCAAAATATAAAAAGACTCTTGTTTGCCAAGTTAAAATTGTAGCCAGGGTATTTGGCTTAAAAAGAAAAAAAGTATTGTCATACCTTTTTTTTTTTATTAGTTATTTTTGTTTAGATTGTTTTCCCGTGTTTTTTCAGACTCGTCCCCCATGATTGTTCACTTTTACTTTATTCAGTGAACCCAGGTCTTGGAACTGGATGAGAGTAGTAGCCTTTACTACTGCATAAGATTTGAATACAGGAAAAAAAAACATGGATAATGAAAGGGGAATACTTCGTGTTACACTATGTGTTATTTATTAAAGATTTTTATTTGTATCTTTAATGAGAGGTCTCCTAACAGGAAAATTGCTCCACTATATATGAAAAAAAATATAGTGGAGGGACAAACAAAATCCTTCCCAGGGCAAAACGTATTATTTTGGCTAATGCTTAGAGATGCTGATGTGGTGCAGTTAGTTCAACTGAGAAGGCTTGGAGATCTGATCAGGATATTCCCTCAGTTCATCCCTGAACTTGAATGAGAAGCATTTATTAGTAGGGAACAGAGAAGGTTTATTATAAAGATATGTATTTATTAGCCCTGCTTTCTCTCTAAACAAACCTTTTATGTTGGAAAATAAACCATGATATTAATTTTGGACATTTGGGACCAATTCTGATACTAACCATGATCATTGTGTAGGAGGATGCAGTTTCACTCTGCTGTTGTGAGTCACCTCAGACACTTTCCAAGACAGGAGATATGATCCTGCCCCACATGGTGCTTTAAGGACAAAGATGCTTTTCTCATCCTCTTTCAGGGTTGATCTTGGGCAAGTCACATCAAAAAGGCACCATTATGGAAGACGACATGATGGGAACAAGAATCTGCTGATTCAATTCATAAACAGCCTGGATATACGAAATCTCGAACAATTTGAACCAAAGTCTATTGATCTCTTAGGCCAGGGGTCTTCAACGTTTTCCAGGCCAAGGACCCCCAAACTGATGGCGAGATGGAGCGGGGACCCCCTAATTAATTGTATGAAATTGTGTTATATCAAACTTGTCCTATAGCCACTCTATTAAAAATATTAGTATTGTAACAAAAGTAATTTTGCCCTGGGATTATTAAGGTATTTCTGATTCTGATTCCTGGTTGATGGGACAGGTGTTGTGAATGAAACGGTGCCCAGCTTTAAAGAGCTCCTGTGTGTCGCTGAATGTGTGCATTGATGACTGAAAGACATCTTCTGCCTCCATTTATCTGTTTACTACAGTCTGTTGAATTCGTGTTAATGTGTATTTAAAGACATTTCAATTAGTAGAAAAAAATAGCAGGAGGAATATAAAAAAAAGCCTAATAAATCAAAACTTTCGCGATCCCCATGCAGTACCTCCAAGGACCCCCTAGGGGTCACGGACCCCTGTTGAAGACCTCTGTCTTAGGCCATAAATCTAAAGAAAAACCTTTTTTTACCCATAGACGGCCATTCTAAACTGGAGCATAAGACAGGAAACGTTAGCCTGATGATTGATGCAAAACCCATCATGCACCGCTACATATTTTTGCAAAATATTCTAACATAAATTCACCAAACACAAGAGGAACATCGTACTTTCGTTTAAAGAAAAAAATTTAGTTATATTATAATTTAGTTTGTTGAAAGGATTTTACAGTTTGAAGAAATAGAAAATGACACCATATGCCAACCCTCACAAGGATGAGCATGACAAGGAAGGGCTATATATACTGCATGCATCATTTAGATAGTTAACACTGGATTACTTCTTGAGCTTCTTGAGTTATTTACTTTCACAGGTAGGATCTTCAGCCGGAGAGTAAGTGTTGGGGCTGGTATGATTTTGGGAGGGCCGGCCCTCGCGCACTGAAATTAGGATCGGCCTACCGGGCAAATGCTCGCTATCACAGATTACCAGTCAGAGCCTGACCTAATAAGACATAGAATTTTAATTAAACATAAGTGAATAGAAATTTCACTTCATGCAGCTATCGTAATATATTTTAATCCCTTCCCCTGTTTCTTAATTCAAGCTTTTCTGTGCCCCCTATGAAAACACAATGGCCCCCTCCTGCCCCCCTGGTACATTCGGTCTAGAACCGCCACTGATCACAGCCCCCTTTAGAAAACATCCTGTGCACGCCCCTGGGTTTCTGATTTTACCGTCAATGCTAAAAAAAAAAAAAAAGATAAAATACCATTTTTATTGTGTATTAAGCAATGTTCATTATGTAAATGTTTGACTGTCGTAAAGGAGAATCAATCCTTCCTGTTTTACAGTCTTTAGTCTGTTTTTTCCGGTTTCTATCTAAATCCCTCCAGCTTGACTCCTGATCGGTGGATCCGCTCGGAGCGGCAGCCGGAGAAGCAGCGCTGCTCTGCGGGTTTATCTCTGCAGCTCACCGGGAGCCTGGAGGTAGGAGGGGAACAAAGGGGATAAATAATTAGAAAATAATAAATAAAGATGCTGCAGTCCTTATTGTTTAGGAGCAACATTTGCCTCTCGGCGGATCTCAGAGGTTTTGTTTATATGGAGGCACGATGGAGGCTCGCTGTGACGCAAAAATAGATTAATAAGAATAAAGGAGGTTTTATTTATTCAATGTTTCTTAATTATGTGAGGATTTAACAGGCAGACTGTTGGTCTTGTTGGTAAATAAAACCATCTCGGTCATTTAATCTAAATGTTCAGGTTTGCTCAAATTTCCTGATCAAACCTTCATCCTTATTTTCCAGAAACGGAACATTTTCTGGGATCTTTCATTTCCTTTAATACAGGAAAAACAAACAATAAAATAAAAACAGAGAGAATAATGCAAACAGATCGGGAATAAGGATATTTGGAAAATAAATTTTATTTGATTGTAAAGAAACTAAAAGATGAAGGAATTTTACGCATCTATTTTATGCATTTATCCAACAAAAACTCATAGATTAATTGCACTGTTAATTTGTATTGCTTAAAGATAATTCAGTTAAATTCAATTCCGTTTATTTCTATAGCACCAATTCACATCACACGTCATCTCATCCAGTCAGATTGATTCAAAGTTTTCTATCTAAGGAAAACCAGCTGATTGCATCGACTCATTGACTCTTCAGCAATCCCTCACACTAAGCATGCTTGTAGCGATTGTGGAGAGGAAAAACTTCCTTTTAACAGGAAGAAACCTCCAGCAGAACCAGGCTCAGTGTGAGCGGCCATCTGTTAAGGCCGACTGGGGTTCAAGGAGACAGAAGCAGACATAGAAAAAGAAGCATAGATACAAAAAGCAACTGTAAAAGGCGGCCCCATCCAGGAAACACACAGCCGGGCAGACGAGCTCTGAGCCAGCTCCCATGTCAGAGGATGAAGAGAGCACATCCAGCCAATCAGTCAGAGAAACAGGACTACACTGAAAAACAAGCCGGTCTCCAACATCTAGAAAGAAAGGTGTTGATGGCAGCAGCACAGCTGATATTTCTCTCCAGGATGAAGTCACAGCCAAACAGGAACAGACCAGATGAAGCTACCATATTGTTTGTTATAGGCAGCCATATTTGATTTTGAGGTCAAGGTTGGCGAAACATCAACCTTTTTAGGTCAGAATCCAGCTATATTCTGCAACATGGCCCTTAGTTGAACAAAAGTCTACATGCAAAGAAATGCATTTAAAGATTCATTCAAACAAAAGAAAATTAAAAAACAATCCACTTTACTCTGTTTCCACTGGAAGGCATCATAGTAGTGTCATCTGAACAGACCAGATGAAGCAACTATGAGAAAAAGCAGATAACGTTAGAGGTTGAAGTAAAAAAATCCTTATCATTAGTTTTCATTATCACACATAAAAATAAAAGATTCACTTTGATGTACACAATCATGGAAAAGACTTCTGACCTTTAACAGCAGACTGTTACACAGCCTCGCAAGGAGGGTCAGCCGTGACTAAAGACGCTGGCTGTTCAAAAGGTTTGCACAAAGCAGTTGCATGGAACTACTGGAGGGAGGAAAAACTACAGTAGAAAAAGAGGTGAGACCCTTAAAGGTGCATCCTGCAGTCGGTGTTTAGCGCCATTAACCAGGAATATTGAGGACATGGCCTCAAACCATCACATTCATTTTGTTTAACCACTCCTGAACATAAAAGACCTTAATTGGACTAAGAAGAAATTGAACTGGACTGTCCTGTGTGGAATTAAATCCTTGATATCGTAATAAATTTTTAATCTAAAATAAAACTTTTGATAATCTGGGGAAGTTGAGTTGAGTCTCCATTTACGACCCAGCAGATGGGTTACATTCTGCTCCACGCTTTGTTCCCACATTGGGAAAATGATACAGTAAGAATAGGAGCTGCTGTATCTGATCCAGACTGGTACTTTGCCTCTGGGCATCCGATGCTGCTGACTGGTTTCTCATATTTTAGAAAATAAAAGAAGAAAACAAACAAAGGAATGCTTGAATAATACAGGCATGACATATAAGATTGGATTCTGCAAAGAAAAGATGTTAAGCAGATGTTAATCCAGCTGTTGGATTAATCTTGCCTTTGCTGGTTTGTTTCTTGCACTGCAAAAGCGATCTAAAAATGAGTAAAAAAAGTCTTAAATGAAGTACATTAACCCTTAATTTAATTTCTTTTTTCTGTCTTAATGTTGGCAGTGGGCTTTAGGCGGCCCTGCAAGGCTTTAAACCTGGGTTTAACCGGAGACTAAGCCATTCTCAAGCACATATCAAGGTGCTCATTCTGAGCCTGGATCCAGATTTATTGTTGATTCTGTTCATGGTGGAGAATCCTGCTTCACAGCAGCAGGTTGAGCCAAACATCCTCTAAATGTGCAGGGTCATCTTTGAGCACGCCATTTCACTTTTCTTTCACCAGTTCACCGCAGTTCTTCCAGCAGTCCACACTTTCTCTGCTCTCTTTTTCTCATCGTCTTCTCCTTCTTTCCCATCGCCCGGCTTGCCACAGGTTTGCCTGCTGTGTCTAAAAGTAGCAGCAGCAGCAACCCAGACTGACAGCTCATTGGCTCATTTGGATCACGTGCAGCCTGGAGCCGGACACTCCCCAGGGCTTTACCCTATTAACAGGAGAAGCGGCGCAAGTGAAATTAGACACAGCCATCAGAAAACATGCAGTAATTTATAAATGATTGAAATCAGGTTGGGTCCGGATTAGCCAGCAGGTGGGTCCGAACCACGGTACGCTAATCTGTGACCTCTGCTTTAGATAATCTGTTTACAGAAACAGCTTCCAGACTCAGAAGCGGGAAGCTGTGATCATCTGACTGTAGTAAGGACAGGAAACTAAAAGGTCAAGTGTTAGGAAAGTTTGGCTCTTTAATGTCCTGAGAAGTTCTGCAAATGAAAGAATATCCTTTAGTATAGAAATTGGCCTAGAAGACTTTGCACAGAGAAGAAACAGGCTTTATATTATAAGCTTTCTGATGGCATTTTAGCAAAAGGATTTTTATCTAAAACATAATTAATGTGCACAAATAAGGAAAAGTTGTATTAACTGTATATGTAAACAGAGTTTTATGGGCCTATTCTCCATCTTATTCCTGATTGGGTCTCTTTATTAGTGGGTTGGTCATGTGACAGGTGTATTATCCAGGAATAAAAACAAAGACTTTGATTGTCTGCTTTTTGGTTACTGCCCTAAATGGGCAGAGTGCAACTAAGTGCAGGAAGTTTTGGAGAAGAAGGTTGAAAATCTACAGGAGTATAAAATACTTCTGCTTCAGACAAAACAGCTGCAGAGAGACGATCCTACTGGGCCACAGGGACAGCTGTTTGGGGTTTAAGCCGATGTTAAGCTCTGACTCTGACCATATAATGCCTCCCTGCTCAAAACATTGGATAATTTTTTTTATATCTGATCTGAATAAAGTTGTATGTTTTATCTAAATCAATAAATTAACAGGCAATCAAATAATCAAAATCAAAAGATCAAAATCAAGAGAACTAATACTTTTCTACATTTTAAATGCAATAATTAAACACATAGCTGAGGATAATGTGGAAAAACTAAATAAATATTTCTATTCTCCTGTGACACAGCAAAGCGAATAAATTCCTCCTTTATTATTAAATTTAATGGTCATCAGAATCAGAAATACTTTAATAATCCCAGAGGGAAAATTACTTTGGTTACAGGCTCCAGTTACAGTTTTATGTAATATATACACACATCCAACTATACAATATAATAAAGATAAAAAATAAGAATAAAAAGTAATAAAATATATACAAATATAGCTCTTATGTATATATATCTGTACGTATATCTATGCATATGTAAAAACTAAATCCAAATAAAGTGAAAATCCAAGTTCAATTCAATGTTATGCTTCAGTTTTAAGAATATTTCTGAAGTGCAAACGTTACCCATTCAATTATCTTTGCATCTTGACTGAAGCCCATTAAAAGCATGATTATGTTTCTAAAACTATAGTTATGTCTTTTTCCTTAGCTTTACTGTAGTTATACAGTCTAAAGTCCCTTTACAGCTCTTGATAAACGTGTGTTAAGTTTGACTGATGAACTTTGCTCTAAAGTTGTGGAATGATCTGTCCTCGCAGATCAGGCAGAACTCTTCTCCTCCCGTGTTTGAGAATCTTTTTAAAACACATTTATTTGCTAAATGTGATGTTAACTATTTTTAACCATTTCAATTAACTTCTCCACTCATTTTTTTGCTGACCTGGGTTATTAAATTAATTTCAATATAAAAGGTGGTATGTTAGAACCTCTGTGTACCTGAAGCTGTGTGAAAACAAATGAGTGAAGATTCAGATTAAGGAGAGCCTTTGGTATTGTTATGCACACGCAGAGGCAAACATGCGCAACAGTTGTCAAACCATAAAGGTGTTAAAACATCTTGACCTAAAAAAGATAACAGATGAGAAATAAAATGCAGTAAACAGTAACAGTGAGAACCTGCCCCACCCAAGTCCTTTCTTCCCGCTGCCTAGCAGCTCCTTTACCACATTGCCGGCCCTCGGACACAGGATGCTCTCTATTGTGATTTAGTGAAAGTTCACCAGCAGGACAGGCTGTTCCCTTTCAGCTTCCTGAGGAAGAAGAACATCTATAAGGTCTTCTTCACCAGGCCTGATGTTACAGATGTACAAGACCTAGAAAATTGATGTCAATATGTGAGTGACCTGGACTGCTTTAAATTCAGGACGAGCTTCTTGGTTCTGCTGGTCTTTTGGAATCAGTCATTGCGTGAATATTACCGGGTCAGATGGATCTCTTCTCTGTAATGAGTCTTTTTGTCTGTGATGATCGGGGGTGATTTACCATTAGGCAATACTAGGCAGTTGCCTAGGGCCCCTTAACCTGACTCCGCCAGATGGATTTGCTCCGCATATTCATCTGGAAACCTTCCGTTGAAGTAATTTTGGGAAGGGGCGAAAATACTGGTTAGCTGATTGGCCTATGTTGGTGATAGACGGGCCAAATAAACCAATCAGATCAACGAAGCATATGACGTACTAACAGAGTGACGACGAAAACACAACCACAAGCCAGGCTACTCTTGCCGAAACCAGTCGGGAGAAGAGCAGAAACATCTTTTCCTCTGAGAAAAGCCTCCAGAGCAGTGTTTTGCTCTTCTTTCAGTGAAGAAATACTCTGTAATTCCGATAAAACTTGCTCGATAGCCACGCTAACGCTAGTTTCATTGGCTGAAGCCGCCATGTTCTTTAGACTGAACTGTCGCGCTTCTCGTCGCGTCACACCTCAACCCGCATCAAAGCCAACGCTGATTGGACGTTCGTTTGGTGAACGGCTCCCAATTTTTTTTAACGGAGAGTCTCCAGACTGATCTGCGAGTGAAACCTTGAAAGCTCTCGAGATCAGGATGGTCTGACGAGGCTAAGGGCCCCTAGTTCCTTATTTGTGCACATTAATTATGTTTTTGATAAAAATCCTTTCACTGAAATGCCATCAGAACGCTTGTAATATTAAGCGTGTCTGAGCCCCCCCCCTTCAGTGTCCACCATATTGGATCAGTCTTTTTGCTGCACATGTTCAGAAAGATCCAAACAGACATCTGCAAACCATTTGAAAACAAAAAAATGATTCGAAGAGCAGTATTGCTTTTTGTATTTTGTGTTTCGAAGAAGATCCTAGCGCCAAATCTAGCAATTTTTTTCTGCTGCTGGAGACTTTGGAGACAACATCTAAAAGCAGCGAACTCTGCTCTCCAGAGCGAGTAGATTGGTAACCCCGCCTCCTGCTCTCCTCTATCTTGTCTGCTGTCATGATTCATGCAGCTATTATTTCCTCCAAATGAAAAATGGAGAACAGATAAGCAGATCATGGCTAGTCTACAGTGAAAAGAAGGACTGGGTTATTTACTTTGGCCTTTTTGGAAACACAGGAAGGAGCAATCAGCTAAGTGAGCTTAGTGCTTGGAAAACATCTTTCATTCCTTTAGAGACAGCATGAAAAGTCAGCTGAGTACAAAACATAGAGAGGAAAACAAGAAGAAAAGGGACAAGAAGAGAGGGACACAACCTAGAACAGATAATGGATTTCTATTCTATTAACAATTCTCTATCTGTAGAATGGCTCTATTTTATGTGTTGTCTTCTCAATTCAGAGGGCCCCCTGCCTACCTTTTCCTAGGGCCCCAAATTTCCTAAATCCGCCCCTGGTTTCTTCAAATACATCATCAGGCCTCCTGTTTCCTGAAGTCCAGTCCAGTGTTAGGATGCTTCAAGGTGTGTTTTGTCTTTCAGGTGTGTGTCAGCAGGACAGAGGCTGTGTCATGACTTATCAGAGTGATGGCGTCCACGTTCTCACAGCGCCTGTTTGGTCTCCGTGCTAAACTGCTGCGTCGCTACGAACATGGGCCTTTTGTGAGGTGTCTGTCGGGTCTGTACGGCTGTCGATGGAGACGCTACCACAGGAGCGGAGGCCCACCAGGAGACTGCTGCTGCAGCAAGGTCAGACGTTAGCCTCAATCACTGTGCTGCTGATCCAGAAATTATTTATTTTTCACTGGAATATGTTGTACAGAGCTTTAAAACATGTTGAACGTTCTTCAGCCCCTTCTTTCAGGATGTCCTGTAATCTGACTGTAAAGAAAAGTGACTGAAGTCCAAAGAAGACTTTCTTTTTTTTCTCTTTGCTTCTGCCTAAAAAACATGTTAGGCTCTCAGGTTTAGATCTAAACATTATTAATCTGGGACTGCTCCCATTGAATCTGTTTGTGGAATGGAGGGATGTTCAGCAGAAAATTCCAGAAGGTTGGGCAAAATGAGAGCTAGTGCCCGCCTGCTAAAATTTGGTTTCACCCAATCATGCCCAATGAAATAGGAGTCAGGAGAAACTACGACAATTAAAAAATAAACTGTCAGAATCCACCATTTCCTTTGAAAGAAGAACAGCAAAACAATTCAATTCAGTTTATTTCTATATCGCCAATTCACAACACGTCATCTCAAGGCAGTTTCTGAAAGTTTTCTATCTAAGGAAAACCAGTTGATTGCATCGACTCATCGGCTCATCGGCAATCCCTCACACTAAGCATGCTTGTAGCGACAGTGGAGAGGAAAAACTCCCTTTTAACAGGAAGAAACCTCCAGCAGAACCAGACTCAGTGTGAGCGGCCATCTGCTGAGGCCGACTGGGGTTCAAGGAGACAGAAGCAGAGAAACAGGACTACACTGAAAAACAGGCCGATCTCCCAACATCTAGAAACAAAGGTGTTGATGGCAGCAGCACAGCTGATATTTCTCTCCAGGATGGAGTCACAGCCAGACAGGAACAGACCAGATTAAGCTACTATGAGAAAAAGCAGAGAGAGCAGAACGTTAGAGATTGAACTAACAGATTCTGCAGAGTGGGAGAATAGAGATAGATTTAACGATAAAAAACCAGCAACTGTTTTGCTGCAACCATATTGTTTGCAATGAGCAGCCATATTTGATTTTGAGGTCAAGGTTGGGGAAACATCAATCTTTTCAGGTCAGAATCCAGCTATATTCTGCAACATGGCCCTCAGTTAAACAAACTTTACAAATGTAATAATTAATTCAAAAAAGAAAGAACATTAAAAACAATCAAATGGACTTTCCCGGTTTCCCAGTTGAAGGTGTTTCTCTTCCCATCTAGGAAGCTTTTTCAATTCAAAATGTCTGGATTAGTGTTGAGTTCAAGGTTATATAAAGCATTATTTCTGACATTTTGAATTGAAAAAGCTTTTTGGATGGGAAGCGAAACGTCTTCAAACTTGGAAACAAAGTCCAGTGGATTGTTTTTAATTTATTTATTTTTTGGAATGACTATGACCTGATGACTGAGAATCTTCACCAGCGTATTTAATAATACATTGTTGTTGTTTGATTTTTAAAATAATCTTTGCATTTTTTGTATACTCATGCTTTTAAGTATATGTTTTCTTTGTAGAACTGTTTCAAAAATCATCTTAAAATGCAGTAAAACCTTTTTTTCGGTGGCTGCTGGAAGGAGCATGCAGGGCCACATTTTTATTTTCTACCTCAAACCTTTACACATGCTTCTTCCTTGTGTGTATAGGTTGATGACTCTTCAGGTTTAAACAGGTTTAAAAATGTTTTTTTCTCTGTAATGACCTGTTTTGTGTCTGATGCCAACAGCTGGAAGGAGCCGCCTTCGCTCTGCTGGTTGCAGCTTTCTGTCTCACGCTGCTGTTTCTCTACTTCTGGGGACAAGCTGAGAACGACTACAATGACTTCGACTGGTGGGGGAACTTTGCTGCAACTACAAGGAAAAATACAGTTTACATATGAACCAGATGAGGAAGAGAGGAAAAAAAGTTATTCTGCTCACTTTTGTTTTAAATCATCTGAAAAGGTTTCCTTTTTTTTCTAGTTATTGCATGCCCAAACATAGCCAGATGTTAATCTAGCTTTTAAGGTTCCTGTGGTTAAAGAATCTCATGCAAACATCTCTGTGCTGCACTGCAAACTTCTATTTTCCATCACTAATTTCTGTTTCTGTCCTGCATCAAAACAGCAAGTATACCAGAAGGATGTTTTTTTTTTTTTTTTTTAAACTGCCTTAGTTGACCAAGTCTGACTTATATAGGTTTCATACAGCTGGCTGAGTCTGACTTGGTTACTATGGAAATTGATGCTGTGAAGTTAGCGGGGTCGGAAAAGATTCCGAGCTGAATCAGTTCAAATTCTGTGTCTGCTTTGTTGAATCCAGCACCAGGGGACACAATAAGTGACAGAAATGATATTGGTGCCATCATTTGGCCCAATGCATGGTGCCAAGATAAATACCAACAAATTATAAGCTACATATCAAGAAATACATTTTATGCTATACAATAAATATGTATATATATATATAGTATGTTGACTGAAGCAGATATGGAATTTAAAAATCCATCCACTTTCCTTCATGCTTATCCCTGCTGGGGTTGCAAGGGATGCTAGTGCTTATCTCCAGCTTTCTACAGGAGAGAGGCGGGGTCTACCCTGGACAGGTTGCCAGGGCAACATAGAAACAAACAGGACAAACAACCATTCACACACCTAAGGACAGTTTAGAGAAGCGAGTTAACCTAACAGTCATGTTTTAGGACTGTGGGAGGAAGCCAGAGTACCCAGAGAGAACCCATGCATCAGGGAGAACATGCAAACTCAATGCAGAAAGATCCCAGGCTGGGAATTGAACCCAGAACCTTTTTTTTCTGCAAGGCAGCAGTGCAATCCACTGCTCCATTGAGCAGCCCACAATATGTGGTCGATACTGATATGTTTTAAAAACATTGACTGATACTGATGTTCATTCAGATGTATTGTGTATCTCTACTTTGATCAGACTAAGTCTTCAACTCTGCAGCTTTTTCTTTTTTCTTTATTTGACTGTAAAACCAGAAAGCAGCAGTTTGTAAATCATCTCTGATCCTTTGCTCGTTTGATTATAAGCGTTTTATATTCATTCTGATAAGTTTTTTTTATTGATTTTTAGGTTTTTTAGGTGTAGTTCATGGTTCATCCTTTCTTGTCCTGCTCTGTAGATCACTGACCCTCCCTTTGCTTACTTGTGGGTTTGAAGGTTTAACTTTGGTCACTTGGGGTTCTGGTTTCCTTGGTCGGTGGTGCTCCTGGTCATCTCTGCAGGCCTCTTCACCTACGTCACGGTGCTCATGGTGAGGCACAGACCCAACACTCATATTACTGCTTCATCCAGGTTGTTTTTACAGCATCATCAGCACTGATATCACACAGCTAAGACTGGTTATTATTATTATTGGCTTTTTATTCAAATGTTTTACCAGATTGTAAATTAATCACCTCAATATAAGGTAATATCTATTTGTGAATACTTTGTTTAGAATAGAATAGAAAATCCCTTTATTGTCTCACAATGGGGGAAATTCTGGTGTTTATAGCAGCAAGAGGATTACAGAAAAAAAAAAGGTCACACAAATGTGGACCTTATATACATGTATAAGAATAACATAATAGTGAAGAGTAAAAAAAATAAAATACTGTATTGCAAAGTGTTTGATAATATAATACTGTGCAGCTGGAGAATAAATAACCAATATGCAGCTATGGACATTTTTACAGTAATGGATATTTAAAAATAGCAGCAACATCAGAGATGTGCAGAATGACAGCAGCAGGTTATTTAACTGACTGAGGTAGAAACTGTGCAAAATAAGCATAACAACTGATTAGAACCACCACTGTTCCCAACAACCTTAGAGTCTTCCAGCTGCTGGGAGGAAGGATCTGTGATAATGTTCCCTGGTGCATTTAAGGTGCAGCAGTCTGTCACTGAAGGAGCTCTCCAGTTCTGCACCAGCTTCATGCATGAGGGGGGACATTATCCAACAGAGATTATCATTTACTTTATCTTCTCCAGCTGCTGATTTGTTTTCTGATTTAAAACATAGTTAGAATGTAAACCTGATTAAGGGTTTACACTATAAATACCGATTTTAAAACTAAGTAAAACTTTCTTAAAATAAGTGTGCGTTAATTTGAGTAGGTAAGTAAGATGCTCTTAACCTGACTCCGCCAGATGGATTTGCTCCGCATATCCATCTGGAAACCTTCCGTTGAAGTAATTTTGGGAAGGGGCAAAAATACTGGTTAGCTGATTGGCCTATGTTGGTGATAGACGGGCCAAATAAACCAATCAGATTAATGAAGCATATGACGTACTAACAGAGCGACGACGAAAACACAACCACAAGCCAGGCTACTCTTGCCAAAACCAGTCGGGAGAAGAGCAAAAACATCTTTTCCTCTGAGAAAAGCCTCCAGAGCAGTGTTTTGCTCTTCTTTCAGTGAAGAAATACTCTGTAATTCCCATAAAACTTGCTTGATAGCCACGACTGAACTGTCGCGCTTCTCGTTGCGTCACACCTCAACCCGCCTCAAAGCCAACGCTGATTAGACGTTCGTTTGCTGAACGGCTCCAAATTTTCTTTAACGGAGAGTAGCCAGACTGATCCGCGAGTGAAACCTTGAAAGCTCGCGAGATCAGGATGGTCTCACGAGGCTAAGATGCTCTGTAAATGGAATGAGAATTACGGCAGTTAAAATGAGAAAATTTAATATAAAGCACTTGAATTAAGACAAGAGTTCCTGTATTTTAGAAAAATGTGCCTTATTTGTGGGTATTTTGTACAGCGGAACGATTCATAGTTCATTGTAGAAATAATTTAATTATTACCCCAATCGTGAATGATGTATGTCATTATAAAATATTTTAAGTAAAATAAAGTAGTGTTTTGGGAGGATAAAAAAAGACTTGGCAATACAACTTGTACTTTCTTTTAGGTTTGTTCCCAGTAAGAGATGCTCTTGTTTACGTAAAGCTGAATAAACACCAGAGTTAAACAATGTGACAGTAATAAAACAAACAGTGTGTTACAGGATCCTGTTTTTATTTAAATAGGAAAAGCATAAACATTTGTCATAGTTTCACTAGTATATGTAAAACCAGTGTTTTTATACAAGGGTAGAAGAAAACACCTTCATTATCAGAATACGGCACCATTCAATTGTTCTGCTCTTTAATAGACGGACATTGTTTGGTTAATTACTCAGACTCTCTGCTCTGGTGCAGCCTGCAGACAGCAGGTTAGCAAACTCGCTGCTTCTAGCTGCAGTTCCGCCTTTATGGGACTGAGGATTGGTGCTCCTTTTGCACAGCATGACTGTTGGACCGTTGCATGGATACATTTTAAACGCTGAAGTTGTCATTTTTTCGTATAATAAAAGGATCTAATCCTTCCTTAAGTCAATGGACAGGATTGGTACAGCAACATGTAGGGGAGGGGCTGAGTTGCATATATCAGCACATATGCCAAGTAGGGGGATGACTTTTTTTACAACCTCATATCCCGGTTTCGTAATTTTAACTTTTATTAAAGATTACATAAAATCTTACTTGTAAGGTTAATTGATAAAATAAAAAATAAAAAACTCACACACAAAATGATAACAGTTTTAATGATCAGCTTTTTTGGCCAGTTTTTAAGAAGCATAGTCGAAATTGAACACAAGCTGAAGAGTCACATGCATAACATTAAGTAGGGTTGGAAAACACACCAGGAAGTCAATTGGCAATGCTAACGTCATTGGATTGGATGAATCTCAGTGGGAGGTTGTCCTTTTTTTGGCAGGACGCGTGCAAATCTTGCATAGTTTTGGTCACACATTGGCAGCACTGGTTACTCTGGGCAATGTTGACTGGAGATTCATCTGTTTGCCAGTGGGTTGTCAAGCATTTCAGACCTTTTGGGGATTCATTCAGATCTGCACATAGTTCAAAATCTTCAGCGCGGAACAATTGGCTGCTGAAACAACGGTTCCAATCCAATCCAACTTTATGAAGCACTTTAAAATTTCTCTAATGACCAAACTGCTGTAGTTTTGAGGACCCAAATGCAGAGGCAAGAAGCAGAGGTGAGTTCTTGAAGATTTAATTGAAATTACTCACAGGCCACTGAGGCAGGAAACCAAAAATCCAACATAAAAGTACAAAACAAACCAGAACCATGGAGACATCAGGGAAAACATGCATGAGGAGCCAGGGAAAGATGACGAACTGGCCCCTGAGGAACTGCACAGGAAGAGTATATATATGGGAGACTGAACAAAGACAGGACTAATGAGCTGGTTGGGAGCAGGAGTGAACAGAGGGCAAGCAAGAAAAACCTAAGAACTCAAATATAACTAGAAAACACAACAAAATAGGAATTAAACCAATAAAACTAGAAAATAAAGAAAAACATGAAACATGAAACGTGAAAATGAAAACTCTAAGAAAACTTAACAGAACCAAGACTGTGACCCATATAAATATAAAAGACAAAACTAAAATCAGAACTATAAAATCTATAATAAAATAAAGATAATGAATCAAAGACTAAAATCAACATCTAAGACAGTTTAGAAAGCAAAGGCAAAGAGATAAGTTTTTAAAGAGTGATTTAAAATCAGACAAAGAAGTAGACTATTTAAGTTGCAATGGAAGGTCGTTCCACATTTTTGGAGCTGCTAAAGAGAAAGCATGATGGCCCCTAAGCTTCCGGTTAGTGTTTGGCACCTCAAGAAGCAGCTCATCGCCTGACCTCAGTCAACAGGAGGGTGCATGAAGGTGCAGCAACTCAGAAAGATAAGATGGAGCAAGATCATTGAGAGACTTAAAGTTGTAGGGAAGTCATATTTAAATGTGAAGTCAGTCTGGCTTAAACATGTATATAAATGCACTCTTTATCAGACGATATTATCCCAAAACAATTAAAAGAAAAACACAACTCTGTATGTCAAAGAAAAGTGGGAAAAAGAAACAATGGTCACAATTTCAAATGAATAATAGTATAAAATCTGTGAGACTTCTAAAAAGTCACTAAAATGGAGAGAATTCAACTTGAAAAATTTCATTCCATTCTTTATCATCTATTAAAGTAAACAACGGTCCACCCATCAAATGTGTTGGAGGCAATGTGGCACTGCTGACGCCAACCATGCACAGGTTTTCTGGAACTGCATCTAGATAAAACCTTTCTGGTCTTCGATCCACTTTACACTCTGCAAAGTACCACAATGCATCTGCGCCTTATGTCTAATGTGAAAGAAGATCAATATTTGGTTAAGATATTACTGTCAGAGGGGAGGAAACGCATAACAAGAAGACCTGAGCCACCCAACCATACTCAGTGGATGGACGTTGTGGAGGAAATATTCACTATAGAAAGAATGACTTTCATTTTAAGATTGAAAAAAGTTCAATTTAAAGAAAAATGGGAAAAATGGAAAACATATAAATTAGCCTAGGAAACTGTCTGACTTTTGAATCATGACATCCGGTTGCTTTCTTAGGTTCGAGTGATCATTTTGTTTTGGTTTTGTACTTTGCTGATGATCAGAGGGCTGAGATCAGCACATTGTTCCTTCTATTGTCAAAAAAATAAAGATAATAGTTGAAAACAAAACAAAAAAACTAATAAAAGAACTTTAAAATGAATCCTAAAATGTACAGGGAGCCAGTCTAATGAGGCTCATATTTACGACAGATGCCAGATAAATATGGAGGATAAAAAGTGCCAAAATTAAATAAATAAATACAGCATTAAATAAATAATTAAATGTGTCATTCATTAATTAAAACCACGTCACTAATATAAAGTGCCACAATTAAATAAATAAATATAGCGATAAACAATTAATTAAATGTGTAATTCATTAAATAAATAGGGAATTAAATATATAATTCGGTGTGCATTTAATAATTTCATGGTCCTGTGTCGCAGTGCATCGAAACCATTAAAAGAATCTGTCAAACTCACCCATCAAAGTTAGGGGGCGGTTATCTAAAACCTGATTGGTCACCCTGCACATTAAGGCGAAGCAAATCGATTACAGAGACTCGATTCGCGTTAACCCCGCCCCCTAACTTTGATGGGTGAGTTTGACAGATTCTTTTAATGGTTTCGATGCACTGCGACACAGGACCATGAAATAATTAAATTCACACTGAAATAATTATATATATTTTTTAAATAAAATGAAGACGTATTTTATTAAATTAAGGACACATTTATATATATATATTCAGCTGCAAAGCTGAGAAAATGTCTGAGTGAGGGATGGTTTTAGACAAAACATACTTATTCCCACGACAAGCCAAATTGTTTCTCAAGGTTTGGTAAAGTGTGTGTAATTTGTTTTGACTCAGACACAACCTTCACAGTTTTTCCATCAACATAATTAAGGGAGACAAACTCTGTCAAATCAGAACAGGGCTGATTACTGTGCCGTAAAGGCTCTATGATGAACTGTTCTCTCTTTGCAAAGATAAGAAAGTAAAGTGCCAACTGAATTAAATCCATCGATCTCAGTTTATTTAACTAGGGTGAATAGTTGAATACTTTTTTCCCACTAATACTTCCGCAGGCTTAACCAATTTAGTCCCATTGAGAGTAACGGTGATTTTTTTCAAAGTGGTTTGTGCGTGACCCTTTTCAATGGAATAAACATCATTTGAGTCATTAATAGGCAAAAGTTCATAAATTCGTGCTACAGGAAATCATTTTGGAGAAAAAAAAAAGTCAAAAAGTCATCACCCTACTAATGCTTAGACTGGAGCAGTATGATTGATACCAGACACTGACCCGTGGCTTCTCCACTAACAGCTCCACAGCAGCAAAAACAGACTTTAGACATTTGGAAACTCTCCGCAGAGCTTCTCCCCCTGTTTCCTTCATCTGTGGATTCTTAACCTCCCGGGAATTACGAGGCTCCTTGGAGGCTGAAGCGATTTGCTGAAGTCTCGGAACATGATGCTACCCTTTAAGAATCTGTTTTGGAGGAAAGCTACTCTGGCAAGTGCTGGTCTTTAACTGGTCTGAGCAAGAAGATTGTTTTATCCAGATATGTTTGAATAAATCATAGCTTTTAAGTTTAACAAGCTGTTTTTTTCCTCTCTGCAGCTCCTTGCTGTTTGTTTACTCTCCGAAGGCCAGAAGCTTCATTTACACTGGAGCCACAAGGTAAGTGCATTTTAACAGCAGCCAGATGTTGCTTTGCAAAATGAAGAACCTTAGCTTTTATCAGTTTGATGTGAACCATAGAGGTGCTAAGCGAAGGGAAGATGTCAGCGACAATCATAGAGGCAGACCCAGCTGTCCATCAGTCCAGGAAGGATTACAGGCCATTTCCAAAACACTGAAGTCCATCATTTTATTATGACCGTGTTTTTGTTTTTAAATAATAACCTTGAAAGCTTCTGCCATCTTTAGAAATAATGTTTTTTAAACCAGGGGTCTGTAACTTGTGTCTCCTGAGCCAGTATGGCTCTTTAGGCCCTCAGTAGTCGCTCTTAATAACTTTGGACAAAAATGTTAAAAACATAAGAGGTTTTCTAATATAAACCATTTTTTTTGGACACTCTTAATCCCAAGTTGGGTCACGAGGGGTGCTGGTGCCTGTGGTGCAGGCAGGGTCCTTCCTGAGCAGGTTGCCAGTCCATCACAGGGCAACAAACAACCATTCACACCTAAGGGGAATTTAGAGAAGCCAAGTAACCTAACAGTCATGTTTTTGGACTGTGGGAGGAAGCCGGAGTACCCGGAGAGAACCCATGCATGCTCAGGGAGAACATGCAAACTCAATGCAGATAGATGGGAACTGAACCTGGAACCCTTGTGCTGCAAGGCAGCAGTTCTACCCACTGTGCCACTGAGCAGCCCTGTTCTGTTTATTTTGTCATTAATCTACAGACTACTGAGAAGAATGTATACTTTCTGTAAAATTGCATTGTTTCATTAATAAAGATAGGCATTTTTCTTTGCTCTAAGGCGGAGGTCTTCAACAGGGGGTCCGTGACTCCTAGGGGGTCAACGGAGGTACTGCATGGGGGTCGTGAAAATTTTGGTTGGTTAGACTTTTTTTTTATATTCCCCCCTGCAATTTTTCCCACTAATTGAAATGTCTTTAAATCCACATTAACATGAATCCAACAGACTGTAGTAAACAGATAAATGGAGGCAGAAGATGTCTTTCAGTCATCAATGCTCACATTCAGCGACACACAGGAGCTCTTTCAAGCTGGGCACCGTTTCATTCACAACACCTGTCCCATCAACCAGGAATCAGAAATACTTTAATAATCCCAGGGAGGGATTACTTTCGTTACATTACTCCATCTGTAATAGAGTGACTATAGGAGCAGTTTGATAGAACACAATTTAATACAATATATATAGGGGGTCCATGCTCCATCTCGCCATCAGTTTGGGGGCCCTTGGCCTGGAAAATGTTGGTAGACCCCTGCTCTGAGGTCTATATTGGATAATACTTTGTTCTTTGATTTAAATGTATGAGATAATTATTGGATTGTAAATGCCTCCGACCTGTGCTCTCAAGTCTTCTGCTTTGTGAGATAGGAGGCTGCAGTTAACAAGTTGTGGTTTCACCATCACGTGTAAATCTGTAACATCTCCCCACCTGTTTGTGATCAGGTCGGGATCCTGATCTGCCTGATTTTCTCCATCGTAGCCACTGCCGTCTTGTCTGACCTGTGGGGAGAAGAATGGACAACGCTGCTGCTCTCTTTCCAGGTGACCACCTCCTCTTCTCCTCCAGCAGCCTTGTCCTGCTTCCCGTCTGATTTCCACTGATGGTTGATGTTTTTTATCCTGATCAGGTGACGGCGCCTTATTTGCATCTTGGCAGTGTTCTGCTGATGACATCGTTGGCCTGGCCCATAGCTTTGCATATTTTTCGCATGAACGGCAGAGGTGAGTCATGTGGTTTGTTGCACATATTAAATGCAAGTGACATTTTATGTAGAGATTATAAGGAAAAAACTGTCTTTCCTTTAGTGTTTAATGGACATCTCTGCCAACTTATGGCTTCCATCTCCACACATTGATTTACAGAACGTTTTCTGGTTCCGTAATAAACAAAGAATCGTAGGAATAAAAGTCGCTCTTATAGATTTAATTTTAGTAAAATCTTTTCAGGTTAGTTTTCTCCACCTTGTTTTGTACTCAGCTGACTTTTCATGCTGTCTCTAAAGGAATGAAAGATGTTTTCCAAGCACTAAGCTCACTTAGCTGATTGCTCCTTCCTGTGTTTCCAAAAAGGCCAAAGTAAATAACCCAGTCCTTCTTTTCACTGTAGACTAGCCATGATCTGCTTATCTGTTCTCCATTTTTCATTTGGATGAAATAATAGCTGCATGAATCATGACAGCAGACAAGATAGAGGAGAGCAGGAGGCGGGGTTACCAATCTACTTGCTCTGGAGAGCAGAGTTCGCTGCTTTTAGATGTTGTCTCCAAAGTCTCCAGTAGCAGAAAAAAGTCTCTAGATTTGGCGCTAGGAGCTTTTTAGAAATCAAAGTGCTAGAGGGGTCTGAAAAGTGGCTAAATATAGCGACTAAAGCGCTAAGTTGGCAACACGGCTCTTTGCATGGTTTGTTTTCAAATGGTTTGCTGCTGTCTGTTTGGACCTTTCTGAACATGTGCAGCAAATGGACTGATCCAATATGGTGGACACTGAAGGGGGGGGGGGGGGGGGGGGGGGGGCTGAGACGCACTTAATATTATAAGTGTTCTGATGGCATTTTAGCCAAAGGATTTTTATCGAAAACATAATTAATGTGCACAAATAAGGAATAGGTGTATTAACCATTCATATAAATAGAGTTTTATGGGGCCCCGTGGAACTTGGGGCCCTAGGCAGCTGCCTAGTATTGCCTAATGGTAAATCCCCCCCCGCACTGACCCTCTGTTTATATGTTCCCGCAGAGGGTCCACCACATTAAGGGCCTCCCCAAACCACGTAGTCGGTAGGGCGAGTGGCAGAGCTTAAAGGTATAGAGGACAATCTTTTATTTCCGGGTGGATCATCAAAATAAGTGGCCCTCCTAATTGTCAATCTTTCTGGTGTTATGTTTACGAAAGGCCGTCCGAAGTGCTTGTCCCGTTAGCTAGCTTTTTCTGTGCACTTTCAGGCGCGTATGTGTGGTGAGCTACGGCTTCAGACAGTCATTGAAGCTCACCACGGTTCTTTGAAAATGGCCGACGGTCATAAGAGAAAAAGTGTCTACGAAATGTGTGAAGGAAAAAAAAGACCACAGAAGAGGCAGATATATCCCAGAGTGCTATGCGCAGATAATTCTCCTTGCAAAGCATTATGGGATTTGCTGTCACACCGCCATAGGACGTCGCTACCCGACAGCGGTGACTAATAACAAAGATGGCACTGCGCAGTGGAGGAGGAGTTAAATGACCAACGGGAGCGAAAATTAGTGATCATTTGTCGGTTAACTGAGTTCACTATAAAGTCCACTATATAGTCCCTCTATATAGTGATTGAGGGATTTAGGGGTTAGGGTGGACATTTGGACGCAGTAAGCTTGTATGAGCTATAAGAACAGCAACTTTTAAAAAGAGCGTGCATGATGAGAAATGGGCTTGTGCACGCTCTTGCACCCATTTTATAGGCGTGCCCTCTCTGGGGTGGGTAAAAAAAAATGCACATTTACAACCCTGTAAAGTGGATAGAGGTTGAACCTTTTCAAAAAAAAAAAATACTTTAAATAGCGAGTCTGCATCAGTGCAGGTTTGCTGGAATATGGAAGCAGCTGTAACGGCAAACTAGTGGCGAAGGAAACACGTGCATTCAAATGTAAATTCCGCTGGTTTGCTGCATCTTTGTCACACTGACAGAAAATCACAGTTAGTGTATGAAAAATGGAATTAACTACAAAGGGAAGGTCTTGTTTGAAAAAGTGTTATTTGACATATACACTTGTTTTAAAAAGTATTCATCCCATTTTCGTTTATACCCTCCCTCCATTAATTATGTTTTTGATGAAATTCCTTTCGCTAAAATGCCATCAGAATGCTGATAATATTAAGTGTGTCTCGGCCCCCCCCTTCAGTGTCCACCATATTGGATCAGTCCATTTGCTGCACATGTTCAGAAAGGTCCAAACAGACAGCAGCAAACCATTTGAAAACAAACCATGCAAAGAGCGGTGTTGCCAACTTAGCGCTTTAGTCGCTATATTTAGCCACTTTTCAGACCCCTCTGGCACTTTGATTTCTAAAAAGCTCCTAGCGCCAAATCTAGAGACTTTTTCTGCTAATGGAGACTTTGGAGACAACATCTAAAAGCAGCGAACTCTGCTCTCCAGAGCAAGTAGATTGGTAACCCCGCCTCCTGCTCTCCTCTATCTTGTCTGCTGTCATGATTCATGCAGCTATTATTTCATCCAAATGAAAAATGGAGAACAGATAAGCAGATCATGGCTTGTCTACAGTGAAAAGAAGGACTGGGTTATTTACTTTGGCCTTTTTGGAAACACAGGAAGGAGCAATCAACTAAGTGAGCTTAGTGCTTGGAAAAAATCTTTCATTCCTTTAGAGACAGCATGAAAAGTCAGCTGAGTACAAAACATAGAGAGGAAAACAAGAAGAAAAGGGACAAGAAGAGAGGGACACAACCTAGAACAGATAATGGATGTCTATTCTATTAACATTTCTCTATCTGGATAACGGGTCTGTTTTATGTGTTGTGTTCTAAATTCAGAGGGCCAATGAACTGAGGATAATTCTTGAATCTTAATTCAAGCAGTTTTGTAATCTTAAAAAGTTGATATTTAGGTACTTTGTTGTTGTATAATATGGTTCTAACCACTAAGCAAAATTCACATTAACAAAGAAAATAAGAACCTACACAATACAATTTTATGGTTATTTTGTATCTTTTTTTTATCCTGAAAACAATAAAATACCAGCAATAGGATTGTCTCTGTTTCAGTGAGGAAGATGCTGATCTTTAGGGTGTACCTGGCCATCCTGTTTACTCTCTACCTGGTGCCGCTCGGTTTGTATTCTCCTTGCATCAAAGAGAAAGGGACCTTGGGCCCTGCGCCGGCTCTGATTGGCCACAGAGGAGCACCCATGGTGAGCTGGGTCACATCTTTACTTATCAGAAATGTTGAAAAATACCAGATTCTCTGTCATTTAAGAGATGGAAACAGGTCAGATGCTAGTTATAATATGTATATCTATTAACAATTCAGTAAAAATAAAGCAGGGAAAACATTTAGGACTGAAGTTATCACTTTTTTTGTTTTCATTACATGGAAGCCATAATAATCCTCATAAAGAAGTAAAGGCTTAAACATGTATTTATGTCTAATGACTCTGAAATTTCACTTACTGATGTGATTATAAAAGATTAACCTGTTTCCATATTTTGGGAAATAGACCCGTGTTTCAGTCAGATCCAGTTTTTAAATTCTGGCAGAAGTGATTTAGATCTTGGAGGTGATGCCTGTTTGTATTTGCTGATTAATCCAGTTATTAACACTGAGTTACTGCAGCAGGAAGTTAAGGTTCTGATTCTGTTGGTCCTCGCTGTGCAGCTCGCTCCAGAAAACACACTGATGTCCTTTGAGAAGGCAGTGGAAGCTGGATGTGACGGCCTGGAGACAGACGTTGCTATAAGGTCAGTTTGTAGCATTTGGGTGTAGCTTGATGCCACCTAGAACCAAACATGTTGCAGCTTTACTGAGTAAAGGTTCGGCTGTAGAGACGACCGTGGCTAACAGCTCTCTTTAGGTTTTACTGAGGCTTCCTTTGTCTTATCGTGGCTGCAGTTATGATGGTGTGCCATTCCTCATGCATGACCACAACCTCCAACGCACCACCAACATCCATGAGGTTTTTCCAAACCGGACCAACACCCCTGCTGCCATGTTCACCTGGAGCGAGCTTGAGAGTCTGAACGCCGGTTCCTGGTTCCTGTCTGTGAGTCTCAGAACATTTTCAAACACTCAGGCTATAAGCAGGATGTAGGAGCTGCAATCGGAGGTATTTGGATCAAAGCCTTAAAGGTTTCTGGTAAATTCTACCAAACGTTTCCAACCTAGATTAAATATTCTAGAACCTAAGCAAAGGATTTGCAGGTTTACTGATCACCAGATCATCCAGTCAAATTGATTCAAAGTTTACTATCGTAGGAAAACCAGTTGATTGCATCGACTTGAAGGCAATCCCTCACACTAAGCATGCTTGTAGCGACAGTGGAGAGTAGGGCTGCAACTAACGATTATTTTAAAAATCGATGAATCGGCCGATTATTTTTTCGATTAATCGATGAATCGGACAAAAAAATATTTTTTATATCAACCTCTTTATTCCAAAATAAACATTTTAGACAGAACAAACAAGCACACAAGTACAGGTTGCTCATTAACTGTACTGGTGCAATATGAAAAATAAATGTTTGTGTTAAAACTACGCAAACTTACATGAGAAATGTAGCTGTACATCCACAAAATATAGCCTACTTTGTTTCATAAAGTGCAAAAAAAGACATTTTTGTTTTCAAAAGCCCCTAAGGGGTTCAAACAATAGGTCCCCCCATTTCAACAAATGAGTTTTTTTTAGACTAGAAGAGTTCTGCCTTTTAAGACAGGAAAGTATAGCAGTTAAAGTTGCTACTTGAGAAAATACTTAACCATAGAGATAAAAATAGCCTGTGATTCAAATTATAAATTGTATTTGGAATAAAAATGAGAGAACTAGGGGTGCTAAAAAACACATCCTCCAAAGACAGATATTTACATGGGAATGTGGCATATAATTAATTGACATATTACTGATCTTGCTGGATTTTATTCTGCTTTACTTCCATAAATTGCAGGATCTTCTTTGCTTTATCTTTGCCAGAAGATTTAAACTTTAAAAGCCTTGCCCTCATAATTTGCAAGTTAATTTATTTATAAAGGCTATTTTAATTATCGTGATCAATTTGTGCCATCAATCCCGGCGCATGCGCGCTTCATTTGCAGTCTGGACGCTGAGGGTAAACATCCTGCGGCTCTGACTGCAGCGCTGAGAGGGACTCCTGCGGGAGAACGGGGTTGGAATGGGGGAGGCGCGCTGCCGCTGGAGGAACGATACATGCTTTCACTAAGAGTCTCCAAAAGCCGCCAGTGACACTGTAAAAAGTCGCCAGATTTGTCGCTAGTCGCTTTTTTGAAAAATAGTCGCTGGAGGGGTCTGAAAAGTCGCTAAATATAGCGACAAAGTCGCTGAGGTGGCAACACTGCACACCTGCAGCGCTGGCTCGCTCTGCCGTATTTTTTTTTCTTTTTTCCCCCGTTTCAGACAAGTGGATGTGATGACGACGGCGGCGGATGACGCATTAATCGCGCGACACAACTAATCGATGATGAAATTCGTTGCCAACGCTTTTAAAAGTCGATTTTTATCGATTTTATCGATTCGTTTTTGCAGCCCTAGTGGAAAGGAAAAAACTCCCTTTGAACAGGAAGAAACCTCCAGCAGAACCAGGCTCAGTGTGAGCGGCCATCTGCTGAGGCCGACTGGGGTTCAAGGAGACAGAAGCAGACATAGAAAAAGAAGCATTGATACAAAAGGCAACTGTCAACCAGCTCCACAGGCGGCCCCATCCAGGAAACACACAGCCAGGCAGACGAACTCTGAGCCAGCTCCCATGTCAGAGGATGAAGAGAGCACATCCAGTTAGTCACAGTCAGAGAAACAGGACTACACTGGAAAACAGGCTGATCTCCAACATCTAGAAACAAAGGTGTTGATGGCAGCAGCACAGCTGATATTTCTCTCCAGGATGGAGTCACAGCCAAACAGGAACAGACCAGATGAAGCTACTATGAGAAAAAGCAGAGAGAGCAGAACGTTAGAGATTGAACTAACAGATTCTGCAGAGTGGGAGAATAGAGATAGAATGAAGCAGAATGATGAAAAAGGGGTCCCTATGTCCTCCAGCAGTCTAAGCCTATAGCAGCATAACTACAGAGACAGCTCAGGATAACCTGAGCCACTCTAACTAGAAGCTTTATCAAAAAGGACAGTTTTAAGCCTAGCCTTAAAAGTAGACAGGGTGTCTGCCTCACGGACTAAAACTGGTAGTTGGTTCCACAGGAGAGGAGCCTGATAACTAAAAGATCTGCCTCCCATTCTACTTTTAGAACTTCTAGGAACCACTAGTAAACCTGCAGATTGAGAGCGAAGTGCTCTGTTAGGAACATAAGGAACAATCAGATCTCTGATATCAGATGGAGCTTGGCCATTTAAGGCTTTATATGTGAGAAGGAGGATTTTAAATTCTATTCTGGATTTAACAGGAAGCCAATGAAGAGAAGCCAGGATAGGAGAGATATGATCTCTCTTTTTCATTTTCATCAGAACTCTGGCTGCAGCATTTTGGATCAGCTGAAGGCTTTTAACTACAGTTTGTGGACTTCCTGATAGTAAAGAATTACAATAGAATAGAAACCTCCTTAATATGGGATTTAAATGACAAGACCTCTCTCTATAAAGCCTCAAACTCAACGCTAATCCAGACATTTTGAATTGAAAAACCTCCTGGATGGGAAGAGAAACGTCTTCAAACTTAGAAGCAAAGTAAAGTGGATATTTTTTTTTTTAACTTTATCTCCAATAATTACGGCTCACAGCTGTCATACCAGCATAAAATGCAGTTTATACAGGCTCTGGTGGGCTGCTCCATGCACTGCCTGATCATAGGTGTTGAGAACACCAGAATATCTAACCTGACATAAGTGAGATTCATCCTTGCTGTTCAACTTGAATGCAAAACAGTATCCATTAGGTGTGTGGGGAAAAAATCAATTAGGCGATATATCGTGATGCTCAGATGCCCAATATAATATCGATCTTTCAGTTCTTAATATCGATTCAAAAAAATATATTTTTTTTACTAAAACAATGAGGTAAAAATGTTGTTTATGTTTTAGGAAAAAGAGAAAATCCAATATAGAATGAGTAAAATGTCTTTAGGTGACCAAAACATCAAAGCAACAGAAGGTCAACAGCTGAAATCTAACTGGGACATGTTGGAGTATTTTTCTTATGAGTGAAACTAGAGCAGCACTGCATTCTGCCAGCAAATGGAAAATATATTGATCAGTTTGTTGCAATAACTGGACATTGATTAGATTTTTCTTTTCTACCCCTTTCAGCAAAATCCATTTGGGACAGCTGGTTCTCTGGGACAGGAGGAGAGACGGCAAGCAGAAAACCAGTCAATCTGCAGCCTGCAGGACTTCCTGCAGCTTGCTGGTCAGACTCACAAACTGGTGATCTTTGACCTCTACCGCCCCCCCTACGGCCACCCGTACAGTAACAGCTGGATTCAACGCACACTGGATGTCCTCTACAAAGTGTCGTCCATTCAGTCATCACAGGTAAAACGGCTTTAAACAGTTTAGTCTTTAGGATCAAACGTTTTTTTACCTGTCAAGTTGGTTTTAAATGTTCTTCCAAAATCATTTTCTTCATTTTTCTTTTCAATTCAACTTTTCTTTATTTCTTTATTGCATTTTGTAATAGATTATATTATTATTAAAAGCTTTGTTTATTAGCATGGACCACAAGTTAATTTTTCTAGTTTTTGATCATTCTAGCGTACAGATGATGAAAACCATCTCCTTGCTCTGCGGCATCGACATCAGCCTGTGAGGTGCTGAGGGGTTCAGAAAACACCCAGGTTGCTTTGATTTAGGCCTTTAGGTCATCTGTACCAGGGGTTGACGTTTAGGATTTTTACCCCTTGCCTTTTGGGCAAGTAACTTTCACATTTAATTTGCCCAGAAACTATTTTTACTTGCCCAGTATAATGTTTGATAAATATAGTTCCTAATATTCATTTTTGTATATATACAGTGGGGCAAAAAAGTATTTAGTCAGCCACCAATAGTGCAAGTTCTCCCACTCAAAAAGATGAGAGAGGCCGGTAATTTTCATCATAGATATACCTCAACTATGAGAGACAAAATGAGAAAAAAAAATCCAGAAAATCACATTGTCTGATTTTTAAAGAATTTATTTGCAAAATATGGTGGAAAATAAGTATTTGGTCAATAACAAAAGTTCATCTCAATACTTTTTTATATACCCTTTGTTGGCAATGACAGAGAGCAAACGTTTTCTGTAAGTCTTCACAAGGTTTTCACACTGTTGCTACTATTTTGGCCCATTCCTCCATGCAGATCTCCTCTAGAGCAGTGATGTTCTGGGGCTGTCGCTGGGCAACACGGACTTTCAACTCCCTCTAAAGATTTTCTATGGGGTTGAGATCTGGAGACTGGCTAGGCCACTCCAGGACCTTGAAATGCTTCTTACGAAGCCACTCCTTCGTTACCCGGGCGGTGTGTTTGGGATCATTGTCATGCTGAAAGACCCAGCCACGTTTCATCTTCAATGCCCTTGCTGATGGAAGGAGGTTTTCACTCAAAATTTGACAATACATGGCCCCATTCATTCTTTCCTTCACACGGATCAGTCGTCCTGGTCCCTTAGCAGAAAAACAGCCCCAAAGCATGATGTTTCCACCCCCATGCTTCACTGTAGGTATGGTGTTCTTTGGATACAACTCAGCATTCTCACTCCTCCAAACACGACGAGTAGAGTTTTTACCACAAAGTTCTATTTTGGTTTCATCTGACCATATGATATTCTCCCAGTCATCGTCTGGATCATCCAAATGCTCTCTAGCAAACTTGAGACGGGCCTTGACATGTACTGGCTTAAGCAGGGGGACACGTCTGGCACTGCAGGATTTGAGTCCCTGGCGGCGTAGTGTGTTACTGATGGTAGCCTTTGTTACTTTGGTCCCAGCTCTCTGCAGGTCATTCACTAGGTCCCCCCGTGTGGTTCTGGGATTTTTACTCACCGTTCTTGTGATCATTTTGACCCCACGGGGTGAGATCTTGCGTGGAGCCCCAGATCGAGGAAGATTATCAGTGGTCTTGTATGTTTTCCATTTTCTAATAATTGATCCCACAGTTGATTTCTTCACACCAAGCTGTTTACCTATTGCAGATTCAGACTTCCCAGCCTGGTGCAGGTCTATAATTTTGTTTCGGGTGTCCTTTGACAGCTCTCTAGTTTTGGCCATGGTGGAGTTTAGAGTGTGACTGTTTGAGGTTGTGGACAGGTGTCTTTTATACTGATAACGGGTTCAAACAGGTGCCATTAATGAAGGTAACGAGTGGAGGACAGAGGAGCCTCTTCCAGAAGAAGTTACAGGTCTGTGAGAGCCAGAAATCTTGCTTGTTTGTAGCTGACCAAATACTTATTTTCCACCATATTTTGCAAATAAATTCTTTAAAAATCAGACAATGTGATTTTCTGGATTTGTTTTTCTCATTTTGTCTCTCATAGTTAAGGTATATCTATGATGAAAATTACCGGCCTCTCTCATCTTTTTAAGTGGGAGAACTTGCACTATTGGTGGCTGACTAAATACTTTTTTGCCCCACTGTATATCAATGAAACGTGTTTGTTTTTTAAATGTTTTTTGTAATTCAGTATTTTCTAAGTTTCCAGGTTCCTGGTGTGTATCTGCATGCGTCAGATAATGAACTCAAGCCTACATTACCGTGTTAACATGTTTTTCAATCCTTCCTGCACATCCTTTTCAAACTAAACTTTGCTTTAAACTGTTGTCTGCTTGGAAAAATATAAATTTTAATGTTATAATCTAAAAAAAAAACTTGACAGGTTAAAAACTTAAGATAAATCACAAAACAGAAGTCAATGTAACAAATGAATAACTTTTATTATTTTAAACGGTATGTTTATACAAGATAATACTATTAATATAATGTGACTTTTCTAGAGAATCATTATTCATAGTTATTTTATTCAGGGTTTCCACAGTCTGGCATCATTTCAGAATTCCCTGACTTTTAACTGACTCAGGATTAGTTTTCCCTGACAAAATAAATGCAGCAACAAGACAATAATAATAACAGGCCACCAATCTAACATGTTTAGCTCTATAACATTTAACTGCACCTCTCCAATGTCCAAGAGAAAAAAAATGTAATGAACATTTTTTAATGTATGACCTGCATCACTGTACAGAAGACTGCCATATGATAGCGCTTTCTAGCTTGTTTGTCGTTTTGGTAACTACATCAAAATTATCGCTAGGTTGACAAAAATCACGCCATCTGGTAGAAAATCTCGCGTGAGAATGTGTACAAAACAACAAAAATGGCACCGGCAACGCTTCTGGGTGGTTTTCAGCGAATGTCGGTGATTTTAAAGTAATTTTGAGTGATAAATATATATTTTTTGCAATCATTGCACTCGCCCGGCGGGCAAATGCAATGAAATTTGTACTCTCCCGACAATAAAAACTACTTGCCCTGGGCGATCGGGCGATGGTTAACATCGAGCCCTGTGTACTGAAGGGTCTCGTGTTTCTAATTTTTTGTCATGCCTCATATATGGTCAATCAAGCACAGAAAATTAAACCAGACTGAATAAAAATGTAGTCCTCACCGTAAATATCCGCTTAACTCCAGGATGCTGTTATATTTGGCACAGAAAGAAAGTTTTTCCTTCTACTAAACTTTCCATTAATATATGGAAAGTTTAGTGGAAGGAAAAAGTTTCTTAGATGAATCAGTCTGTCACCTGCCAACTTCTTTTGCAAAGTGACTTTATGTTGCTCACCCACCTGTAGAAGCTTTCTACTGGACTCTATGGTGGTTTGGGCCATAAAATGTCGTTTCTGCATAAGGAATTATTGTCTTGTGCAATAATCACATTTTCTGAGAAACAGATTTTTGGGTTCTACTTCAAAATAACTAAATAATATTTGAAATGCATCAGCCTGGGATTAGTCCTTTTTACCCCTTTATTACAACAAGCTAAATAAACTGGATACTGGTTCTTTTATTTAACCAATGTAAGGCCAGAATTCTGACGGTACTTTTTGATTAATTTTGTCAAAGTTAGAGGAGAAGGAGAACCAGAACAAGATGTAAAACATGGTAATGTGACTGTAGCAGATAGAAAGCACTGGCTGAGGCTCATGGGCGGTTCTAGACAGGGGCAACGGGGGCCAGTGCCCCTGTAACGAAGACGTAATACTCAAAGAAATTCTAATGATGATATTTGCTGGAAGAGACATGTTACTGATAGTTCTTTTGGATCTATTTCATTTTTTTCTTTAATATATTCTGTTTTACAAATTATTTAAAAACAATAAGGTGATCGCTTTAGTGACATTGAGATAGGATGCCAGTTTTCATCTGCTAAATGTGTTTTTTCAAAACAAATAATAATTAAAAACAAATAAAAAAAATACTTAAAGTCTTACAGCTGAATTTATCCTTTTTTTTTGTTTTTTGTAAAATGGTAATTTTAACTTAAATTAAGTCAAAAATATGTAAAATTATGAATGTATATTGACCGAATAATACATATAATTTTAATTAAACCCAATTGAATAGAAATTTTACTTCATGCAGCCATCTTAATTTATTTGAATCCCTTGCTGTTTTTTATTAAATCTTTTTTCTGTGCCCCCATGAAAACACGCTGGCCCCCTCTTGGCCCTCTGGTACATTTGGTCTAGAACTGCCACTGCTGAGGTTTATTTTTTTGAAAAGGAGATGGGTTATTTACTTTTCACAGTTCGACTGGGTCAAAGGTTGCAAACTGTGGGACAGAACTGATTTATTGTACCAGGCTCATTTTTCTTATTATGTTCATGGATAAAGGGCTGAAAGCACAATAATTAAACATCCTAAAATAAAACCTTTGTTTTGCTAACAGATGAGGTCACCCTGTTACTAATTAGCAGGCACTGATGTTTGTCCTTGCACCTTTAGGTGCTGTGGCTGCCCTCAGATATGAGGTCTCTGGTCCATCAAACGGATCCCGACCTCCAACAGACGTCTGGGAGTCGGCTCCCTCTAGAGGAACTGCAGCGTAACCACATCGTGAAACTCAACCTGCCCTACAGCTCCATGTCAGCTGAACTCATCAGGTGGTCACTGTGTGTTTTTCAATACTGAGCAGATAAACCTGCAGAGATTTATTAGTTTTTTTAAACACCATTGCTGCCGTTGTCACCTGCAGTGAGTACTCGGCTGTAAACATCACCACCAACCTGTATGTGATCAGCCAGCCGTGGCTCTACTCTCTAGCCTGGTGCTCGGGGGTCCATTCGGTCACCACCAACGCTCCCCAGCTGCTTCGGACCCTCAAATCCCCGCTTCTCCTTATGGTGGGTCTGCCTACAACTAAAGCCTTGCTGCTTTTTTTTGGCTCATTTTAAGTCTAAAAACATTTCTCTGCTAATAAGGAAGAAACGAGCTCATAATCTTCATCACACTGCAAAAACTGAATATTTTAAATTTTGATAGGAGCAAAATTATTTATCTGTATTATTAAAAGAGGATTTTAACCAAACTTTATTTACACAATTCAAACAATTACTCAATAACTGTAAAACAAGTGTCAGCTAAAAATCATTATATGAGGAGCTTGTTAAATTGTAGTTTTTCTTCATCTGACAGTACATAAAATGTTGTTAAAACCCCACAGCTGGATAAAATCCTCCATGTTCTGTGTGGCTCTGTGGAAGTGAAACTCCAGCCTTATTCTGGCTTTTAACGTTGCACTTCCACAGAGCCAAGGCATCAAGGTGAGGTTCCTCCTGCAGTCTGTCTCTGCGGGACAATAAACGGCCATCTTTGCTTCACTGATTAAAAAATTTGAAATTCGGGCCTTTGGCTTTTCTATTAAGTCCTTCTATAAAAAGAAAGTTTGTAAACCTGTCCCGAAAAGATTAAAAACACTAATTAAAAGGTTAAATATTGCTATCAACAGCTTATTGACAGAATCATACTTCCAGTTTGCGGTTGTGATGGCCTTATGGTCAGTACAGCTCCTTGTTTCAGTAAAAGAAGTTTAGCAAATCCTGCTTTTCCAAGATTGTGAAAGCTGTCTTCTGTAAAATGCTTAGAGAAAATGAACAGCTGAGCATCAAACTTTGCAGGGATCGTCTGATAGATAAAAATAATCCATGCCTGTCGAGTCTTTGGATCCTTGGGAAGACTGAAAATGTTGCAGCCCGGAACGCTGCAAGGAGGAAGGGGAAGTGGCAGGCAGTTTCTCATTTTCAATAGAGAAACTGCCTGCTTTGTAATTCTTTTAGAAGTAAACCCAACTGTGGGCTAAACAGCTAAACTGCTGTCTTCCATCTACTCTATTCATGTTTTTGGGCCAGTGAACCAGCGGGCTGGTTTGTATGTAAAGTTCGGGGCGTGACAAAAGTACAGGTCACAACGAAAAAAGGCAACATCTCAGAGTTTACGTCAACTCTGGGCTTCGTTTGGATTCTCCTGTTTTGTGGTGGAAGTTTAGAATTGTGAGACATGCAGAGAAAGGAGGTGATGATGGGGTTTAAACTTCTCTCTACGTCCATTTCACCCACTGAACTATCGTTATTTAACTCAGACAAGGGAAACTCGCTTTGCATTCTATGACCCCTTTAAGTTTTATGCTTTCCATAAAAACGTAACAGACAGACTGCTGAAAGGACCCTCGTTTGAAACAACCCGATTAATAACCGATAAAAACTAGTTTGTGGAAATGGCACCGTGTAAAATCCTCCATTGGAGATAACTAGATTTTGATTGGAGGCTTGTATAAAGTCCTCCCCTGGGGGAAGTTTTTCTGTCTAGCTGCAGACGGGCCGGTTCTGAAGGTGTCTTTGGTTTATTGCTTTTGTGCAGCTGTGGTAAACACAGGGTTCCCAGGGTCCTTAAAAAGTCTTAAAAGGCATTGAATTCTTCAAAATAAAACTAAGGCCTTAATTGGTATTAAAATGTCTTAAATTAGTCTTTCGTAGGTCTTAATTTTTAAAACTTCATAAATAGGATTATTTTTATTATGATTTATTTTTGCAATCTCAATAAAACGTTAAAATTGACAATTTTTTTTTATTTTTATTCTTTTTAAATAACGGCTCGCCATTATTGGTTCCGTCCCGATAGCGGAACCAATAAAGCGTTGTTGCGGCCGGGACATTTGGGAGATGCACTTTTAACTTTTCGTCTGGAAAATATGAGCAAGTGTAAATGTAACCAAAGAGTTTCCTCCATGGCTAAAACCAGGTAACATACATGAGGCTCAGTGGATTTATGCAAGAAGTCATTCAAGCTCAGAACGATGGGAATTAAGGCAGTGGAGTCGCACATGCGAAGCACGAAACACAAAGCGTCAAAATGTAGTTACAGAGAAACAGCCGGTATTTCTCAGTTTAGTTCCACCCTTGTCTCTGCAACGCCTCCACTTATCACCAAATCAAACATACTAAGAAAACCATACAAAGAAAAATAGCTGCAAAAAAGACTTAGCACTGGTTATGTTGGGGCTTTAAAACTGATTTGTTTTGTTCCCTGCTAAAACAAAGTTTGTGAATTCAGTTAAATAATTGTTCAAATATATCTGTCATTTGTGTGTTTTTAGCTTTCTTCCTGTATGGGAAGCTTTTAAAAATTTGAAACATTAGTGCAGTGGTTTATGTTAAAATAAACCTTTGGGTTAAGTTGTCGCAAGCAGGTTTTTCTTGTGTTTGTTGTGAATTTGGTCTTAAATTTTTTTATTTCAAGTGGCATTAAAAAGTCTTAAAAAGTCTTGAATTTAACTCGCCTTATGCTGTAGGAACCCTGACAACAGCTTTCTGGTCCACACTCGATTAAAACCATTCTCTGTGGAGCAGATCCGCTTTGCTCTGGGAAGCAAGGATCCAGGATCAGGCCTGGAAAGGAGTCCTTAAATTTATCATTAAAAGAGGAAATGAAACATTTGAAATTATTGTCACTGTAAAAAAAACAAATCTCATTTTGGAAGATGTTTGATTTCAGTCATGTTAAAAATTATTTCAGTTCTAAGGTTTTAGATCTTTAGCAAAACAAAACCTTTTTTTTCTGGTTTTAACCTTATTAAATATTTAATTTTAAGTATAAACCAGATACTGTCTGTGTTTATTAGTTATCAAACAAATATTGAGCAATCGACAAAGCTTTCTGTGGTTAAACTAAGTAGAGCCCATGATTTAGGAGGCTGCGGTGACTCTAAGCGGTCAGGTTCTTTGTGCAGATGTTTAAGTTGACTTTTATTTCCTGCATTGCTTTGGGTAATTAAGGTTTGCAGGAATTAATTTCTGCACAGCCCCATGAAGGTCTCTCTACAGGTTTCCAATCATGTAGTGATTTGGACCTTGACTGGCCCATTTTAACACTTCATTTAATTTATTTTAGTTAATTTATAAAACAGTCCAGTGCTGCAGATCAGATGATGAGATGCTGTGACCCACAGCCACTAGAGGGTGCTACTGCTGTTGGCGAGACATATCGCGTTCATAGGAAGAGAAATATAGTGAAATATTGTGTTCATTGGTGCTATATAAATAAACTGAATTAAATTGAATTGAATATAGGGCCAATTCACAATGCATGTCATCAAGTTTAATACTTGTGATTGAAAATCCTGTCTGTGTGTCTCAGAGTCCAGAAGAATACAGACTGATGTGGATTCTCACTGATGTCCTCTCCCTCCTGTTGGTCATCATAATCTTCTACTTTCATAGGTGAGCCGTGCCACTTGGGTTTATTACCTGCACAAATGGTTGGTTTCCATCCGTCTGGATAAAATCTAAAAACCCACGCAAATAAAAATGTACTTTTGTTTTTAACCGCAGATGGCGAGAACGGGCTTTCTGCTCAGAGGAAGAAAGGAAGCTGGATAACAGCAGCTACAGCCAAATAAAAACAGGTAACCTGCTGCAATATCTCTGCAGGTTTAATATTTATTCTGGTGAATATTTGAAGGGAAGAAAATATATCTATACCGGAGAACAAAATGTTAGACTTGCTACAGTAAGTTCATTATAAAATCTGAATGTTTAACAACAGCGAGCTGCAGGGTTAGAGGTTCTGTTGTCATGCAGCAACAATGTCCTGGATTTGAAGCCAGGGTTGTGTGTGGATTTTTTGCATGTTCTCCACTGTGTATACATTGGTGCTTTTTGGTCCACAGTCCAAAAACGCAGCTGTTGCAGCGGCTGCATGCCCTGCAAAGACGAGCACGGTACAGACATTAGGTGGATGGCGATATGTGAAAGTTCTTTTTATTTTTAGGAGTGGATAAGATTGAACTTTAAGAAACTGGAAGTGATTTAATCTTTCATTGTCCACTAGGAGGCGCACTTCAACGTTCAGATCGGATGCAGCTGAAGCAGCAAAAACATGCTGCTGCATTTTTGATGCTTGTACAAGTGTAGTTCTGATGCGCTGGTGAAGCATCTTTGCTGCTCTAGCTGCATGGTCGAAAATTGGCTCTGATGCGTGATGGGAGGAGCTACACTATCCTTTCTTTTCCTGGAACAATGGCAGCTATATTTGCTCTGATCAGTGGGTAAAAAGTAGTTTTAATGTGTTTTTAAGTGGAAAAAGTCCACCTGAAAACTTCATCTGTTCATCCAGATTACCATCCTGCCTTCAAATATTAATTTCACTATCATTATTTCTGGCTTTAAGGTTGTACTTCCACAGAGCCACGGCGTAGAGGTGAGCTCCCTCCTGCAGTCTGTCTCTAAACGGCCATCTTTGCTTCACTGATTAAAACATAAAAAATTCGGGCATTTGGCTTGTTTCTTCTATTTTGGGAAACTCCTCCTTTGAAAGAGCGTTTGTAAAACTTGTCCCAAAAAGACTAAAAACACTAATTAAAAAAATATAAAAATGGTCTTAAAGGGCTGATAGAATGATTCTATAGGGTATCTGGTCCTTCAGGTCTCTAATAGGGTGTGTAACATTGGTTGGGCTGAAAATGGCATATTAGCTGTTCTATGAGCCCTAATGCAGCCTGGTTAAAAGCCCTAGAATGAAACCACAGGTTTTCTTTCTTTTATGGTATGATCATGAATACTTAGATGAGCTGTGCTCTGATTGGTTAGTTTACAACGAGCAAAGCTGCTGAGCAAAGAAGCATCATAGCAACAAGCACTCACTCACTGAAACATCAGATTGTTGATATGGTAGGGTGACCAGATGTCCTCTTTTTCCCGGACATGTCCTACTTTTCATACCTAAAAAAATGTCCAGGGGAATTTCAAAATCGTCTAGGACTTTGGTCGACTACAGTGGAGCAGAACCGAGCCGCGAGCTCCGGGGCCAGACAGGGAAATCTGGCCGAGTGGGGGACGGAACGACCAAACCCGGACCCGCCCCAGAGCTGATGGCTCGGTTGGAATGCCTGATCCGATCCGGTCAGCGGCCCAGCAGCCCCCCCAAAAAAAGTATTTTCAGAAACCCAAATCTGGTCACCCTACTCTTCACGGTTAAACGATACTGTTCGCTGCCTGTTATGTAATCCAAACTGAAGGCACCAGGATAATAAAAGCTCCCTGCCAGCTCCCAGATTAGCTTCTCTGATTGGTTGATGAGGCGCGTCGAGCAGCAAAAGTTCAATTTTTCCATCTCCAGTAGGTGCTGCTTCTGAAGCACGTTGCGCCTCAGATGCTCGGAAGCTTCTGCTGCTCAAAACGCGCTGCGGGACGTTTTGCTGCGCCTTGATGCCCATCAACCATTGACTGCATGTAAACCAGCTGCTCCTGCAGCCTTTGCAGCGTGCGGTCTGAACGTAGCATTAGTGTCTGCGTTAAAGACGGACCAATAAAATGTAATTTAAATGTTAAGGCATTGATTATTTTATCATCTAGATTTTTTTTCTTTCCATAATTTTCTCCCTGATCACCTTACAGAGATGGAAAACATCTGGTCAGTCTCCAGTTCAAACTGTCAAACAGAGAAGATGGTCAACATGCTTACTGTGACGGAGCCCTGAAAGTCCTCTGGACAGAGCCAATCTGGCAACCCACCAGCCTGAAAGCTTCCTGCATCACTGCAATCAAACCACCTCAATGACGGAAGATGATTGCAAAAATCTACAAACATCAAATGTTCTCAGGTTCAATTCCTTTAGTAATTTTACCTTAATAGTAATAAAGTTACACTGCAGTAAACTCCTAATAGCTTTCTTTGACAATGTGACTCATAAGCTTGTCTGAGTAAAGATCAATAAACAATTTTTATCTATTTTGTCTGGATTTACGTTTCTGCTTATGGAAACTTTGACAAATCTGATTTGTTTTAAGTAAATTTTAACCAGTAAAAAGGAATTACCTTTTTTCCCCTTGCAGCACATTATTTATTGCTTCTCTGATTTTCTGGACATTTTTGCATTGATGCCATTAAATTAACATTTTAAGTATCTGAATTTAGTTTAATAGCTCATGGTTTATTCACAATTGGTGGCAGATAAGTCAGGTTAATGTAAAAGAATCAAAATCCCAGTTTGTGGAGAGTGCGCTATTATGCACATTTCCATTTTCTAGTTTTTCTACTTTTATACTCAGGTTTTACAGTAGCAGCAGATTGTACCTGAAGCCCATCACCAACACACATTTTAACATTAAAAAGTCCGATTGCCAGATGATGACACCTTTAAAAAGCAACCGGAAAACTATTTGAAGGGAATATGCACTGCAGGCATCAGAACCAGCATCTTGTCAACAAGCCACTGCCCATAGCTGAGCGCCCAGGAATCTTTTTTAAAAACGGTTCTATTCAGAAACATAAACGCTTCTATAGTCCAGTTTCCTGCCCGTCTGTCTCCCTATTTTAACCAACCAGTAAAAATGTTGACATGTGCTGCAGTGAGCGTATCTCTTCAGGTTTCTTCCTGTTAAAAGGGAGTTTTTCCTCTCCACTGTCACTACAAGCATGCTTAGTGTGAGGGATTGCTGAAGAGTCAATGAGTCGATGCAATCAACTGGTTTTCCTTAGATAGAAAACTTTGAATCAATCTGACTGGATGATCTGGTGAACTGGAAAGTGACCTGAGATGACATGATGTGAATTGGCGCTATAGAAATAAACTGAATTGAAAATAAACTACATAGATACCAAACAACCAGCACAGCCGAAATTTAGAGCCTACACTGCAAAAACAATATGGAAATAAGTAAAAACAAATCTTAAATTGTTTTTACCCTTAATTTAAAGCTAAAGTGTGTAATAATTACAGGGATATACAGTCAGAAATGTAATATATTATACATAACTATGTTATTTATCATAATCTACGAGCTCAGCCTCTTAACCTTAATATTTGCGTTGCCTTAGAATTCGTTATTTATAATTACATAGGAGCGGGTCTCGCAGCCATGGAGGCAGACATCTTTGCGCTACGGCAGCGCAGAGCCAACAAACTAGCGATTGCGAGATCGCCCGTTACGCTCGAAAGTAACTACAGCAAGTTGAGAGAGATGAACTGAGACGGTACTGAACAATAGATGGCAGTATTATGCCTGAGAATACTATCTGTAAAATTATCTATGTAAACAAACCTCATCACTTGAGAAGGTAGGCGATGCGGACGTCGTGGAAGACATTTTGTCCCGTAACGCTCGCCGTACTGTTGGGGGGGAGAAGCGGTGGGGGGGAGATGTTCATGTTGCTGCGGTCTGCAGTCTGGACGTTAGATGTCGCTGAAAATTACACACTGTAGCTTTAAGTAGGTAAATAAGATGATTTGCCAATAGAATTAGTATTTTTACTGTTATAATAAGATAATTAGATAATGTGCACTTGAAATAGAAGGCTGATCAGGGGAGCAGTGGTTAGCACTGCTGCCTTGCAGCAAGAAGGTTCCGGGTTCGATTCCTGGACCGAAGTCTTTTTGCATGGAGTTTGCATGTTCTCCCTGAGCATGCATGGGTTCTCTCCGGGTACTCCGGCTTCCTCCCACAGTCCAAAAACACTGTTAGGTTAATTGGCTTCTCTAAATTCTCCTTAGGGGCGAGTGTGTGCATGAATGGTTGTTTGTCTCTGTGTTGCCCTGCGATGGACTGGCAACCTGTCCAAGGTGGACCCCGCCTCTCTCCTGTAGTAAAATGGATGTCTTCCACTGGCAAAGTGTCCCACTTTCCTCCGCAATTCAAGAACAAAAAAAAAATTACTTATTTAGATTCAATTTTTTTGCAGTGTAGTGTTGTTGGTGCAATGATTGGATGGATGTTTTGGCCTAAGTTTAATGGAAGTGTTGCCACTTCTGCTACTTAGGTTTAGTATAGATTAGATAGTCCCGAACCCTCTTCCCTGGCTAAATATGAAAGAAATCTTTTTGTGGCCAAGAGCACCAATTATATTCAATTCAGTTTATTTCTAAAGCGCCAATTTACAACACGTCATCTCAAGGCACTTTCCAGTTCACCAGATCATCCAGTCAGAATTATTCAAAGTTTTCTATCTAAGGAAAACCAGTTGGTTGCTTGACTTGCATGCTTGTAGCGACAGTGGAGAGGAAAAACTCCCTTTTAACAGGAAGAAACCTGCAGCAGAACCAGGCTCAGTGTGAGCGGCCATCTGCTGAGGCCCACTGGGGTTCAAGGAGACAGAAGCAGACATAGAAAAAGAAGCATAGATACAAAAGGCAACTGTCAACCAGCTCCACAGGCGGCCCCGTCCAGGAAACACACAGCCAGGCAGACGAGCTCTGAGCCAGCTCCCATGTCAGAGGATGAAGAGAGCACATCCAGTTAGTCACAATCAGAGAAACAGGACTACACTGAAAAACAGACCGATCTGCAACATATAGAAACAAAGGGATTTGATGGCAGCAGCACAGCGGATATTTCTCTCCAGGATGGAGTCACAGCCAAACAGGAACAGACCAGATGAAGCTACTATGAGAAAAAGCAGAGAGAGCAGAACGTTAGAGATTGAATTGATGGTTTCCGGTTCCTGTTTCCTTCCCGTCTCTCCCTAATTCAACCTACAAGTAAAATTGTTGAGATGTGCTGCAGTGAACGTTTCACCTTCAGACACCAAACAACCAGCACAGCCGCGATTTGGAGCCTAGTGCTGTTGTTGGTGCAATGATTGGGTGGATGTTTTGGCCTAACTTTAATGGAAGTGTTGCCACTTCTGCTATAATTTAAATAGTCGACAAGCCTCTTGCCTGGATAAATATGAAAGAAATCTCGTGGCCAAGAGCACCAGAAAGGTCGATCTTTAAAAACAGGTAAGAGAGAAGATCCCACATTAGAAGAGCAATTGAACCCCAACTTTCTTTGCAAAATTACATTTATTCAGGGCTACATAAAGTTGTTACATTCTTATATAAAAATTAGTTTGTCCACGAATGAAGTCCCAAAGATATTATGACTTTACACACTAATTATTGCCAATAAAACAAAAGATCAAAGACAGAGTCCTTTAGCCACAGTAAAACAAAAACAATCCTTTTAACCAAAACAAAGATGGCGTTTGAACTTTGTGGCACAGCCTCAGAATAGAACAAATCACATTTCCTAACAACTAGAATTACATTTAAATCTATATTAAACTAGCATTATTTAAATGTCGCTTTATTGTCCAAAAACAGTACTCTAAATACAAAAAGACTGAAGAAAGGCATCTATTAGATGCTTTTCATTTCATGTGATGCATATACTGTCTTAATTCAACCCTGTATCAGTCAAAGGTACAAAAATCCAACAACAAACACGTTAAAGTCAACAATTAATATTTGATTCTCTTGTGGTCTGTCCTCCAGACGCATGTGTTAAATAACCAACATTAACTACATTATTTTTTTTTTATCTTTGGGGACATGCTGCCTAATTGAGCCTCTGCTCTGTTTGGATTCAATGGACACTTGTGTAGTAGAGCAACAGTCTGGTGTTTAATATCGAAGTGGATGAAAAATTCATTATGGTTTACTAATGTTTCATTAACCTGAAATGTACTTCCTGCTTTTATTTTCAACGTAGACTCAATTAATACTTTCACTGCAGTTACGGCGTCAAGCATTTTGGGATCCGTCTCCATGACTAAAGACTAAAACAATCTTTGTCTTTTTTAGTCACCGGACGAATCGTGCTGCAAAGATCAGTTTTCTAATCTGGCTCCAGACTCTCAGTGGGATTAAGGTGTGGGCTTTGACTAGGCCATTCTGTTGTAGTTCAGGCTGCAGGTTTTGGGTGGTTGTCCTCCTGGAAGGTGAACCTGCACCCAATCAACTCTGAACCTTCTGGAAAAGCAATCCCCACATCATGATACTTCCCCCACCATGTTTTACAGTGTGGTCTGGTGTTTTTGCAGGACTTATCTTACTTCCATAACTATGTGGTACTTTTTGTCGGTCTGTCAAAATCCCTCAAACAAAGTAACAAAGGTTTGTAGTTGACTAAAGTGAGATTAGTGTCTGTTCTGAGGTGACTTTTAAAGGCAAAAGGTGAGTTTTTAAGACAGGACAGATGAATGAAGAGTAGGTTTTCCTGAGGAGTTTTTGAAGTATGATTTCAGGACTGATGGTGGCTGGATCACTTGCTGTTGCCTTTGGAGGTTCGCTGCTTTGTCATCGTTGTCAGCATCTGGCTAATGTAAGAGGTCAGGAGGTCATCCATCTTGTAGCCCTAGAGCAGTTAGACACAGGATGTTAACAGTGATGTTAACCCATCAGGTGACTCTTGATCTACCGTATTTTCACGACCATAAGGCACACCGTACTAAAAGGCGCAGTCTCAGTTATGTGTGCCATTTCTGTATTTAACACACACATAAGGCGCACCGGACTATAGGGCGCGTTTTTTATATACAGGTACATATCCTCTACTACGTTTAAATACCTCTACTGCGTATTTAAAAATACAGCGGGAGCAAATGACAGAGGGACACCTCTAGAACACAACCACAAACTGTCAACAACATCTGATGTGTCATTTCAAAATAAAACTCAATTAAAAAAGCACTTTTTCACTTTTTTAACCTAAGTTGCCGTGCCCATTGCTGGAAAACTCTCTGTTTCCAACGACTTCTAGCACATCTGGTTGACAGAGGGACACCTCTAGAACACAACCACAAACTGTCAACAACATCTGATATGTCATTTCAAAATAAAACTCAATTAAAAAAGCACTTTTTCACTTTTTTAACCTAAGTTGCCGTGCCCATTGCTGGAAATCTGTCAACCAGATGTGCTAGAAGTCATTGGAAACAGAGAGTTTTCCAGCAATGGGCACGGCAACTTAGGTTAAAAAAGTGAAAAAGTGCTTTTTTAATTGAGTTTTATTTTGAAAATGACACATCAGATGTTGTTGACACACATCAGATCAACGGAGTCTTTCAGCATAAATACAAAGTCTAAAACTCGAAGCCGTTGTAAATCTATTTCCAGTAGATTAAACATGGACCGGATGCGTGCTTTTATTGTGAAAGCAGCACGTAAATGGCGGTACCATAATGTCTTGAGCTGTCGCGCATGTGAAAATCGAGAGCGGGCTGTTATTTCCGAAGAGGCGGCTACCTTTAGCGCAGTCTGTTGAAGGGATTTCTACTGTGGGTGTACCGCTGGTATGTCGGGGTCTGAGCGCCTCCGACAGAAATAGATAATCTGGATGAACTGACTGCAATTATTAAGTTTTCAGGTGGACTTTCTCACTTAAAACATATTAAAACTACTTTATTCCCACTGATCACAGCAAATATAGCTGCAAGATTTAGATTATTTAGATGAAAAAACACCTGCCAGCCGCCGCGGTGAACCCGGAGGAGACGCGGCCCAGAGGCTGCTGCTGAATTAAGTTTTCAGGTAGAAAAATAGAGCGGGAGCAAAACTGAGTATGATTGTGCTTTATTCATGTATTTATTACAAAGTATTAATCAAACCCATCAAAGTCATCACCCTCTGTTTCTGAATTAAACAGCTGCGCTAAATCAGACATGCCAGTTTCCTGTCAGAGTCACTTTCTGTGCTGGGCGGCTCCTCAGAAATGATGCCGGCTTTTGCGAAAGCTTGAACAACAGAGCCAGGAGACACGTTAGTCCAAGCATCTACAATCCATCCGCAAACGGTGGCGTAACTTGCCCAGCGCTGCCTTCCACTTTTCCTGAAACTGTGGTCTCCGTCTGTCATCAATCGCTCCCAGCCGCTCGCAGCCTTACTTTGAACGGCCGGTTCACACCGATGTCGAGCGGTGGAAGTTACTTTGTCAGACCTTCCGGGATAACGGCGAGCAAAGCGTCCATTTGATTCACCATGTTTTTCTCATCAGCTGTGAGATGCTGCGATGGTGATGCGTGGAAAAAAACACCTGTTCTCCTCACATACACCTGCCTCAGCCACGCTTTCATCATCTCCTCATCCATCCAGCCCCTTTTCATTTGCCTTAATATCATATGTCATCAGAGCGATGTGTCTGTCTCGCTGTCAGCTCCCAGATCAGCTTCTCTGATTGGTTGATGCGGCGCTTCCAGCAGCAAAACTTCAACTTTTCCATCTCGTGCTGCAGCAGCGCGTTGGCGGCGCGCCAGATGCTTAAACGCTCCCGACGCGCTGCGCATGCTTCTCAAAACGCGCTGCGGGACCTTTTGCTGCGCCTATACGCGCGTCAACCATTGACTTTGCATGTAAACTCGCTGCTTCTGCTACGCCTGCTGCGTCCGGTTCACACCGATGTCAAGTGGCTGAATAACAGAGCACAGCATTAATTTGTTTCACCATGTTTTTCTCATCAGCTTAGAGATGGGCACGCATGGAGTTACAGATTAACAACGATGGTGATGAGTGGAAAAAAAACCACCTGGTCTCCTCACATTCACCTCCCTCAGCCACTCTTTAATCATGTCCTCAATGAGGTGGTCTCAAAAGTCGCAGTTACAACACACATAGGGCGCACCGCACCAAAGGGCGCACCTCACATTTTGAGGGGAAAAAAAGACGTTTATGTGCGCCTTATAGTCGTGAAAATACGGTATATAAATCTCACCTTTAGTCAGTTTGAATGAAAGGAAAAGTCCGGTCATATTCAGAAGTTCAATAAATTCAATAAATGTTTAAGTGTTTTTAATTCAGAGTAATTTTCATGTGAATGTGCTTTACTGGAGGCATCCATGTTTGTCAAAGAACACTACTGCCACCTACTGGTTTGTGACGTCACGGTGCGGTATCGGCTGTTGATCAAGTCCCAGTGCTGTATCTGGTGTTTGTCACAACGCGCTATTATCCAAGTCATCTTGAAAACATTCTTCTTCCAAATGTCGGCTACATATTACGTGTTTTTTCTCTGGCCAGAAGTTCGATGGCAAATCCTCCCTCTTCAAGTTGGCGATCCAACGACCAACCCGTCCGTGGAGGACCAGGAATCGGAAAGATGAAATAACTCTTTTTTTTCACTTTTACCCGATGTAAATAAAAATTCAGAATTCAATACAAAGAATTCTGACTTTTTTCCCAGACTAAACTGAAATAAAATTTAAAAATCAGTTAACTTTTTTTTTTCCCCCACTGGCCCTAATCCTCTTCCGTACCCCTCCTTCTCCTGAGCTGAGCGTGCATATTTTTTTACTCCATCCTTTCACTGAATTACAGGGACTGACCAGGAGGTGGCTCTTCTCTTTAGATCTTATTGTCCGCAAATAATGACAGAAAGAATATTTTAGTACAAAGATTGATGTTTCAAAAGGAATTGAAGGGGACCAGCCAAGGACCCATCAAGGAAAGTAGGGAAATTTTGAATGGCTACTACAATAGCATCACTGTTGACAAAACCTGAGGGTGACCTGGAAGTTCTGAGCAGCCTGAACGCACAATTCAACAGATCTGACCTGCTATGTTTTCCTGCTGACAGCCAGAACATTGCTGATAAAGATTTTTGCAGACACTGCTGTAAATTCAGAGGCTCACCAGCGACGTCTCACAGAGCAGCTTGCTGCCTCGAACCAGGTTTCCGATGGTGATGTGGAAGTAGGTGTTGCCGCTGCTCCAGTTGGATATCTTTGTGAAGGGATGAGTGGTCAGGATGTCCTACAGGAAGGTGGATTAGCACAGAAACACACTCAGTATTTGTTGGGCGAGTGTCAGCCTAGTGGTCAGGGTAGAGAGTTTGCAATCCTGAGGTTCTGAGTTTGAGCCCCACTCCCACTGACTCATACATTGGGTCTCTGAGCAAAGACCTTTTACCCCACACAATGGCAGCCCACTGCTCCCCCAGGGGATGGGTTGCATGCATAGGTAAATTTCTCTAATGTGAGATCAATAAAGTTCTTAGCGGCTGGCTAATTAAGCGGTAGGTCACCCATCCTGCAAAGAGGAAGCCTGGGTTCATATCCCTGCTTTGGGGATTGGCGGCCTAGTGGTTAGGGCGTTGCGCTTGAGGTTCTGAGTTCAAGCCCCACTCCCACGGACAGGGCATGTGAGCAGAGCGGAGAAATATGGTGGAGCGCTGAGCGGTTTTCAATTCAAAGGCCGGAGCGAGGATTTCACTCCAATACACGCACATGCTCTGGTTTTAGTAAGAGTCTGTTTTTGAAAATGGATCGCATTATACGCTGTTATCTCATTTGCAATGGGATGTTAAGCAACCTTTTTTACTGTAGTCTAGTAAAATAAATGAATATTTAAATAGGAAACGCGGAGCAACATGAATGGAGCGGAGCAACATGAATGGAGTGAGGTCTTACATTCACACTTGGGAAACAGTTTGATCATTTAACAGCCAGTTAAATATTTTAGTTTATTTTATTTAACCTTTATTTTACCAGGAAGTCCCTTGAGATAAAATCTCTTTTTCGAGGGAGACCTGGCCAAGAGGCAGCAGAACAGTAAGACATATAAAAACAAAAAACAACATAATAAAATCAATCATAAACTAGACTCTAGAATAACAGTTACAATTCTCAGTGCAAGCGGTTTCCAATAGTGATTTAAAATGCTGTAGCGGAATAAGAGTCCGTAATTGCAGGGAGTTTTGAATATTGTGCCACGACCATGGTGCTGCATAGAAAAATTATGTTCTGCCAAGGTCTGTGTTGATCCTGGGAATAGTGTAAAGAACACGACTTGAAGAGCGTGAGTTTAAACCACTGTTAGCTACAGACATGAGGTGACACAGGTATGGAAGGAGTTTACCCAGGATGGCCTTGTAAATAAAAGTAAGCCAATGATGTTGTGTTCTGAGGCTTAGAGAGGGCCATGAAACCAGAGCATACAGTTCACAGTGATGAGTCCTGAAGGCAGAGTTGGTGATGAAACGTAAAGCACTGTGATAAACTATGTCCAGGGAGTGGAGAGCTGAGGAGGCAGCATTCATATATATGATGTCTCCGTAGTCCAGAACAGGAAGGAAGGTGGTCTGAACAAGTCTTTTCCTCACTGAGGGAATCAAAGAGGATTTTTCTCTGTTTTAAAAGCCGAGCAGGGCTTTCAGCTTTTTTAACATATCATCTAAATGTGTTGTGAAAGACAATTTGTCGTCTTTCCAGATACCCAGGTACTTATAACAGGACACAATCTCAATTGCTTCTCCACTTAAGGTCTTAATGCCGTGATGCTGTGAGTTTTGGGAGCGAGCTTTAGAGAATGTCATGAATTTTGTCTTTTTTACATTTAGGACCAACTTCGGCTGATGTAGGGAGACCTGAAGTTGATGGAAAGCAGACTGGAGATCATTCAAAGCAATGTTAACTGAAAAGGCAATTGAATATAAATAAATCTAAATAAATAAGACAATCCCCGTGTATCGGTCACATCATTAAATCAAACGCCGTGTGTCCCAGGGCCCTGGCATCATTACAGGAAGGAAAAATGTCAGAAAATGCCTTCTCCTGAAAATTAAGGTGAGCGTGGAGCGGATTTTGATTGGAGCATCTCTGAGCAACTGAATGAGAGAACATCCTCCTGACATGCTCACAAGCTCTGCCCACAGACTGCCACTCTGGGTCTGTGAGCCTGACCCTTAACCAGCCCACTGCTCCCCAAGGAGATGGGGATTTAATGCAGAGAGTGAATTCGTTGCTCTGTATTTGTGACAATAATATGCTGGAAAATGAGCAGAGAAGACAACGAGGAACCTAGAACCAGAATTTCTTTAAATTTAAGAATAAAGCTGTCAGATTAGTTCTCACCTTAGACTTCGGGTCAATCAGGCTGACTCCGTGTTTATTGATTGCAATCAGGAGAGTTTCTGGGTAATTTGGGTCTGTTGTTTGCTGCAGAAAACCAAAATTCATAAATACATCAAGGATACATATATTGTGTTGTGGCTTTTATCAAACCAAAGCATCTTTACCTTAACCTCAAAGAAGGCGGAGCCAAACGTCGACCACTTGTAAATGATTTTCAGGAAGGAGAGTTTGGCGTCTGCAGCCGTTTTCCCTGATTGTTTGTTGAACAGCGTCATGATCGACTGAGGGGGAACAAAAACCGAAGCATGACTGACCTTTATTCATCCACTGATCCCCGAGAAAAATGCTGTAAATCAACTACGACCTTTCAGTCAGTATTTCTTAATCCTTGTTTTTTACTGACTGACTTAAAGTACTTTAAAAAAACAAAAAAAATTTACAAATAGTTTATATATACCTTAAGCTTCATATACTTTATAGTTTCACATAATCGCAATATCAGACAAACTGAGAAAAGTATAAAATGCACTTTTCCAATTGGTTTATTCATGAAAGGATAAAAAAAGCTAAATTGACCTGGTGTCATTTAAGCAGAAAAAATCTCTTAAACCTGTTTGCAATTACTCTTTTACATCACAGTGGATAATCACTATGGAGGGTGAAAAGTGCCAAAGTTAAAAAAATAAATACCTTATGAAATTTTTTATATGCATCATTAATTTATTAAAACTGTAAGTACACAGTGATTTTTTTAAAGGAAAAGTCCGGTCATATTCAGAATTCAAACTTCTAAATTACCGTAAATTCCGGACTATAGAGCGCACCTGATTACAAGCCGCACGCTCTAATTTTAGAAAGAAAATCAATTTTGTATCTAAATTTGTTTCCCACGATATTACACATGAGCATTTTTTTAACGTTTGATTTAATCCGTTTAATTAAACAAACAAATACGGTACATATTATGAATGCTTTTTTTTTTTCAAACTACCTGTAACACATTTAAATATACGTATGTGTCGGTAACACGCAAATAACGCTGCATATACCGCTACTTTTAACTGAACAACGCACAGATCATGGCAGCCGACCAGGAAAAGTCATTAATCACTTTCTTCTTCCTCCTGCGCACTAAAACCCTCAAAGTCCTCTTCCTCGGTGTCTGAATGGAACAGCTTCAGCGCCGTGAAAAAAAAACATGTATTAGTCACACTTTATTATAGGCCGCAGTGTTCAAACAGCGGGAAAAAAAGTAGCGGCTTATAGTCCGGAATTTACAGTACCTTAAATTTGAAATTATTACATACTGTTCAATAAATAAATAAGTGTTTTTAATTAAGAGTAATTAAGAGTAATTTTCATTTGAATGTGCTTTACTGGAGACATTCATGGAGTTTTTTAGATTAAAAGGCTTGAAGTCAGGGTTCTGAAGCAGCTCACCAGAATTCCCAAACCCTCACCCAACCTCCCCTATAGTAGGGCGACCAAACGTCCGTATTTCCCGGGACATGTCCGTATTTCACGTCCTGTCCCGGGCGTCCCAGGTTTTTTTTAGAAAGTGAGGAAATGTCCTGTTTTTTTAAAATTACCTTCATTGGATCATTAAATTTACAGGCACTAGGGCACTGCACACTGCGCTGCGTGTGACGTAATCCCTGAGCGGCGTCAGTGCGGGCAGCCCTGTTCTTAATCAGAAGATAGATAGCGTGGCTGTCAGTACGCCAACAACATGCCAAAGCGCATTTGTATGTTTACCGACGATTTACAAAAGAGTTTCCCCGCTTTCAGACCGGGTCGAGACAAACGGGAGGCCTTGTGCACAGTGTGCAAAGCAGGCACATATGCCTCGGTGTCCAATGGAGGTGCAAGGGATCTGAAAAGCCACCTGGACTCCAAAAGTAAAGATAGTCTATTGATATGTTTGTTCATTTTTGGTACATTTTGAGTTATTTTTGCTACACAAGAGGTATTTTTTGTTAATTAGCTCATTTGTTCATTTATGTTTTCCAATAACCTACAGAACAGACATTATTTCGTTCATTACTGAGGCTGAGTATCATGTGTTATTGGGAGTTAAGAGTTATTGTTACAGGGCTCGATGTTAACCATTGCCCGATCGCCCGGGGCAAGTAGTGTTTATTGTCGGGAGAGTACAAATTTCATTGCATTTGCCCGCCGCGTAATTTTCCACTAGATGGCGTGATTCGGCTCTTTGGGAGAGAATTCTGCAGAGTAGCAGCTGGATGATGAATTTAATCTATACTATAATACACGCTAGATTAAAAATGATCAGTCAGGGATTAGGAAAATAATATTAATTGAATGCACACAGTGTAAATATTTCTATCCTATGGCAGTCTTCTGTACAGTGGTCATACATTAAAAAATGTTCATTAAATTTTTTTCTCTTAGACATTGGAGCGGTGCATTTAAATGTTATAGAGCTAAACATGTTAAATTGGTGAGTAGTAGTAGTGCAAGTTTTTAACCTGTCAAGTTTTTTTTAGATTTTTAACATTACAATTTATGTTTTTCCAAGCACACAACAGTTTAAAGCAAAGTTTAGTTTGAAAAGAATGTGCAGGAAGGATTGAAAAGCATGTTAACACGGTAATGTAGGCAGCGGCACGGGAAGGGGGGTGCTGCGGGGGCTGCAGCCTCCCTCGTCATAGCATCAGCCCCCCATGGTGGGGGGCTGTGGAGTAACATAATATTGTACTTAAAAACATGAAATTATTTATGTATTTATTTTTTAAAAGACTGTGTTTGATATGGGATTAAAATGATGGGCTGTGTATAAGATATAAACTAATGATTCATTATTTTAATATTTCATAAAAAACTAGGCTATTCCCCTGGAAGCTTCCGCCACCTCACATTCGTTTAGGCATGGCTAGCAATAGGCAGCAGAAACGTATTTCTGACTATTTCGAGGTAAGAAATGGTTTTAATTCCCCTATACTGCCGCATTTAGCGTTATTTATGTGCCTATTCGTCTTAGTCCTGTGGCTGAAGAAGTCTACGCTAGAATAAGGCTGCATATCACTAAATATTATGTCTTTATTAAGATATTTAGTGATAAAATATGAAATTAGTTACATTTTTTTTTGTGTGTGTTTTTTGTTTCAGATATGAAATCATTCCCCATATCCATAGTCGAATGGACTTTCAAGACGTTCAATGCTCAGTTTAGGCTATATTTAGGCCATGTTTTATTCAAGTATTCCTGATCCTGTTGATTGGAAGCTGTTGTTTGTTTTGAATGATTAAAAGAGAAGAAATAAAGTTTAAAATGTTCATGCTTTGTTCCGATGCAATTTAATGGCAGTTTTTGGCGACAAATGTAGGCCTATAATATTATGTTAAAAACGTCAGCCACAGCCCTCAACATAATGACGTCATTTGTTTTCCAACCCAGCCATCAGCCCCCCTCGCTTGAAACAGCTTCCAGCGCGCCTGAATGTAGGCTTGAGTTCATTATCTGACGCATGCAGATACACACCAGGAACCTGGAAACTTAAAAAATACTGACTTACAAAAAACATTTAAACAAACATGTTTCATTGATATATATACAAAAATAAATATTAGGAACTATATTTATCAAACATTATACTGGGCAAGTAAAAATTGTTTCTGGGCAAATGAAATGTGAAAGTCACTTGCCCAAAGGGCAAGGGGTAAAAATCCTTAACGTCAACCCCTGTGTTAACTTTTATTGTTAATTGAGGGATGTTTAGATGAGACATTATTTCATTCATTACAGAAATTGTTAAGCATTTTTTAATAAATACATTTTGAATTAAATTATCATTTGTTATTGGAGTTATTGCTGTTGACTTTTACTGAAAAGCATTTTTAATAAACCAACTGTTAATATCATGTTATTGTATGTTATTGTTCTCTATGCATGGGAACAGAGATCCCCCCCGCTCCAAGGTGTCCTGGTTTTCCCAAATGAAAATATGGTCACCACATTTTAGTATGATATAGCCTATAGTTGGTCTGTCTGCCTTTTTCTATAATGCTGTAAAAGAATGTCGGGTTTTTAAAATGTACTATTAACTACAGTTAATATATATTAAATGGTGATTCATTAATTCCCTCTGTGTTTATCGCTGCTGTTGACAGTGAACCTGGTTTCGTTCAGCTCCGCTCACCCTCTTCCAGTCCTCTGGGGACAGAAGTCGGATCTGGTCTTGAGGGACGAGGTCCTTCAGGATCCTAGTAATATTCTGGAAATGGGATTTATTCTCTTCATACTTCACCCGGTAGATCAGAGCCGCCAGCTGGTACACCTCCTCCCTTGAACACTTGTGGTAGCCGCGAAGATACTTGGGCAGCTCCTGCACAAACAGACACTTTGTCCTTGAAAAGCAGCTAGTGAAAAAAAAGACTGTATATCCGGGTTCTTCAATTCCAGTCCTCGAGGTCAGTTGTCCTCCTGACCTTTTTAGATGCATCTCAGCTTCAACAAATCCGACTCAAATAATGAGGACATTGGGAAAACCTGACTGCATACAGACGACATAATGCAGCCATCTGATTCAGGCGTGTAGAAACAGAGACATCTAAAAGGTTCAGGACAGCAAACTTAGAGGACCGGGTTTGAAGACGCCTGCTGCCTGTAAACATGTGCGTGTCATCAGCAGAAGTCTTGGTCAGTGGGTGTATTGGTTTATCTCTAGTTATATAAGGCTAACATAGATATATATACGATTATGTAAACGAGGAAGCAGACAAACAAAGGATGACATGGAGGAAGAAAACAACAGGACACAAGAAAAGAATGAAGTTGAGATAAGAAAAGGAAAAAACACAAAGGGGCAAAGAAGTAAGGTAGGGAACAGACATAGAAGGGAGACAAAGAAGAATCAGGAAAAAAAAGAAAAGGAGGAAAATAGAAAACTAAAGGGATAAAGAAAATAGGACTATGAAGAAAAAGGACCGTCTCTTTAAAAAACAGATTTGAGTTGCTTAAAAGGGCCGAATTATATGGAGGACCAACTCTGCCGTATTTAAAAATAAATACAGAAATAAATAAATGCTCAATAAATATATAAGCATACAATTAATTGCCACCAAAAATACAATAAACAAATAAATGTAGGTAGAAATTAAATTATACAGTGAGGCATAAATGTTTATAACTCTTTTAATTAGCTTCTTTATTTATTTGCCTTTGTAATATTTATCTTATCTAATTTTTTTGTCCTTTATAATCTTCAACTTTATTTTTTAATCACTTATATTTTTAAGTATTTATTTATTTATATGCATGTTTTAATATTTTTGTCAAATATTTTCAGGCTCAAAAAAGACTAAATAAACACTATTGTTATAGTATATTTAACAGGAAAAATATAAATCTAAAAAATCAACATTTGCCAGAGGATGTCTGGGTAGATGCTTCCTGCTTGGTTTGTATATTTTGTACGTCCTTATTCACATCTTCACGGTGAAGCACACCATTTAATACCCGGTGTTAACATTTCTATAAATCACCTGGTAATAGTGGAAGATGGAGTCTGCCATAGAGTCTTTGCCTGGCACCGTGTTGGTCCACAGCTTCTTCATGAAGAACACCTGATAGGTCAGTGAAGGCATCACACCTGCAGTACCTGCAAGCAGCCAAACAGTTAGAAGTCAGTAATTGGGGGGTGTAAATTAGTGTAATTAGTATAAATAAATAAATAAATAGTATAGTAACTAAAGCAACTATTTTACTCAATTATAAAGTTACCTGTGCAAAATGTTAATCAAATAAAAATTAAAAGTCAAAGTCACTTAGTTACTGTTTTTGTCAATTAATCATTAAAATTTTCTATAAACAAGAAGCCAAATTAAAATCCTTAAAGAAAAATTGCATCCGCTGGTTTACATGGTAAGATGTTAATTGGCCTGTACTGGTATAGCTCTACTTACATGCTGACATATGCCATTTGTGTTTTAGATTTGTATCTTTGTTACATTGGTTATAAATTGGAAATTACAAACAAAATCATATCCTCTTTCTTTCTTCCATGTATTTAAATGTATTGGAAATTCCAATTGCAAATGACTGAGAAACAAATTCCAACCCAACCCTCCAAACACCCCAAATCCTGAACAAAAATGTTAATAACAATTTCATGTCTGCCATTGCTTTTTACCGTCTCTACTGTGTCTTGCTTTTTTAATCCAGTCAGTCAGGTGCCTTACAAAGTCGAAGAAAAAGTCACCGTCTGGCACACTGATGACCTAAAGATCAGGGAGAAATGCAACTTTTAAATAAAAATAAAACAGCTGCATTTTCTGCTGCAAAGCCAGAAATTCTAAGGAAACATTCAATTTAAATTTGTCATTATTAAGATTCATTCAGGTTTTGAAAGTGGGAAAGACTAAAAAAAGACCAGAAGGGTTCCAGGTTTTTAGCATCAGTATTTGATCATCATGTTCAAAAGACAAGAAAATTGTAGCCTAGGCAAAAATAAAAGATTATTGAGATAAATCAAGATATAAAAGGTAGCTGAAAATATGGAAGCCTGTTTCTGCCACATGGCTGAAGTGGCTGAGAGGAGGGTGCTGCTTTTATTCATCATGGACAACACCTTCCACCCTTTGCAGCAGACTGTAGAGGAGCTGAGCAGCTCCTTTAGTCAAAGACTTTTACACCCTGTTTTTAAAAAGGAGCGTGAGCGCAGGTCATTCATCCCCCTGCTGCAACCACTCTATAATGCGGCACTATAACTGCTGCAGTAACTAAGGTGCAATCACTTATTATATATAGACCCATTTCATACCCTGTGCAATAATCCTGTTAAATAAGAGACTTCAACTGGTATATATATATATATACACACATATACATACACTATATTGCCAAAAGTATTTGCTCACCTGCCTTGACTCACATATGAGCTTAAGTGACATCCCGTTCCTAATCCATAGGGTTCAATATGACGTCGGTCCACCCTTTGCAGCTAGAACAGCTTCAACTCTTCTGGGAAGGCTGTCCACAAGGTTTAGGAGTGTGTTTATGGGAATTTTTGACCATTCTTCCAGAAGCGCATTTGTGAGGTCGCACACTGATGTTGGACGAGAAGGCCTGGCTCTCAGTCTCCGCTCTAATTCATCCCAAAGGTGTTCTATCGGGTTGAGGTCAGGACTCTGTGCAGGCCAGTCAAGTTCATCCACACCAGACTCTGTCATCCATGTCTTTATGGACCTTGCTTTGTGCACTGGTGCACAGTCATGTTGGAAGAGGAAGGGGCCAGCTCCAAACTGTTCCCACAAAGTTGGGAGCATGGAATTGTCCAAAATGTCTTGGTATGCTGAAGCATTCAGAGTTCCTTTCACTGGAACTAAGGGGCCAAGCCCAGCTCCTGAAAAACAACCCCACACCATAATCCCCCCTCCACCAAACTTTACACTTGGCACAATGCAGTCAGACAAGTACCGTTCTCCTGGCAACCGCCAAACCCAGACCCGTCCATCAGATTGCCAGATGGAGAAGCGCGATTCGTCACTCCAGAGAACGCGTCTCCACTGCTCTAGAGTCCAGTGGCGGCGTGCTTTACACCACCGCATCCGACGCTTTGCATTGCACTTGGTTATGTATGGCTTGGATGCAGCTGCTCGACCATGGAAACCCATTCCATGAAGCTCTCTGCGCACTGTTCTTGAGCTAATCTGAAGGCCACATGAAGTTTGGAGGTCTGTAGTGATTGACTCTGCAGAAAGTTGGCGACCTCTTCGCACTATGCGCTTCAGCATCCGCTGACCCCGCTCCGTCAGTTTACGTGGCCTACCACTTCGTGGCTGAGTTGCTGTCGTTCCCAAACACTTCCATTTTCTTATAATACAGCTGACAGTTGACTGTGGAATATTTAGGAGCGAGGAAATTTCACGACTGGATTTGTTGCACAGGTGGCATCCTATCACAGTTCCACGCTGGAATTCACTGAGCTCCTGAGAGCGACCCATTCTTTCACAAATGTTTGTAAAAACAGTCTGCATGCCTAGGTGCTTGAATTTATACACCTGTGGCCATGGAAGTGATTGGAACACCTGATTCCAATAATTTGGATGGGTGAGCAAATACTTTTGGCAATATAGTGTATATATATATATATATATATATATATATATATATATATATATATATATATATATATATATATATATATATATATATATATATATATATATATGTGTATATATACATATATATGGCATGCCGTTTAGGAAATTATTATTATATATACTGACAAGAGTTAGAATATATTGAATGAAAGTTGAATATTTTGAATGATGTTCTGAGAAAATTGAATGAAGCCTGAATATTTTGAATGAAAGATGAATATTTTGAACGATTTCCTGAGAATATTGAATGACAGTTGAATATTTAGAATGATGTTCGAATATTTGTAATGATTTCCTGAGAATATTGAATGAAACTTGAGTATTTTCAACGATTTCCTGAGAATATTGAATGAAACTTGAATATTTTCAACGATTTCCTGAGAATATTGAATGAAAATTGAGTATTTTCAACGATTTCCTGAGAATATTGAATGAAAATTGAATATTTTCAACGATTTCCTGAGAATATTGAATGAAAATTGAATATTTTCAACGATTTCCTGAGAATATTGAATGAAAATTGAGTATTTTCAACGATTTCCTGAGAATATTGAATGAAAATTGAGTATTTTCAACGATTTCCTGAGAATATTGAATGAAAATTGAATATTTTCAACGATTTCCTGAGAATATTGAATGAAAATTGAATATTTTCAACGATTTCCTGAGAATATTGAATGAAAATTGAGTATTTTCAACGATTTCCTGAGAATATTGAATGAAATCTTGGAATATATGGAATGAAAGTTGCCCCGAAAGAATCAGGGGTAATGTAGTTTCAAAACAAATGAATTAATTTTTGTTAATTTAGAATCAATCATTAATTAGCCTAATCAGTTTATAAATAAAAACATTGTTAAATAACATCCACTCAAAATCCAATTTTTTCCCTCACTGTAGATTTAGGTGATCTGATTTGGCAATTTAAGGTGGTCGTTTAAGTGACCAGACTTGGAGATGTCTGCATTTCGGCCTTTGGAAATGGATAACAGACCAGGGCAACTAGAAGGAGTTGGGAAGAACAGGGTGGGGGGAGCAGAGAAGCTCAGACAGAAAGAGGACAGAGCTTAATGTGGAGCAGAGTACAGCCCCTGGAAATGACAAAACTGACTGAAAAATTATTCGCAAATTCATTATTGAAAAAATATTTTGGAATTCATTCAATATATTCCAATTTCATTCCATAATATCAGGAAAAAAATATTCAACTCTCATTCAAAATATTCAAGCTTCATTCAATTTTCTCAGAAAATCATTAAAAATATTCGAACATCATTCTAAATATTCAACTTTCATTCAATATTCTCAGGAAATCATTCAATATATTCTAACTCTTGTCATTATATAAAATAATAATTTCCTAAACGGCATGCCATACATATATATATATATATATATATATATATATATATATATATATATATATACATATGTATATATATATATATATATATATATGTGTGGATGCACCGTATATACTGTATATATACCTTATATACCTTTTCCTCCTTTTGGCACCTTTTTTTTTGACTATTGAGCCGATGTAACGAGTATATTTCTCCACTGTGAGATCAATAAAATCTATCCATCCATCCATCAATCAATCAATCAATCAGTCACAAAGTATTTTCAATATATTGCTAATTATACGTCACGTTTGTTTGAATTTGTAATATTACTGCACTGTCTGAAAGGAAGCCCTTCGTTCATTCGTCACTTCTTCTGAGTCAAAGCAATTAGGTGACAGGAAGGATAGAATGGGACAAAAGGAGGGTTTTCATAGATGCTAAAGTACAATGAGAATCATGACTGAAAAACTGAGTGAAACTCAATCCTCACCTTATCTGTGATCTTCACAAACAAACTGAAGCCCTCAGAGGATTTGAGCATCAGCCGTCCGGAGATGTTGTGGCAAAAATCTTTAGCCTTCGTGCTCGACTCCACCTCAAACACCTGAGAAAAATGATTTAACAGAGACCATAAACTATCAATTATGCATCAGTTTGGGAGACTTATCATTTAAATACTGTTTTAGTTAGGCTAGGTTACCCTAAGTAGAAAGCAAAAGTCATCCATGTGTATCATATCTGAATGATCTCTGGGACATTTTACAGTTTAATTAACCATTTTAATGACGTTTCGACGCAACTCAAAATATTAGGATATTTATCCATTTAATTTTTGTTAAATGATTTGGTGTTTGTAATTATTAAGGTTCATTCAGGTTTTGAAAGTGGGGCAGAAAGACAGAAATGACTCGAATGGATTCAGGTTTTTAAGCATCAGTATTTGACCAAGTCAAGAAAATTGTATCCTGGGTAAAAGAGATTAATGAGATAAATCAAGATAAAAAAGGTAGCTGAAATATATGGAATCCCGTTTCTGTCACATGAAATTAAAAAATACCAAATAGAAACTCATAATTATGAGATTCAAAGTCATAATTTCAAGTTACAAAGTCATAATTACAAAGTTTGAAAGTCGAATATCTCATAATTATGACTTTGAAAGTTGAAATAAAAAAAGGTTGCTGAAACATATGGAAGCCCATTTCTGCCACATGAAAAAGCCTAATAAAAGGTCATAATTATAAGATACAAAGCTTGAAAGTCTAATATTTTATCAATGTTTTGATGTAACTCAAAAATGATGAGGATATTTACTCATTCAATTATTGTCACATGTTTTAGTGGCCCTAAATTAGCTTACAATGGCATTTAAAACATTTATCCAACCAAACTGATCTTTTATCCTTACCTAGACTTGTCCACCTGATGGCTTTACTTTTATCCGCATTAAAACAGGACTAAATATGACTACTGACACAATGCGGGGCTCCAGGAATGAGTTCCATCCCTGTGGTCCATGTTGAAGAAACACAGTTTGATTTTCAAACAGCTTTATGTAGCCTATCTGCATAAGCGCATCGTGTGCTTATTTCAAGCACGCGGCTTATTGGCTGAAACACATAACGAAAGCCTGAGCAGTAGCTGTGGGTTTGCTGTCTTCTATATGCAGATGCACATAGTTTACCATTTTAACAGCTACTAAACTGTGATTTACTGCAACATTGTTTCTTCATAACTTAAAAAAGTTTTCAATAAAACAAAAAATCCCTCTTTTCAGAAATATATTATTTTTACTTTTTTTTCTCCATTTGCAACATTGAGTAATCTGATGTATTTTTAGCGTAGCTAAATCTAATTCTAATCTGTGCTCCTTCCTTCTTTGGATGTACAGTTGTTAAAAAGTGGGAGAAATCTGAGAAGTATCTCAGTAATGTGGAGAAATCCAGCTGTGGAAATGCGATTACACTCGTCGCATTTTGCTGTTTTTCATTATAACTTCAGAAATTGGATTAAACTCACAAAGCAGAACTTTATAGCATTTGTCTCTACCGCTCTTTGAATCATCAAAGCTAACAATCACTGACATAAGTTAATAATGTAAATGTACAACTTAAAAAGGATTTTATTTATATTTAGTTTTTTTTTTGTTTTTTTAAGACAAATTTCTAGACACACCAGCATTTGAAGGGTCACAACACCTCAAAGCATAATACATATTTAATAGAGTTTTCTTAGAATGACATATTTAAAAGGTAAAAGAATCTACTATGTTTTTGTAAAGCAGACGTTTTTGTCTTGTTTTAAACAAACAAATATGTTTAAAACAACCTCTAACTGGTAAAGGAACATACAAAAGGTCTAAATCACTTTTCCACAGTTACATGGGAACTGCATTCATCAAATCAATAAAATTATGTTCTGATTTCCAACAAGTAAACATACATATTTTTCTTTTTTTTTCAACAGTTTAGTGAATTTTTTCAGGGATCTCTGAGCAAAGATTAGAACCAGTTAAATACTGACAGTTCTGTCGTTTAGAAACCTGATCAGACGTTTCCCTTCCCCTACCGTTCAGCAAACAGTTTCCATCCAAGTTTTTCTCACCTCGTCCAAGTCGTCAGGGAAGTAAACCTTGTGGAAAATCTGAGTAGTCTTGTGCTGGATTGCCTCCACCTCCACCAGGTGAGGGGGGTACTTCCTAGATCCATTTCTGTACAAATTATGAAAGGGAGAAAAGAGATGAAGCAACCAGAAAGACAAACTGAGGGGAGTCTCAAAGTTTCAAACTTTAAACATAGCCATATAAACTACTGCCATGCCACTTGGTCATACACTTCGGAGGCCATTCTGAAAAATCTTACAGCAGGTAAATCAATAAAAAAATCAGCAGGGTCCGAATAAAGAGGATCATCAACCAGTAAAGGTCTGGAGACATTTTTAACTAAAATCTGTTATTTTAACCAGAATTTAACACTGAAATACAATGAGGTTTTTATGCATCCATGTTATACGCAGAATTTTTTAAATAAAAAAATATAAAACACCTGAACTTTTCCCTTTTTTCTGTCTTAATGTTGGCAGTGGGCTTTAGCCCTGCAAGGCTTTAAACCTGGCTTTGAATGGAGACTAAGCCATTCTCAAGCACATATCAAGGTGCTCATTTTGAGCCTGGATCCAGGTTTATTGTTGATTCTGTTCATGGTGGAGAATCCTGCTTCACAGCAGCAGGTTGAGCCAAACATCCTCTAAATGTGCAGGGTCATCTTTGAGCACGCCATTTCACTTTTCTTTCACCAGTTCACCGCAGTTCTTCCAGCAGTCCACACTTTCTCTGCTCTTTTTCTCATCGTCTTCTCCTTCTTTCCCATCGCCCGGCTTGCCACAGCTTTGCCTGCTGTGTCTAAAGTCGGGCATACACTGTGAGATTTCTTCAATCGTAGCCTGCCCGTAACAATGGCAGCTACATTTGCTGTGATCAGTGGGTAAAAAGTAGCCTGGGTGCCATTCCAAACTTAGTCCCGCCCACAACGTTTGAGGTCGGGAAGTTCAGTCTGGCATTGCTCAATAGTAGCGCGAGTATACTCGCACAAAATCTGGCAGGACAATCAAATTGTCAGGGCGGGCTTTATACGATGATGGACAGATGATCAACAGTAACGTAATCAACCACTTGACCAAAGCACGCTTGGCTGACAACAACAATGGCTGCCGCTGGAGAGTTGAGGTGTGTAGATTCTGCTATTAGGTCTGTTCTAGAAGATATCAACAGCAAATTAATTTTAAAAGAGGAACAGAGAAACGCGATCGAGGCTCATCTTCTTATTCTAGGCGTGCAACTGCACGCTTTGATTTTTGTTGACAACAACTATGCGTCGCTTAATATACGTCCCGCACTCCGTTGCTCTTATTGGTTGTAGGTCTATCCAATTGAGTGCAGAGGCATTTTTTTTTCCTGGTTCGTTCGAAACACGCCCCATAATCACAGCTCTATGGAGCAGCATCAGACTCATTCTGACTAGAATTGAGTAGGACTACGTCAGGCTAGGTAAAAAGTAGTTTGAATATGTTTTTAAGTGAGAAAGTCCACATCAAAACATCATCTGTTCAGTCAGTTCATCCAGATTACCATCCTGCCTTCAAATATTGTTTCTGTCGGAGCCGCTCAGACAGCATCTCTGACAGAATCAACAGCAGCATCTGGCCCGGTCGCCTCTTCGCGGTTTTCCACTACTGCTCACAGCGTCCGGAAGAAGTTTTTAACGTCCAATAATCCAAACTGCAGGCTAGGGCTGGGCGATAATTCAATAATGATATATATCGATCGATAGACGTGTGGCGCAATAGAAAAAAAGAGAGTCGATAAAAGTTCGATAAAAAAGAAACGCAGTTTTCCTTCCTTCTCATTATAGCCTATCATGTAGGTGTATGCTAGTCACTACTTCCTCCCAACCAATCACAATGGCGGACCCAGGCTCGCCGTCACCAAGCGCCGCCCTCTCAAACCACAACACAGAGCACATGAAGATGTCGCAGCAAGGAGAGGCGGAGGAAATTGTTCCAAAGAAGGGTTTTTGTAGTTCGCCAGTTTGGCAGTATTTCGGTCATGGCAAGTCGGACAAAAAACAAACCACAGTCATCTGTAAAATGTGTCGGGAACCAGTGAAAACCAAGTCTGATAACACAACCAACTTTTTTTTTTTATCATCTCAGCCGCTCACAGCCGCAGGAGTACGAGCTGTGTAGGCCCCGGCGCACATCTGCATCGTCCTCCAAGGAATCTTCGGGAATATATGTATATATATTTTCAGTTCTGGGCAGTTTCCCACGTAGTTCTAACAATTAAGAGAAAAATGCTGAGGGGCCAGAAACTTCAAAGTAATAACTCAGGTTAAAGCAGGAAATTAAGCTGAACCATTTATTTATTTGTTATATTCATTTTGGTCACTTTTCTAGTCACTTTAGTTTATTCTTTGTCAGTATTTAATAACATAACTCAGGTCTCTTAAGTTATTTTTCTTTAAAACAATTGTTATGGTTAAAAAAGTTGGTTAAATAAAGATTTAATTCAAAGTCTGTGTTTGTGTTCTTTATTAAAATTAAATCATTTAGCAATATTATAAAATGTCCAGGCAGAGCTGCACATAAAATATGGTTTCAAATCTTTTCAATAATTATCGATATCGATCAATATGCATTTTTTTTTATCGATAAGCTTTTTTTTCTATATCGCCCAGCCCTACTGCAGGCACCAGAATAATAAAATCCAACATATTTTACTTGCAGGTACTTTAACAAACGTTAAATGCTAGGCGTTAATAAACTGTTTGAGAGGAGTGATCATAGCGCTCTGCATCAGCAGCGCTGTGTCTGTCTCCCTGCCAGCTCCCAGATCAGCTTCTCTGATTGGTTGATGTGGCGCATCCAGCAGCAATAGTTCAATTTTTCCAACTCCAGCAGCTGCTGCTTCTGAAGCACATCGGGGCAAGGTAGGCAGCAGCTTGAAAAAGCCATGATGGCAATCATTTTACTTCCAAGTAGTATGCAGTTCTACATGTATACACACGCACATCAATTTCAAACAGATGGTATCGGTTATAGGTATCGGGTGCAACACTAGTTTTACCTGCCTTTGTTGTGCTAATTCTTTCATATCTACATCAGAGCTTTAAGCTGACATGTTGATAAATGTGCATTGTCCTAATTCAAATGAATAAATAAAAATAAGGGCAGACATGTACCGCAGGGCTTTCTGCAACCGCTGCATGCAGTCCGGAGCCAGCGGGTAATGTTTCTTGGCCTGGAGAAACTTCTGGACGTGAGGAAGCAGGATGTTACTGGGAGGAAACAAACCAGTGCAGAGCCAAAGCAGTTCCCAGCCCTTCTCCTCACTGTACCTTCAGAGCCATAACAACAGGGAGAGACAGTTTAAGTGGCTAAATAAAAAATGTCAGTCCTATATTTTTTGGTAGTTTAATGTAGCTGAGATATTAAATTTTCCAGCAGACTTACTTGATGTGATTTTCTGTGAGTTGTTTGAGAATCTGACAGTAGACTTCATCTTTGAGCGGCTCCGCCTTCAGCGCTCCTTCAAATATCTGATCTGTGAGCTCGTTAACGGATCGAGCTCGTTTGGACGGATAGTCGCCCATATATTTCATTATAGGTGCACAGAGGGTCAAGGAAATTTCATTAACCCGCCTCTCAGGTACAGATAAATCCTTATAAAGCTACATTATTGCAGCTTTTTTTATTTTTCCATCCTAACAAATGTTCTTTATCACACTAAGAGTCTAAAATTTTCAAATTAAAGTTGGAAAAAGTTCTTAATTGATTAGTCTTTTCACTTCTTACATGTTTAAAATCAGACATTGTAGCTGGAATGTATTCATTCTAAAAACATGAGAGAAATAGTTCCTTCAGTCTTAAAAGGATAAAAAAAACACTTAAACACTGAAAGCAAAGGAAGAATTAATTGTTTATTTGAAATAAAACATTTCTGATGTAAACATCCTGCTACACTGCAAAAAATCTAAATCTTGATAAGTCATTTTTTCGTAAAATAAGTGCATTTGTTCTTGAATTGAGGAGATAAAAGAGACATCTTGCCAATGGAACAAGACCATTTAGATTTAAAATAAGAAAACACAATTGCATTCTCTTATTTCAAGTGAAAACTATCTAATTATCTTATTTTAAGAGTAAAAATATCTAATTTACCTACTCCAGTCTATAAAACTGCACACTGGAAAAACGATCTAGAAATAAGTAAAAATGTCTTAAATTCAGTGTATTTACCCTTAAGTGAAGTATTTTTACTCTTCAAATAAGATAATTAGATAAAATGCACTTGAAATAAGACAATGTGATTGTGTTTTCTTATTTTAAATGTAAATTGTTTTGTTCAATTGGCAAAATGTCTCTTTCACCTCCTCAATTCATGAACAAATGCACTTCTTTTAAGAAAAAAATGAAATTTCTAGATTTCGATTTTTCCAGTGTGTCAGAGTTGACTTTTTATCTGCTTTAAAACCTTGAAAAAAATACAAAAAAAAATGTTTAGTTGTTATGATTAAACTGAAATGCTGTCATAGAGAGCAGAACTTTGATTAAACATAAGAGATAAAAGATATCTATGAAGGCCAGAAGAGCCTCCTGGGAGAGCTCCTCATGAGCCAGGACCTTCTTCAGCAGAGGCTGTTTAAGAGGCTCTCTGATGCAGCTCCACAGACGCTCCTTCCCTCGAGCTTTGGTCATCATTACTCGACTCAGAGTGCTCTTTGGAGGCGGCCTGGAAAACATAGAGGGGTTTTAAAGGTTTAAGCAAAAGCCTATTAGGTCCTCCTCTTTTAAGCCCCATGTACGCTACCCTCTGAAAACCGATCCGTGCCGAGCTCGATTCCTCACATTTACACACCACGCTAGCACGGTTCCTCGCCTCCTAGTGGGGATCTACGGTACTACTGCTCTCTAGAGGGAATCAATCTAATCAACACGGCGGCGTCTATAACATTCAGGAAATTTGGTTATAATTGTGATAAAAACTGGAAAAAAGATCACAATCTAGATACGTCATTTTTTCTCAAAATTCTTAAAAAGTGCGCATGTTCTTGAACTGAGAAGAGACATTTTGCCAATGGAACAAGACAATTTACATTTAAAATAAGAAAACACAACTGCATTGTCTTATTTGAAGTGCATTTTATCTAAATATATATTTTTTAAGAATAGAAATATTGATTCCATTGGCAAATCATCTCATTGACCTACTCAATTTAAGGGAAAACACAATTTAAGAAACTTGTACTTATTTCTAGATTGTTTTTCCAGTGCAAAGAAGCCTTTAGTGAATTTACTTGACAGAGTCGGCTTTTGGGAAATGGATACGACAAACGATTGTCTAATCAGGGCCTAGAGATGCAGGAAACAATGTAACACTGGAAAAACGATCTTGAAATAAGTAAACATTTCTTAAATTAAGTGTATTTGCCATTAATTTGAGTAGGTAAATGAGGTAGTTTGCCAATGGAATGAGTAGTTTTACTCTTAAAATAAGATATTTAGATCAAATGCACTTGAAATAAGACAACGCAACTGTGCACTGGAAAAACGATCTAGAAATAAGTAAAAATTTCTTAAATTAAGTATATTTACCCTTGATTTGAGTAGGTAAATGAGATAGTTTGCCAATGGAATCGGTATTTTTACTCTTGAAATAAGATAATTAGATAGTATTCACTCAAAATAAGACAATGTAATTGTGTTTTCTTATTTTAAATCTAAATTGTCTTGTTCCATTGGCAATATGTCTCTTTTATCTCCTCAATTCAAGAACAAATGCACTTATTTTAAGAAAAAAAGGACTTATCAAGATTTAGATTTTTTGCAGTGTGTTTTTTTTATTTTAAGTGTAAATTGTCTTGTTCCATTGGCAAAATGTCTATTTTACCTCCTTAATCCAAGAACAACTGCACCTTTTTTAAGAAAAAAATGACTAATCTAGATTTAGATTTTTTTCCAGTGCAGACGTTGAGATCCATCACACTGCTAAACAGAATCATCACTGGCAAGCATGTGGCGTGATAGAGAAGCTAGGATTTTTTATAAATGTCTGAAATTTGATGATATGTAAGGAGACTGTAAGGAGATGACGCCGTCTGCTCATGTGCTCTTTGTTATCTGAGCAGCGAGCCTCAACTGAACCGTGATGAGCCTTACTGAGGAACTAGTATCATGTTAGCGGGGTTCGGTTGTATCTGGCGCTGTCTGGTTCAGGGGCGCGGCCTTTTACACTCAACAGTTATCTCTGTTACCGTGCTCGGACCGATCTAGGCACGGTTTCAAAAAGGTCGTGTAAATGAGGATATAGACCAGGCATCCCCAAAGTCGGTCCTCAAGGGCCGCTGTCCTGCAGGTTTTAGAGGTTTCTCTGCTTCAGCACAGCTATTTCTGATGATTGCAGTTCAGCAATAGCCTGTTAATCAGCTATTAATGTAAATCAGCTGTGCTGGAGCAGATAAACCTCTAAAACCTGCAGGACGGCGGCCCTCAGGGATGCCTGGTATACACTGGAAAAACAATCTAGAAATAAGTAGAAATTTCTTAAATGAAGTGTATTTACCCTTAATTTGAGTGGGTAAATGAGATGATTTGCCAATGGAATGAGTATTTTTATTCTTAAAATAAGAATTAGATCAAATGCACTTGAAATAAGACAATGCAATTGTGTTTTCTTATTTTAAGTGTAAATTGTCTTGTTCCGTTGCCGACATGTCTCTTTTACCTCCTCAATCCAAGAACAAATGCACTTATTTTAAGAAAAAAAATGACATTTCTAGATTTCGATTTTTTTCCAGTGTAGTTTCTCTGTGAGAAAGATTTGATTGGTTGGTCACCTGAAGTAGTCGTAGGAGAACTCTTCCAGTGTGTAGGCCTTGGATTTGTCCATCTCAGAAAGGCTGGTCTGAGACAAACTGAGGGACTCTCTCCTCTGATTAGGGGTCATCGTCACCAGAGCCTGAGACCAGAACATCAGAGTTAGATAAGAATGAAATAAAGAGATTTATAAACCAGGACTAACGGCAGAAGGTAATTATTACTCCATGTGTGTTTTTCATTTTCTTAGCATGATGTAACCATCAACTGCAGATTAGTATGAGAAGAGGAAATTTCAGCATGGTCTCCTCCTGTGGAATATGCCTCATTATAACGTTACCACCAGTGCAGAGCTTGCTAAGAATCGATTAAAAACAGTGAGACACTGTTTTCGAGATGGGCACCAAATAATCCTCCTCTATTGAATGAAACCATTCTAAAACATACTGATACTCTTTGGGATAAAGTGTTGGACTTCGGATAAATCATTTTAATAGTTTTGATCATCTGGACAATAAAGGCTTTGTCTAGATCAGAGGTAACCAATTAAAAGTCAGCGGGGTCTGAATAAAGAAAATCAACAACCAATAAAGGTCCGGAGACATTTTTAATTATAATCTATTAGTTTAAACAGACAGTGAAATAAAATGAGCTTTTTATGCATCCATGTTATATATTGAATTTTTAAATAAAAAATATAAAAAATAGAACACTTTTCCATTTTAAAATCTAAAGACACTGTCGTTGGACAAGATGCAGTAATATTACAAAAGTTTTAAATCAGGTTGGATCCGGATTAGCCAGCAGGTGGGTCCGGATCCGGACCCTGGTCCACTAATCCGTGACCTCTGGTCTAGAGCATTCATAGCCTCGTGAGACCATCCTGATCTCGCGAGCTTTCAAGGTTTCACTCGCAGATCAGTCTGGAGACTCTCCATTGGAGAAAATTTGGAGCCGTTCACCAAACGAACGTCCAATCAGCGTTGGCTTTGAGGCGGGTTGAGGTGTGACGTAACGAGAAGCATGACAGTTCAGTCTAAAGAACATGGGGGCTTCAGCCGATGAAACTAGCGTTAGCGTGGCTATCGAGCAAGTTTTATCGGAATTACAGAGTATTTCTTCACTGAAAGAAGATCAAAACACTGCTCTGGAGGCTTTTCTCAGAGGGAAAGATGTTTTTGCTCTTCTCCCGACTGGTTTCGGCAAGAGTAGCCTGGCTTGTGGTTGTGTTTTCGTCGTCACTCTGTTAGTACGTCATATGCTTCGTTGATCTGATTGGTTTATTTGGCCCGTCTATCACCAACATAGGCCAATCAGCTAACCTGTATTTTCGACCCTTCCCAAAATTACTTTTACGGAAAGTTTCCAGATGGATATGCGGAGCAAATCCATCTGGCGGAGTCAGGTTAGAGCATCCAGTCCTCGAGCTCTACTGTCCTTCAGCTTTCAGGTCCGTAGCTACTGCATGACACTCAAATCAAGAGGAGGAATCACTTCTTTGGGATGTCAGTGAGCTTTGTAAAGGCCTGGTTGTTAACCAACTGATTCAGACACAAGGTGGAACCAGAGAATAATTTCCACAAGAAAACCTTAAACCTTTAGGAAAACAGAGGCTAAAACACTGAAAATTGGATTCTGGAAAAAAAAGAAGCAATTTAAACAAATTGTAGTCTAAATTTTTAAAATCAAGATCTTTTAACCATCAAATGTTTTGTTTTTTAAATATAAAACAAAGTACTGTAAGCAGTTTTGTTTCTAGAGTAAATCTGTATGTTTTTGAACTATAAAATGATTAAACCGTATCAATAAACAAAACCAAATCAAAGCAGTTGTTACTTTAAGTCGGGCGTACACTGTACGATTTTTTTGCCCTTTTCAGGCAGATTTACCGGTCGTGCAAGAATTATTCGATTGGGCCGACTTTCACCCTGATCGTGCGTCGCGTAGTGTACACGTGGTAACAAGGAACGATCAGCTTCTCACTGTCAGGAATCCAGTTTGTGTGGTCTGTTTTGTGTCCGTCTCTCCCCCCACCACCAGGTGGCGCCCTGTCATTGTTGGTCCTCCCTGCACACCTGCGGCTCTTTGGATCATTATCTGGAAGAGTACTTAAGCAGTGGACTGTCACTACCTGCCAGTTTTGGGAAATCCTCCTGCATACTGGATGTTTGGCCTTCTTCCCCTGGAAGGATTGTTTACTGAGTTCACACTGAGCAGGGGAGAAACCTCCACATGTGCCGTTCAAGTCCCTCACGGAATTCCAAGTGACAGTCTGCTCCAGTGCTCCTCTGGGTCCAAAGAATGTCTACCTGTCCACTCTTCAACATGTTCCCTCTCTTCTGATCAACCCACACAGACTGGATGCTAGTGAGAGGAGAACCCCCATCAAACGTGAGTCCCTCACTAGCATTTTCCCTACTTTATTCAAGATTCCCACTGTTTCTGAACTAACCGTTGTGATATCCCCTCCAGACATCCAAGTTCCTGTTCACCTGCTACCTGAGTTCCAGATCACTCTTCCCCTGTACCCTCATCCTAATAAACCTGTTAAACCTTTTTCCCGGTTCTATAAGTGGTTCGCTGCATCTTGGGTCACACCTTTAAAAACACACCATGACAGTCACAACCACCTCCCGATCAGGAATTGTAAGGTTGGGAGAAAATCAAACATGTTTGAAATTCAGCTGACCATCGTAAGGCGGCCGTGGACAAATCGCTCAGTGGGCTTCCTCCTCTCTCAGATATAAATACAGAAGCCTGGCGGGGGTGCAATGACTGAGATTGAGTTCTTTCTGTAAAATTGACAGACCATAGTAGCCACGTTTGCTCAGCCATGTCTTTGTCCAAATACGTCGTCGCCTTTAATTTTTAGGGCACAAAATTGCACAAATTGCCAAGGCAGCGCGTTTCACTCTAGTGAGCTTCATATTCCTCTTCTACTCATTTTGCTTCCAGATAGACGAGTCCCAGTAGCGCCATCTCACTGCGGAGCTGAGTGCCACGTGTTTTTTTAGACGTACAGTGTGAGACTGTAGATTGCATCATATCGTCGGGCCGCACAGTGTGAGAACAAACATCGTGGGCTGTGAACTTACTCTACACAGTGTGAGCTGTAGCTGCGTACAACGATCTAAAAAGTCACACAGTGTATGCCCAGCTTTATTTGAGTGAGAGTTGAAAACAGTCCATCTTCTGAAACTGCTCTTACCACGATGTCATACTGGGGTCTGGTGATGGTGGGCAGCACGTAGACGGCATCAGCTGGGAAGTCTCCCCTCTGTTTAGTCCTGTCGTTGATGCCGTGAGCCCAGCCGGAGTTCATCACATGCTCTCCGTCATGTTCGTCCAGGATGATTAGATCCCCCTTGCAGAAACTCAGGAAGTTGGAGTCCACTCCAGCTGCAGGATGAAAGTCACAGCTCAGCTCAGGATGCCAGAACCTTCCTCTCTGAACATCACTAAGCTTACCAGGGTTGGGACAGTCCAGCAGTCCCACCACATACTTGGACCTCTTCCTCAAACCTTCCAGGAAGGTGACCACCAGGTCCCGGATGTCCTCTGCGTTGTTGGAGGTGAAAGTGTACTCGTCTCCTTTAATGGTGGCCAACGTGAAACTCTGACCCTGCAGTTTGCCGCCTCTGAGAGGGGGTTTATATTCTAACTTTAACAAAGTGATTTTGATAAAGATGGTTTCTAAATAACGAGATATTTTTTTTATCACTGACCACATTTACTTTTAGTAAATTTGTCTTACCTGCTGCTGGACACAGCTGTGATCTCTGGGAACGACAGCTCCAAGAGGACCTGCTCCTGTTCGTCCACAAAGTAAACCCCGGTCCAGTTCACAGCAACAATGACATCGTTCTTTGGCAGACTGGGACCTTTAGCAAAACATTAAACCCATTTAAAATGAGCAACACCACCCATGCTTTTGTAAGGCGTAATTAAAGAAGTCCGGTCATAATCAGAATTAAACCTCTGAAAGTACCTTAAATATTAAATTATTATATACTGTTCAATAAATGATAAGTGTTTTAGTTCTCAAAGAACACTACTGCCACCTACTGGTTTGTGATGTCACGGTGCGATATCGGCTGTTGATCAAGTCCCAGTGCTGTATCTGGTGTTTGTCACAACGCGCTATTATCCAAGTCATCTTGAAAACATTCTTCTTCCAAATGTTGGCTACATATTACATGTTTTTTCTCTGGCCAGAAGTTCGATGGCAAATCCTCCCTCTTCAAGTTGGCGATCCAACGACCAACCCGTCCGTGGAGGATCAGGAATCAGAAAGGTGGAATAACTCTTTTTTTTTCACTTTTACCCGATGTATTCCAACATCCAACTGCCATGCACGTGGGCATTGTCAGTTTAACTGCTTTAGGTGTGAACATAGCATAACAGTGGCTAGCTTCCACCCATGGCGTCCTGCACGAGCATTGGGGGATTGATTCGTTCATGTGTCAGGGTACGCGCACAGGGGGGAGGGACAAGCAGACGACCATGTTTGACGTGTCAAGAACCAATCGTGTACAACGGATCGTCTTTTGTGATTGGTTGGGGTTATTCATTGATTTCTCACTGTAGAGGGAACCATTTATTTTCCTTTCACTTCCAGACCTTCTATTTCACTGCTTGCTAAACGGCTGTGGGGAGATCTCTAAGCCACATGGTAAAAAATGCGTCAGCAAAGATCTTTAACTATAACTATAGCTCTGGTGAATTTCAATGGTGAAGTCCTCTGGAAATCTTCAATAATTGTTGTTGATTGCAGATGTGTCTAGTAGTTCCCATTGATTTAGCTTGTAAAGCGGGGAGAATGGCGCTAGGCTTACCGCACCGTGACGTCACTGCTGGAAGATGGCAGGAGGGAGGGGTTACTATATCAGGGCGAAAATGGCCGCTCCCAGATTCGGTGATTGCAACGAAAATTATTATTTTTATTTTTTACTGATTAACGCTAAATTCATTAAATCATTGAGAACGTATTAGTTTTAGGTTGTTGACCGGACTTTCCTTTAAAGGCATACTATGGAACCTTTTTCAGTTAATTAATGTGTTCCATAACGTTTTGGATGATTAAATGAGTCATTTCAGGTCGAACAAAGGTTTTCTCGGCCGCCCTGGTGGTCTGTAGGGGAAATACCGTACTTGCAATTGCAGGAGCCCTCGGCCCGACCCACAGGCTCAGAAGTCTCGTGCATCTCGAGAGTCGCTTTACGGCGAGAATTGCTACATGCCCCCAGTTAAAAGCATGCTCGTTGCTAGCACAGTGGCGATATTTGTGCAGTTATCATGGCAGAACCAGCAAGAAAACAGCAAAAGCCCATGTCGGAGCAGGCAAGAAAAAGGAAAAGGGCTCTCTACCGCAGTAGACATGGTGATTCATTGCGTTCGCCTGTCTGCTAAGCTCAAAACAACCGCGCCTGGCTTGACGGAGAAACCAGGAGAACAGCTGAGCATATTTACGACAGTGCACTTTTACTTTCGCCCTTGCATAGTAGTTGCATAGTATACCTTTAAGTTTGAATAAAAATCCCACCTGAAAACTTAAAGGCCTCGTAGAAGCGTGAGAAGAGTAAAGGCCACTTCAACCGAGCAAAATCCACAACATCCTCCTTCACCTTCTGAGTGCTCGGCCTCCTTTTGTGGTATAATCCCTGCAGGATGAGAAGCTGTTAGTCACAGTCTTTCAGCAGGGTAGAAAAAAAAAAAGAAAAAGGAAATGGGTTGTTTAAGTCGCAGCAGTAGCAGCTACCTTTTTGTGGGCATTGATGATGAGCTGAGCCCACTTCTCTGCTGTCTTAGTTGAGGTGATTTCTCTGTCGGGGATATAGGACGGGATGAGGCTGAGCAGGCGCTCCTGGAGGATCTCAGGGCCGTAATCCACAAAGTACTGCTGATAGGCCAGCTCAGCCAGATCTTCCTCCTGCAGAAGGGGTGTTAAGATGCAATATAATCTGGATCCTAAATCCTTGTGTATCTATAGAACAAGGCATCATAGGGATGCTGGGACTCACCCTCTCACAGCGGTACTCTCCAAACTTCACCCCTCTAACGATCTGCTGGTAGATGAGGTTTGTAGAAACGTAGTCCTCTGTGGGGTCGTGCCAGGGGCTGAAGATCTCCTTCCTGAAAAACAGCCTCCAGGGGGCGTTCCTCTCCTGGGCCCCCTGTTCCTTCGCATACTGCTCACACTGGGAGACCGCGTCCATCACATGGTCGTTGCCGCTGCCCAGGGAAGACACCTGACAGACACAGACTTCCATCAGTGACTAGGCTGACATCACAGTGAATATTCCAAATAAGTTGAGAAAAGAATCCGCTGGACTTTGTTTCCAAGTTTGAAAGACGTTTCGCTTCCCATGACCCAACACATAAGAGCGACCTGCTCGGGACAACACATGTTATATCTACGCCTTATGGACAAAGGACATTCTTTTGAGGACCAGAATGTTCACATTTTGGACAAAGAAGACAGGTGGTTTGAGAGGGGCGTGAAGGAAGCCATCTATGTTAAAAAAGAAAAACCAAACCTTAAACAGAGGAGGGGACTCAGATTTCAGCTTTAAAAACCTAAAATTGAGTGATTGATATGTATGTGTGTGTGTGTATTTTCAAGCCAGGCCAGGGGGGTGTGGGGGCACGGGATCAGAGATTAAATGGCTGATCAAAGACTAAATTTGACTTTTGATCCAATATCAAAAGCGGCCAGAACATGGCTAAAGTGCATCTATATCTACCGCTTGCATGAACCACATTTCTTCTAATTTCCAGTTTTGCTGCTAAGTGTTCCTGGAGCCCAGCATGCAGAGGCAATCGCCTGGTTCATCTAACTTCCTGCACCAGCTGCTGAATGGCTCGCCATCTTGCCCTGTCTCCTCCAGCCATGTCCAGCGATATTTATTTTTGAGACCTTTATCTATGGTCGTGATATCTTCCCCAGAGTTCATGACCTGCATTGTGCCCACTCCATGCAATTCCGTTCTGTCTATCGTTCTTCTCTCCAAACATAAAGTTTCATTTATTTATTTTTTGACTTTTTACACGTCTCTCCTTTGAATGGAGCCGTAAACGGTGCAAGGTGACTCTCCGTGTAGAATTTGAGCACTGCAACACAATGTATCTGGCGACCTGAGCAAGAAACGTTAGGAGGAAGTTCACCCTTTCCTAAGACCCGCCCCTTCTTCTTTTTATTGGCTAACACTATTAGTTTCAGAGCGTTCCTTTTACCATTGGCTGACAAATGCAAGAGGGATTTTGATGGTCAATTTATCTTCTAGTGATTTTTTCTACCCACGGGCAATCGCTATGAGCTGGAAATCTGGCCTGGGGCCAGAGTACTTTAATCCCTGCAACCTCCAACCCCATACAGGGGTCCAAAGAAACTTGGCTCTTCAGCCAGGCCAACAATTCCCTCTAACAACCCCCTGTTTAAGGGACATAGACAGGTTTTGTGTATTACAGGCTAACAAAGAAACAAAACTACCCCCAGTCCAAAGGGGTGGACCCGCTCATTAGGTTCAATTTACTTGTTTTCTCAGCCAAAAAAAGGCTTTACTTTGGTCCACTCTATAAATCCTGGAACTCAACACTATTTCTGACATTTGGAATTGAAAAAGCTTCCTGGATGGGAAGAGAAATGTCTTCAAACTTGGAAACTAAGTCCAGTGGATTTTTTTTTTTATTCTTTTGGAATGACTATGACCTGGATGACTGAGAAGCTTCACCAGCACATCACGTTCCTGCAACACTTTAACATCATACCTTATCAAACAGGGCGATGTACAGAGAGAAGCCAAAACGGTTGCGCAGGTTGATTTTGTCTGCTAGAGCATTGCAGAGCTCGAAGGCTGTGGTGGCGGAGTCCGCCAGCAGCGTCTTTGTGGTGCCGTCCATGAAGGTCACAGGAAGCATGATGGGCTTCTTAGACTTGGTGGCCTGAAGGAATCCCCCAAAAAATAAACACAACTAACCTAATTAGACAACCTGCTAATTTATACCTTTTATTTATGACATGTTAGTTGATGATTTAGGTGCAGTGCTTTCAAGCTTTCAACAACAGTAGCATTTTGCTAACACTTGCTCTCCATTGTGGTCTTAAGTGCTTGAAACATAAGTCAGTTTATCTAATTCCGGATGCTGGATAATATGGGGCGCCATTTGAAAAGTTAAGCAGTCAAAAATTAGGAGCAATATTTATAGTAATCTAGCGTGTTTTAAGAGAAAAATAGGGGGGTTATTTTTTTTCCAAATAATTTTGGTATATTTATTTAGCAAACTAAATATTTAGTTTAGAGCTAAATATTTAGCTCCAAACTAAATATTTGTTTAACAAAGTAAGACTTTTATAAATCAATTAATGATATAGTGAAAAAATGACTTGGAACAAAAATAAACTCCTTATTTTTCTTAAAATGTGCTTAATAACCATAAGTATTCCTCCTAATTTTGACTGCTTAACTTTACAAACACGCCCCATAGGAAGAACTTCTAATTATCTGGGATTTATAGACTTTTCCAACAAAAAACACTTGGATTTAAATAATTAAATCAGCTTCTAGCATCAAACAAAACATTTCAGGAACATCTTTAAGTCTAAACCCTGCTGGAGGATTAAAACAGCCACATGCAGCCACATACCTGCAGCTCCAGCCAGGACGGCGGCTGTGTTCTCGTTCGGTTCACAAAAGTCCTCCTCAGCCTCTCTTCACAGTACGGAGCATAACCAGGAGGACCGTTTTTCAAAAAGGTTCGTAAATACTGAAAAAACAAAAGAGCAGCAAAAAAACATTCACATTTTCAGGAAAATATATTTACCCTTTTTTTCCTTCTACTGGTATTGCTGTTTTTGGTCAGCTTTAATGGTCGATTTAATTAAAAACAAGATACATATTTTCTAATGTTTTAACTAGAAGTTCTTTCAAAATGAACCTGGTTTTTGCATCTACTGAGATTAGCCACATTTTTTTGCTTTAATTTAACATTCTACAAGCAGGTTTAATTATTTCCAGGCATACAGAATCGGAAATTTCTCTACCTAAGGGTTGCAGAAATTAGCTTAGAAACTAAAAGCAATGCATCAAAACCTTATCAAAAAAAAAAAAGAAGAAAAAACTTAAGTTGCTTACAAACACCTGAACTATATTAAATCTTTTTGTCATACAATAAACTTTTACACAAAAAAACACCAGAGGAAAAGGATTTCCTCATTTGACTCTAAAGCTTTCTTACTTTGACAAACTTCTCGGAGGGAGCAAAGCAGCCGACGCAAAGAGACAGGAGGATCCATCCTCGGGCGTGGCTGCTCTTGGACGGGTTCTGAGTGAGCTGTTTGCAGATCTGACAATAGATCTCATCCCTAAAACACAAGTAAAAATTATTTATTATTTAATCTCAGAATTTTGGATCTTAATGTAGACGAGCACCATGAAGAGATGTGGGAGCACTGACTAAGATGTGAGTTGTTTGAGAGGGCCAGTGACACATTGGTGGAAAATGACGAAATTAGGCAACTTTTTACGTGCCTGATGGGTCCCCTCATTAATGGGATAGCAGAAGGTCATTAAAACAAGAGAGCTAGTTTCTAAAACAGACATGGCTATGGCTTGATGCTAACATGTTTGTTAGCTGTCAGAATTCTGAGAAAAAAGTCGGAATTCTGACTTTTTATTCCCATATTAAACTGAAATAAAATTTAAAAATCATTTAACTTTTTTTTTTTTTTCAGTGGCCCTAATCCTCTCCCGTAAAAAGGCCTGTACTGTATGATCAGTGTTTTTTAGGAGAGGGTAACTATAGATGGATTCTCAGTCACCGATTCTGTCTTTCTTTAAACTCTCTTTCCTCATCTGCTGCACCTTGTCATACTTTTAGTTTGGTCGTTGCACCTGAAAGCTTTCAGAGGACTGTACTAACAACCAGGGGCAGATTTAGGAAATTTGGTGCCCTAGGCAAAGACAGGCAGGGGGCCCTCTGAATTGAAAGGGCAACACATAAAACAGACCCATTATACAGATAGAGAAATGTTAATAGAATAGACAACCATTATCAGTTCTAGGTTTTGTCCCTCTCTTCTTGTTTTCCTCTCTATGTTTTGTACTCAGCTGACTTTTCATGATGTCTCTAAAGGAATGAAAGATTTTTTCCAAGCACTAAGCTCACTTAGCTGATTGCTCCTTCCTGTGTTTCCAAAATGGCGACGGCAAAAGTAAATAACCCAGTCCTTCTTTTCACTGTAGACAAGCCATGATCTGCTTATCTGTTCTCCATTTTTCATTCGGATCAAATAATAGCTGCATGAATCATGACAGCAGACAAGATAGAGGAGAGCAGGAGGCGGGGTTACCAATCTACTTGCTCTGGAGAGCAGAGTTCGCTGCTTTTAGATGTTGTCACTAAACAGAGCATTTTAGCGAAAGGATTTTTATCAAAAACATAATTAATGTGCACAAATCAGTAATAGCTGCATTACCCATACATGTAAAAGGAGTTTTATGGGGCCTCCAGGAACTTGGGGCCCTAGGCAACTGCCTAGTTTTGCCTAATGGTAAATCCCCCCTGCTACCAATGATTAGATTCTGATTCTACAATAGTTTTGCTTATTGTAATAAAACTTTGCATCAATTCAAGTTGGAAAAATAACAAGGTGTGGGTGAAAGCTTTTCCACGGTCCAGTAAAACACTGCAGAAACAGGTTAGTATAATATGTTGACCTTTCTATGTCAAATGTTACAGTAATGACCTCAACTTTTATCTGTCAGTCTGGGTTTCGTTTGCCTTATTTGATAAAAACCACATCGACACCAGAGTAACTGCACAGTGAACCTGAGGGCTGGCCGTAAGATGCCGTTTCCGATGATGAAGTGAAGCTTCTCCAGGTTGGAGGTGGGTCGATCCTCCAGCATGCTGTTCCCCTGAAGCCCATAATCCACGCCCTCCGTCAGCCGCCTGGTGACCTTCAACAAACCATAAAAGTGTTTTGTTTTTTTTAGATGTTTTAGGTAGAAAAGAAAAGTACAATCTAAAAGCTTTGAGATTATGTAAATAAAGGTGCTTAAAAGAAAGTTTAACAGGTGGAAAATTGCAAATATAATTATTCCCGGGGCGCCGCACAATGGCAGCACACTGCTCCCCAAGACGATGGGTTAAATGCAGAGGTCAATTTCTCCAATGTGAGATCAATGAAGCTCAATTACTATTATTAACGCATATTAAAAGCTTTAGTTTACTTTGTATTTGTTTTTAACCTCTGAATTAACTTTAATATTGTATGTAAGGATAAATGAGATCTTTAAACATCAGGTAATGATTAGCTGTTTTTACTAAATGGAGCATCACCTCCTCTGTTATCTTTGATTTCCTCTTGAGTGTTAGAGACACCAGTTTATGTCTGATGCTGTTCCTCTTCTGAGAGTCTGCTGAGCTGTTCTGTAGACAAACATGGTTAAATTATTCTCCGCACCCTAAGAAACCAGACATTTCTTAAAATGCTGGATACACTGACCAGCAGCATCTCACCTCCTCTTCCACTTGCAGCTCCTGCAGCTCCTTCTTATAGGTCCTTTTGCCGAGGGTTTCGTAGATCTTGGTCATGACAGGAATCTTCTCGCTCCCGTCATGGAGGACCATTTCGCATTTAGGTTCAGGCAGATCGCCCATGAATCTCAACACGGTGATCCACACAGCTAAAGCAGCCTGGAAAATATGGGTGAAAGGTTTTTTATGAAAATCTCTGATGACTCAAAGGCAATCCCTCACACTAAGCATGCTTCTATGTAAGCCTGTATGAATTACAGCATCGGTTTCCTGTTCTTAGCTGACAGGAGTTGCAGCCCGTGTGGTCTTCTGCTGCCATCCACCTCAAGGTTAATGTGTTATGTATTCAGAAATGCTCTTCTGCATACCTCAGTTGCAACAAGTGGTTATTTGAGTTACTGTTGCCTTTCTATCACAGGGTTCGTGCACCTTTTCCAAAGTCAAAATCAAGCACTTTTCAAGCACTTTCAAGATCCATTTTAAAACTTTTTCCAGCACCTTAAGGAACCAGTTATGCGCGGATGACTGCCGGGGGTGGGGTGGTTCGAAATGAATACATAAAACTAAATCCTATCTTAATTTGTCAGAGCACACGAGGCAGATACTTATTTTCTATTATCAGTTTTAAATAACTACTTACCTTTCCACATATAGTTCACCGATGATGAAGACGACGAACACGTTTTTTCCCCCCCCACACATCTCCTCGGATGATCAAAGAAAATTACTCCTCTGCCATGGCGTAGTAATATAACCAACCAGAGGGTGTCGCAATTCAGTATTATCAGCCGTTTATCAAGCATTTTCAAGCATTTAATCCAAAATATAAGCACTTTTCAAACCTTGAAAACACAACGTCAAAATTCAAGCATTTTCAAGGATTTCCAGCACCCGTACGAACCCGGTATTAACTCAAACCAGTCTGACCATTGTGCTCAGAAAATGTAGTTTCTCCTATTTCATATATTAATTTATCCTATTTACTCACTATAAAAGTTTTCATTCAGTCTGTTTGACCTGCAATGCCACACAATTCTCTGCGTGAGGGAGTTTGTAGACCAGACATAGCTTCTTCCCAAAACAAGCCAGATTCTTCCTCGAGGTTTATTCATAACATGTTACTGTTTAACCAAAGTGTCTGTAATTTGTTTTGACTCTGAAAACGTTCCATTATTGTAAGTAAGGGGAACACGCTCTACCCAGACAGAACAGGGCTGAATACCAAGCCATAAGGGCGTATGATGAACCGTTCGCTCTTTGCAAAGATAAGATTTAACTTTTTCCAGACTGAGTGAAATCCTTCGATCTTCGTTTATTCATCTGGAGTGAATTATTTTTTCCCACTACATCTTTCTTCTCCAATCTTTAGAATAAAAAAGAAATTTGCACCATTAGATTTTTTCTCTTCTTAAGACTATTCTCTATAAACCTTAGAGATGGTTGTGCATGGAAATCCCAGTAGATCAGCAGTTTCAAAAATACTCAGACCAGCCTGTCTTGAACCAACAACCATGCCACATTCAATTGGCTGGTTGTTGGTTCATGGTTGAAATTGGATATGCGGAGCAAATCCGTCTGGCGGAGTCAGGTTATGAAGATCCACCAATAAAAAGAAATCAACAATAGCAATCAATCATTAATTAATTAACTCTTTTATGTTCTGATAAATATGTGTATTGTGTATAAATGTAATATGTCAACAAAACGAATTAAACAGGGACACAGTTTTATTCTAAATAAAACACAGACAAACCGTTTCTAAGAAAAGTTGACTTGGACTAGTTTCCATCAGCCAAGCGGTAACTAAACTTCAAAACCAGAGCAATCCGACTGCTGGTCGGCTTTGCAACAGGTTTTCAGCCTATGTCCATGTACAGTTTTATACATGACTTAGACATGATAATTAATAATCGCCGAAGTACCAATAACTTTTCTGTTCCATCTCATGTTGTTAAAAACAAAGATGTAGAGCAATAACCAGGTTATTTTATCACCAAAGCAGAGCTTCATAACAAACCCCCCATCTGGGTCTCACCAGTTGGTCTCCTTCATCCTCGTGAAACAGTAGAGGTTGTTTCAGGGGTCGTCTGATGTAGGTATGAGTGGAAAGACCCTGAAAGTAGGTGGCGGCAAACTTGGAGAACTTGTACTCGGACAAGTCTTCCTCTTCCTCATCGGGTAACGGTGGAGCTTCGTTCAGCATCTCCTGTTCGGCTTCATCGGCGCCAGGAGTTTGTTCCAGGTCCTGAGGGAACAAAACAAAGTAGGAGGTGGATTTTAGAGCATCAGAAGATCAGAGAGATTAAATCAACACTGAGATTCACCCTCTGGATGAACAAACATCTCTGGGGTTTCTCTTTGTCAGGTTCAACTGAACTCACTAAATAATATTTGGTGCTCTAAATTCTCTAGAAAACTATTTCTAGTGTTGGTTAATAGTAGATCTCCATTATTGTCAGTGTGACAGGATATGTTTTTATGGCAGAACATCAAACTGGTTGCTAATGTTTTTAGAGGCACCATGCAGGGCATACTGGTAGCAAACACATGGGTGTTAGTGCAGATGAATGATCAGATCTTTTTGGTTAAAATGTTGTTTTTTTAAACTTAATGTAGTTCAAAGTTTTTAATTTATGCATAAATTTGAATCTTTTTTTTTACATAAAATGAAAACCGCTGTTTGTAGAAATGTTAAAACATTTTTTTTTTTTTTTTTACTTCACTTATGAGCTTATTCCTGTGTTTTGAACAGATGGGGAAGATTTTCCTTGGTGCGCAGAGGAAAATTGAGGAGGCTTTTGGACTTAAAGCTACATTGTGTAATTTTCAGCGACATCTAACGTCCAGACTGTAGACCGCAGCAACATGAACATCTCCCCCCCACCGCTTCTCCCCCCCAACGGTACGGCGAGCGTTACGGGACAAAATGTCTTCCACGACGTCCGCATCACTTACCTTCTCAAGTGATGAGGTTTGTTTACATAGATAATTTTAATACTGCCATCTATTGTTCAGTACCGTCTCAGTTCATCTCTCTCAACTTGCTGTAGTTACTTTCGAGCGTAATGGGCGATCTCGCAATCGCTAGTTTGTTGGCTCTGCGCTGCCGTAGCGCAAAGATGTCTGCCTCCATGGCTGCGAGACCCGCTCCTATGTAATTATAAATAACGAATTCTGAGGCAACGCAAATATTAAGGTTAAGAGGCTGAGCTCGTAGATGATGATAAATAACATAGTTATGTATAATATATTACATTTCTGACTGTATATCCCTGTAATTATTACACACTGTAGCTTTAAAAGTCATCTACGTTAAGTTTCATAATATAATCAACTTGTTTTAGATGGGAATATTTTTTTTTTGTTGAGGATTGTTTTTCTTTAATAATCCTTTAGAGCTTACTCATTAGCCGGTAAGTTGGACCAGGTTTAATTAGCTGTGTATTTTTAAGGCTTTAAAATCTAACGAGTTTCTGTCTTTTAACACAAACAGTGGATTTAGTATTACCTATTAAACTCTTTAAAGGCATTTTGTGATTTTCCTCAAGAAATGTGGGTATTATCTTCCTGTATCTCACTGGTCATCCAATTAGATTATTTGAAGCTTTAACTTGCACATCAGGATGAGTTTTGGGCTCAACTTTTGAGTCATCCAGATGTGAGTCGACTCGTCCATTTCTTGGTGGATGCTCTGTCATAAACGTACTTCAAACCCAGCTGGTGCCTGTCCGTCCTGGTTCGGTAACGGTCCCGAGTCCCCGAGGAAACCAAACATCCGGTCCACCATGTCTGAGTGGTCCACTGGCTGCTCCTTCTCCCTTTCCATCTGCTCCAGCAGCTCCTTCTTCCTCCTTGCCTCCTCTTTCTCCTCCCTCTCCCGCTCCTCCTGCTGCTTTGCCAGCTGGAGAAGTCGCTCCTGGTGCTTCCTCTCGGCCTCTGCCTTGGCTCGCCGAACCGTCATCTGGTTCCGGAGCTGCTCCTCCTCAGCCAGGCGCTGCCGTTCGGCTTCCAGGCGCCGCTTCCGCTGTAAGGTCAGAAAAGAGAAGAAAAGGTCTTTACAGAGACAGACAATCTATTTAAAACTCCAGCTGTGCAGGTAAACACTTCAGAAAATTATTAAAAACGAACTATACTATTGAGAGATATATATAAGCATCTGATTTCCTGTTTAATGCTTACTAGATTCTTTAAATGTTTAATTATTACAGTAATTTCTTCAAATATTTCCATCAGAATATATACTAACAAAAACATTTTTTGTCATTTTTTTTCTTTAATCATTAAAGGATAAAATTATATTTCTATATTAATTATTAAACTCAGAAGCTTCACATCTATCTAACATTTATGTTAACAAAGCCATTTACTAAAAGAAAACTAATGTTAAAAAAATTAATTAAAAGTTATAACTAAAACCATTTAATCATTTCAGGCTTATTATAAATTCATAATAAAAACTTAAGAACTAGTCACTTCTTAGTTCTTCTAAAGAATCAATTCATTAATTAACCTCAGTGAAACCCTAGTGCAGTTGATTCAATACTTTTATTTTGTAGTATTTCCTAATTTCAGCAGCTCTGATATTGTTTTATTCTGCCCATAATCCACAGCAGTTTAATCCTATTCTAGGTTAACACTAAAAACACCAAAATGGCAAATCTCTGACCTTTTCTTTTTAAAGTAAACCTTTATTTATTTTTACAAAACACAAACAGAACAGAGAAGAATCATTTAAGGCCCATATCTAATATCAGATACTTTCTGACATCAATACTGCAATGACAATGAAGGACGAGGTTAAAAGACAATGAATAAATAAAAATACAAAAAATAAATAAATAAAAAGACAATTAGAAAAAGTCATATTTAAAAGAGGTTGCTGGTTTATCAACCAATCAGCTTTATTCTGATGGATGTTGTTTAACAAGTTAAAAATACTCTAAGGTAATTTTTATTAATAACTCCGTCCGGTGTCTACGGAAGAGGATTAGGGCCACTGAAAACAAAAAAAGTTAACTGATTTTTAAATTTTATTTCAGTTTAATCTCAGAATTCTGACTTTAATCTCAAAATTCTGACTTTTTTATGTCAGAATTCAGTCAGAATTCTGAGATTAAACTCAGAATTCTGAGAAAAAAAATCAGAATTCTGAGATTAAAGTCAGTATTCTGACTTTTTCCCATAATATACTGAAATAAAATAAAAAAAAATCAGTTAACTTTTTTTTTTTTCAGTGGCCCTAATCCTCTTCCGTAGGTGTCCTTTAGAAAAACACTGAGCAATTAAAGGTTAAAATACATTTCCATAGTGCAAATCACAGACATGTTGCTGTAGGTAAATAAAGATGAAATATCAGCGTGAAGCTTCTGTTCTCAAGCCATTAGCTCAAATATTTGCTCTTAAACCTTAAATTTTTAAAACAAAAATCTAAAAGAAATTATAAACTTATGAAAAAAAATAAAACAAAAAAAACAACAAAAATATTCGACTCTTTCAGCCTCAGTGGCGTCGGTAGTCGGCCGCTCGGTACCTTTAAATAAAACCATTCAATCACAAACAGACTTTATATGACAAGATGAGCAAAAATAAAGAATATTTTCCACATATCATGGATCACAGAGCATCTCTTCTTCAAACGAAGTAAGAGTTAAAATTAAAAAGAAAATAAAACAAAAGACTTAATATTGTAGTTAATAACCCTTTTAAAATCATTAAATTCAACACTCGCCCAGGCAACTGTTATTTATTTACTCTTTTCTCTGTGGTGGTGAATCAATTTTAATTAATCCATTTATTTTCATGGGTTGATGTAAATAAAATATGATTAATGCATCAGTAAACACTTTCAGAGTAAACTAGAAGGAGGGATTGTTAAGAAAAGTGGAGAAAACACACAACAAAAGAAAGCTTTTTCTTTTTATTGTTATAATTGTTTTTTATAGTAAAATATTTCTCCAGATATCCACTAAAGCCCTTCATTATTCTTAGGGGGACAAAATGGTAGCTTTAATATTTGCAAATGTGTGTGGAGAGTTGTGTGTCTGTATCTCGATTAGTGTGTGTGCAGTGGGATTTGAAAATGTGTAAATAAATCTGTAAATGTGTGAGGAGATTTGTGTGTCTGTACAACAATCTGCAAATGTGTAAAACTACTTGTGTGTAATCCGTTTTGCAAATGTGTAAAAAAAAAATCCACAAATCTGTATTCAGATCTGCAAATGTGTACTGAGATTTGCAAATGTGTAGATCAATCTGTAAGCACACACAGAGACAGTTGTGTCTGAAGTATTTTCGCTTCAAGACCCAGAAATACAGACAAATCATTGGTTACAAGTCAAGCGGTTTTTCGGTTGGCTCTCTTTACACACGTGATTTTTGCTACTCTTCTGCCGCGTGAGACGCACAAATGCGTAGAAGGATTTGTATGTGTATTTTCACGATTTGTAACCCCTTGCGCAGGCTCGCAGGCTCACATGCTGCCCTGAACTCAGGCTCGCAGGCTCACAGACAGCCTCTACCTTTTTTTTCCTCCGCTGCGGGAGTTGACGTGACAAGGATGATATATTGATACCATTCAGTAAGGAAAAAATTTAATCTATTATTAAACAAAAGGTTACAGAAAGATGGCAGAAGCTGTGGGAAGAGCATAGAACTGGAAGGTGGCTTTATAGTATTCAAAGGAAAACTGGTGCAATGAGGAGAACGGAAAGGAATAGAAAAGAGGTTATATCTAGATTACGTTTCGGAAACACGGGGTTAAATGGAAACTTATTTAGAATGGGAACAGGAGGTTGTGGTTTTTGTTATCAAGGGGAGACGGTGGAGCATGTTTTGTTGTTTTGTTATAAATATTCTATGGAGAGAAGGGAATTATTAAGTTGGTTACAAGAAAATAAATTACAGTTAAATATACAAGATATTTTGGGGGGGAAAAATCTACTTATGATTATTTTTGTAATTTGATAAACAATCTTGAAAAAACCAAATTGATAGAAAGGATATAAGTTTATTTTTGTAAATATTGTTAATATTTATTTTTATTTTTCAGTGGGAAAATACATAGCATCCCGATCCACACTCCACTGAAGTAGATGGCGGTAATGCACATCATAAAGTTGCTTGCCAACCGCCATAAAACAGAAGCAGAAAAAGAAGAAACAGTTTTACTAATGCAAACTATAGAAAAAAATAAAGAAATATACTTACAGAAAGCTGACGGGATTCCATTGCTCTCAACTTAGCAGGTACAACCCCTAGGACCCCAGCAACGTCACGTACTGTGAAATACCGCCAACTGGTGGTATGTGGCTGTATGTGAAGCAAGTTGTGCTGAACTGTCGCAGCAGAGAGAGGCTGTCTGTGAGCCTGTGAGCCTGAGTTCAGGGCAGCATGTGAGCCTGCGAGCCTGCGCAAGGGGTTACAAATCGTGAAAATACACATACAAATCCTTCTACGCATTTGTGCGTCTCACGCGGCAGAAGAGTAGCAAAAATCACGTGTGTAAAGAGAGCCAACCGAAAAACCGCTTGACTTGTAACCAATGATTTGTCTGTATTTCTGGGTCTTGAAGCGAAAATACTTCAGACACAGGGGCGGATTAAGAAATTTTGGCCCCCTGGGCCTGACATGGTCTTGGCCCCTCAACCCCCCGCGCGTGCGGGCGCACACGCACGCACTATGCAAGAAATACTGTATACTGTGAACAGACATGCACACTGTCCTGTACAGAAGAGTGCACATACTGCACACACAATATTAGGTATACCACACAGACACTGACAAGCACAGGTTTCACACAGACACAGGGGGAGGGGATAAATGGCCTAAAAATAAACATTTTGGAAAATGATTATGCCCACTTCAGTGATGGTGCATTGGGTCATTTGAGAGATATTATGCATTGGAAGTTGGTAGCTATCATGAAATAAACCCCCCACCCCACCCAAAAAACTAAATCGGACATGATTTTTGCCCCCTTTTCCTCCCTTCTATCATTAAAAATAAAATAATATCTTAGGAAAACACTTTGGCATAACGGCAGCTGTGCAGCAAATTGAGGCTCAAAGTCTGTATCTATTTGTGGTTAAGCTTGAGGAGAAGGAGAAAGGTAAAATGATAACATGCATCGGAGAGCACCACAAAGAAAGGTGTAGGCCAGTTCATGGTACAAGGGCTGCATGCAGGTCAAGATAGCCCATTTCCAAGAATGCTATAGTGGCTGGACAGGCACTGGACATGTCCTGAACTCAGTGTCAGACGTGGCTGCCGAATACTTGGATGAAGTGAAGCAGCTGACAGATCTCATGCTGCCCCATCTGAAGACTGTCCTGGCCAGGCAGAGGATGGATGAGGAGACCTTCCCAATGGACCCTGTCAGTGAACAGGCTAGTAACATTGATGGCACCCCTGTGCACAACATTGGGATGGAGAGACAATGTGGCAAGGTGGACTACAAACTGAAGAAGTTGGGCACACTGAACGCAGTCAATAGGTCAATAATTTTACAGAAGTGCCAGGAGCTTCAGAGGTTTCAAGGCAGCAGCACAAGCAAAAAGGGAGGTTGAACTCAACTGGAGTAAATTCATGAAGGCAAAATTTGAGAGTAGGGCAGATGAGAAACAAGAGATGGCTCAAAGAAAGGAGAGTAAGAGACTAGACATGCTGGACACACTGAAATCTTTTTATGGCCCCTTCACGATAGTGGGGAAGTTGAAAAGTTCCTTGTGGATGAAAGTCTGCACAAGAATGCAAAGCTGCAGAGAATGAAGCTTGAGGTTCAGTTTGCCAGAGAAAGCACCAAGCTTCTGCCTAAAGTCAATCCTATCTTCACAATCCAGGTGACACTTCCCAGAAATGGCGAAAGTGCAATTCTCCAAGTCATAATGGATACTTAGAATTTTATGGTGGTGGTAAGTATTCATGAAAACAGGTAGCCTAACATTAGTGAATGGGTGAATTCTGGAAATAACCTAAAAATCTTACACAGTGCACCTTTAAGCAAGGGGTTTCTTTCGTGCTTTCAATTTTGCAAAATCATCCACCACATCATTGAAGTCCAACTCTCTTGTCAGCTCACTCTCAATTGCCATTAGAGATAACGCATTTAATCTTTTCTGAGTCTTTCTTGTGCGCAGCTCATTTTTTACTCTTGACAAAAGAGAGAATGAGCGTTCTCCCTCACAGTTACTGACCGGTAGAGTGAGAAAAATCTGTAGCGCAATGTATGTATTAGGAAACGTAGGCTGTAGTCCAAAATGTATTATTGTTTTGAGCAGTCCTGAAGGGGTCCTCTCCTCATCAGTGTTGTTGAGCTGTATAAAAGATTTGAACTGTATAAGCTCCTGTCCAAGACTTTCATTGAGGTCAGATGGGTATGATTCAGTGAGAATCTTGGCCTTGTGAAGGACTGAAGCATTGGACTCTGTATCCAAAGAGAAAAGGACACTGAACAAATTGTTCAGATGTTTGTAGGCCTCCAGACAGTGATTAAGGCTTGAACTCAGTTGATCAATAGAGGCAATAAATGTCTCTATTTGAAACAGTTGCCTTCCCTCAAGCACAACATCTGGGGATGCTGATTCATCAGCAAACTTTTTACGTTTCCTCGTCCGTTCAGCCCTGTAAGATGGGGTGCCACCCAACATGTTTAAGGCTTTCTGCTCAAAATGATCAAATAGATCTCTTTGGGAGAGAACAAAGGTGCGCAGAGATTCCAGCAATCTAACTGCTGTACCAAGGTCCATGTCTGCTTTTTGAAGTTGCAGGCTTGTGGCCTGAAATCTGGACAGAACAGTGTCCCAAAAGCCTGCCATGAAGGCCATCTCAAGTGAATCCAGCTTCCGCACTAGACTGTCAGCTTCAGTTCGTGTGTCTCGTTTCTCTGTGTCATCAGTGGAAATAACCTGTAGTGCTGCTTTTATTTTACTGTAGTTCTGCCACAGTGCATTGGTAGATTCTGCACGGCAACTCCAACGCGTGTTGGATAAAGCTTTAAGTGTGAGATCTATGTTGGAATTGCCAAATACCCTGTCCCATCGGTGTGTGGATGCAGTTGTGAAGTTGTAAATAGACTGAATCAAGTCAAAATACTTAGAGACTTCATTTCCACATCTGTCAATGCTGTTGACTCCCACCAAATTCAAAGAGTGAGCTGCACATGGAATATAGTGTATTAATGGGTTGCTTTTCTTTAAGTGAGCCTGCAACCCATTATACCTCCCTGACATGTTGCTGGCATTATCATAAGCCTGCCCCCTGCAATTTGACAGCTCTAACCCTAGATTTTCCAACACAGACATGACACAGTTAGCCAAACTTTCACCTGTATGGCTAGTAATGGGCTCAAAACCCACAAAGCGTTCAACAACACTGCCCTCTTTGCTAACAAAACGGAATATGAATGTCAATTGGTCCACATGAGATAAATCTGGGGTTGAATCCACAATGATAGAGTAGTATTTGCTTGCTTGCAGTTCATCTGCTATAGCCTGTTTGGTTTTTGCACCCATCAATTCAATGAATTCCTCACAAATGGTGGAGGACAGATATGAGGTATTACCTCGACCCATCTGCCCAAACTTTCTGATGTGATCCTTTAGAAAGGGATCAAATTCAGCCAGGACCTCCAGAATACCAAGGTAGTTCCCATTGAGAGGAGACCCTAACGATTCATTTTTACCCCTAAATGCAAGGCCCCTTTCTGCAAGGAATTTAATGACTGCAACAACTCTTTGTAACACCTGCCTCCAATAGCTGCTCTCTGCCTGAAACTGTTTGAACAGGTCTGCATCAACTGTGGCACCTTTGGCGCGGTTCAAGACTGCTTGCATGCAGGTTATGTGCTCAGCACTTCGCTCATGTTCACCAAATCTTTCTGAGTGTTTCCAATCACAATAGCCTGTCACAAAAGAATGCGTTTTTGGGGAAAACAGTTTGCATGCAAAGCAGTAAACATTACCAGTAGAGGGAAAGTACATCAGCCACTCTCTTTGTACTCGTTGTCCATTGGGCAAGTGTGAAGTAAAATGTTCATTGTTTAGGCATCGGGTTTTGCCTCCTAGCCCACTGTTCCTCACAGAAGCTGGATAATGGCTGTGACGGTTGTGAAATGATTTTGCACCTCTTTGAATAAGAACTTCCTTCATTGACTCAGTGAGGGTCTCAGCCCATTTAGCGGGATCACTAGGTAGAGTTGTCACTGTAGATGGTGTTGAAGAAAGATTCAGCTCATTTTCTATGCTGTCCAGAGGTGCAGTGACCTCACATTCATCCGAGCAACTGGCTACTGCTGAATTGGTTGAATCATAAGCATCAGAAGCATTTGGTTCAGTGTCTACACTTGTAGTGGTCTCAGGATCTTGGGAGCTACATGCTAGCTCAGGTGCATTGCTAACCTTAGCTGAATTTGCAGTAGCATTTATAGAATTGCTTTCAGCAGATGTCTTTGTACTGAAGAAGCTGGAGATATTTGGAACACTCTCAAGTAAAACTGATTCCTTTTTTTTCTTTTCTTGCTGAATTTTTTTTAGCTCCTCCACTTAAACGAAAGATAAATGTATGTCTTATATAAAGTTGGTTCAGATTCAATTTTAATAATAATACACATACGTGCTTGCGTGCTCGCGTTCTCGTCAAGTCCGATCTTCCTGCGTTCTCGCCAAGAACGGACTTGACGAGAACGTGAGTATAAACCAGACTTGAGTCACGTCCATTCAGCTCTCAACATGAACAGATGTCTACAGAGGCACTTCATGGTACCACCATCTCTCACACCCACTCTCCCACCTCTCTTTCTGGCCCGTCAATGAGATGAAGGAAGCAGTAGTAAACGTAATAACCATTTACCTCGGCCCTGAGCCTCTGGCAGAGGCGTCTGGCTATCATGCCTCTGGTGTAGGCCTGGAGGGTCAACACGGCTCGGAGACGTTTCCAATAGCTCTGCCGGACCAGGAAGCCTCGGCAGCGGGCTTGGATGAGGGTGATGTGGTGCCGAGTGATTCGGTAGCTTCTGTAGTATTTCCTGGACCTGCAGACGGCCTGAAGGCGAATGAATCCCGACTTCATCTGAAGAGGAACCATTATTTAAGTATTCTGTTTTAAACCTCTTGTAAGTAAATAATCAAGTGTAACAGAAACTTATGAAGGTTTTCCAGATCACATGATAACTGAAGAGTTAATATTTTATATAAATAGTTCTTAAAACTTTTAAAATAAATCATGCTTATTCTGACTTTAGGCTAGCATTTAAAACCATTTTAGAAAAAAAAGATAAACTTGTGCTTAAACATTGTTTAAATCAAGGTGTAAATTGCTTAAATTCGTTTTAATTAGTAGAACAGAAACTGCTCACAATCTGGTAATTCTTCCTGCTCCTATAACCCCTCCAGACCTTCTGAATAAAAACCACAGCGCTCCGGAGTCGGAGAAAGTTTGTCCTGTGAAATAAACAAAAACAACTCCAGAATCCCAAACTACTTTTCAACATTATACAAGTATTTTTAAAACACATTTATTGCTAATGTAGCTGTTTGTATTTTCTCAGGAAAATGACCATATTCTCAACGTTTCACAGGGTATTAAATGTATATTGGAGCATTTTCTTTTTCCGGGTGGATCATCTAAATAAGTGGTCCTCCTAATTGTCAATCATTCTGGTGATGCATTTACGTAAGGCCGTCCTACGTGCTCGTCCCCATTTTCTCTTAGCGATGAAGAGTCTGACATAGTGGAAAAATTGCAAATCTTCTTTTGGAAAGTAAGCTTGCATGAGCGATGCAAACAGCAACTTTTAAACAGAGCGTGCACAAGGACAAATGGGCTTGTGCACGCTCTTGCATGTGTTTCATAGGCATTCCCTCTCAGGAGCGGGTACAGGGTTGTGCATGTGCATTTTTTGTTAGAGTGGAGAGGGATTTGCAAAAATCCTCCATTATACCTTAAATTAAAGACTCAAAGTAATAAATTTAAAATTCAGAATCAGAAATACTTTAATGATCCCAGGGGGAAATTATCTTTGTTACACGCTCCAGATATACAAACAATATATTGCACACATTCATCATCCAGTCCAGGGGTCTTCGACATTTTTCAGGCCAAGGACCCCGACCTGATGGCGAGATAGAGCAGGGACCCCCTAATTATATAAATTGTATGAAATAGTGTTCTATCAAACTGGTCCTATAGTCACTCTATTACAGATGAAGTAATGTAACTAAAGTAATTTCTTGCTGGGATTATTAAAGTATTTCTGATTCCTGGTTGATGGGTCAGGTGTTGTGAATGAAACGGTGCCCAGCTTGAAAGAGCTCCTGTGTGTCGCTGAAGGTATGCATTGATGACTGAAAGACATCTTCTGCCTCCATTTATCTGTTTACTACAGTCTGTTCAATTCATGTTAATGTGGATTTAAAGACATTTCAATTAGTGGGAAAAATTACAGGAGGGAATATAAAAAAAAAATAAAATCTAATCCACCAAAACCTTTGCGACCCCCATGCCCCCTAGGGGTCGCAAACCCCCATTTAAAGACCTGGGATCTAAAGACTTTAAATACAACAGAAAGAAATACAGGAATGATTTCCTGTGACGCTGTGTTATTGTCCAAAGTTTTCAAAAACAATCAGTCAATAAAAAATAATTTGGATTATTTCAGAATTTTTTATAGCAGGTTTTAAAAAAAAACAATTGATATTTATTTTGTTTTATTTAAAAGAGTCTACCGATTTTGTAGATTAAAATAAGTTATATAATGTTACCTATATTCCAAAATGGTGTGAAAAAGTTTGTGAGGAAAAAATAATGCTATTCTTAGAACAGTAAACCTCTCAGATTTATCTACTTACCTCGCTTTCAGTCTACGCACAGATTTCTGGATAAGGATAACTTTATCAGTGATGGCTTTATCTCTCTCAATCTCCAGCTGCATGTCGTGTTGATCCTGACAGGAAAATAGAAAACGGGAAATAAGGATATAAATATCGCACAGACTTTGCAGAACAACTCAGGCGGCTCGACTATTTCTGGTAAAAAGACAAAGATTATAAAAAGGATTATTTAGTTTGTTTGATTCTCACTATCTAATGACTCTGGATGTCCTGATGTCATTTTGATTTCCTTTATTCAAAATGCAGGAACAAAAAAAAAAAAAAAAAAATCTGTATCTTAAATGTATTTAATACCTGGTTAATACATCAAGCTTCTAAAATTGTCCGGTGATTTTTAAAACCTAGGAGACCTCACACAGGACGATAACAAATTATAGATTTGGTCTTCTGGAAATTCTGGTTCCATTAGCTTATATAGAGCACAAAGAGTAAAAGCAAGATGCCATTAAAGAAAAAAATACAAGAGACAATATAAAAAGATTGTATATAGTACAAAAAAAGCATAAAAAAAGAAAAACGTAATGTCCTGGAATATGATTCCCTTAGATATAAAAATATCTGTACAGTAGAGCGCTAAGGAAAGACTTCACAGTAGTTGACTTAGATTATTGCACTTGCACTGCAGAGATGTAATGACCTTATAAATAAGTGAAAATTATAAAGACTACAGTAATTGACTTGGATTAATGGAGCCTAGGCGGAAGTTCAACTGAAGAAACTGATTGCTCTCCTACATCCACCTGCCACACAGCCAATCAGCTTTGAACCACGCCTCCACAAAAGCCAATCGGCATCCAAAGTTCATCTTACAAGGCCTCTGATCCGCAAATCCTCTGCTACGTAGTGCGCAGATGTCGGTTGTGCTGTCTGACTTTATTCAGATGACCCCATTTAAACCCACCTCCGTAGCTAAAACTTCATCAGAGTGTGATTCCCGGACTCTTACTGCATTCCGCGTCTCATTTCAACCGGTCCGGCAGAAGACCGCCATTGTGAGCCTGGTTCTGCTAGAGGTTTCTTCCCAATGGTGAGTTTTTCCTCTCCATTATTGCTTCATGCTTGCTCATCATGGACAGGTTCTCTCAACCTGTGTTATCCAAACTGGACTTCCATCTTCCAGGTCACTGAGTGAAGCTCTAGTATCAGCTCACGCAATCCACTGGATCTCCCAATAAAGCTCAGCAGACCGTCTCTCTACCCAGCAGTCTACAGACTGACCAACTCCATCTATCTCCACTCCACCACCAGTTTCAGGCCTGGGGGGGAAACAGCCCTATACTTTGCTCCTGTTCATGCATATCAATCAAAATTAAGCGCTATGTTTCCTGCCGAGGTCTGAGCGCCAAAAACAATTATTGTATCAATAAAATTCTTCTAATTGTCTTTTCTCTTCATGTGAGTTTTTCAGATTGAATTGCACTCGCACTGCAGAGATGTACTGACCTAAAAACAAAAGTAAAAAAAAAAAGTAAAAAAAGTAAAAATATGTTGACCACAGTGTATGGTGTGTAGCCACACCGCAACACACCTTATCCAGGAAAATCCAGATGTAACAGGGGAAAATTAACAGAACCTCTCCTGAGTTTTTGTGAGTCCAAAATAAATAAACATAACCAATGAAGAAGTAGCCATGGAGATGCGTTGTGCACTAATTCCAACAGCAAAAACATTACAACATGAAAAAGTTTTTTTTTTTTTACAGTGTCCTGTCTGGCAATGTGGCAATAAGAATAATTGTCTTGATGCCATAAAGAGCCCAACAGATTTTACTTTCACAAGTGGAGCAGTATGGCAATTGCCATACTGCTCCACTTGTTTCATGCATATAAATTGCTTTATTATAATTATGCAGGGAGTTTTACAGTTTATATGGACACTGCAATGTAAATAGAGCAGAAAAACAGAAGAAGAAAAAGGAAAAAAGAAAAAAAAGAGAAAAGATGAAAGAAAGAAGAGATAGAAAGGAGACAATTACAAAACATTTTCAGTCTGCTTCATCACCTGTAACGAGATGAAAAAAGAACGGCACAACCAAAAGACACGGTACGAGATATACAATAAAGCAACACCTTGAAACTATCGCTAAAGTAATATTATTAAGTCTGACATGTACTCTGTGTTACCTGAAGATATGAATGTGGGGTTTATGTATGGAAGTAGTATTTGTCAAAGTTGCTGAAGTCATGAGCTTTTTTTTTTAATTCTCTCTTTTTTTATTCACTGCACTTCACATGTAACAGGTTTCCTACATTTTTTGTCCTCAACCAACGTCACCAAAATTAAAAAGGAAAGCGGCAGGTCACGCTTTGTGGAGACAGCATTACTTAAAGAAAATTAGCAAAACTTTTTTTTTTAAATACTAAAAAAAATATCACAAAATAGAAGCCTAAAACTCATTTTTATGTAAAATTAAAATCACATGCTGAACCGCAAATAGATTAATTTCTAGCCAAACTGCTCAAACGTTTCTCCTAGCCTAGGCACTATTTCAGGAAAAGTTTTGTCCCCCAAAATGTAGGTTTTCAGAAAAAAAACTTCCTCAAAATGTTGTTGGCAAAACTGCTACATGTGAAACCAGGAAATCCAGATTAGCAGAACATTTCAGGTAATTTTTCATTTTGTTCACAGATAAGCAACAAAAGATAAATAAAGATAAATCTATCAGAGGCCAAATATTACGGAAGCCGAGGGCGGTCAAATTCAACTTTTTATTTTTCCTTTCCCTTCTCGAGGTAATGACATAACTATCTCGTTATCACGGTTTAACCTTTAGATAATTATTTCGTTATCATGAGAAAACAGTTATTTAGATTGTTATTTAGGCCCCCTGCCCGCGGGGCCCGTAGTTGTGCAGTCGCTGTACCGTGTGTGCTCAAATACACTGCAAAAAATGAAAATCTAAATAAGTAATTTTTGCTCAAATTAAGTGAATTTTTTTCTTGAATTGAGGAGGTAAGTGAGACACTTTGCCAATGAAACAAGACAATTTACATTTAAAATAAGAAAAAACTATTGCTTTGTCTTATTTCAACTGTATATTATCTAATCATCTTATTTTAGCAGTAAAAATACTCATTCCATTGGCATATCATCTTATTTACCTGCTCAAATTAAGGGTAAATACACTTAATTTAAGACATTTTTTACTTATTTCTAGATGTTTTTTGCAGTGTAATCAGTTTTTTGTTACCTTTTTCTTTTTTGTCAGGTCGTGGTGGATGACTGGACTGCATGGAATACAGTAGAAACAAATCTGACTGTTTCTAATGATACAATATTTAATCTGGACTAATTTTGGGGGTTAATTAGGGTTGCCAACTCCCTGAAAAAAAGAGACACCTCATGTGTGTGCCTGCTGACCCGATTGCCTTTACCCCTCCTGGCGTGATTTTTTTTAGCCCCCCTTTGAGTGTTTAATTATTTTTTTAATTATTTGACTCACATGTGCATTGAATTATTTCCATATTTGTGGGCTGCAGAAAAATGCACCAGTACACCTTGCATTGTGCTTTATATTCACAATGGCTGACTTTTCCACCCACGTATTTGGTTTTTCCCATTCCTCCCTGTATTTTTGCATCCTTTTTTGCAACGCTATTCAAAGGTGCACCGCCCCCAAAAGCAGCGTCAGCATTTATATTCCCACGTTTGTCCTGCTCTGCTGTCTCCTGCTATCTTCTCCATGAGCAACACTTGGCTCGACCAATGGGATGAGGGGATTCTGGATCGTTACATATATGCTGTCAGCTCGTTGGTCACAACGCAGGACAGGGCCCGGGAACAAGTTTACCGTAAGTATTGTATCTAACGTGCCCTTGTTCTTCATTTTCCATTAGCTTTTTACTCTCACAGTAATACGGGACAAAGTGCATTCCTTTTCCACCAAATACAGGACAGGTACTTCTATTTCTAAATACGGAACGATTCCATTTTTCAAGGGATAGTTATATCTTATACCTGTTACAGCCGTAAACACCAGGGCTGTTCAGAAAACACCAGGTGCTAAGGCAGTGGAGGTATAAATCTAATTGCTTATGAATCAGAGATGGAAGCAAATAATCAAACCAACAATGTTGTCTTGTTACCTAACAGTTAAACACAGGATTGTTTACGTTATTACACATATGCTGCCATGACTTATACTTATAAATCCTCTCTCGCTGTTGTGGTATTGAAGAATGGAATTGGTTTTAACACACCAATCATCTCAATATCATGAGAAAATGGCTTTCGTTATCTTTGGATAATGAGAAAATTTACTTTTTTTCTCGAGAAAACCACAGTGAAAAAGTATCTGAGGGACATGGCCGCTCTGGGCTTCCGTATAATAAAATTTGCTAAGACAGGCAGTTCATTTTCAATTGAAAATACAACCTTTAGGAAAATCTTTGTTTTTCCAATCTGCCAATCGTCTTGTTTACCCAGCCGGGCTGAAACTATACGCTGACAGGTTCCTCTCAGGTCTTCCTAAATAGGAATAAAAAAATAAAAATAATAGTCAGGACGTTTTACATATAAAGTCTACATTACAAAAATCTTTTAAAACAATTATATAATTACAAGTAAGAAAACTAGTAAAACTCTTGTTTAAATTAAAATTAGAAAACTCTAAAAAACTGAAGATTTCAAACCAATGTTAATTACAAGGCTCTATATCATAATATATTCCATTTGGACGTTTTAGGGTAGCCTCGTGAGACCATCCTGATCTCGCGAGCTTTCAAGGTTTCACTCGCAGATCAGTCTGGAGACTCTCCGTTAAAGAAACTTTGGAGCCGTTCACCAAACGAACGTCCAATCAGCGTTGGCTTTGAGGCGGGTTGAGGTGTGATGCGACGAGAAGCGCGACAGTTCAGTCTAAAGAACATGGCGGCTTCAGCCGATGAAACTAGCGTTAGCGTGGCTATCGAGCAAGTTTTGTCGGAATTACAGAGTATTTCTTCACTGAAAGAAGAGCAAAACACTGCTCTGGAGGCTTTTCTCAGAGGAAAAGATGTTTTTGCTCTTCTCCCGACTGGTTTAGGCAAGAGTTTGATATATCAATTGGCTCCTCTTCGTCGTCGCTCTGTTAGTACGTCATATGCTTCGTTGATCTGATTGGTTTATTTGGCCCGTCCATCACCAACATAGGCCAATCAGCTAACCAGTATTTTCGCCCCTTCCCAAAATTACATCACCGGAAGTTTCCAGATGGATATGCGGAGCAAATCCATCTGGCGGAGTCAGGTTAGTTTTAGGGCCCTGCAAAGACCAGTCTAGCAGCTTGACAATGTACAGTAACAGCCATTCATAAAGGCCCCTCCCAGTCGAATGCCAGCTGAATGGCAGCCATCTTCCCTCCAACTCCCAGCAAAATCCCCTCCATGAACTCGACATGTTTTTTTTAGTCTGACTCCACCCTGTCACTGAATTACAGGGTCTGTCCAGGAGATGACGCTTCTCTTTAGATATTAATCTCCACAAATTATGACAGAAATAATATTTTAGTACAAATATTGATGAATTATGGGGGACCAGACAAGGACCAGCCAAGGGCCCATCAAGGACAGTGGGGAAATTTTAAATGGCTATTACTGTACATGAAAATGCAATCAGAAATTAAAAGAGTAAAAGAAAAAAAAAAGAAAAAAAAAATTTGGTATACCTGTTTGTGAGCAGGCTTGATTCCAGGCATCAGGACTCTGTATCGTTCCACAAATTCAGCAAAGCTGTATCTGATGGGATAACCTCCTCTCCTGATCCGGATGGTCTCCATCATCCCGGAGTAGCGAAGCTGGCGAATACACAGCTCTCTGTCAAACAACTGAGAAAAAAAAAAAACTGTTGTAAGATCTCAACAGCTACAGAAAGATTTTTACCAGAACATTTTGTGTTCAAATATGTCACAAAGGCAGAAATACACTCGGAAAAAAATCTAAATATAGATACGTCATTTTTTTTCTTAAAATAAGTGCATTTTTTCTTGGATTGAGGAGGTAAAAGAGATATTTTGCCAACGGAACAAGACAATTTACTTTTAAAATAAGAAAACACAATTAAATTGTCTTATTTCAAGTACATTTTATCTAAATATCTTAATTTAAGAGTAAAAATTCTCACTCCATTGGCAAATCATGTTAGCCTCGTGAGACCATCCTGATCTCGCGAGCTTTCAAGGTTTCACTCGCAGATCAGTCTGGAGACTCTCCGTTAAAGGAAATTTGGAGCCGTTCACCAAACGAACGTCCAATCAGCGTTGGCTTTGAGGCGGGTTGAGGTGTGACGCAACGAGAAGCGCGACAGTTCAGTCTAAAGAACATGGCGGCTTCAGCCGATGAAACTAGCGTTAACGTGGCTATCGAGCAAGTTTTATCGGAATTACAGAGAATTTCTTCACTGAAAGAAGAGCAAAACACTGCTCTGGAGGCTTTTCTCAGAGGAAAAGATGTTTTTGCTCTTCTCCCGACTGGTTTCGGCAAGAGTTTGATCTATCAATTGGCTCCTCTTCGTCGTCGCTCTGTTACGTCATATGCTTCGTTGATCTGATTGGTTTATTTGGCCCGTCTATCACCAACATAGGCCAATCAGCTAACCAGTATTTTCGCCCCTTCCCAAAATTACTTCAATGGTAGGTTTCCAGATGGATATGCGGAGCAAATCCATCTGGTGGAGTCAGGTTAAAATCATGTAATTTACCTACTCAAATTAAGGGTAAATAAACTTAATTTAAGAAATCTTTACTTATTTCTAGATATAGCAATATTTATGTTTTGTAAATGTAAATGTCTGTTTGGACCTTTCTGAATATGTGCAGCAAATGGACTGATCCAATATGGTGGACACTAAAGGGGGGAGGCCGAGACACACTTAATATTATAAGTGTTCTGATGGCATTTTAGTAAAAGGATTTTTATCAAAAATATAATTAATGTACAAAAATAAGGAATAGCTGTATTAACCATAAATGTTTTATGGGGCCCCCAGGAACCTGGGGCCCAAGGCACCTGCCTAGTATTGCCTAATGGTAAATGCCCCCCTGCCTCCACTGAGAGCAGCACAGATGCTTGTCACCTTTCCTGTTGAGGTGTACCAGTTTGCTACATTTCTACTGCTTGGTATTACATCTCTAAAAGTTCGATGTGAAGACTTTTCTTCATCAAGAAGATTCGGTCTGCCGACTAATTTATTATGCGACAGCAGGTACATGTATCCATCGCAAAAATGTAGCTTTGCACAGATGCGTAAAATTCCATGATATTCCTGTGGCGGCAAGTATGCCGTAATCTAAGATGAGCTTTAATCAGCACTTTATGAGGTAACTAATCAAACTACTACATAGAGAATACACTGCAAAAAATATAAATTGAAATAAGTATTTTTTTCCTAAAATAGGTGCATTTTTTCTTGAACTGAGGTGGTAATTGAGACACTTTGCCAATGGAACGAGAGAATTTACATTTAAAATAAGAAAAAAATATTGCATTGTCTTATTTCTAGTGCATATTATCTAATTATCTTATTTTCAGAGTAAAAATACATATTCCATTGGCAAACTATCTCATTTACCTACTAAAATTAAGGGTAAATACACTAAATTTAAGACATTATTACTTATATCTGGATCGTTTTCTCAGTGTAACACATGCTTTTACACATGCACTCTAATAATGCACCTGTAGGTAAACGGAAACCACAGAATCAGCTCAGTGGTAACCGGTTAGACTCTCACCATTGGTTTCTTGAACTCGTTGGGTTTTATGCAGCGGACGAAGAACGGCTGGCACACGCTGAGCGTCCTCATCAGCATCTCCAGGGAACGCTTGAACTGGCTGCTCAAAGTTGGAGAACGCTTCCTTGTTTCAACACCCTAAAAATACAGTTTAAAAAATTGCAATAAAAACCTGTGTGTCAGGTAACGTTCCTTAGCGCTTAACTTTGACATCAGGTAAATAACTAATAAAAAAGGATGAGTACATTGCAACACACTGCAAGCAAAAATATCATAACAGTATCTCCTAGAATATAGGATACTACAGATCTATGAAAATATTAAATAATATTTAAACAGGCTAATAACAAAAATAAAACCAAGAGAAAATTACAATAAAAAAGGTGATTTATATTCAACTAAAAAGACTTCTTTTCCATTTACAATAGAGGGAGAGGATTGTTTATTCTAATGTGCAGCTTAAGCTTCATAGTAGAATGTTTCCACCCTAGACTAGATAAGCAGGCAAAAGTGAAAACCATCTTTGATGTAAAAAAATCAAAATAAAGGTTGTTAAATGAGGAAGTTATGTCCCCTAAAAAAGGCCGTTGCGCCTCGGGGGCTTCCTCATGGTTCTTTTCCTGGGAGAAAGTTATTTACTACTCTTAACTCAAACTGGGTAAAACCATGAAAAAAGGGACTATAAAACAGGAGTAAAAAAATAACAGAGTTTATTCCAGATCAGGTCGTTACAGGACAGAGAAAAATGCTTGGAGTGCGCACAGCTGTGGGCTCAAAAATCACGTCCGCGAGCGTCCGGCAAAGATTGAGCCCCGAACAAGGCCATCTTCTCCTTCTTATAGCTCATGAGTCTATGTGTTGCATCAGGTGGATGCTTAGTTGTCCGTATCAGAAACTGACACGCCATCCATGCCCAAGGATTACAGATAGCGCTCCTCTATCAGTCCGGCTCCAAGATGTTCCCATATCCTGTGAATTCTTAAAGACACGAAGGCTGTCCTGATTAGATGACCTCCGTACACACAGTGACATCCACCATGTGAAGGAAGGCCTTCTACTCTCTCTATCTGGCTAATAAAGTAACAATGCATATGATGTATAAAACATAAACCTAACAAGGTGCTGTTTATCACTCCCAGGGCCTCACAAACCTCTAAATATGGTCATCAGGAATGGTTTATCACCTTTGTCCTTATAGCAGTTTAAGTTCTTCTTAATAGAAAGGTACATGATGCAGAGCTGCACATCAGCATAACACTGACCTGATAACATATTTCTACTATGTTTTTAATGTTTTTATATTAAGAGTAATCACTTTATAAGTTTATCAGGTTATTCACTATTCTAACAGACATAGCGTAGAATAAAGCACACAGAACAGGGTGCACAATACTGTGACAGTTGCTATATATATATATATATATATAATTATGACATTCTGACTAAAAATGCAACATAAATTGTCTTTTGATCCCTTCATACTGGCATTTATCTAAATCCATTCTCTATGAAACTTATGCTTCGTGACAAATTTGCTGAATCTTGCAGGTGTTTATTCTATTGCTGACTCAGAGGAAAGAATGATTGGTCAGATTGTGAAAAGAAGAAGAAAAAATTACTATGCTTTTCGTTTTAATGCAGAAATGAGAAATCTGCTGTTTTTCTATGATGGATTATTTATCTCACCAAAATGACACAAAACCTACATTTATATTATGATCAGAAGTGTTATATGTATATATATATATATACACTATATTGCCAAAAGTATTTGCTCACCCATCCAAATTATTGGAATCAGGTGTTCCAATCACTTCCATGGCCACAGGTGTATAAATTCAAGCACCTAGGCATGCAGACTGTTTTTACAAACATTTGTGAAAGAATGGGTCGCTCTCAGGAGCTCAGTGAATTCCAGCGTGGAACTGTGATAGGATGCCACCTGTGCAACAAATCCAGTCGTGAAATTTCCTCGCTCCTAAATATTCCACAGTCAACTGTCAGCTGTATTATAAGAAAATGGAAGTGTTTGGGAACGACAGCAACTCAGCCACGAAGTGGTAGGCCACGTAAACTGACGGAGCGGGGTCAGCGGATGCTGAAGCGCATAGTGCGAAGAGGTCGCCAACTTTCTGCAGAGTCAATCACTACAGACCTCCAAACTTCATGTGGCCTTCAGATTAGCTCAAGAACAGTGCGCAGAGAGCTTCATGGAATGGGTTTCCATGGTCGAGCAGCTGCATCCAAGCCATACATAACCAAGTGCAATGCAAAGCGTCGGATGCGGTGGTGTAAAGCACGCCGCCACTGGACTCTAGAGCAGTGGAGACGCGTTCTCTGGAGTGACGAATCGCGCTTCTCCATCTGGCAATCTGATGGACGGGTCTGGGTTTGGCGGTTGCCAGGAGAACGGTACTTGTCTGACTGCATTGTGCCAAGTGTAAAGTTTGGTGGAGGGGGGATTATGGTGTGGGGTTGTTTTTCAGGAGCTGGGCTTGGCCCCTTAGTTCCAGTGAAAGGAACTCTGAATGCTTCAGCATACCAAGACATTTTGGACAATTCCATGCTCCCAACTTTGTGGGAACAGTTTGGAGCTGGCCCCTTCCTCTTCCAACATGACTGTGCACCAGTGCACAAAGCAAGGTCCATAAAGACATGGATGACAGAGTCTGGTGTGGATGAACTTGACTGGCCTGCACAGAGTCCTGACCTCAACCCGATAGAACACCTTTGGGATGAATTAGAGCGGAGACTGAGAGCCAGGCCTTCTCGTCCAACATCAGTGTGCGACCTCACAAATGCGCTTCTGGAAGAATGGTCAAAAATTCCCATAAACACACTCCTAAACCTTGTGGACAGCCTTCCCAGAAGAGTTGAAGCTGTTCTAGCTGCAAAGGGTGGACCGACGTCATATTGAACCCTATGGATTAGGAACGGGATGTCACTTAAGCTCATATGTGAGTCAAGGCAGGTGAGCAAATACTTTTGGCAATATAGTGTATATACACACACACACATATATATATATATCCTGTGGTCTATTTTTGTATTCTTTCCTTCGAAGTAGAAAGTACATTACGGCTCCCCCGAGAAGTAAAAGTACTGTAGCTCTTAGTGCAACATGCTGAAAGCAATAAAAATAAGGATCCTCATCTCTAATGGTGCATTAACACAGCACGTGGTGAAGGCAGGTAGTTCACAGCATTCATTAATACTTCAGGAGTTTAATTTATATCTATGTTTGTAATAATTGATTGTAGTAGGTATTTCTTTGAATATTTCTTTACATGCTGGTCCTACTTGTGCATTATACGTAAGCTGAAATGGTGCATAATTAAAGTTTCCTTTAGCACTAAACTGTAATGCTGTGGGAAAAAAAACAGTAAGGGATGGAGAGGGAGGTTGATAACTGACCTTTGGATATACACTGCTCAAAAAATAAAAGAAACATGTAAACAACACAATTTTCAAACTATCCACTTAGGAAGTAATTTCACATGCTGTTGTACAAATAAAGAACAGCTGGAAATTATTGGAAATTAGCAAGATGCACTCAGTAAAGGAGATGTTCTGCGGGTGGGGACCACAGACCACTTCTCCGTAACTACGCTTTCAGGCTGATGTTTTGGTCACTTTTGAATGTTGGTGATTCTTTTACACTCATAGTAGCATGAGACGGACTCTACCACCGGCACAAGTGGCTCAGGTAGTGAGGCACACCCAGGATGGCACATCAATGTGAGCTGTGGCAAGAAGGCTTGCTGTATCCATCAGCATAGTGTCCACAGGCTGAAGGTGTTACCAGGAGAAAGGCCAGTACAGCAGGAGACGTGGAGGGCAACAACCCAGCAACAGGATAGCTATCATTGGCTTTATGCAAGGCAGACCAGGAGGAGCACTGCCAAAAGACTGCAAAATGACCTCCAGCAGGCCACAAATGTGCATGTGTCTGCATAAACGGTTAGAAACCGACTCCATGAGGATGGTATGAGGGCCAGACGTCCACAGATTAAGGTGTTGCTCACAGCCCAATGCCGTACATGACGTTTGACATTTGCCGGAGAACATTAGGATTGGTAAATTCACCACTGGTGCCCTGTGCTCTTCACAGATGAAAGCAGGTTCACCCTGAGCACATGTGACAGAATTTGGAGACACCTTGGAGAGCGTTCTGCTGCCTGCAACATCCTTCAGCATGACCGATTTGGTAGTGGGTCGGTAATAGTGTGGGGTGGCATTTCTTTGCCGGCACAGCTCTCTATGTGCTCGCCCCAGATAGCATGAATACCACTAGGGACTGAGATGAGATCCTCAGACCCCTCTGTGAGACCATATGCCAGTGCGGTTGAACCTGAGTTGCAGGACAATGGTAGACCTCATGTGGATGGAGATTGTCAGCAGTTCCTGCAAGATAAAGGAAATGAACCTCTGGATTGGTCTGCCTGTTCCTCAGACCTGAATCTGATTGAGCACATCTGGGACATTAGGTCTTGATCCATCCAACCAACGTCATGTTGTACAATAGACTGACCAGGAGATGGCGGATACTTTAGTCTAGGTTTGGTGAGGAGATCCCTCCGGAGACCAACCATAACCTCATCAGGAGCATGTCCAGGTGTTGTAGGGAGGTCATACAGGCATGTGCAGGCCACACACAACACTGAGCCTCATTTAGACCTATTTTAACGACTTTACATCAAAGTTGGATCAGCCTGTATTTGGTTTTTCCACTTTAATTTTTTATGCAACTCCAAATCAAGGCCTCCATTGGTTAATACATTTGATTTCTGGGGATGATTTACAAGTGATTTTGTTGTCAGCACATAAACTTTTTACAGAACAAAGTACTGGATGGTAGTCCTGTTTCTATGACTGACTGGCTGGATGTGCTCTCTTTCATCCTCTAACATGGGAGCTGGCTGGGAGCTCATCTGCCTGGCAACGTTTCTTGGACGGGGCCGCCTTTTACAGTTGCCTTTCTGTATCTCTGCTTCTGTCTCCTTGAACCCCAGTTGGCCTCAGCAGATGGCCGCTCACACTGAGCCTGGTTCTGATGGAGGTTCCTTCCTGATAAAAGGGAGTTTTTCCGCTCCACTGTCGCTACAAGCATGTTTAGTGTGAGGGATTGCTGAAGAGTCAATGAGTCGATGCGATCAACTGGTTTTCCTTAGATAGAAAACTTTGAATCAATCTGACTGCATGATCTGGTGAACTTTAAAGTGCCTTGAGAAGACATGTTGTGAATTGGCGCTATATTCAGATTTAGGATATGTTATTTGAGCATTCCCTTTATTTTTTTGAGCAGTGTAGTTAAGCAAACACAGACACTAAAGTTTGTCCATTTTACCTTCGGAGTGGGGGTGCTGGGCTGCTGATAGCCACAGAGAAACTGATGTTTCAAAGTAAAAACACAAAGAAGAGAGACGAGGTCTGAGGTGAAGAGGTGTTTGTGGTAAAAGCACCCCCCCCCCCCAATCTCAAAATGCAAGACAACAGAAAGGAAACATGCAGTGTAATAATGTTTTTGTTTGTTGGCTTTACCATAGCGACATCAGCTTGGAAGATCTGCTTGATAAACTTGTTCTTGGACGAGTGGACGAGCTGGATGATGTCTGTGTGAAGGCTGTCACGGTTTTTCTCTAGAAATCCTGACCGATGAATGAAAGGGGAAATAATACAAATTGATCAGATATCATCTTTACACACATGCAATATTAACAAATGATTTAAACTGTGAAGGTTAGTGCAAATGGTATGCTTCAAAGGTAGAGAGGCTTTGAGGTGTGGTTTGCTGGTTCCAATGTGGATCCAATAAGCAAGGCAAATTTATTTGTATAAATTTGTGCTTTACATGATTAAAATATAGGAAAATAAAACAGAATCAAAGCAAGTAGGAAAAAAAAATAAATAAATAAAATAAAAAAATGCAGAATCAAAAAAGAATATTAAAAACAGTTGGACTATGTTTTAGTTGAACTGTTTAACTAGAACAGTGGAAGGCAATCCTAAACAAATGTGTTTTTAGTCTTGATTTAAAGGAACTCAGGCTTTCCGCACTTTTATAGTTTTCTGGAAGTTTGTTCCAGATAAGTGGAGCATAGGAACTAAATGCTGCTTCTCCATGTTTAGTTCTGGTTCTAGGTATGCAGAGCAGGCTGGAGCCAGAAGACCTGAGTGGTCTGGAGGGTTGATACACTGATAGCAAGTCTGTGATGTATTTAGGTGCTAAGCCATTCAGAGATTTATAGACTAACAGAAGTATTTTAAAGTCTATTCTCTGAGATACAGGGAGCCAGTGTAAGGACTTTAGAACTGGGGTGATGTGCTCTACTTTCTTAGTCTTAGTGAGGACACGGGCAGCAGCGTTGTGGATCAGCTGCAGCTGTCTAATCAACTTTTTAGGTAGACCTGTGAAAACACCATTGCAGTAATAAATTCGATTAAAAAAAATGCATGGATTAGTTTTTCCAGATCATGCTGAGACATTAGTCCTTTAATCCTGGAAATGTTCTTCAGGTGATAGAAAGCCGACCTTGTAATTGTCTTTAAATGCTTTTGGAGGTTCAAGTCTGAATCCAGTACTACACCTAGATTTTGGGCCTGATCAGTGGTTACTAGCTGAAGCGACTGAAGCTGTGTGCTAACTTTAGATCTCTCCTCTATTGGTCCAAAGATTATTACTTCAGCAGATTTATAAATAAAAGTATCAGATCAAGATCAAATTATTTACAACTTAATCTCTGTTTTCCATCAAAGCAGAGGTCGTGAACATATGTCGGATTTTTATTGAGTTAAAAAAGTGCTCAAAAAAAAAAAAATTGTGATTTATGTTATTTCATGGTAGGTGTTTAAACTGTAACTCATCGCAGTTTTTAATGTTGGTAATTTTTAGCTTTTCATCCAGATCAGAATTTGTTTCCGGTATTTAAGATTTAATCAATCTTGAATCAATTTGACTGTATGATCTGGTTGAACTGTAAAGTGCCTTGAGATGACATGTGTTGTGAATTTGGCGTTATATAAATGAACCGAATTAAATTGAATTGAATCAAGCTGTAGCAGCAGATCAGAGTGCCTGTTACTCTTCTGTTGTTTAGGTTTGATTTGTGTTTGTTACTAATGTACGTTGTGTATAACAGCTGGATTTTAGGATTGCTAGTTCTTCTTGAATTCATGTAGTTTGTAGTTAAAGTGCAAATGAGCTTTTTATTCTAAATATATTTCAAATCTTCAAAATCAAAGAGAAATCTTCCAGTTTTTCTTTCAATGTGGATGAAAAAGTTAAAGAAAGTACCTCTGGATTCATAATGCACCACTCCAGCAAAGTGTTGAATGCCAAACTGGGTTTCATAGCTGTTTTTAGGAGGAAAGTAGTTGGTGTTGAGCTTGTGCTGTGAGTTGAGTTTATACAACATTGTAGCGTCGGTCCCCTAACAAAAGATAAAGGACAACAGATGGTTTTCATGGTCTTCACTCCACATATAACGGGATCTGTTTGCAGAATAAAATAAAAACAACATCTGTTTGTTTCGTACCTTTGGGAACTTGCTCTCTTCGTCGATGAGGGAGATGATGTTCATGGGTTTGTTGGCGATCATGTCCAGAGCGTCCTGGTTATCTGTGAACTCGATGTGCTGCCAGTTGATGTCCTCCAGGTTGTACTCCTCCTGCTCCAGTTTGAAGACATGGCGAACGAAGAACTGCTGCAGGTTCTCGTTGGCAAAGTTAATGCACAGCTGCTCAAAACTACAGAAGCAGACAGAAAGTTTCACAGACAATACAAGGAAAACAAGCTAGACAGAGTTTTAATCCCCCAGAAAAGATTAGCTACCTGTTGACGATGAAGTTCTCAAAGCCGAAGATGTCCAACAATCCGATTGACCTTCTTATAACGCTACTCTCGCAGGTAGGAGGTCGGTAAATGGCTGCGTTAATTTTATCTACTATCCACACAAACAGCCTGCCGTAAATCCCCTGGACAAATATGGCACATTGTCAGCAAACAAACAAATTCAAGAAATGAACTTTTGAAAACCAAATTTCCCTGTCTTAAAGGAAAAGTCCAGTCAGCAAGGAATAACCAATGGGTCATTATTTACACCTAAAACTAAAACATTCATAGTGATTTAAGAATTTACCGTTAATCAGGAAAAAGTCCGGTCACATTCAGAATTCAAACCTCTGAAAGTACTTTAAGTATGAAATTATTACATATTTTTCAATAAAGTGTGTTTAATTCAGAGTAATTGTCATTTGAATGTGCTTTACTAGAGGCATCCATGTTTGTCAAAGAAGACCAGAAGATGGCAGGAGGGAGGTGTTACTATATTTGGGCCAAAATGACCGCTTCCAGACTTGGTGATAGTGACGAAAATTATTTTATTTTTTTACTGATTAACGCTAAATTCATTAAACCACCGTGAACGTATTAGTTTTAGGTATAAATAATGATCCATTGATTATTCCTTGCTGACCTGACATTTTCTTTAACATGAACGGAAGAAGATTAGGGCCACTGAAAAAAAAAAAGTTAACTGATTTTTTATTTTTATTTTCAGTTTAACATGGGAAAAAAGTCAGAATTCTGACTTTAATCTCAGAATTCTGAGAAAAAAGTCAGAATTCTGAGATTAAAGTCAGAATTCTGAGAAAAAGTCAAAATTCTGAGATTAAAGTCAGAATTCTGAGAAAAAGTCAAAATTCTGAGATTAAAGTCAGAATTCTGAGAAAAAGTCAGAATTCTGAGATTAAAGTCAGAATTCTGAGAAAAAGTAAAAATTCTGAGATTAAAGTCAGAATTCTGAGAAAAAGTCAAAATTCTGAGATTAAAGTCAGAATTCTGAGAAAAAGTCAAAATTCTGAGATTAAAGTCAGAATTCTGAGAAAAAGTCAGAATTCTGAGATTAAAGTCAGAATTCTGAGAAAAAGTAAAAATTCTGAGATTAAAGTCAGAATTCTGAGAAAAAGTCAAAATTCTGAGATTAAAGTCAGAATTCTGAGAAAAAGTCAAAATTCTGAGATTAAAGTCAGAATTCTGAGATTAAAGTCAGAATTATGAGAAAAAAGTCAGAATTCTGACTTTTTCCCCATAATAAACTGAAATAAAATTAAAAAATCTGTTAACTTTTTTTTTTTTAATCCTCTTCCGTAAACATGTAACCTTTCCAGCATTGTTTTTTTTTAATAGAGAAAAATCTCCAAGAGAACCAGAACCTGTTTATTTGTCTTGATGTTTCGAGGTGAAACAAATGCAAAGACAGAAAGGAGCAACTGAGAAGATCTAGAGTCACTTCTACATGTTTAAAATTTCTACTTATAAAATAGATTTTAGAAATTAAATGTTTTTTCTTTACTGTTGAACGAACTTAGCTCCCTACCAGCAGTGAATAATAAATACCTTAACGAAGGCGTCCCTGACGTCCAGTCCTTGTTCCACACTGAGGGGCGTGGTGACGCTTTCACCCCGAGTGATGAGGGTTCGAGTGGTCAAGCACACCATCACATCCTTCGCTTCCACCTAAAGCACAGAACACTTTTCTAAAATGGGTGGATTCTTTACCATTGTGATACGAAAATATCTATTGTCAAATCAAACAATCCAGCTTAAAATGACAAGTCCATAAAATTCCTGAAGTTTGCAAATGACATCATTCTTATTAGGATCATCTCTGAGTCTGCCTACAGGTGGATTATTGATCACCTGGTGCAGCCAAAACTGTCCTGAACTCAACAGTCTGAAAACAATAGAAGATGGACCCCCATCATTCTGTGCAACTCCCCAGCTGCCCTTCTCAACATCATTGCTCTGGACCTGAATAAGGATCTGAACCTTACCTCCCTCAACAAGAAGCATAGCAAGGACGTACTTAGGGTGGCATTTAAAAAAGTCCAACCTGCCAAAGACAATGATGGTGGACTTCTACTCTGCCATTAAAGGTATAGTGGAGGATCTTCTTTTTCCGGGTTGATCATCAAAATAAGTGGTCCTCCTAATTGTCAATCATTCTGGTGATATGTTTACGTTAAGGCCGTCCTGAGTGCTCCTCCCCGTTTTCACTTACCGGTCGGTGGTGAGTCTGACATAGTTGAAAAATTGCAAATCTTCTTTTGGAAAGTAAGCTTGTATGAGAAACTTTTAAACAAGAGCATGCACCAGGAGAAATGGGTTCGTGCACGCTCTTGCACGTGTTTAATAGGCGTTTCCTCTCTGGAGCAGGTTGTTGTGCATGTGCATTTTTTTTAAAGTGGAGAAGGCAGGTCTTTTCAACAATTCACAAAAAGTCGCCCACTATACCTTTAATACCAAATCCCTCATCATCACCTAATACACTGCTGCCACCACCGGGGGTAAAGGGCAGGCTACAGAGTAGCATTCGCTGAGACTGGTTGCATCATTCCTTCTCTGTAAAAAAGTACAACATCAGATCCGAGAGGTGAGTAGCTAAGTTTGCAGCTAACCCCTCCCACCCTGGACAAAAACTCTGGTAGAAGAAAATAGTCAATGAGGACCAGAACACCCTGCCAAAAAAACCAAAACACAAAACAGCTTCTTCCCATGTGCTACTAGTCTCATTAATAAGGCCTAGGTCATCAAAAGTCACTTGTCCTTTTAGAGTAAAGAACAAGAACAAACAAACAAAGAACCCAGACATTGAATGTAATGTGTACGTAAATGCCTTTATTGTCCAATAAATGGGGTGTTTAACCCATTAATGCAGTGGGCTGCCACTGTGCAGCGCCCGGGGAGCAGTGTGGGCTAAAAAATGTTGAGATATGTCTGTTTAGCCTCAAATGCTCCAAATAAAGGTATTTAGAGATAAGAATGAAATACATGTTTTGAGAAGATCCATCTGGCCAGTGAAAGATATATTAACCTAACAGCGAACGGCCTTGATGAACTCAAGTTGTTCTCCTCCAAATGTTCAAGTGTGAGAAAGTTCTTTGTGCAGGGGGTGGGTTGGTTCCCCTGCAGGAGTGTGTGTTGGGATTTTTGTAAGGTATAAATGTATGTACTAAGGTCGCCTCAGTCAGAGCCCTATCTCTACATCTGGGGACGTTAAATAAATTTGAACCTTCTTTCTTGCAAGAAATGCCTAAGTCTCAGCTTCCTAACTCCAGGAACCCAGAGTGCAGGCTGTGGGGATCAAACTGGGTACTTGCAACCTTTTCAGAGCACAAGTTCACTGCTCTAACCCACTAAGCCAACACTGCCTCAACAGGAGGAGAATAATATGTACAATATTGTACCTAATTTTATACTGTTGTTTATTATTCATAACTGCTTTGGTGCTGTTCCACTAAAACTTATTGCCTATTTAAAATCATATATTCCCTGATTTATATAATCCACTGAGGGGGCTGTATCTTCTCCAAAGCCAATAATCATTTGAGATCCCCTTTATGTAGCTCATGGCCCAGCTTCTCTCTCCCGCAGGCAAGTTAACTTTCACCCACCTCCACCCTGGTTCCTCCCACATTCTCAGATTATTCTGTTCCACTCACCCACTGGCTTATTCCACCACCAATATCCAGGCCCCCGGGGAAAGACTACTCTAATCCCTTTCTAAATGCTGATTCACAGCATCAAAGTTTCCCACCAAGCTCCAAATTACTTTCATTTCATTTTCATTTATGTCCTTTTCAGCTTCTGTCCCCTTGAACCGCAGTCGGCCTCGGCAGATGGCCGCTCACACTGAGCCTGGTTCTTCTTCCTCTTAAAAGGGAGTTTTCCTCTCCACTGTCACTGCATGCATGTTCAGTTTGAGGGATTGCAGAGAGTCGATGAGTTGATGCAATCAACTGGTTTTCCTTAGATAGAAATATTTTTGAAGAATATGATTGTGTTACATAAATAAATAAATTGCATAAATATGTTAAATGTTTTTCTAATTGCAGCTTTTCTCCAGGTTGAATTGGCTGAGAGCCCTGAATAACCCTGCATGTCTTTAACCTCCTGAATACTTTTAAAACTAGCCATTTTTATATTTCTTCAGCTTATATCATATCAAGGCTTTTATTGCACAGCAGCAGTGATTTATTATTGGTTTTGAAAAAGCTTGTTAGTTGACCAGTACACACATGTTACCAGCCATCAAATGAAAGGTAGGCGTTTATGTTTTATTATTGAGGCATCATTATCATCTTTGTATTTCATGGTTTTATGAGATTTCATGACAAAATGATGCCTTTCAGTCCCTTAAACCTTTTTTATATAACCTATATGTCATGGATTAGTATAAATAGAATATAATGACTTACAGTATCAGCATGAACTACAGTGTTGTACATAATTCCTAGAGTGGTACAGACCTCCATGAGTGAAGCAGCAGTCATCAAGTCAGGAGACCTCACAACCACACAAGCGTCCAGATTGTCGTAAGTGCGAGCTGCAGGAAGTGAGAAAATGTTTGACCAACCTCCACGCATCTACAGGTAATGATTCTGAGGTGTAGAAATACCCTCAAATCGCAGGTTTCCCAAATGCAGGATGGCTGCCAGCAGCTTTGAAATCTCCAGGTTCTCCGTCTCGCTAAACATAAGGACCTTCATGGCTGAAAGGATGCTGGAATAATCAGCGAGGTCATCACGGCCGTCACATTCAGTACAGTTACCCTAAAAATGTAGAAGACGGGAAGAGGTTAAGACTTCTGGAGTTCTAGGTATTGACAATTTTACAAGTAAATGAAGGCTTGATTTTACTGCATCTAGAGGACAAAAAGAGGAAGGTTTGTAAGCCTGAGAAGACTGGGTGCCAGAATCATCTTGGGATGCTTTGTTGCAGGAGGAACTGATGCTGTCAGGACTCCTGTTTTTGTGTTTGTGTTTCTGTGTTTCACTCCCTTCATCCACCAGGATGGTCCGTCTCCTCACACACCTGCTGATGGTTACTTCGTTAACGGAGTGCTCTTAAGCTGCTGACTGCCACTACTTAGACGCCAGAGTGTTTGCCAGTTTAGGGTACTCTAGCCAAGCTGAGTTTGCTGAGTCAAGCTGAGTTTTTGTCAACCTGAGTTTAACTTTGTTTTGTCTTTGCCTCTTGGCAGGAAGTTGTCCTGCAAACTGGATTTCTCGGACCTTCACACCCTGGAAGGATCAACTGAGCTTCAAACTGAGCTGGGATTCAAACAGGAGGTTTGGATCCACTTTCCCCAAGAGATCGTTTGAGCTTTCCACTGAAAAAGGGATTATTCTCCACAACGACCCGTTCAAGTACCGCAAGAAATCTGAGTGGCAGTCAGTTTCTCTATTCTCCAACTATCAACCGCATTCTGGGTAAAACCTGTTCTGCCCTCCACCGAATCAAACACTGGAACCACGGCACACAGACAGGAGTCAAGGACACAACTTCACTGGAAACGTGAGTCGGCAACCAAATCCTCTTCTCCAAGTTTCACGAGTCAAATTCCCCACTGAGCCTGAACTAACCGCTGTGTCTTCCCCTCACTTTGCAGTTCCGGTTGAGCAGTGTTCAGAGCAACACTTCTCCCCCTGTTTACTTCTTCAATAAAACCCGTTAAACCTCTTCCCTGGACTCTGTTCGGTTATCTGCATTTTTGGGTCAGAACTTAGTAACATCATGACAGATGCGTCTCATAAATTAGACTGCATCACAAGGAAATAACATTACGTGGAAGTATAGAAGCAATACCTCAAGACATCAGCCAGGAAGTTAAACATAAATCGATCTTTTGAATGGAAAATTACCAAAATCGAATCTGTAGTTTAAAGGTATTGAGGACGATCTTTTATTTCCAGGTGAATCATCTCAATAAGTCATCCTCCTAACTGTCAATCATTCTGGTGATGTTTACGTAAGGCCATCCTACGTGCTCGTCCCCAGTTAGCTATCTTTTTCTGTGCATGCGCACTTTCAAGCGTATATGTGTGGTGACCTACGGTCTCAGACAGTCATCTCCTCGCAAAGCAATCCCATAATGATTTGCTCGCAAAAGAGAGATGGAGGAGTTAAATGACCAATGGGGAGTATAAAGTAGTGATCATCTGTCCTGACTGTTAGTGAACTATAAAGTTCACTATGTATTCCCAGCTCTATACAGTGATTAAGGGATTTGGGGGTAAGGTAAGCTTACATAAGTTTTGGTAAGAATACAAGTAAGCTTGTATGGTCTATGAGAACAGCAACTTTTAAATAGAGCGTGCACGAGGAGAAATGGGGTCGTGCACGCTCTGTTTAAAAGTTGCTATATAATAGGCGTTCCCTCTCGGGAGCAGGTACAGGGTCATTAATGTGTATTTATTTGTGCAAGAGGAGAGGGTGGGTCTTTTAAAGGAAAAGTAGCAATATTCAGAATTCAAACTTCTGAAAGTACTTTAAATATGAAATACATACTGTTCAAAATGGCTGCTCCCAGACTCAGTGATCGCGATAAAAAATATTATTTTGATTTTTTTACTGATTAATGCAAACCTTGCTCACATACTCACTATTCCGATATTCAGCTTCTCTTAATAATAACTGACCTCAAACCAAAAAAGTTTAGTCTGGTATCTTATAATACAAATAATTATGTGTTGTCTAATCTGTGGATCACAATGCTGGTCTCACCGTGGTGAGGTAGGAGTATTCTCTGGCCAGGCCAAGACCCAATTTAGCCTTCATCTCTGGAGCCATGCCCTTCAACATGCAGTAGAAGATGTGATAGTTCCTCTCATCTGCAGCCTGTGGAGGAAGAAAGAACATTGAATCTGTATGGTTATGCAAAGATAAGTCAAGTGTTTGTTTATGTTCTGTTAAAATTTATCTTCTGAAAGCATTTGGTATCCAACCAGTCATGGATGTTTTCATTGAAATAATAATTTTAAACACTGATGTGTAAAAATCCTGTGTTGACCCTGTGTGGTCAGCACAGGATGCTCACCCTTCCTCATCCGGTGCTGACCGGCCAAAGGGAGTACCGCAAGGCTTTGTTCTAAGACCAGTTCTTTTTCTCCTTTACAGAGATTTAAATCTATCAATGTGTAGATGACTGTTTATTCTAACCATAGCAGTCTGATGAGCACTCTATTCAGCTTCTTGTTGACTCAAGAAATCAAATCATGGATGGTTCTTATTTTTTCTTTTTTTCAATAAATGTAAAACCAAAATTATCCTATTTAGAACCAAATGCTCCACACGTTCCCTCGGTGCTGATTTCCTTTGAGGTCTATCTTCACTAACTAAGGTGTTAAAATGCATGTTGCCCTGGGATTTAAAAATAAAGTTATATGTGTGGCAAAAATGTAATATATAGATATATATTTTCTTTTATTTCAGACATCTTGGAAAAGTTCTTGTTGGATTACTGCAATTCACCTTTAATAGGAATTTGCCAGGTGACTGGGTCATATTTTCAGCTGGTTCAAAATGGGACTGGATCATTTTTAACTGGTTCAACAAGGGTTTAGCTTCCCTCACTTGCTTTTTGTTTTGTTTTGTTTTTTTACATTTCATAATAATTTCCATAGATTTATGTTTGTCTTGCGGCATTCAGCATATTTTAAAAGCCACCCCTGCACTTTAGCTCGTTTCCTTAGGTCAGCTGACTAGATGCTGCAGGTGGATCCTAAAGTTACAAAGTGAACTGGGAGCTGCTTCTGCACAAAAGCTCCTTCAGATGTTTTTAAATCTCAGTTCAAAAATGTATTCTACCATCTGACTTTTATCAATGTGGATCTACGACTAAGTATTAGGGCCAGGCTAGAGATTTTTTTAATTTTTTATTTTGAGAATTAAGTCGTAACATTGCGAGAATGAGGTCTTCATGCAACAACCAGTTTCAGAAAGAAAGCTTGGAGCTCCGCCCGGCAGATGACGCCGACCAGCTCCACCAATCAGCAACCAGAGTCCACTTTGACATCCTGCCCAGTTTGATGCTGCTGCTAAAATATTTCCTTATTTTTCAAACCGATGCGAAAGTATAACTTCACATGATGCTCCACATTCCTCATTTTAGGGAAGACAGTTCTTCTTGGAAGAGTTGTCATAAAATATAACGTGTTTCTCGTAATTTTAGGACTTTATTCTCTTAATATTACGACTTTATCCTCATCAGATTTGCGTTTATCCCTTTAGTTTTGTTCGAAAAATAGACTTTAAACTACTTCAATGGATGTGTATCCCTTTAATTATGTATAAAAAAATAAAAAGTTAAGGTCAGATCACCATACGCTTCACAAAACACCAGAAAATAAGTAATTAAATAGTTTTTTTGTAAATGACTAAAGGCATACAGGTACGGGTATATACACGCCCGTTGAGGTAGTTAAAAGTTTATTTGTCGTACAAAACTAAAGGGATAAATGGGTATTGACTATGGGTATGCTGGACGGACAGAACACCGGAGTACCCTGAGACAACCAACGCATGCTAAGGGAGAACATGCAAACATGCAGAAGGGCCTAAAACCCCTCAGAGTAGAACACCCTGTGTTCCAACCAAAACCAATACAGTGTAATTTTAAACAGGACCATCGATGATCTGACTTCTCACCTGTCGACAGACACGAGACTTCTCCAGCAGGTACTGTTCTATTTTGGCCCCTTCAATGGCCCCTCGTTTGTTGAAGTGGATGTCTATGTACTTCCCAAAGCGACTGGAGTTGTCATTACGTATTGTCTTGGCGTTGCCAAAAGCTTCATAATTGAAAAGAAATAAACAGAAAATGATAAAGAAGGCACAAATTTCACCTTAAACTAGCATTAAAGTTGCTAATGTAATTAAGCAGAAAAGAAACTTTCAGATTACAGTATCACTAGAAATAGCAGAGAATGAAGCTGACCTTCCAGGATAGGCGTTGCCTCCAGGACCTGCTGCTCTATCCATGAATGCTGACCGCTGATGGCCGCCAGGAACTGCAGGATCAGCTTGGTGCTCTCAGTTTTCCCTGCTCCAGACTCACCACTATCACAAACACAGAGCTGAGGATTGTCACAGGTTTTCCACAGGCAGAATTAATCTGATCCCCAGTAGCTTATCCAGTCAGTTTTAACTCTTTAATCATCACAGGCAGTCTTTTTACATTCATTTTGGTCTTAAAGGTATAGTGGACAATCTTTTATTTCCGGATGGATCATCTAAATAAGTGTTCCTCCTAACTGTCAATCATTAGGTTTACATAAGGCCATCCTACATGCTCACTACCCGATCCATCCCAGAAGCACGATCTTCCTGCGCATGCATGAGCAGAATAAATTACTTAGTTTTTCTTAGTTTTTTATTCTTTTGTCTTTTTTCGGGGTGTATTTTCAATATTTTTGTATTTGCATAAATATTGCATATTCTAAAAAACAAAAATAAGCGATACACTTAAAGCTACAGTGTGTAATAACTACAGGGATATACAGTCAGAAATGTAATATATTATACATAACTATGTTATTTATCATCATCTACGAGCTCAGCCTCTTAACCTTAATATTTGCGTTGCCTTAGAATTCGTTATTTATAATTACATAGGAGCGGGTCTCGCAGCCATGGAGGCAGACATCTTTGCGCTACGGCAGCGCAGAGCCAACAAACTAGCGATTGCGAGATCGCCCATTACGCTCAAAAGTAACTACGGCAAGTTGAGAGAGATGAACTGAGACGGTACTGAACAATAGATGGCAGTATTAAAATTATCTATGTAAACAAACCTCATCACTTGAGAAGGTAGGTGATGCGGACGTCGTGGAAGACATTTTGTCCCGTAACGCTCGCCGTACTGTTGGGGGGGAGAAGCGGTGGGGGGGAGATGTTCATGTTGCTGCGGTCTGCAGTCTGGACGTTAGATGTCGCTGAAAATTACACACTGTAGCTTTAAATAGCCTTTCGACCGTTACTCTGACTGCTCTGAGCATGTCTGAAGATGACGTCACGCAATACAATGGAGATAATGTACAACGGATCCATTTCTTCCAGAAAAGTCTTCAATATTTTCTATACGATGTAGTTTAGCATTCTTTAATGTTTTAAGTACATAAATAACTATTTTCAGTACCATTATTACGTAGTTAGTGCCAGCGCAGGACAGATCGTGTTTCCGGATGGAATCGGGAAGTGACATGCCCGCTATCAGCTATCTTTTTCAGCGCATACGGACTTTCAGGTGTATATCTGTGTTGAGCTATGGTTTTAGACAGTCATTGACGCTCACATTTCTCACGGTTCTTTGAAAATGGCCGAGGGTCATAAGTAAGTAATAGGGGTGGAACGGTTCACAAAATCCATGGTTCGGTTCGATTCACGGTTTCGTGGTCACGTTTTTCGGTTCGGTTCGATACATGTTGATTGTTACACCGAAATCCCACAAAAATTTATGAAATTAATGAAAAAATCCCCCAAAAAACAATGGATTGTAATTATTTTAAATGATTCGCGGAAACCCTGGATCATTTCCGTATGTTTTGCTGCTTTGAATTTAATCATCTCGCGCATGCCCTCTACCATCTCCAAGGGACTCAGAGCGGAGCGGACGGGAGCCACAGCGGAGGCTGTAGGCTTTGCTTTGAGCAGCTGGTCTGGAGCGCAGCGGGGCGGAGCGCTGACGGAGTATGAGGGATTTCGGGGTTAGCCTGACATGTTGGTCATGTTGCTGTTAGCATAAACAAAACGTGTTGCACTTTTATCCACAACTTTCTTTCCGCTGTCATCGTAGGTCACTCTAAATGCAAAGTGGTCCCATACAGCAGACCTATAAAGTGCTGCTGGCGCATCTTCCAACTCCTGTTCTTTCCCACTCGCCATACCCACACAATTCTCCACAACAACTGATTTTTTTCTGCTACATCCGGCTACGCTGCTTCGCTTCTTCTTCTTCTTGTTTACTACTGGTGGTTGGCTTTGGTCGCAGTACCGCCACCTTCTGCTCGGGAGTGTAAACGCTTCACCTATGAGAAAAAGGAGCAGCGCATGAACCGAACGCAACACACGCGAACCGAACCGAGACAGTAAGGAAGAAAAAGTGTCTACAAAGTGCATGAGAAGAAAAGAAAGGCCTCCGAAGAGGCACATATGTCCCAGAATGCTTTGCACGGAGAATTCTCCTCACAAAGCATTATGTGATTTGCTGTCACAGTGACCCACTGTTGCTACCCAACAGCGGCGGTGGTGGAGGTACGTGACCAACATGGAGCAAAAAGCAGTGATCATCTGTCCGAACGGTCAGTTAACTGAGTTCACTATAAAGTTCACTATATAGTCCCCGCTCTATATAGTGATGGAGGGATTTAGGGGTTAGGGCAGACGTTCATAGCCTCGTGAGACCATCCTGATCTTGCGAGCTTTCAAGGTTTCACTCGCAGATCAGTCTGGAGACTCTCCGTTAAAGAAAATTTGGAGCCGTTGACCAAACGAACGTCCAATCAGCGTTGGCTTTGAGGCGGGTTGAGGTGTGACGCAACGAGAAGCGCGACAGTTCAGTCTAATGAACATGGCGGCTTCAGCCGATGAAACTAGCGTTAGCGTGGCTATCGAGCAAGTTTTATCGGAATTACAGAGTATTTCTTCACTGAAAGAAGAGCAAAACACTGCTCTGGAGGCTTTTCTCAGAGGAAAAGATGTTTTTGCTCTTCTCCCGACTGGTTTCGGCAAGAGTTTGATCTATCAATTGGCTCCTCTTCGTCGTCGCTCTGTTAGTACGTCATATGCTTCGTTGATCTGATTGGTTTATTTGGCCCGTCTATCACCAACATAGGCCAATCAGCTAACCAGTATTTTCGCCCCTTCCCAAAATTACTTCAACCGAAGGTTTCCAGATGGATATGCGAAGCAAATCCATCTGGCGGAGTCAGGTTAAGACGTTCAGGCACAGTAAGCTTGTATGAACTAAGAGAACAGCAACTTTTAAACATAGCGTGCACGAGGAGAAATGGGCTAAAGCACACTCTCGCACGCGTTTAATAGGCGTTCCCTCTTGGGAGCAGGTACAGGGTTGTGCATATGTATTTAAAAAACATAAAAAATACACATGCATACGCTGAACTTTCTATTTATTTTTTTCAATTTTGGGCGTATACATAGAGTATTCATAACGAGTACATAACTTATGTCCAACGATAGCCTAACTCATGCATAACGCACAGCAGCGTAATGACGCTTGTGTATCATTTCATGGGCATTACGCAGAAAGACAGAAAAACAGAATAAATAAAAAGAAAAAAGAAAACAAAAGGAAAGATAGTTTGCAGTCGCTGCAGATTCAGCATCATGTTTTTACTGGGAACTGTGCTGGTCTTGGCCGTGCATGCTTAAAATTTCTCGACGTACTTTCCGTATATCGACGTGTGCCAGGGTCTTTTAAAAAATTCATGAAAATCTTCCACAATACCTTTAAGTGAGCAATTAATTTTTGAAGAATATCTTTAACAAGAATGGGATAAAGAAGTAGGAATCAAGTGTGAATTTTATGTGATCCACAAAGGATCCAAGAGTTTACATAAACCCTTAAACGTAAACCTACATACCGACTAATTTTAGGATATATCTGTAAATTACTTTTCAACCATTATTTTTTTTTTAGGTATCAAGAAGCTATTTATCTCATTCACAGAATTATCAGAGCCCATTTTTTAAATTAGTAAGGAAGCGACTGTTCCAATCGTTGCATTTCCGAATTCTCCCGAGTGGTGCGCGACTTCAAACGAGTGAATAAAGTGAATGTGATTGGTTGATCATCAAGATGGTGGGATTGTTGTGGAGGAAGGTTTGTAAGCAAGTTTGGTTGTAGCCGGTTTGTCGGAAGCATCTTGCTAACCAGTTAGCATCTTAGTGCTAGCAGGTTCCCATTGGGAAATTCCATTGGGACCAAGTAGCACTAAATTGGTGACTTAGAAACGACGCTGTCAAGGAACACTATGGACAGCGGAAACATGCAAGAGGAGGAGAGTTTAATGTCGGAGGTCGTGGATGAGTCTCCTCCGTCATCCATTTTTTATTTAGAGGAGGAAAGCGGGGACGAAGATGTTGTGGAAGAGGACGCCAGGGCGGCAGAAGCTTGGTTTGGTGTAGAAGGCTTCCAGCCGTACATGTTTGAGCCCTTGCCTCGCAACGCTGCCAGTTCTGTTAGCTCTACGCCTGCCGAAGACACAGACGTCCATCCCCGTGAACACTGGGACGCAACTCAGTGGGAAAGGAAAGGATTCTGATTTCAACCGTTGCGTATATTAGCTGCCACATATGAATCAAGATCCCGTGATGATTGACAGATGACCGTTGATATATGATTGGCCGAATTTAGGTGTTCAAGCTGACTAACTGGCCTGCATAAAATAACAAACTTTTTTTTTATTTTATAGAAATTTTCTAACTTTTGGGACAATATCGTCTGATAAAGAGTATATTTATATACATGTTTAAGCCAGAATAAATTGACATTTAAATATGACCTCACTACAACTTTAAAAGCTGGAATTCTGCCATAAATTTTGAAAAAGGCTACAAAGCTACATATACAATAACATTATGTCGGTCTTTTTTCTTCATTCTAAATAAGAGATAGTTTCCCCCAACAGCAGCTGACAAATGGCAAAAAAAAAACACAAACTGAAAACATTAATGGAAAAGTACCCAATCCAAAATAGAGTTAAACTAATAATGTGTAGTTAAAGACCAAATAATTGTCTCTAAAGACCTTTAAAAGTGCTGAAGATTGGTAAAGATTATGTTCAGTAAATAATAGTTTGATGGTAAAAACATTTAAACACATGAAAAGTTTTACACAGGACTGCAGCAGGAAACAGAAACACACCTAATGATGCAGCACTGATCCTTGTTGTTCCTCTGCATGTTGAAGTAACAATTGTCAGCAATGGCGAATATGTGGGGCGGCATCTCTCCAATCTTCCTGTTGGTGTAGAGGCGAATGTGGTCCGGAGTGTAGATGGGAAGCAGCTGGTAAGGATTTACTGCGACCAGGATCGAGCCTGTGTATGTCTGCAAGGGAGGAGATCAGAGAAAGTGATCTAAAAATAGACTTACTAACTAAATCAAACTTCGCAGGTGAGGTTTTACTTTTAGATGCCCCAGAAAACTAAATAATGTATTTCAGCGGTCAGATTCTCCACCTAAACAAAATAAAAATACAATCTGGAAAACAGAGGGGAAAAAATGTGGTTTCCATCTAGCACAGTGAAAAGTCCTGATGAAAGCTGATCAGTAAAAAATAAACATAGTAAGGTTTTATTTTGTATACTCTATTATCTATTAAAAGGTCAGAAAAGTTCCAGTTTAGGAAAACTTGTGCTCATGTTCTCTAACCTGCATATGGGTTTCAACTTCCAATATATCAAATTTACAAGAAATTCCTCAAGATTCAGTCCTTGGAACTCTTTGGTTAAACTCCTGGCTAAGTTTACATTCTTTAACTGCAAAATAACAGATCTAACATCTTCCCTAAAAAAACAAAACTTTGTTTGCATTTATTGCAATTTTTTCTTTTTGAATACACCAACTATTTTAAAACCACAGTGAACTTTACTATATGGCACAATAAAAGCTAAATAGAAAAGATAAACTAACAGACCTTCAGAGAGCCCAGGCACTGTCTGCCGTCACCAACAGTTTGGGAGAGGTGCAGCAGAGTGTGTCACGGTGAATGCAGAGACGTCCCCGCCCCCTTCCACAGACACTCTGCTGCACCTCTCCCAAATTGTAGGCATTGGATTGGTCACATCTACATCCGCTGTGCACTATGCGTATTTCCTGTGTGGTTCCTTACCGGCTCGTTTTGTTTGTATTCCGTAAAAATTCAAAAAAATTTCCACTGGTATTGGTTTTTAAGATTTGAAGACGTTTCGCCACCTCTCCAGGAAGCTTTCTCAATTCAAATGTCTGGATCCGCAGTGAGTTTGAGTCTTATATGGACAAGGCCTTGTATTGCTTGGAAACATGCAAATGGTAACTTGGTAATTTGTTTGTATGACCCCGATTGCGGATAATGACTCGTGAAGATGGACCAGCTAGAACGCTGGGACCTTTTTTCCACCTGGATCCTCGCTCTTTTTCGCCCTCATGTCCCTCCGTTGTCGAACAAACTTGCCCCCACTTCCTTGCCATATCTAGACCCACAGCTAGTTCCTGATTGGAACTCTTGCGTTATGGCGTGGAATAACAGTGAAGACCACGCTTCAATGTTAGGTATTAATCAAAAATATCTACGTCATACCTGCTCCCTGCGTCATGTCTGCTAGTTTGTTGGTCGTTGCTGCGCATGCTCAAAATTTCTCGACGACTTGCTGTATGTGGTGATTATGCTGTACAGACTTTGCTGTAATGTTTCAGCATTCTTCAGCGTGCTCATAACAGAACATACCAATAACTTATTCAAGGTATGCCAGCTTTTTTGCCAGATGTTCCGTACGTCAGGCATACGCTGCTCTAAATCCTCAAGGTGTGACAGGGTCTTTAATCTGACAAAAAACTTAAATAGACAAACTTAAATAACAGCTAGTCTAAAGCTCCCATTATAAAAACAACAGCAAAAAACTAACAGGTAAGAACAGCCCTCAGGGTTGCAGAAACCTACAAAACTTTAGGACTTTGCAAATGTTTTTGTTTGGAAAGTGATGTCTGACTAACATAGATGACGTGTTCATTGTAGCGGATGAGAAGGTTGCGGAGGATGCCGGCTTCGTTAAGGTCGCCCAGTCGGATCATGTCCTCTACGCCGTGGACAGAGGTTGGGTGCATTGGTTTGATGTTGGTGGCATTCTGAGGAAAGATCCAATGTTCCTGTTCAGGTAAAGAGAAACAGGGAATCATTCAGCAGATAATTTACCTTTAAGAAGAACTTAAACTACAGCTCCTATTTACTTTTAATTTAAAGTCTATACAGAGTTAAATTATAACTTATAGAACCTTTTTTTTAGCTTTTTATAGTCTTCATGCTGTCACAAGTACAGAGCAACGAAATTCACACTCTGCATTTAACCCATCCCCTTGGGGAGCAGTGGGCTGCCATTCTGCGGCGCCTGGGGAGCAGCGTGGGGTTAAGGGTCTTGCTCAGGGACCCAGAGTTGCATTCTGTGGAAGTGGGGCTCAAACTCAGAACTTCAGGATTCCAAGCTCTATGCCCCAAACCACTGGGCCGCCAGGTTTACGCTGCAAAAACCATCTAAATATAAGTCAACATTTCTTAACTGAAGTAGGTAAATAAGATGATTTGCCAACGTAATGAGTATTTCTACAGTACTCTTAAAATAAGATAATTAGATAATATGCACTTGAAAGAAGACAATGTAATTGTGTTTTCTTTTTTTAAATGGAAATTGTCTTGTTCCATTGGCAAAGTCTCTTGAAGACCTCCTTAACACAAGAAAAAATGCACTGATTTTAAGAAAAAATGACTTAACTAGATTTCAATGTTTTTCCAGTGTAGCCTTAAATTAATAGTTTTTGTCTTAACTGTTTTTATTTATTTATTTGTTTATTTATTTAGTTTAAGTTTTAATTAAATAGGAGAATGATTGGCCGTCATGTGCTTAAAATTACACATTTTCTCAGTGGATTTCTTAATCTCCTGGTATGGGAACTCACCCGGCCTTCATCGTCCAGAACCTGGATCTGTCCAGAGTCGCAGAGTTTCACCACAGCTCCAACAGGGACGTCAAACTCGCGACCTGTCTTAAGGTCCAACCACACATAGTCCCCCTAGGGTGGAAAAAGAGCAAGTATTTTAGGATTCAGGAAAAAAAAACGTTTGTAAGTTAATCTAACTATGGAGGCCGAGAGCGGCCGTGTCCCTCCGATACTTCTTCACGGTGGTCTTCACGAGAAAACAAGTTAATTTTCTCATTATCTAAAGGTAACGGATGCAATTTTCTCATCATAACGAGATGATTGGTTTGTGTTAAAACTGATTACATCCTTCAATACCACAAGCCTTAGCGGATTTAGGATATTTGGGGCCCTATGCAAAGACAGACATGGGGCCCTCTGAACAGAGAAGACAACACATAAAACAGCCCCATTCTACAGAGAAATGTTAATAGAATAGACATCCATTATCAGTTCTAGGTTTTGTCCCTCTCTTCTTGTTTTCCTCTCTATGTTTTGTACTCAGCTGACTTTTCGTGCTGTCTCTAAAGGAATGAAAGATTTTTTCCAAGCACTAAGCTCACTTAGCTGATTGCTCCTTCCTGTGTTTCCAAAAAGGCCAAAGTAAATAACCCAGTCCTTCTTTTCACTGTAGACAAGCCATGATCTGCGACACACATTCTGATGGCATTTTAGTGAAAGGATTTTTATCAAAAACATAATTAATGTGCACAAATAAGGCAAAGCTGTATTAACCATACATGTAAACAGAGTTTTATGGGGCCCCCGGGAACTTGGATCCCTAGGAAACTGCTTAGTAGTGCCTAATGGCAATCGATCTTCATAAAAAAAAACAGTCAGATTTGTTTCTACTGTATTCTATGCAATCCAATCAGCCACCACGACCTGACGATGAGTGAAAACAAATAGAAAACAAAAAAAAGATTTTCGCACACGGGGTACGGCGACTGCACAACTACGGGCCCCGCAGGCATGGATGGACTGGGAATCCAGGGCTGGTGGCCAGCCTCATTCATTATTCATACAGGTTAATCACCTCGTTATCTCAAGAAATCAATAACTATTTTCTCGAGATAACGAGATAATTATGTTGTCATCTTGAGAAAACAATTAATAGTTAAACTGTGATAACGAGATAGTTATGTCATTACTGCGAGAATGCAAAGGGAAAAAAAATAGAAAAGCCCCCCCAAATCAAAAGATCTGCAGAAACAATAAGGAAAAGCTGAAGTGATCTATATACAGATGTTTTTGCTACTTTACAAATGTATAAATGAAATACACATCAACTCATACAACTTTTTTTTTTAGATTTCTCAAAGTTACATTTCGTCTAATTGCTGCTGCAGAGCTGTTGCAAAGTTAGAGCAAACTGTGCAGAATAAGGCAAAAAATAAAGTCCATAAACCTGTTTTGACTTGATTTTTGGTCAAAAGTAACCAAAATGCAGAAATTTTACAGCTTTACAGGATACAAACATGTCTGAAAGAGAAATTCTGCTAAAAACATGCACATTAAAAAAGATAAAATAGCATACAACAGATATCTGTGACTAAAAATCTAAAACAGAACAAAACTCTCAAACTTAGCAGGACACTGTCAACAATCCAATTAAATTTAACTGTATAGTAACTAGGAAATCAATCCAGATTTAATCTAATGTTATAATAATAGGTTCTTATAGGCGATAAGATGGACTGATAACCCTCCCTGGTAGTTTCCCATTACTCTGCATTTATGGAATGCATAAAACTTAACGGGGTCATAGAATGCAAAACTGAGTTTCCATTGTCATAGATGAATAACGATAGTTCAGTGGGTGAAATGTACGTATAGAGAAGATCAAACCCCATCAACACCTCCTTTCTCTGCAAATCTCACAATTCTAAACTTCCACCATCAAACGGGTGAATCTAAACAAAGCCCAGAGTTGACGTAAACTCTGGGATGTTGCCTTATTTGGTTCTGGCCTGTACTTTTGTCACGCCCCGAACTTTACATACAGACCTGTTCGCAAGGCAGTCACAACCGCAAGCTGGAAGTATGATTTTGTCGCTAAGCTGTTTATAGCAATGCTATTGTATCTAGGGTGACCAGATTTGGGTTGCTGACTGGACCAGACCTCAGCAGAGATCCATGAGCCGCCTCGTCCTCAGCCGGAGGAGGGGGGCTGGTAAGGCAGGCGGGGGGAAGCACGGACTTCAGGCTACCGTTACTGGGTCGTTTCACTATTCATTGAAAATAGTGGACTTCCCTTCTCCTTCTTCCTGCTTTGAAGTGATCTTAGACTTTGACAGATTTTATTTCTCATTTTGTTTACACAAGTGTAAAACAAAAATAAATTTAGTTTGGAACAGCTCTCTGGACAATTGCATCTTTTTTTAAAGTGCAGCCCTGAAAAGTGTAAAAAAAAAAAATATATATATATATATATACACCGGTATATAAACAGTTATATAAACATATGACTGTAAATTTACAGTTCTGACGTTTTTTTTCCCCATCTGCTCTAAATCCCTCAAGGTGTCACATCGACTGCGTGTGTGTATCAATTGGTGTATTTAGATTTTTTGACTGCACAGCCTTTGTCTGGAGATCTTGACTGCTCTTTTCTATAGTTTTGGTGAGTGAGTGAGTGAGTGAGTGAGTGAGTGAGTGAGTGAGTGAGTGAGTGAGTGAGTGAGTGAGTGAGTGAGTGATATGGTGTGAAGTTCTTATGAGATTGTTAAGTTCTGTTTTTGCAACCAATTTTTTGACACAATTAATAATTTCCTTGTTTGTTGGACTCACTGTTTATTCTCCACCTGTGTAAATAAAAAACAAATACTGCCATCCCTTGTGTTTGGCTTGTTAGATCTCAGCCTGCCATCAACTTCAAAGGTAGAACTTGGTTTAAAAAAGGTTGGGCACACCTGATCTAGGGTGACCAGATTTGGGTTGCTCATTGAACCGGTCCTCAGCAGAGAACCATGAGCTGCCCGTCCTCAGGCAGACGGGGGAAGCACGGGGCCGCCGGTGTCCATGCTACCGTCACCGGGTCGGGTTCAGTCACTCCGGCTCCCGCTGGCTACCTGCCCCTGTCCGCCAGGGTTCCCGGACCAGCCCCGGAGCTCACCACTCAATTCTGCGGCACTGTAGTCGACCAAAATCCCAGAAGATTTTGAAATTCCCCCAGGACATTTTTTTAGGTATGAAAAGTAGGACATGTTTGGGAAAAAGAGGACGTCTGGTCACCCTACCATATCAACAATCTGATGTTTCAGTGAGTGAGTGCTTGTTGCTATGATGCTTCTTTGCTCAGCAGCTTCGCTCGTTATAAACCAACCAATCAGAGCACAGCTCATCTAAATATTCATGATCATACCATAAAAGGAAGAAAACCTGTTGTTTCATTCTAGGGCTTTTAACCAGGCTGCATTAGGGCTCATAGAACAGCTAATATGCCATTTTCAGCCCAACCAATGTTACACACCCTATTAGAGACCTGAAGGCCCAGATACCCTATAGAATCATTCTATCACCCTTTAAAGAATCTAAAGAGGATCACAAAGGACACGGCAGACTGTAAGTATGAAGACTGATAAAAAAGAACAGCAAAATGATGGAAATGATGGAGCAGAAGCAAATAATAAACACATCTGAGGACATTCTGATGTGGAACTTTTGTCACGTAATCTGTTCTTGTTGTTTGCACAAATCTTTTCAGATCTGCATGTTGAATAACCAGGAAGTATTAAGAGTTACCGACGTTTTTTTGCTGCTAGATGGCTGAATGGTTGGATTTATTCTGTAAAAGGCTTAAAACTGGCAAAACCTCAGGCCAAATGGGCACTGATGTAACATTAGAAAGGCATACAACACAGAGTAAAGTTTAATTTTAGAGTGAAAGAGTAACAGCGGTGCAGAGAAAGACAGAATTTAAAAAAAGGAAAGCTCTAGAAACAGTCTCTGCTAAATGTAAAAAAATTGGCAGCATTTTTAGTAAAACAAGCTCAAGGTTAGATAAAATAGGTGAGACGAATGTTCATCTTTGCCTGCAAACTACTGAACATGTTTATTATCCAGGCATTGTATTTAGTGATATTGTGGTGCATAATTTAATGTTATATACTCTATATAATTGTATGATGCAATGCAATATTTATTAAAATAACTGTCCTCTCTGTTATTCCATTTGTAGATCACTGAAATAGGATTATTCCTGGACAAAACTACATTCCTACTAGTCAACAGAATGTTGATTCTGATACAGTTGAGAAGAATATATTATAAAGCAGTTGGACCTGAATAAAGAAAATCATCAACCAGTAAAGCTCGGTACACATTTTTTATTATAATCAGTTACTTTCAACAGAATTTAACACTGAAATAAAATGAGGTTTTTAAGCATCCATGTTATACATTCAATTGAAAAAATATATATATTATGTTGAGAATTTGCACTCCTGTTTATATTAATCTGCATTGTGAAGCAACCCTTACGTTACTGTATTAGAAGTATTTTATTAAAATACAATGAATCAAAAGCCTTTACAGAACTATGCAATGTAATAGACTGTGATCTATAAGTTTACAATTACATGTTCCTAATAATAATAATAGGTCCTTATCTTACCATGAACTCCGTTTTATTGGTCCAATATATCATTATAATACAAACTCACAAGTGAATCATACACATACACTCATCCCAACAGCAGGAAATCCAAAAAAAAAACAAAAAACACCATCTTATAATAAGCAAACTCTGTCCTAAGACGTGCAGCTACCAGCCCTCTGAACATCAGGTCAACATCTACAGAAACGTTCTCCTTCATTTTATTTCTCCTGCTGAGCCAAATGCTCATCTTTGCCTTACCAGACAAAAAATTAACCACACAAATATTACGCCGATGTGCCACTGATTATCTGGGACCAAAAATAAACAATTTGTTATTAAAATTATCTTAAGTGGGCCTGTCTGAGGCGTGAAACTCCAGGGTTGAAAATTAGTCCAACTCAGGCCCTATTGATGCGTATTGCTCAAAGCGGTATTAGCTTATCTGTCACTATCACTTCATAACAAGAAAGTTGTTTCAGACATGATCATATTACTTTAGCCAAAGTAAATCTCTAACGAAGCCCAGCTGATATGACTCATCTAGTCTACTCAAGAACCATCACAGCAGATGTACTCTAGATTCGGTCTTCTTTTATTAACAATGGTTACAATCAGTGTTGTATAAAGTACTGAAATCTCGGAGTCAAGTAAAAGTATAAGAACCTCTCCAAAATATGACTTTGGTAAAAGTCCAAGTCACTGACTGAAATGTCACTTGAGTAAAAGTCTTAAAGTATCTGAAATGGGTTGTGCTTAAGTATAAAAATTACTGTAAAAATAGATGTACTCAAGTAATGTAGTGAAAAGTAGGTATGCACGATATAATCGGCCCCCTATCGGTATCGGCCTTAAAACTGAATATCGGACATCGGCCACCCCACCGATATTTGATCAGCTTCTGAGTTTCTAAAGTCTAAAAAAAAAATAAAAAATACTACTTCTTCTTCCTCAAATACTTCTCTTTTACAGACTTAAAAAGTTCTAAAGACGAGGGAAAAAATATTGATACATTAAAATATCACAATATCTTCATATGCTGATATATTGCCATTTAAAAACACCATATCAATCTCTTTTACTAATGAAATATTGCTATATGCCATCGTTATGCTACGAAATCCCCCGAAAATTCACGAAATTTTGCCATATTTTTATATGTTGGTATATTGACGCGGTATCGATCTATTTTACTAACAAAATCTCACAAGAATTTGCAAAATATCAGGAGAGTTTGTAACAGAACGATGAAATTTCAAGAGATTTTGAAAGTAAAATAGATCGATACCGCGTTTTTAAAAATCTATTGGATATCAGCATATGAAAATATATTTGAGTATAATATTTTTCAAAGTATCAGAAATGGATAACAAAACTGCTATTTTCAACGACTACTTATTTTTGTCCAGCTTTAACATCAGTATCGATATCGGTTATCGGCTACATGAGTTTTAAAATATCGGCATATTGGATATCGGCCAAAATCCCAATATCGTGCATCCCTAGTGAAAAGTATAAGTAAAAAGTAAGTGCAGTTTTTTACATGTAGGTAAACTTTGAAGGTTAAATTCACTTAGAATAATATAAACAACCAAGTGTAGGATCAATTTAGACTGGCTTTGCGAAAAAGGCGAATCCTATTGGTGTTGATGAACGAGCCCAGGCAAGACCCGACTTTGTAGGCAGTAGGTGGGGTCAAAACACTTGCGTTTCTCTTGTTCGTTTTTTTTTTTTTTTACTAAGTAACTAAACCGAACATTGAAAATGTATAGGAGTAAAAGTATGCAATTAAGTTTGTAAATGTGGTGAAGTAAAAGTGAAAGTTCTCAAAAAAATCTATACTCTTGGAAAGTATAGAGTACTCCAAAGTATACTTAAGTACAGTAGTGAAGTATTTTTACTTTGTTACTATACAACACTGGTTACAATAGATACTCCTATAGATAGAAATGCCTAGAAATCAACACTTCACTTTAAAAAGGCTACACAGGCTGCTATGAATATTGGATTAAAAAAAGAAGGCTATGTGTTTCCTGGACGGGGCCGCCTGTTGAGCTGGTTGATAGTTACATTTTGTATCTCTGCTTCTTTCTTTATGTCTGCTTCTGTCTGAACCTCAGTCGGCCTCAGCAGATGGCCGCTCACATTTTCTTCCAGTTAAAAGGGAGTTTTTCCTCTCCACTGTCGCTACAAGCATTTTTTGGTGTGAGGGGTTGCCTTCGGGTCAATCAACTTGTTTTCCTCAGATAGAAATGTTTGAATCAGTTTGACTGTATGATCTGGTGAACTGTAAAGTGCCTTGAGATGACATGTGATGTGCGTTGGGCGGAGCTACCCTATCCTTTCTTTGCCTGGAACAATGGCAGCTATATTTGCTGTGATCAGTGGGTAAAAAGTAGTTTGAATATATTTTTAAGTGAGAAAGTCCATCTAAAACTTAATCTGTGCAGTCAGTTCATCCAGATTACCATCCTGCCTTCAAATATTATTTCTCTGTTGGAGCGGCTCAGACCCCGTACAGCGGCGGAGCGCTGTCACTGGGAATCCCCTTCAATGGCAGCCTCTGGCCTGGTTGCCTCTTTGCGGTTTTCCGCTATTGTTCACGGCAGCCGGAAGCCGTTTTTCACGTACAAATCCAAACTGCAGGCACCAGAATAATAAAATTGAATATATTTTACCTGCAGGTTTCGACATTTTAGGTTAATTTAGGCGTTAATAAACTGTTTCAGAGGAGTGATGATAGCGCTCTGCATCAGCAGTGCTGTGTCTGTCTCCCTGCCAGCTCCCAGATCAGCTTCTCTGATTGGTTCATGTGGCGCGTCCAGCAGCTTAAGTTCAATGTTTCCAACTCCAGCAGCTGCTGCTTCTGAAGCGCGTCATGTCCGTAAGAGGCTCAGAAGCTCGTAAGGCGCTGCTCCTGCTCAAAACGCGCTGCAGGGCCTTTTGCTGCGCCTTGATGCGCGTCGATCATTGACTTTGCATGTAAACTAGCTGCTTCGGCTCCCTCGGCTGCTTGCGTTCTCATCGTAGTACAGGGGTCTTAAACCTTCACAATTCACAAGAGACACTTTTCCACAGCTCACACTCACAGTCCATTCTTTTATCTACATAGAATAATAAACTTGATTTCTATGAATACAGTTTCAGGTATTAAAATTACAGCAGTTTTTTATGTAACTGCTGATAATTCGCATATCTGTCCAGCTGTTTGATTGTATAAGAACTATTATGTTAGTTAGCTAAATATGGGTTATGAACTAAACCTTTTGGTTAGCTGAGACCTTAATAAAATACACCATTACCAGGTGTGATGGTGTATTTTATTATGTTTTGTATTGGTTTTTTTTGTATACCTCTAAATATGTTGAACAGGTCTTTCTTTAAAATGAAAATCAAGGTAAATTAATATATAAATAAAAGGTTCTATAACAATAATAAATCGTGAAATGACTGAAAGATTTGTTCATACTTAAACAGAGACGATATAAAGATTGCTGTGAAAACAGAGATATGCAAGTAGAACAACTGGTGGGTAAAATAACAAGAAACTTTAAAACAAGCAAAAGCAACATAACCACCAAAAAGCACTGACCTGCTGCAGAATGACCATGGTTCAGTTGTGGGTTTATCTGAGGACATCAGAAGTCACCATGTGAAGGAGACCTACAAAGGCAAACAGTGACAGATATCAAATAAAAGAGAGAAGAAATATAAAGAAATGCTGCAATCATGCAAACATTACGGTCCTGCCTGGACTCGTATATATGGTAAGCAAATGATCCCCACATATCCCATGGTATGTGAGATTCATTTGGGTATGTGGGACTTTAGTGAGAAGTTAAAGTCGTAGGGAAACTGCCGTTCCAACCGGTTCTTCTGAATTCTCTCGAGTGGTGCACGACTTTACACCAGTGAATAAACTTAATGGGATTGGTCGTTTATCAAGGGGGCGGGATTGTTGTGGCCAAAGGTTCGCAGCGAAGTTTGGTTATGGCCGATTTGTCAGAAGCATCTTGCTAACCAGTTAGCAACTTAGTGCTATTAGGTTCCTAATGGGAAATTACATCGGGACCAAGTAGCACTAAATTGGTGACAAGATTAATGCATTTCTGAGTCCTTATTTTTCATCCTCCACCATAAAAATGAATGAAACCACTGTTTTGATTGCAGTTAACATCTCTGCGTCAGGGTTTATTCACATTTTATGTTCTATTTTTAAAGTGCACTTTAAAATGCATTAAGCCTTTAACTTCGAACATCACTCAGACTTTGAACAGACTCTTAAACCCCTCTTCCCCTTTACATCACCATGTCACCAGGTGACTATGAACCAATTCAAGCACTGAGGAAATGCTTAGAAGAAATCAATGCATGGATGTGCCATAATTTTCTTCAACTGAATAAAAACAAAACTGAAGTAATAATCTTTGGACCAATAGAGGAGAGATCTAAAGTAAGAACACAGCTTCAGTCGCTTCAGCTAGTAACCACTGATCAGGCCCCAAATCTAGGTGTAGTGTTGGATTCAGACTTGAACCTCCAAAAGCATTTAAAGACAATTACAAGGTCGGCTTTCTATCACCTGAAGAACATTTCCAGGATTAAAGGACTAATGTCTCAGCATGATCTGGAAAAACTAATCCATGTGTTTATTTTTAGTCGAATTGATTACTGCAACGGTGTTTTCACAGGTCTGCCTAAAAAGTGGATCAGACAGCTGCAGCTGATCCAGAACGCTGCTGCCCGTGTCCTCACTAAGACTAAGAAAGTAGAGCACATCACCCCGGTTCTAAAGTCCTTACACTGGCTCCCTGTATCTTGGAGAATAGACTTTAAAATACTTCTGTTAGTCTATAAATCTCTGAATGGCTTAGCACCTAAATCCATCAAAGACTTGCTATCAGTGTATCAACCCTCCAGACCACTCAGGTCTTCTGGCTCCAGCCTGCTCTGCATACCTAGAACCAGAACTAAACATGGAGAAGCAGCATTTAGTTCCTATGCTCCACTTATCTGGAACAAACTTCCAGAAAACTGTAAAAGTGCGGAAAGCCTGAGTTCCTTTAAATCAAGACTAAAAACACATTTGTTTAGGATTGCCTTCGACTGTTCTAGTTAAACAGTTCAACTAAAACATACTTTCTTTAATCCAACTGTTTTTAATATTCTGTTTTTGTTTCTGCATTTTTTATTTTATTATTATTATTTTTTCCTACTTGCTTTGATTCTGTTTAATCTTCCTGTATTTTAATCATGTAAAGCACTTTGCATTGTCTTTGTACTGATTTGTGCTATACAAATAAATTTGCCTTACCTTGCCTTGCCCTTTTATCTCTTTATTTTTGCTTATTTTCAGTAGTGTTTAGAGTTTTGCTTAGTTATTAGATATAATACTGTGTGACTGTAGCTAATAAAGGTACCATTGTATTTTAACTCGCAGTCTTTTGTGTTTATTTTACGCGGTGAACGATTTATCAGTCACGCTGGATTCACTCTTCTTTCTGTAGCATTTGAATAAACAGACACATTTATTTGTTTGGAGATTAATAACGTTGCAAAGAGCCATAGCCTAAAATACTAAATTGGTGAAACACAACTGGATTTTTAACAGCCAGATTCAGGAGCAGTGGGCTGTCACTGTGTGGGGCCTGGGGAGCAGCGTGGAAGTTAAGCCGGGCATTAAGCAATCGTTGCTCGCAGCTACGTCTCACACTGTACAACGAAATCGCAGGGTTCCGTTGTACAGCGCGAGTTCACATCTCATGATGTATACTTTCACACTGTGCGACTCGACGCTCTGATGCGATCTACCTGCTAACACTGTACATTTAAAAGCCATGTAGGACTCAGCTCCGCAGTGAGATGGCGCTACTCAGACTCGTCTATCCAGAAGCCAAATGAGTAGAAGAGGAATATGAAGCTCACTAGAGTGAAACGTGCTGCCTTGCCAATTTGGGTAATTTTGTGCTGAAAACCCAAAAAAGAAAAGGCGACGACGTATTTGGACAAAGACATGGCTGAGCAAACGTGGCTACTACGGTCAGAAAGAACTCCATTTATCTTGCACCCCCACCATGCTTCTGGGTTTTCACCTGAGAAGAAGATGATGAATCCTTGTTTACGCAATGAGTGATTTGCCCACAACCACCTTAACGCCGCCGACTGAAAATCAAATATGTTTCATTTTTCTCCCGACCTTACGATCCCTGATGGGGAGGTGGTCATTAGAGGCTGATCGCTCCTCCTTCCCCCTGTACACTACACAACGCACAATCAGGCTAACAGTCGGCCCGATCGAAAAATTCTCCCACGACAGGAAAGTCGGCCCCAAAAGGGCAAAAAATCGCACAGTGTAAGCCCGGCTCCAAGGGTCTTACTCAGGGACCCAGTGCACTAGCCTCGTGAGACCATCCTGATCTCTGAGCTTTCAAGGTTTCACTCGCAGATCAGTCTGGAGACTCTCCGTTAAAGAAAATTTGGAGCAGTTCACCAAACGAACGTCCAATCAGCGTTGGCTTTGAGGCGGGTTGAGGTGTGACGCAACGAGAAGCGCGACAGTTCAGTCTAAAGATCATGACGGCTTCAGCCGATGAAACTAGCGTCAGCGTGGTTATCGAGCAAGTTTTATCGGAATTACTTCACTGAAAGAAGAGCAAAACACTGCTCTGGAGGCTTTTCTCAGAGGAAAAGATGTTTTTGCTCTTCTCCCGACTGGTTTCAGCAAGAGTTTGATCTATCAATTGGCTCCTCTTCGTCGTCGCTCTGTTAGTACGTCATATGCTTCGTTGATCTGATTGGTTTATTTGGCCCGTCTATCACCAACATAGGCCAATCAGCTAACCAGTATTTTCGCCCCTTCCCAAATTTACTTTAACAGAAGGTTTCCAGATGGATATGCGAAGCAAATCCATCTGGCGGAGTCAGGTAACCAGAGCACAGGCTGTGGGGATCGAACCAGGTACTTGCAACCTTCTCAGAGCACAAGCACCCTGCTCTAAACACTAGTCCAACACTCTGCACAAAAGTCTAAGGTGGGTCTCAAACCAACAACCTCAGGAATAGAAGTCCATGTCTTACAGCTGACGCCACTAGCAATGATTTAAACCTCATTGTTAGTGCAAATTAAATAGTTTAAAAATAGCAGGGCTGAACCCATCAGCGCAGTATAGCTATGACCTTTTTTGATTCATCACAAACAAGCAAGGGTTATCTTCAACATTCGTCAGAATAATATTAGATAGAGCAAGTTGCATACTGATGAGACAATGGAGCTGGTATGAGAGTTGGGGGGGCAGGGGCAGCGGTCTGTGGGTCGACGCTTAGTCAGATTCCTGGAGCTAATCCTATTGCTTAAGTAGCAGCCAGTAGGAGCTATGACTGCTGAATTACTTGGTGCCCTGCTGAGTCGTCCTTGTTTTGTTTCATTTGTTTGTATGACTCTGGAGTGTGCAATGACATACAGCAGAGTCGCCTCATGATAAGTTAGGTCTAAGAACTTATCCTGTAACATTCTGCAGTGTGACATGGCAAATTCACTTTTTGAGTTAATGTGAGAAACAGATTTCCATTTAATTATAGGTACTGAGGATAAAGCTCGTCCTGGGGTGGGGCTGCAATGATAAAAAGATTGTATGTTTAGGTCAAAAGGGATCAATTAATTATGACAAATTGTCCGTATGCTGCATTTTAGATGCTTTAGTACATATATTTGTTAATAATAGGTGGTTTGGTTTAATGTCCTATGTTTACCCATAATGGCTAATTAGGTGATATTAAGGCGGAGCGTCTTATCCTGAACTCTGCAGGGAGCCAGTTTAGTTTAATTCTCCAAAACAGACGTGAATCTGATTTTCATTTAAACGTCACAATGACAGAAACCTTTAACTGATCTTCTGGATTAACCTATAATGCCTGACTGCAAAATGTTCAGATCAAACGGGAAGCTTTTATTGAATTAAGTTTTTCATTCAAGAACTTTAATCCTTGGGACATTTTATTAAATTCTGTGATTTCTTTCACATTCACAAGTTTGTATTTCATATTGAATACAAACTTCAACAAATTTAACAGAGAACATTTGTTTAAGTGTTTAAAATTTCTCAAAAGTTTTTTTTTCCCTGAAAGTAATGATGTTAACATGTTCTTCAAGGTTTTTTCAATCATATGCTAATAAAGGGTTTATACAGGAACGAGTAATTCTAATTTAATGTTTTTTAATGCTCCTAGAACAATACCATCAACAAGTACCCCTGACTTTCATATATATATATATATATATATATATATATATATATATATATTAGTGCTGTCAGTTAAACGCGTTATTAACGGCGTTAACGTAAACCCATTTTAACGGCATCAATTTTTGTATTGTGTGATTAACGTTCTTTTTGGCCTAGCACACTTTGTAGTTTTTTCACATGCTGTTGCAACAACTAGTAACGTTAGAAAATTACAACACCACTCCGGATCTAGTTAGACCGGAAACAAAACATCAGGCACGCTGCAACCACACTAGGGCCATTAAAAGAGTTGACGTTACATTTTGAGTGGATGGCTAGCGTGAGATGTCGAAATGGATGCCGATAGTATTCTGAATGGAAAGTTTTCTTTTAAAAAGTTGCCAAATGGTTCCATTGACAAGACCAAAGTGATCTGTGTGTTTTGTCGTTGCGAACTGAGCTATTATCACAGCAGGACAAGTCTGAAATACCACTTAATGGCCAAGCACTCAGCTGATTCGAATTCTCCGCCCCCTTGTCAAAGACAGGTAACAATGGATGATTTCAGACAGAACGCGCATGGATACTTTAACTAAGAATAAACTTACTGCAGCCATAGCTAAATGGGTGGCTATTAAGCCATGGTTTAACTTCACTATAGGCTGAGTCCTATTTAAATTACATGTGCACTTTGTAATTTAATTTTGTATCGCCCTGTTTTGATCCCTTAAAAAGGGCTATTGAAGGGGCTGTTTCTGTTTCTATTTTTTTCACCCTTTTACTAATGGACTCCAAGTGAAAATGTTAGAGTGAAATTGAACACTACAGTATGCAAATGTTGTTTTCAATAAAAAAAACATTTGCATAAAGCAACCCAATCTACTTTTCCATATTCATAAGAGCATTAAATTGAGAAAAAATAATGTGACAAAGAAATCAAGGAACATTTAGAATAGATAAAAATGTGCGATTAATTGCAAGTTAACTATGACATTAATGTGATTAATCGTCATTAAATATTTTAATCGTCTGACAGCACTAATATATATATATATATATATATATATATATATATATATATATATATACATATATAAAACACGGCAAAATCCTTCATCTTTACCATCAACAGGCTGCAACAATGTCCCAAATTCCTCGTTTTTCAGCCACTTTTGTTAAAATTAGCATTTTCCCATTCTCTAGCTTTTTCTCTGTCTTCAGGTTCTTTACTGAACATATGGCTTTAAGATCAAACGGAAGCAGTTCCGCGCAAACACGTGGAACTAAAAATGAAATTGTTTTTATAAATGTTTTGTTTTTTTTAAGGAAGTATTTTAAATGCCATGATAATCACATTTTATGAATTTTAATGCCAATTAAGGCCTTAATTTAAAAATAAATAATTTAATGATTTTTAATGACCCGCGGAAACCCTGTAATAATACTAAATAGGAAACTATTCCCAAACTTTGAGTGTCAATATCTCTGTCACCAATATCCTTGATTTTTGATTCAGAAACAGGAAAGTTATTTACAGCTGAGGTTGTCTATACCTTTAATAATAAACCTGTTTTGTCATTTAGTACGTAATGATTTATACAAATTTACCACCTGCCTTCCGGCTTTATGAATGACATTTTTGTAGCTCTGTTCTGCACTCTGCAGCGAGGGTTTGAGGGCTGCATCAGGTTTTTATTTTATCCTCAGAAATAATTATGGCCAAAGAGAGATTCTTTTAAGTTTAACATGAACCTGTCTAACGTTCTTAAAATGTTTTTTTATTATTATACATAAACTAATTTCTTTATAGCAATATTCAATACACTTAAGTTCAATGCAACTAAAGAAAAATGACAGCAATATCTTACTGCTTAGATTTATTACTTCAGGCAAGTTTCAAATGATTGATGATCAAAGTCTGTTGTTTTAATCTGATTATTTTCTTTAGAACGTATATATATATTTGCTTTCTTCCTTTCATTCCTTTTTAATCTTATGTTTTTTAGTATAATCAGCTTTTCTTAAAGTCGTAGGGAAGCTGCTGTTCCAACGGATGCAGTTCCAAATTCTCCCGAGTGGTGCATGACTTTACATGAGTGAATAAAGTCAATGTGATTGGTCTATTATCAAGGGGGCGGGATTGTTGAGGCGGAAGGTTTGCAAGCATGTTTGGTTTTAGCCAGTTTCTTGGAAGCATCTTGCTTACCAGTTAGCAACTTAGTGCTAGCAGGTTCCCAATGGGAAATCCCATTGGGACCAAGTAGCACTAAATTGGTGACTTAGAAACGATGCTGTCAAGGAACGCTATGGACAGCGGAAACATGCAAGAGGAGGAGAGTTTAGTGTCGGTGGTCGTGGATGAGTCTCCTCCGTCATCCATTTTTTATTTAGAGGAGGAAAGCGGGGACGAAGATGTTGTGGAAGAGGACGCCAGGGCGGCAGAAGCTTGGTTTGGTGTAGAAGGCTTCCAGCCGTACATGTTTGAGCCCTTGCCTCGCAACGCTGCCAGTTCTGTTAGCTCTACGCCTGCCGAAGACACAGACGTCCATCCCCGTGAACACTGGGACGCAACTCAATGGGAAAGGAAAGGATTCTTATTTCTTATTTCAACCGTTGCGTATATTAGTTGCGGCATGTGAATCAAGATGCTATGACCAAAAAAATTTGATTGACAGATGACCATTGATATTTGATTGGCCGAATTTATGTGTTCAGGCTGACGTAGAACTAACTGGCCTGAATAAGATAATAAAAAAAGAAACACAGTTTTTAAGAACTTTTCTAACTTTTGGGACGATAAGGTCTGATAAAGAGTACATTTATATACATGTTTAAGCCAGAATGATTTGACATTTAAATATGACTTCCCTACGACTTCAATCACTTATTTTATTCTTTTTTTATGTGTTGTCTTTATGCCACTTTAATGTTCTTTTATTCTTCTTTTATTCCTGCACAGAACTTTGGATTATCTTGCATCTTAAATGTGCTAAAGAAATAAACTTGTCTTGCTTTCATTCTGTAGCCTGTGAGTTACTTTTTTATTTGTTTGTTAATGCAGAATTGTGTGATTGTTTTCAAGTAGAAGTAACCACATTGTAAGCATTTAACAACCCAAAGTCAAATTCCTTGTATGTTTTACTGGAAAACAAAGCGTATTCAGATTCAGGATTTTTATTTAGAAGGGCTTCATTTTATACATTCATAAACGACAGACATTAATATTAGTATTGTGTTCCATCAAAATAATCTTTGGGGTTACTTAGTTGATGTCTTGTTGAAGAGATTCACCAAAAAAATGTGCGCCAATATAACACCTTTTCATGCACCTACATCAGTGGTCTCCAACCCTGGTCCTCAAGATCTACTGGCCTACAGATTTTAGATGCATCCCTGCTTCAACACAGCTGAATCAAATGAATGGCTTGAAAAGGTAATCAATCATTTGATTCAGCTGTGTTGAAGCAGGGATGCATCTAAAATCTGTAGGACAGTAGATCTTGAGGACCAGGGTTGGAGACCACTGACCTACATAAAGGAGGTCAATGTGCCCTCGTCATTAGAAAGTGTTTTCTGCTCACACTTAGCTCCAAGGCTACAGTAAGACAAATCACACATGCAAAATTAAAGAAATCATGTAAATATATTGAACTGATGACAGCCAGAATCTTAAACCTGAAGCTTTGCTTTAGGAGGTTTTTACACATGTAGGTTGTTTACGTTGCATCAAAGTTAACTTGCATCTTTTCTGGCCTTGTGGGTTCTTTTCAAATAGATACACACATGGACAAAATTGTTGGTATCCCTCGCTTAATAGGGGGTACATAGTTGCTGTTCAAAGCTTATGGAAGGAGCTCCCACTCTTCATTAGACAATCCTCCTCATTGTATATTTTTAAAACTCGTCTTAAAAACTTTTTTTCTTTGGCTTTAAACACAGTATGAGACTGTTTTATTATGCGGTTTTATTTGTTTTAATTTAACTTATTTATTTTATTTGTTTTATTCTTTTAAGCTCTTGTTTTTTATAAATATTTTGCATTTCCTTGTTATGCACAGCATTTTGAGGCAGATCGGGTTGTTTTTAAGGGCTCTATAAATACAAAAAAAATAAAAACCCACAATGGTTACTGAAAACGCTTGCATATGCATATATGCATATATATATATATATATATATATATATATATATATATATATATATATATATATATATATATGCATATTTCTGATTCTGATGTGACAAAAGTGTTTTGTTTTCTAAAAATGAAAAATGAAAGTCAGACATTGCCTTTCAACAATGCTTCAACAGAATGATTAAGCCGGGCATACATTGAACGATATTTTCAATCGTTGCACACAGCTACAGCTCTGTAAGTTACATATAAGTTATGCACAAGTTACTCATAGGTTTTGGATAACTTGGACGCCACAATCTATGAGTAACTTACACTTAATATATGTCAATGATCAGATAATTCAGCTGTAAGTTATGACCCACGTCTGGCATAGGCTGGCATACGTCAGGAAATTATGAGCATGTACTTTCTGTATGTCGACATCTGCCAGCATGTTCCAGCGTGCTTCAGCGTCCTCAAAACTTATAAAAAAATGTAACTTATCCAATGTATGCCATTTTGCCAGATTTTTCATATGTTAGGTGTAACAGCGGCTTTATTAGGCCATGCAGACTTGTTACACTGCATGAAAAGTGGGATTTTCGTCAATATGCGGCACTGTAGATTGTCGTGGAACTTCAGGTTAGCGGCAGTTTACGGCAATTTGCAGGCTTCGCCGAAAACTCCCGTAAATTGTCAGAAATTGACGTGGACTTTCTTAGGCAGTGTTCCCCCCATGCCTTCCCCCCCATGGAATTCTAGGGGAGGCTTTAACATGTAAATGAAAATGCTGTGAGATGTACAAATGCAAATCAGGGTTGCAGGGGGAGTTTAACCCCAAGTGACATTTTTCTAAGGTAAGAAAATCTCTGATACAAAGAGATCAGGCTCAGTATAGACTCTTACATTTTAGCTTGAATTGATTTATTTAATTAAAGTATAGAGACCAAAACAGATCTTTAGCTGACAGAGCAATACATTTAGAGCAGTAATTATTTAATAAAAAAAATTGCATTTAAGAGAAAAAATAAAATGTTGTCTGTCAACATGCTCAATTCACAATTACTGAAGTGGAAAAATTTCAAGAAATGAGTCTGAGATGATTCACTTTATAACATGGCGCATTATCCTGCTGGAAGTAGCCATCAGAAGATTGGTACACTGTGGTCATAAGGACATAAGGTCAGCAACAATGCTGAGGTAGGCTGCCTCATTTATTTGATGCTAAATTGGTATTAAGTGGCCCAAAGTGTGGCAATAAATATCCCCCAAATAGATGGTACAAATAGATCAGGCTCAGTATGACCTAATTATAGACTCTTACATTTTAGCTTGAATTGATTTATTTAATTAAAGTACGCTAGATTACTGTGTATGCCATTAGCAATGGCAAATGTTATGTAAAAAAATACACAATATAATTTATTTCAAAAATTAGTTTGAATCAGAATCAGCAAGGTAAAATACACATTCCTTGCACAGTGCTCCTTGGGATTTTGAAAGCTTGGGAAATCTTTTTGTTTCCAAATCCAGCTTTAAACTTCTCCACAACAGTGTCTTGGACCTGTCTGATGTGTTCATTGTTCTTCAAGATGCTCTCTGCACTTTAAACAGACCTCTGAGGCGATCACAGAGCAGGTGCATTTATCGGGAGACTTGATTACACACAGGTGGATTCTATTTAGTATCATTTAGGTCGACATTGGATCATTCAGAGATCCTCACTGAACTTCTGGGGAGAGTTTGCTGCACTGAAAGTAAAAGGGGCCGATTCATTTTGCACACCCCACTCTTCAGTTTTTTATTTGTTAAAAAAGTTAAAAATATCCAATATATTTAATTACACTTCATGATTGGGTAAAACTAGGTGTTGATTCTTCACTAAAAAATGTTTATGTTCGATGCCTGAAATGTGGCAAGAGTTTGAGATTTTCAAGAGAGCAGATTATTTTTGCAGGGCAAACTAACTGGGCTGATATCTAAGGAGAGCTCTGACAGGGTTTCACTTAGAAAAAGTCAACAGCCTTTTGAAATGTTCTGTAGTATGGTATAAATCAAGATTCTCCAGAACATCTCTCCAAAGCCTGCTATTTTCTGTAACACAAGTTGTGCTACCCACAGTAATTGCTGATAAAAAGTCTAAAGACTGTTTTAGAGTTTTCATATTTCTTTATGCTATTACTAGTTTTAAATCTGTGGTAAACCATTGTTTTACAGCAACTCCTCTCTCACATATACAATATTGCATCTTCTAATATGTTTCCTTAAAGACTGTTTAGGACAGGAAGCTACAAAAAGTTAAATGACCATAAACTCAATGTAAACCCCTAGCTATTATAATTTTATGTTTATTTTATTTATTTGTTTATTTATTTATATGTTTGTTTCCCTTGTTTTATTTTTATTTATTTTTTACATTATATGTCTCATTTTTTTTAAGTTATAATGTCCCCAACTGCTGTGTATCTTTGTTTGATGTTTGAATTACTTTGTATTGTTACACGGAATTGCCAATAAAGCAAAAAAAACAACAAACAAACATGATGACGCAGCTAATCTCGTGAGTCCTTCCGTATAACAATGATCTCGTATGTGATTGGAGGAGCTATACTCAGAAGAACTTTATCACCAGTTCCTTTGTTTGGATTTTGCTGGTACGTGATCCATGGCTGGACGACGTCCCCCGTTCAACAGTCGAACAACTGTACGGGAGAGACGAACTCAAAGAAGAGAAGCTAGCGGTAAATATATTTTTGATTACTGCCTGCTAAGCTAAAAGCAGCCTAGCTTAAAGCTACGGCTAATAGCAGCCTAGCCTAAAGCTACGGCTAATAGTAGCCTTGCAAGAACAAGCTTTATTAAAGTGTATTTTTTGTGATTCACAGGAAGCAGTACGCCGTCTTCACAACTGGTAGACAAATTGCAGGCGCTATGAAGCGGAGCAAGGGTAAGAGTTAAAGAATATGCTTTCATTCTGCGGTAAAAGGGAATAGATATTGATGGATACCGATCATAGCTGTACATTTTGTTTTCACAGACTAATCTCGCCTCATGAGGAGGTGACCTCCTATTATTCATACCACTCTCATTTAATTGTTTCCCAGCTGCCTGTAAGACGTATTATGAGACGGTACGCAGGAGCTTCAGATATACGCAGCCTGAGAACACGCTACGCGCGGAATCTGCCAAGCATTCAGAAAAGAAAGAGAGTAAGACTTTATTTGGTGACTATTTTTCAGGTGCATTGATAGATGTGTTGTGTCCATACGCAGTGCATCCCATCGCATAGTGCTGATTCATTGTTTTTTTTTTTTTTTTTTTTTTTACAGCTGCTGGAATCGAGGCAGAGTGTGCTAGCTGATGAGGTAGTGGAACTCTGGAATGGCCGCCGCCATTTCGTAGGCCGGATCCCTCTGAACTCTGTGTTAAGCTGCGGTCCCGGTTAGAAGCGATGCTGAAGTACAGAGCCACGCACAGTAGGCGTCTGCACATCGGACCTGCCTCGGAGGGAATGCTGCCAGTTACCTCCAACCCCGAGGAAGCAAACGGACCGTTCACGGACTTGTAATTTTTGGATACGCATGTGTTTGGATACACGTTGTATATAGTTGTGTGTGTGTTTTAATAAAGCTCTTTCTTTGCATAAACAGCTTCCTGGCAAATGTTCATTTCCTGTATAAATTCATTCATGTCCTTGATGGTAGCCTAATAATTGTGTAGTAGTGTAGGATAACATAAATACACAGCATATGAATAAATAAATATATGAATGAATAAATATATGAATGAATAAATATATATATATATTTATGTAAATTTATATGTAAATATATATATATGCCAACCAATCACTAGCGACTTTACTTGTTTAAAAAGAAGTGGTTCCGTCCAATACTCAGTAAGAAAATTAAAGCCTGGCGTGGCCACGTGTGGTTTTGCTGCCAATCACGAGCGATTTTACTTGTTTGAGAATAGTGGTTTCAGCCAATACTGAGTAGGTTATTCAAGCCAGCCACGCGGGTTTGCTGCATTCATATGCTAATTAGGGCCATTAGTACAGCTGATCGCTCTCCCCATACGTCAGAGTCAGTTTCCGACAATTTGTGGCACTGACAAACGGGGACAAGCGCGGGTTGCAAATTGTCGGAAACTGACAAAAATCAGGGAGATCTGCGGGAGTTTACGGGGACGAAAATCTCACTTTTCATGCAGTGTTAAGCATAAAACAGACTTTAGAAAAATATCATAAAGACCTAAAGTGGGATTTTAAGATTCAAGGGATTTTGTTTTTAGTTGAACAATAGTTTTGTCTCCCCCCCCCCCCAAAATACGAAACAAATATAATCATTTTTAATTTGTAGTATGCATCATTCACACAAACCTTTTCTACCTATTCCTTTCCGTATCTTTCAAGATGCTTCTCTTCTTGTCTGTTGTTGCAGAGATTTATTCTATGCATCAGTTTTCTTTAATCAGTGAATCCTTGGCCTGAGGAAGCATCTGATTGTTTCACAGTTACACACAGCAGCATTTTAAGGCTTTTAAAACAATCTGCAAATCACTTAATCATTACAGCTCACAAGACCTGAAGTCAATCTGCTGGAAGATTTACCCGCAGAGGCCAACGCCTGTTTAAAGCTCCTGGTTGTTAAGCTGTGTGTGATCGGCCCTGTTATTCCAACAAGTATGTGCACTTCACCCGTATCACTCACATGGCAGGGATTCACGGGCGAGTATGGGTGTGACAATTTCATCATCGGCCAAGAACCTCTAGGAGACCCGCCTCCATGATGGCGGCTTAGGTTCAGTGTCTGAAAAACACACAGCCAGCAATAAAAAGATGCTGAAAATTATCGTGATCTGACATTAAACAAAGCAGTTCACCTTAACTACACTCTGAGCAGCTGCAGATCTTAGGGTTAAAGAGCTTTACATGACCTCTGAGGAGGCTTATATGCTGTACATCTGCACCTCCAGTATCCACGGTGATGTAAGCTGAGTTTAACTTGAGCCCTTATTCAGTTATATTTCTAAAAGATCGTATTAAGTCTAAAAATATATTAGTTTCATTGAGGGATGGTGTTTTACTATTTTTAAATGTCTCTTAGCATAAATAACCAATCAATTGGTTACCCTGTAGATTTCCATGCAGCTCTGACAAGTTATCAGATAAATAAACTGCCTCACCAACATACTAATCTGCTCAGCAGGCGCCAGATAATGACTCAGTTAATTGATTAAAGTGTGTTTGGAACACATACACATCTAAAGTTGCAGGATTTCTTGATGCCCATGGTTTGGCTTTTTTTTTTTCATTCAGTATACCTGATTTGAGTGAATGGCTCCTTATCAGGCCTCTGCAGAAAAAAAATCATCTTTTATCCTGCGCCTTATGCAGAACGTGTTTTGCTGCGTCAAGATGGGGGTAGCTCACCTTTATTGTGATGTCACAATAAAGTACTCGATTGGGGGGGGCATCCCCCTTCTTAAATGCCCACCCTCTACACCATCCACTGTGACATTTTATTACTGAATGTGTAAAATGTCTACTATTTATTAACAAAGAAGTGTCCTACCATGACTATGAAGCTGATCCCAGTGGAAAATTAGTCCCTAACTTTGTAGGGGCAGTGATAGTCATGCTAACTCTGTAGGGGGCAGTGATAGTCATGCTAACTCTGTAGGGGCAGTGATAGTCATGCTAACTCTGTAGGGGTAGTTATAGCCATGCTAACTCTGTAGGGGCAGTGATAGTCATGCTAACTCTGTAGGGGCAGTGATAGCCATGCTAACTCTGTGGGGGCAGTGATAGCCATGCTAACTCTGTAGGGGCAGTGATAGCCGTGCTAACTCTGTAGGGGCAGCGATAGCCGTGCTAACTCTGTAGGAGCAGTGATAGCCGTGCTAACTCTGTAGGGGCAGCGATAGCCATGCTAACTATGTAGGGGCAGCGATAGTCATGCTAACTCTGTAGGGGCAGCGATAGCCATGCTAACCGTGTAGGGCCAGTGATAGCCATGCTAACTCTGTAGGGGCAGTGATAGCCATGCTAACTCTGTAGGGGCAGTGATAGCCATGCTAACTCTGTAGGGGCAGTGATAGCCGTGCTAACTATGTAGGGGCAGTGATAGCCATGCTAACTCTGTAGGGGCAGTGATAGCCATGCTAACTATGTAGGGGTAGTGATAGCCATGCTAACTCTGTAGGGGCAGTGATAGCCATGCTAACTCTGTAGGGGTAGTGATAGCCATGCTAACTCTGTAGGGGCAGTGATAGCCATGCTAACCGTGTAGGGCCAGTAATAGGCATGCTAAATATGTAGGGGCAGTGATAGCCATGCTAACTCTGTAGGGGCAGTGATAGCCAAGCTAACTATGTAGTGGCAGTGATAGCCATGCTAACTATGTAGGGGCAGTGATAGCCATGCTAACTCTGTAGGGGCAGTGAGAGCCATGCTAACTATGTAGTGGCAGTGATAGCCATGCTAACTATGTAGGGGCAGTGATAGCCATGCTAACTCTGTAGGGGCAGTGAGAGCCATGCTAACTATGGGCAGTGATAGCCATGCTAACTCTGTAGGGGCAGTGATAGCCAAGCTAACTCCGTAGGGGCCGTGATAGCCATGCTAACTCTGTAAGGGGCAGTGATAGCCATGCTAACTCTGTAAGGGGCAGTGATAGCCATGCTAACTCTGTAGGGGCAGTGATAGCCATGCTAACTCTGTAGGGGCAGTGACAGCCATGCTAACTCTGTAGGGGCAGTGATAGCCATGTAACTATGTATGATTGCCATGCCAGTCCAGAGAAGGACTGCAGTTCTACTGTAAGTTGCCTTTGTCACGGTCAATGACCGACGTACCTGACATGTAACAATCATACCCTGAATAAGGATTTAGGTTAATTGAATATATTAATTAGGCTATGTATGCTTCCAAAAAATTCCCCTTCTTTTTATTTTTTACAACTAGATTACTGGATGTCACCATATTTTTTTTCTATACTTAATGATAATTTTTCTGCACCTAAGTGGACAAATAACTCTTACCTGAATCAATAAATAACTCAGGCTGCGATATTCAGTCCAGTAATTCAGAGTTCTGCACAAACACAGTAACTGTATAACAAAGCATTAGATTAGGTCATTCTTGGGGAGGGCTGGCCTAGTGGTGGGTATTGAAAAGTTATTTTGGTTTAATTCCCTCAGACTGTCCCTTGGGCCCCATAAGCAAGACCTTTAGCCCCAGAATCCTCCCATGGCATCATGGTCCACTAGTTCATAAAGGGTTAAATGCAGAGGACTTATTTCATAGGAATGTACAAAGTTGCCATAAAATCTAAAGATGATTTTTATATTGCTATTACTAGGTCACTATTGTGATATTTAAGAGGCCCTTGGGTCAATTTCTGTAGCATAAATAAATATGTGCCATATATATGCATATATGCACTTCAGCAAAAAACCCTAAAAACCTGCGGCAGCCTGGCTAATCCGGTGATCGAGTTATGTATACTACAATTAAAACGACTCGGATGACTTGATCATTATTTTAATAGGGTATATAACAGAAGGGAACCTATATTGTATTTTTTTTAGTATGAAATACTGTAAAATACCTGACAGTGTGAAAAACTTGCCCCTGATGCATTCGTTAATATATGAATCTTTTAGTGGTTAATTAATTACAAACTATTGCTTTAAGGCAACAGAACAGCTGATTAAATGCTGGCCCAGGACAGAGTGAGCAATAAGAGGCTTTATTCTAAATCTACAGGAGAGCAGCCGCACTGTGGCCTGGCTGCAGACTAATTCTTAACCCATGTTCCACTGTCGCACTTACCTCACAGAAATCTGTTAGAGAAATCTTCTACTTTCAGGTTTCTGTCCCGTATGCTTTGTGTTGTGTCGTCTTCCAGCAAATGCTCCAGCATATGAGGGATGGTTTAACAAAAAATAAAACACAACAACAAAAAAAGAAGTGAATTCTGTTGCTCCAATGTCTTGCTTTTCACTCCTCTTCTGTCATACTAATTTCCCTCACAGGCCTCTCCTCAGAAGGTTACTTTAGCTCCAAGCACCTGCAAGAGGTTTGGTATTTGTGCCCCAATTACAGCTTGATGTCTGGGTCAGTGACGGAGATCTCGGGAGCCTCTTGCTGGGGCTCCTTCATGGCCGCTGATCCTGATTAGCTGGGAGGTGGAGCCTGCTGGTGGTAGAAACAGAGACCAGTCGGGTGGAGTGGAGGTAGGTGAATGAGGTCAAGGTTTCTCAGCAGTCCAAAGAAATGCTTAATTTTACAAACACCAATAGACCAGGATGATGAGGATGATAGGTTAATTCTGCAGAAGTTCATTTAATAAGTTTAAGTATTAAATACTCAGTGGAGCAGTGGGTAGCACTGCTGCCTTGCAGCAAGAAAGTTCTGGGTTGGATTCCCGGCCTTTCTGCAAGGAGTTAGCATGTTCTCCCTGAGCATGCGTGGGTTCTCTCCGGATACTCCGGCTTCCTCCCACAGTGCAAAAACATGACTGTTAGGTTAACTGGCTTCTCTAAACTGGCGACCTGTCCAAGGTGTACCTGTTGCGATAATCAATAAATCAATTAATCGCACGATAAATAAAAACTATCCACGTCATTTCATTTATCGGGTATATCGTCCTGTGTTTTTCTCTTTCTATCGATGACGCTGGATGAAAAGGCTTAACTCTGGTGCTATCCACTGACCCCTCCCCTTGTTCATTTTTGAGAAGGGAGGAAGAGTACACTATCGCATCAGGTAGTCAGCGCATATGTTTTTATTTCCACTGTGGTTTTATCTTGTGTTTAGTTTTTATTCAAGTTTATTTTTAGTTGACTGAGAATCCATTTGATTTTTATTTCTCGTTTTATTTTGTTAACCAGTTCCAGTGTTAAGTGTTCTGTTGAAAATAAAGTGTGTTTATCTTTGGCAGGAAAATGCATGCATTATTACGTCATTTCCATTAAATCAGTGTAAAAAGGTCTTAAAACAATATTATCGTTTATCGTAAGAATTTTTTAGACAATTAATCTTTCAGCAAAATTTGTTATCGTGACAGGCCTAGGTGTACCCCGCCTCTCACCCATTGACAGCACCCCTTGCGACCCAAATTGGGACAAGCGTGTCAGATAATGGATGGATGGCTGTTTAAAGCATTTGAAAACATGTAAAACAGAGAAAGTTTCAACAGACTTTAAAGATATAATTGGTAGTTATATATGGTCACTAGGTGACTATAAATTCATCCAAGTACTGAATAAATGAAGAGAACAAATCAAGGTATCGTCATGATCTTGGTGCTGATGACTGGCTGGATTAGTCATTTCATTCACCTGCCTAACTCTGCCCAGTTTCTCGTTTCCATTCATCTGATCCAACTTCTGCTGCTTCTATTTTACCTGCCTGATTCCAGTCATCAGTGCCAGATTCTTCTATAGCCAGTGGTGTTTCACCTACCTCCACTACACCCGACTGTTCTCTATCTGTTGAGAGGCTTGAGCCCCTCTCAATAATTGTTTCCAAGCACTTTTCATTACCTTCCCCTGCAACATCAGACCTTTTTGTAGGAATATATTGATAAGTCATATCTAAATCTTTTATTTAGGCAAACCTATTGAACAACCAGATATCATACGGGTCCTAGTTTCTGAGCTAAGAACAGGTCATATCCATGCTTTTCCAACAAGGCAAGGCAGAGCCTATTTAAGGGTCATTCCATGGAAAGTGTAAAGATTGGACCTCTGAATTTAGAGGTTTTTGATAATAACCTTTTTTTTCTTTTTTTTGTTTCATTGCCTATAGAACATGTAACACTTGCAATAAAACATATTTTTCAAGCTCAGACACCATTTTCTGCGAATACTTTAGCACATTATATCCAGGGAACAGAGTTTCCTTTTCCACCCCGTCACAGGACAAAGGTTAACAAATTAAAGGGTAATTTTAGATAAAAGTAAGACAAATAAAATGTTATTCACTTCAGAAAATGTCTTTAAAAAAAAAAAAAATACCAATAGTGTGTTCAAAGTGTTTTTTTTATGTTTTTATGTGATGTACAGCATTAAGTCAATATGAAGAACGTTGCCACTTATTACACTGATTCCAGCCATATTGCTCTAGATTTTCCACCCCGTCACACTAAAGCCTGTGACGGGGTGGAAAATCTAGAGCAATATGGCTCAATTTCTGGATATGTTAAAACCTGATGGTGCCGTTAGCATTGAAGTACAATGAAAAATGAATGATTAATACAAATATAATTTCAAATTTGATTAACAAATTGTTTTCCCCACTTTTTGTGTGTGATGGGGTGGATATGCTGTGGTTAAAAGAAAGGATTTTGAAGGAAAAATGTACCAAAAATGTTCTTAAAGAAAAACCAGAACTCACCATTGTTTGGATTTCTCTTCTTCAAACTCTTGAATGATGTCACTTCTAGGAAGTGATGTCACTTCTAGGAAGTGTATAGCATTTTGGCGCAAAATAACATTGGTGTGTTGGGCTGGAATATTAAATATATGGACATAGAAAAATCATGCTATTTCAATAAAAAAAAAGACATTTTAATATAATTAATACATTTCCTATTAAGAGGATTTCTAACCATAACAACAAAAAATTTTGAGATTTATTTCATATTTCTTAAGTTTTACATTACATGAATGAGAAAAATGGTCAGAGCAGACATGAGAAAATGATTGCAGTTTAACATAAAAAGTTATAAATATGCAAAATATATATTTATCATTCAATTTTATTTGACCTCATGCTACCAACTAAACTTGAATCAATGGCTTTAGACACTTAAAGTATTGCTGACAGTTTTATTATGCTTCCTATTCCTCTTTGAATGTTATGGACCCAAACTTAACAGTTTTCATGGAATGACCCTTATATTGTCTAATAAGTGGGAATGATTATGCATTCCCACTTATTGTTTTACTGTTTTTATTTTTCTGACTTTAACTAGTTTTCAAACAATTTCAACAATTTTGGTAGCAAAACGTTCAGCTTGTTCAGGAGAATTCTGCTATGTCTTTTAGTATAGATATTTTTTGTAGTTTTTGCGACATTCAGCTTTTTTCTGCATTTGTTTATCCCATTGCAATATGTAGAATTCTCATATTTCAGCAAAAATTAAGCTAATCTTCACCATCTTTGACCTTTAACTTCAGCATACTTTCAGATAGAAAGACCATTCAACTTTTAAAATGTTTATCAAAGATTCAGCTATTCTGATTTAACTCAGCTTTTTGATGTTTTTTACGGTTTTAATAAAATTGGATTCAAACTTTAGACAAATTTTTTCAGGTTTCCAATTTTATAATGGAAGTCTATGGGCGGAATTGTTCAATTGTCAGAGTGCGTGCTCTAGCTTTTGAGCTGTTCTGGTTTTTCCGAACAAATTCTTCTCACTCCCTCATTTTTCACTCAATTTAAATTAATTATACATCAAAACGTAGGAATTTTTGTCAGCATTCAGGAAATATAACCCTCATTCATGGGGGATTTACAGTTTTCCTACAGTTTGGCCAAGACCAGGAAGAAGTCAACACTGACCCAATAGACTTCCAATGAGACTTTCCAAAAATTACAGACGAAAATCCAAAAAACAAATGTTTTCGTATCGCTGCCACATGTTAACCATTTCATGTACAAACATGAAACCTGGTATACTACATCTCCAGGCCCTTCTAGCATTCACATTGAAGGATTTTGTTTTGTATTATTTATGGTTTAGCTTTTTAGATGAGCTGTTCGGGGAAAGGAAAAAGTTGATTTTGGGAAAAAGTCTCAGACTGAAATCTTTCAAAACTAACCATGTTTTTACATCGTCACCGTGGCCAAATGCTTTTTTGTAGAAACATTAAAGTTAGCATATTTATTTATCAAAGCCTGCTGATTCCTATGGTCTAACATTATTCCTGTATCTTTTATGGTTTTTGATTTATTAAACATAGTTCAACACAAACATTTTTCAAATTTTGTCAATATTCCTCTTTATTTACAGAGTGCTGTGTCTTTACAAAAACAATTTTGAACAAAAACATTCCTAAAGCTTTATTCCCCTCTCTGTCGTGAATTAAACGGTGCAAAAATGACATCGGTACCACTTATTATGCCAGAGTTACAGGCTTTTGTTCGACACAACATCAACTGCTTTTTTGATATCATGTAGGTTTTTGGAGGTACAGCTACTTTGTTGGGGGGCATAAAATCAGTCAAATTTCCAACTGAAATGTTTCAAAATTACCCCCCCCTTTTTTATATCAACATATTATTGCATTAACAGCTGCTGATGATGTCATCAGTGTTCCAAAAGGCGGAGCAAAAGAGTTCTAAAAGTCTGATGACATCATCATCCTTTGGTCTCACTCTATATAAGGCTTCAAAAGGTGAAGGTCTCACATTGCTTGTTCACCTTGTTAAGAGTAACCGTAAGATACTCTCTGCAGGGTTATTTTACAATCATCTCAAATATCAAGGTCACATGGTTCTGCCTATTGGATTTGCTGTCGGATTCGTCATTACTAAGGGAATGCGAAAGCTATTTTCCAACTACTTTGAAGAAAATGAAATGTCTGATCTGAGTTCTCAGGATGATCAAATCAGCTTTGACTACACAGCAAATGTTTTGAGCATGCAAAAGGATGAATCCATGAAGAAAGATGAAAAAATTAACTTTAATGACACAAAAACTATGACAAAAAGAGATCTTGAGGTCGATATCACGACAGTGGAAGAACTTGACACCTATTTTGAGGACGTATCACATACATTTTCTGCAGAAACAGTCCAATGTGAAAGAGAACCTGTGCCTGCTAACAAACAAAGCGAGAAACAGGAACTTTTAGACTCTGGTTATACAGCGTACGGCAGAAACTGCAGGGAATCAGGCCTCTCAGCAGTAATTGACACACACCAAGAAAAACATTCAGAGGAATCAACAGATGAATATCCAGATTCTCAAGACATTTCAATCAACTGCTATTCAGAACGAGTTAAATGTGAAAGGGAATCCTTGTCTACTGACCAACAAACCAAGAAACAAGAAGAAACTTTAAAATTAGATAGAGAAAAGGTTGATTTTTTGGAACGCCTGCTGGAGGAAAAAGAAAGAGGGGTTGCGACTCTCAAGGCGAATGTAGTCAGACGGGACAATGAGCTCTTTGCTCTGCAACAGCTAAATAGGTCCCTAGAGCTTGCCTTCATAGAGGCAGTCCAAGAAAAGGAGGAGGTCACGGCACACTATGTCGCCAAACTAGAAACAGCCTTTCGCAGGGAGGATGAGCTCACCGAACGCCTCAGAACCCTAACAGAGCAGCATGCACACGTGAAGGAGCACGCAAAAAAAGACAGCGAAGCACTACGCATCTTAGAAGGTGCATTGGCCCAAATGGACAGGGAGATTGCAAAGTTGGCGGAGAAACATCACTGCGAACGGCAGGAGCAGGCCAACATGTTGGCGTACGTGACTAGGACAAAGAATGAGTTGCAGCGACAGTTATCATGCGCTGAGTCCAAGTATCAGGACACTAAAAAGAGGCATGAATGGGAACTCCAAGAGAAGGAGTTTGAGCTGCAGACATCACATGACTTCATTAATGAGATGAAGCTGACCATCGCCTTTCTGAAGCAAGAAAACTCAGACCTACGAAAAAAGGAGAGGGACTACGCATTGGAAACACAGTCTTTGAATAAACAATTCTCTACAGAGCTGGAGAGACGCGAGGCGATAATCTCAGCGTGTCGCGAGCTGGAAACTTTCCTCGGTCACCAGCGTGGATGCAATTTTCAAGACACCATGGGCCGCATCAATCAGCAGATACGAGAGTCCTCCGAGAGGATTAAATGCGCACTGAGAGCCAGGTGTGTGACAAGGCTCGGCACTGAGGAGCCATGGCAGAGCAGCGTGCCCCAGGACAATACAGGTTCTGTTTTGGCGCTCATGTTGTGCGAGTATGAAAAGGGAATATTCAACATGATGGATGGGATAAGAACGGTGCCGGAAAACATGGAGATCACAAATGAACTCTGCACTCGGCCCTCCCTCAAAAGATGGAAGCCCCCTTCAGCAGCAAGACTCAAGCAAGGTAGGCGCCACAGGACCGACGGTGAATCCACGACTAGTGAGCAGAGCTGCAGCCATGAGGCGCGCTCACATGTCTGCTAGATGTGCAGGATTACTCTCCAGTAGGGTTGTCAAAAGTATCGATACTCTAAAAAGTATCCTTCCTATTGGTGACCTAATCAAAATGGCCGACTTTGATGTGGGCGGAGTTGGACAGCCAACCGACGCGTCCTACAGAATGAAGCAAGAAGCTACATGCTGCCGTGTGTATGTGAGGGCAGAGAGACAGCACAATAACAGAAGAGAGCATGGCCAGTGCTGCTGCAGGAGGGCCAAAACAACCAGTTTTGGGCGAAAATGATAGAGGCAAGAGTGCTGTTTGGAGGTATTTTGCCTTCGAGCCTGGGATGGAAGCCGGACGTGTATTTGTCCTCCTTTACCCCCAGATTCCACATCCTCCGCTCGCCACGTACGTCTTCTCCGTCCCTCACCGTCAAAATACGGAGCTGAGCTCTTTTTGGCTCTGCTCCGGTCAGTCCAGATCAAGACCCGGAATTGCAATCGCACCAAACAGGAAAAAGAATGTAGAGAAGACCCAGTTTGTCAAATTAAATTATAGTAAAAACAGGTCGGTTACTAGAAAATATAATTAAAAAAACTAAGAGCGATTAATTAAATCATTGGATGCAAACTATTGGTGCTTAAACAGACCAGGAAGAAGTTGTGAGATTCTAGACCGAATCTCACAACTTTTAAAGAAAATTCTTATTGCAGGAATGAATGAAGAGATGATGAGTTTGGAAGCAGAGAACAAACAGAGTTTGATCCTAGTTATCCCTGTTACAAAAATCCATAACAGAAAGACAATATTTGGGCAGAAACTGAACATCTGCTGGATGATGATGGAGATTTTTTTTATATGTCATATTAAATTAAACCTTCACAGAGTTTATACTGGAATAAGGAACTCTAATTTAATGCTAATAGAAATCATTTTAATGCCATCAACAAGTATCATGTACACAGGTTATTAGTTTACATGAAATAAGGAGCTGTAAGCACAGTTTCATGACTCAAGTTATTAGACAGATAGATATATATACAGGTAAAAGCCAGTAAATTAAAATATTTTGAAAAACTTGATTTATTTCAGTAATTGCATTCAAAAGGTGTAACTTGTACATTATATTTATTCATTGCACACAGACTGATGCATTCAAATGTTTATATAATTTAATTTTGATGATTTGAAGTGGCAACAAATGAAAATCCAAAATTCCGTGTCACAAAATTAGAATATTACTTAAGGCTAATACAAAAAAGGGATTTTAAGAAATGTTGGCCAACTGAAAAGTATGAAAATGAAAAATATGAGCATGTACAATACTCAATACTTGCTTGGAGCTCCTTTTGCCTCGATTACTGCATTAATGCGGCGTGGCATGGAGTCGATGAGTTTCTGGCACTGCTCAGGTGTTATGAGAGCCCAGGTTGCTCTGATAGTGGCCTTCAACTCTTCTGCGTTTTTGGGTCTGGCATTCTGCATCTTCCTTTTCACAATACCCCACAGATTTTCTATGGGGCTAAGGTCAGGGGAGTTGGCTGGCCAATTTAGAACAGAAACACCATGGTCCGTAAACCAGGCACGGGTAGATTTTGCGCTGTGTGCAGGCGCCAAGTCCTGTTGGAACCTGAAATCTCCATCTCCATAGAGCAGGTCAGCAGCAGGAAGCATGAAGTGCTCTAAAACTTGCTGGTAGACGGCTGCGTTGACCCTGGACCTCAGGAAACAGAGTGGAGCGACACCAGCAGATGACATGGCACCCCAAACCATCACTGATGGTGGAAACTTTACACTAGACTTCAGGCAACGTGGATCCTGTGCCTCTCTTGTCTTCCTCCAGACTCTGGGACCTCGATTTCCAAAGGAAATGCAAAATTTGCTTTGGTCAGAAAACATGACTTTGGACCACTCAGCAGCAGTCCAGCTCTTTTTTTCCTTAGCCCAGGTGAGACGCTTTTCGCGTCGTTTCTTGGTCAACAGTGGCTTGACACGAGGTATGCGGCAGCTGAAACCCATGTCTTTCAAGCGTCTCTTGGTGATGGATCTTGAAGCACTGACTCCAGCAGCTGTCCACTCCTTGTGAATCTCCCCCACATTTTTGAATGGTTTTTTTTTCACAATCTTGACTAGGGCGCGGTGATCCCTATCGCTTGTACACTTTTTCTGACCACAGTTTTTCCTTCCCTTTGCCTCTCTATTAATGTGTTTGGACACAGAGCTCTGAGAACAGCCAGCCTCTTCAGCAATAACCTTTTGTGTCTTTCCCTCCTTGTGCAATGTGTCGCCTTTTGGACAGCTGTCAAATCTGAAGTCTTCCCCATGTTTGTGTAGGCTTCAGAACTGGACTGAGAGACCATTTAAAGCCCTTTGCAGGTGTTTTGAGTTAATCAGCTGATTAGTTTGTGGCACCAGGTGTCTTCAAAATTTAACCCTTACACAATATTCTAATTTTGTGACACACAGAATTTTGGATTTTCATTTGTTGCCGCTTCAAATCATCAAAATTAAATGAAATAAACATTTGAATGCATCAGTCTGTGTGCAATGAATACATATAATGTACAAGTTACACCTTTTGAATGCAATTACTGAAATAAATCAAGTTTTTCAAAATATTCTAATTTACTGGCTTTTACCTGTTTAGATATATATCTATATAGCTAGATAGAGAACATGGTGAAGGCTTTTTTGTAACGGGCAGCTGCTGAGAATACAGCATTTATTTTTGTTTAGCTGGTTTGGCTAGTGTCATTGTTCTGTTTGTAAAGCATAGCCAAGGAAGGAACACTTAAGTTAATTTTGTTGTTTTTTTATGAAGCTTGCTTAATATTGTGCACAGAAGACTACCTCAAAATATTGTTCTTATTGTTTATTGTATTTATTTTTTGTATTTTATTTATTAATAAAAATATTTCTGTTGCATTGTGAGGTCTTTGTTTTTTTCCTTGTGGTATCGAAAATGGTATCGAGTATCGAATATTTTCCTGAGTATCGGTATCGAGTTGAACATTTTAGTATCGTGACAACCCTGCTCTCCAGTGATATGAAACCCTTTTCCAAATGTAAATGACTGTCTATAATGACCTTAAAAGTTACTAGGGAAAATATATTATTTTTTTATTTTGCATCCCAAGGGTCACACGGCGCCGTCGTCCAATCAGCGATGTCTCATGTTTCCCACTGGTACCTACCTTTTCCGGTAGGTTAATGTAATTGTGTTTTCCTTAATGTAGTTGCGCTTTGCTTTATGTAGTTTTGTTTTTCTTAATGTAGTTGCTCTGTGCTTTATGTAGTTTTCTTTTTCTTAATGTAGTTGCTCTTTGCTTTATGTAATTGTGTTTTTCTTAATGTAGTTGCTCTTTGCTTTATGTAGTTTTGTTTTTCTTAATGTAGTTGCTCTTTGCTTTATGTAGTTTTGTTTTCCTTAATGTAGTTGCTCTTTGCTTTATGTAGTTTTGTTTTCCTTAATGTAGTTGCGCTTTGCTTTATGTAGTTTTGTTTTTCTTAATGTAGTTGTGCTTTGCTTTACGTAGTTGCGATTTCCTTAATGTAGTTGCGCTTTTAGATTTGTAGTTGCAGTTTGCACTTCAGGGCCACCGTAAATAAATGTTCTGAACTTTCCTACCGACTGTCTCACCTTGAATACTTGGTCCATCTGTCCCAGATGTGACACAATGACTAAACTATAGATCATTGTAGTGCCCCCAAACTTGTAGCACACATAGATAACCTCATCTAGTTCAGACTACAACTCTTACTTTGGGAAAATGTGCTAAACTGTATTTTTTGAGATTTCATTGTTATTAGAAGCATATAATTACACTATAGATCACTGTCATGCCACCAAACTCGTAGGATAAATATATAAAACCTCATCTGGGTCATCCTACAACTCTTACTTTTTTTTTTAAAAGATTTTTTCATTGCTAATATAAGCAGGCCAGGTGTGCAACCTCTGCAACAGGAACCATAGCACTGAGTGTTGTGTTCACTGCACAAAGTATACCTGTCACAAATGCAGGAAGGACTCACCTTGGGTTTGTGAAAACTGCTAAATGGGACAATTGTAGCTTCATATGTCCTCCCATGCTGTTGTCCACCTACCTCGTCTCTCCCTGGCTCCTAGTGTTTGGTTTCCCCAGATGTCTACATAGTTATGGTTTGCTTTTCTTTATTAGTTGGATTTTTGCATCCCTGCCTTTGTTTACTTTTTCCTTTGATTAAATCCACAAGAAATCACCTCAGCCTCTCTGCCTCTGCATTTGGGTCCTAAACTACAACCAACCCTGACACCACCGCCTTAATTCCCATCGTTCCGAGCTTCCATGACTTCTTGCACAAAATCCACTGAGCCTCATGTATGTTCCCTGGTTTTACCCATGGAGAAAACTCTTTGGTTCCATTTACACTTGCTCATATTTTCCTGACAAGAAGTTATTGGTGCATCTCCCAAATGTCCCGGCCGCAACAACGCTTTTATTGGTTCCGCAATCGGGACGGAACCAATAATGGCGAGCAGTTTAAAAAAAAAAAAATAAAATTGTCAATTTTAATGTTTTATTGAGATTGCAAAAATAAATCGTAATAAAAAGAATCCTATTTATGATGTTTTAAAAACTAAGACCCACTCAAATACTGAAATAATACTTTGTCATTCTCTAAGCAGAGATGTTGAATGACATGAAAAGGCGCGACAAGACAAAATACAATTATTAGCTTTGCAATATAAATGAGTCTGTTGGTGATTGGACAATATAAATAGGCTCTGCCTTGATTTAGATATGACGTTTCAAGATATTCCTGCAAAAAGGTCTGATGTTGCAGGGGAAGGTAATGAAAAATGCTTGGAGCATCCAGCCTCCTGTAGAAGGGCTGGTCATATCACAGGTTATTTGCATTACAATAGCAAGGTTAGAGTGAATACACAAACTTGTAGAGGGGAGGGGGGCTTGCAGGAAAACTGAAATTTTAATTTTATGTACTGTGATCATTCTACCTTATGCTTTCTTTTAAATATAAATTTTAAAAGATAAAAAGGTGTGCTGCAGTTGTCATAAAAGTCCAGTAGATGTCATCAGGGAGTCCCTGACAGGAACCAATATAGCAAAACAACAATTACATCTATGAGATGCTTTAATTTTTTCCACGAATTAAATTAAAGAGCTAGATTTTATACCATTCCTTGGCGCCCGGTAGGGGCCATTAAATAAATTATGCTGTGAACTAACTAGATGCGCTCCTTCACCAAGGAGCATACCTTCTTGGTGAGGAGTAAGGGTGTGCAAAATAATCGTCATGACGATGCATCGCGATTCTAATTTTTGTGATCTACTGCATCGATTCTTGAAGGCAAGAATCGATTATATAAAAAAAAAAAATGAACAAATAAAATACATGAATGGTTGGCGCACATCAGCCAAACCAAGTGGAATACAGCTTCCAGTCCAGCAGATGTCGCTGCGGATGTGTTGACGCCCGCTGCTTTGTGTCACAAGCATGTCCGGTCGTAAACAAAACATGGCGGACACTGAGAAAATTCGTCCCGCGGCTCCATCACATTTCAAGTCAGATGCTTGGATGCAATTTGGCTTTAAAAACAAAGAAGGTAAAAATTAAATTGATATGATGCACGTAATTTGCAAAAGGGGAAATATACATTTGAATGTTGATTGGTTTAGAGGACCACTGAGGCCATGTAAACGGCACTGATTATCCTTATTTTGTTATTTTAAGTTTGATGAATCCTAAGATCTTTTTGTCAGTGTGTCCACGCCAGTAATAGTAATATTTCTGCCCAGTATCTGTTTCCATGGCAACACCTCCAAAAGTCGTTTCAATAAATACAGCTATGTATGAATTCAGTTGCTTTCAGTTATGCATCAATTGGAGACACGATCCAGATCATACCCAGCCAGTCAGCCACTGGTAAGGGCTGTATGTTTTTCTTACAGTGTTCAATGAAAATATCGCGATGCATCGCAATATTTCAAGTATCATGATGCATCGGGATAGAATCGCATCGTGGCATGTGAATCGTGATTCGAATCGATTTATGACTTCTTTGCCAATACCCACCCCTAGTGAGGAGGTAGGTTAGTTACCTAGACAGTTAGCTGGCCCTTCACCAGTGCAAGGCTCTATTCAGGCGGTGCTACATGTCTTGTGGAGCAAAATTACAAAATTCTAGACTCTTGGTTTGATAGGATTTTAAATTCATTAATTGTATTTAGGGCCATAGACGAAAAAAAGTAGAAAAAACAATATCAGGAGGGAACTTTTTTGTCCAGAGGGGAAAAGGGCAAGTGCTCTATGACAACCTAGCATCTATCTGTGCACGCCCCTGTATCCAAACATAGCGTTTTTTGATTGAAATACATTTTTTCCCCCCAGTATATGTACTGGTTTAATTTCCGAGACTGAATTATGGAGTTTTACAATCATACATTTATTATACAGCTTTTACAAAAGTGACAAATCCAGATATCTTTTTGTTTTTTTATTTTTATTTCAAAGTCATGCCACAAGTTGACATTAAATACAAAAGAAAGAAAAAAACAAACTTTAAGATTGTAGCTATAAAATAACCACAGTGTAACCGTGAACCAAATCCAACTAACACGCAATGGAAAATAAAAAGCTCACACTGAAAGTAACGCACCGACAAGCACACGGTACAGAACATACGGCACGGCTCTCTGATACTTAGCTATCAGTAAACATATTATTCCGGAACGCAATTTAAAGTGGATATATAAAATTAACAAGCTTAGAAAATACTGATAAAAGGTACTTGTTACAAAGACTGTAGCATCTCCAAGAAGAGTCACCATGCAGTAAGTATTCCAGCCTCCAGTCGATAAACATTGGCAGAAAAATACAGGATAAATTACAAGCTCATTCCTCTAGTGGACGAGACTCAACTTCAGTCGTTTTTTTTTTTTTATACAAATATCTATTTATCGAATTAGATGATGCGGCCAGTTGAGAAACCTGGAGTTTGCTTTCTGGGTCTGAGATCTCCTGCAGCACATGTGGCAGAAGGCAATTTTATTGAGCTTTTAAATCCATCATACCTTTTTAAACAATCAGTCTTAAAACTTCCACCGTATTTTTAGTTTTATTTTTAGTTTAACTTAATCACAGAATCTATGAATTTCTGAATCCTGCTTTCACTGAAGTGATTTGAAGTCGTTTATGATTCATGAGCGTAATGGCAGAACTAGCCACCTATGAAGTAAAGTAGCTTGTAAACATCTTCCTGTTACATTATCCTGCTATGTGGAGGTGTGAAGGCCCAACATACGAACCCTAATGATCCTTTAAAGGATGTAGGATTAAATCATACCATCATGTTTGCTTGTGTTATTTTAAAACTGCCATTTAAAGTCTTATTATAAAAGTTTCTGCCCTGATTTCACCACCTAATAAGGTGCATAAAGAGGGTCAATGATATTATAATGTTAATACTTCAACACAAAGTACTTAAAAGCTTAATTAGCAAAGTTTCTTCAAAGTACTTTAAGCTTTGCTGAAGTTTTCACCTCACGAGTCCAAATTCAAAGCCAGTAGGAAGATCTAATAAGAACTTCTATGTCAGTTTTAATATTAGAAAGTCCTAAAAATGTATTAGTAGCCAAACTGGAGAGAGTTACTCATTCAGCTCTGGTTTATTATTTATATTTAGTCAATATATTCCATTTTATACCAATAATAACTTCCTACTTTTATTTCATCCCCACATACTACTTTACACTCATGAACTCAGACCATGGTAAATTAGTTTAAAAAAAAATTATTCATTTATGTAGATAAAGAATAAAACCCAATAGTAATTTCACCTAATAATGAAAGCTTTCCATTAGATTCCTATTTTTATGTAATTTTATTCTGATCTACATTTAAGGCAAATGAATAAGTTAGCTAATGCTGATAGATATAATTCATCAGTCTTAAATCTGTGAAAGAAAAACAGACTCATTGGAAACTGCCTTTTTTTTACACCGAATTTTAAACACTGAACTTTTTTAGCACCGAATTTTAAACACTGAACTTGAATTCAGCTGCAAAAAATTTCAATACAAAAAAAAAAAAAAAAAAAAGAAAAAACTCAGCTGCAAAAAAATTTGACAGCAAATGTTCTGACCTTTTGGTGAACTTAAGCAAAAGCAGTCTACACTCAATGGAAATGAGCTCATTTGGTCAGGAAAAAAAAAAAGGCAGACAGAGGCGCCCGCACTAGCTGTAATCGGCTCAGTTATTTCACCCGGTCCGATAAGATGAAAAACTGTTAAGGCTGTCTATTAGTAGCTACCTGACATTTTGTAATCATATCTATTTAACAAGATTCAGCTTCATTCATTTGGGTACAAAGCTATTCCCAACTTTTGTCAGGGTTCCTACAGCGTAAGGCAAGTTAAAATTCAAGACTTTTTAATGCCACTTGAAATAAAAATTTAAGACCAAATTCACAAGAAACACAAGAAAAAAAACCTGCTTGCGACAACTAAACCCAAAGGTTTATTTTAACATAAACCACTGCACTAATGTTTCACATTTTGAAAAGCTTCCCATACAGGAAGAAAGCTAAAAACACACAAATGACAGATATATTTGAACAATTATTTAACTGAATTCACAAACTTTGTTTTAGCAGGGAACAAAACAAATCAGTTTTAAAGCCACAACATAACCAGTGCTAAGTCTTTTTTGCAGCTATTTTTCTTTGTATGGTTTTCTCAGTATGTTTGATTTGGTGATAAGTGGAGGCGTTGCAGAGACAAGGGTGGAACTAAACTGAGAAATACCGGCTGTTTCTCTGTAACTCCATTTTGACGCTTTGTGTTTCGTGCTTCGCATGTGTGACTCCACTGCCTTAATTCCCATCGTTCTGAGCTTGAATGACTTCTTGCACTAAATCCACTGAGCCTCATGTATGTTCCCTGGTTTTAGCCATGGAGGAAACTCTTTGGTTCCATTTACACTTGCTCATATTTCCAGACAAAAAGTTAATGGCGCATCTCCCAAATGTCCCGGCCGCAACAACGCTTTTATTGGTTCCGCTATCGGGACAGAACCAATAATGGCGAGCAGTTATTTTTTTATATAAAAAAAAGGTCAATTTTAATGTTTTATTTAGATTAAAAAAAGAAATCATAATAAAAATAATCCTATTTATGATGTTTTAAAAATTAAGACCTACGAAAGACTAATTTAAGACATTTTAATACCAATTAAGGCCTTAGTTTTATTTTGAAGAATTCAATGCCTTTTAAGACTTTTTAAGGAGCCGCGGGAACCCTCGTTGTGTGACGTGACCAAATTAGCTAATTTCATTGGCTAAAAGCTGCTCGACTGTATCGAGTGTAGATTGCTTCGGCTTGAGTTCACCAAAACACATTCAGGGCTGAATTTTTTCTGGGCATATTTTTTGCTGTTGAATTTTTTTGCAGGAATTTTAAGGAATTCCAAGTTTAAAAAAAAAATCAGTTTTTAAAATTCAGTCCTAAAAAAAATTCAGTGGGGTGCTGGTGCCTATCTCAAGCTGTCTATGGGTGAGAGGCGGGGTACACCCTGGACAGGTCGCCAGTCCATCGCAGGGCAACACAGAGACAAGCAACCATTCACACTCACACCTAAGGAGGATTTAGAGAAGCCAATTAACCTAACAGTCATGTTTTTTGGCTGTGGGAGGAAGCTGGAGTACCCGGAGAGAGTCCACCCATGCCCAGGGAGAACATGCAAACTCCATGCAGAAAGACCCCGGGCCGGGAATCAAACCCAGATCTTCTTGCTGCAATGCAGCAGGGCCACCCACTGCTTCACTAAGCAGCCCAGTTTAAAATTCAGTGCACAAAAAAAGGCAGATTCCAATGACACTGTTTTTCGTCCATATAAAACTATATTTCCCTGTTGTAAAAATTATTTAAAATATCAGCTGTCCACAAATTAGTCAATAAATTAGCCATGTTTCTCGCTAACAAAGGAACCGTTTTGTTCCTTCACCTTCCGATCTCAGATTTTGAGTTGTAAACTTTTCGAACTGGTGATATGTACTTGTGCTGCGTCAATTTGATTTTGGAAATGATTGAACAGTTCATCCAATAAAGCTAAATCATGCTGTCATTCAAAAAAATCCATAAAAGAGAAATGCCTTTCTCTTAAATCCAAAAATTAGCTGAATCTTACAAGATTGAGGTTGCTGCTGATATATTTAAATCCTCTTTGTCAGTAGTAGTAGGCCAAGGTCCGATCACATTGTAATTCAAGAAAACTTCTGAGTAACTGGGACACTTTCAAATGTTTTCACCACTGGCGGTAACGAACTCCTAAACAACTAGAAACCAGGTCAGCAGCATGCTGCAAAAAAAGACACCATGGTCACCTAAGCTAATAATGCATTGAGCTGTAATTTCTCTAGATCCATAAAGATGTGCTTTGGCATCTGGCAGATGTTAGCAATAGATGGCAGGTTCTAGGCAGATGAAATTTGTCTGAAAAATTGAAGAGATGCATGAAAAAATGAAGATTGAAAGAATTTGGAAGCCAAATACACTCAAAAATTCCTGAAACAGTTTTACTTTGTGAATGTGTGGAATAACCTGCAAATAGAGCACTGCAAAAACATTCTACATATGAGTAAAACTGTCTTAAAATAAGGGTATTCACTATTAATTTAAGCCGGAAAATAAGATGATCTGCCAATGGAATGAGCATTTTTACCCTTGAAATAAGATAATTAGATATTATGCACTTGAAATAAGAGACTTCAGTTGTTTTTTTCTTATTTTAAATGTTAATGGTCTTATTCCATTGGCAAAGTGTCTCACTTACCTGCTCAATTTAAGAAAAAATCCACTTATTTTAAGAAAAATTAGTAACTTAGATGAACATTTTTTGCAGTGAGGCCATGGTCTTCAACTTCAAGTACCATGAAGGGCAGACACTCAATGTTATTTACTTCAGCACTTCTTACCAAGTGTACACCTGATTGTGCTAAAGCCATGAACACACCGAGTCCTATTTTGCATCAAATCCTAAAGTAAAGTTGCGTTGGACGAGGTTGCTGCATTTTGCATTAATTAAAAGTCAAAAGAGATGATCATACCCCTTAAGATTTTCTGCGAGAGGGCTTGCGTAGGCCCGGCTGAGATAGAGCCCAGGTCTATTATAGTCGGCCTAGGCAGCAATTCAAAGGCAATTTCATGGGTCTGGCAGGAAGAGAAACACGGTTACAATGTAAAACACATCCACTTTGGGGGAAAAGACTAAATCGTACGGGGAAAGAGTCAGTATTGGAGTCGCACATCCTGTATTCTAGTAAACGGGACAGACTTGTGCAAAACAATCAAAGAAATATTTAAAAAAGAATAACTGCCCATGATAGGAGTTCAGAATACGGATAAAGTAGTGATTCTCTTTGAGCCTCACAAAACAAACTAGATAAAGAAAAAGCAGTTTATCTCTCTGCACAAAAATGAAAAAAATCTTTAGGACAAAAACAGATATAGTAAAATATTGATCCTCTTTGAACCTGACAAAAAACAAAACGAGGGGCACACAGAGCGAGTAAGCAAAGCTCCCCTCTTTATGAAAAAAAAGGAATAAAAAGTTTGATAAACTTCACAGACCTCTCTCTGTGAATCACCTTATTGTCTCAGTCAGCATATAAACCGTCCCACGACGCTTATTACTGCATTTTGTTTTTTTCTTTAGACGTAGAACTCATTTTTAGTGTATAAACATTCTCTATCTGTTCTGGTTTGAGATGCTGCACAGACTCGTTAAGTGGGACTTTGCTTTATAGCTGCATTGGTGTTTTTTTATTTATCTTTTCATAATCTGTCTGATTCAAGTGTGAACATTTTTTTAAATTTGTGTTGCACAGAGACAGAATAAAAAAAAACTTGTGCACAGCTCTGCTCACCCTTCCTAGTCAGAGCCTTTTTCTAAGCATCCAATGTGACAAGGAAAAAAACCTGATCGAAGATTAAAAAGTCGTACATGACTGGTGTGTTCAGTGTTAGCTCGATAATTAAAACTGGAATTGACCAATAACGTCTTCCATTTGGGATGATTTCATCGCATGTATACGGAAGAGGATTAGGGCCACTGAAAAAAAAAAAAAAGTGAACTGAATTTTAAATGTTATTTCAGTTTAATATGGGAAAAAAGTCAGAATTCTGACTTTTATCTCAGAATTCTGACTTTTATCTCAGAATTCTGACTTTTTTCTCAGAATTCTGACTTTTATCTCATAATTCTGACAGCTAACAAACATGTTAGCATCAAGCCATAGGCATGTCTGTTTTAGAGACTAGCTCTCTTGTTTTAATGACCTTCTGCTCCTCCATTAATGAGGGGACCCCTCACTAATTAGCGGGCTAATATCCTTAAAGAACCCCAACGTAAAAAGTTGCCTAAGTCACTGGCCACCTCAAACAACTCACATCTTTGTCAGTGAAGCTGAGTGCTCCCACATCTCTTCCTTCATGGTGCCCATCCATATTAAGATCCAAAATTCTGAGAAAAAAGTCAGAATTCTGAGATTAAAGTCAGAATTCTGAGAAAAAAGTCAGAATTCTGAGAAAAAAGTCAGAATTCTGACTTTTTTTCCCCATGTTAAACTGCAACGCAATTTAAAAATCAGTTAATTTTTTTTTTTTTTAGTGGCCCTAATCCTCTTCCGTACAGGTACGATGCTTTTTGCACATGAAATACTGAACATATTTTGGGCTTTAGTAAAATCCAGCATTCAACACATGAACCTACAGTTGCCCAAGAGGTAAAAATGCTGCTTTGTCATCAATCTACTCAAATTCTCATGGATCTCATGGCTTCGGCAACAAGAATGATGCAATAGTCATCCTCCAGACCAAATCAGTTTCGATTTAATTGTTGTAAAATCAGGCAGAAACTGGAGCGGGTCTAAATAGTTAATATTTTATATCAATGCAAATATGATGGATATATTTTCAAAAAGTGAGTTAACATCTCCCAAAAAGGTGCAACAGGTAAAATGTTACACTGATAATTTCCCTTAAATATCCAGTAAAAAGGAATAAATCTATTGCAAAAGCCCCCAGTTCAGTCAAGAAATACCATCATTTAAAGCCCTATTAATTCATTTAGACTATTAATCCACAAAAGCACAAATAGTGAAAAATTCAGTTGTGTTTTTGTCGATTATTGAGGAATTAAAGAATTGATACCAGTGTGCATCAGAACAAGGATCCGACCACTAACAGACCGAGTTGCTGCTACTTTTATACACATCCTGCAAAATGCATATTACTCCGTACAAAATATTAGAAAACTGGATACTGTCTTAATGCATGCAAGTGTACAACAAAGGCATTTGATCACACAGTATGTTTATCAAAGTAGCAACAGCCAATCACGTTTGCCGACTGGCTCTGAAGGAAAATCAGCGTTCCTATGATTTGAGATGAAACGAGCAGATCTGAAAGCGAGTCTTTTTGCTACATGCACGGCCGCTTCCTGATTCATATAAAAGTCACCAGAGAAATTCAGCTTCGTTTAAAAGGACTTCTTAGAACCTGCCCTGGCTTGGCCATGCAGAAATTACTGACGTATGCAGGAGACTGAAGCAATACAGCAGCTATTAAAAAAACACACTCAGGGTCCAGACACTCCAGTCAAGCTTGTTTAGCTTCGTAGCTAAGAGGTTAATGTCTATGTATCTGTCTGCATGTGTGTGTCTGTGGTTAACAGTGAAAGCCGTAACACTTTTGGCTAATTAGTCAACAATTATAAACAGTAACATACCATTGCAGAGCTAATCTCGCATAAAAAATAAAAACACAATGGTGAAAAAATGGTTAAACATGTCAGTAAAAGGATTACAGTTTCCAGGACACTTTAAAGTAACAGAACACTGGTCTTTTTGGCACTGTTCTGGCACAGGGTTAAAAAAAAAAAAAAAACTCAGTGTGCATTTGTTATTGATGTTTGAGTGACATATTTAGAGATGCTGGAATTATTCCACAAAGAAAAATACAAGCAAAGAAAAAACAAACAAACCAGAAAGCTTAAAAAGAATATTCCAGGACAATGAAAACACTGATAAGATGATTATCTTATTATCTTGAGATAACAAAGTTTATTTTGTAACCAAAACAGGTTAATAATCATCCTTCCTTATTTAAGAAGACACCGATTTCTAAAACTGAGCTTTTAACTTTCTGTCCTCTCCTGCAGCTCCCTTCCTTTAGAACAGGGGTCGGCAACCCGCAGCTCTTTAGCGCCTCCTTTGCGGCTCCCTGGAGCGTTTTCAAAAATGTATGAAAATGTATTTTTGTTTGTTTTGGTATGGAGTTCATGAGGCCAAACGAACATTCATTATGTTTTCCAATGCTGCTGCCATCAACACCTTTGTTTATAGATGTTGGAGATGGGCCTGTTTTTCAGTGTAGTCCTGTTTCTCTGACTGAGACTGGCTGGATGTGCTCTGTTTCCTGGACGGGGCTGCCTTTTGTGTCTCTGCTTCCTTCTCCTTGAACCCCAGTGGGCCTCAGCAGATGGCCGCTCACATTGAGCCTGGTTCTGCTGGAGGTTTCTTCCTGTTAAAAGGGAGTTTTTCCTCTCCACTGTCGCTACAAGCATGCTTAGTGTGAGGGATTGCTGAAGAGTCAATGAGTCGATGCAATCAGCTGGTTTTCCTTAGACAGAAAACTTTGAATCAATTGACTGTCTGATCTGGTGAACTGTAAGCTGCCTTGAGACGACATGTGTTGTGAATTGGCGATATTGAAATAAACTGAATTCAAATTTAAATTAAATAAATATAAACATTTCTTTCAATGAATATTTGTGTAATAGCCATAGAGATCAGTGGTCATAGTCTGCAACAAGTCTCAGGCAAACAAAGCGACAGGTGGGTCTCAGGCCATGGATCCCAACAGGGAAGATACCGGATGAGAACAGGGGATTCAAAAAAGAATGGAGCGAATCATTTACTTTCATTATCTATTTGGAAGGACTGTCCGCATTTTTGCTTTGTAATGAGAAGTTGTCATATAATAAAGAGTATTTCCAGGGAAGGCTATATTTGCAGCCGATCACAAAGTTGGGAGTGAGAGAAAAAAGTGCGATTGCAAATTTTCTGGATAAATTCGAGGAGCGCAGATAGATTTGAGAAGTGGATTGCATCTCCAAACTCCACTACTGCTGCTAGTTTTGTTGCAAGGATGGAAAACCATTAACAGATCCAACAGGTAGCGCTCTGATGCAGGGTTGGGAACTTTCTTCAATTTTTTCCCCAAATCCTCAAAGTAAAAATAACACTAAGGAACACTGGTGACGGAGAATGTGGGATTTCAGGGTTAGAGAGCTCTGCTCTGATGGATGTCAGTTCCTGATTGGTTCTTCATGACTCAATCAACTCCTCCCACCATAGAAAGATTCCTTTATCGTGTTTTTATCATTTCATCAATGCAACAAAAGCTAAACCGCGCGGTGAAAGGCGGTGAGAGCGTTCACTGCTCCTCCCTCACCTCATGCTGCTATGTGACATTTGCTCCAGGATAAACATTTAATCATGAATGATTATTATATATTTAAGTCCATGTGATCCTTTTTTTATAGTGGGCTAATATCCTTAGAGCCCGTGTTGCCATACGAGGCTTAAAGAAGACTTTTACATTTTTGTGGCTCCAGACAGATTTATTTTTTTTAGTCCAATATGGCTCTTAAGAGCAGTTTGGGTTTCCAACCCCTGCTATAGAAGTATCTGTTTCCTTTTGCTCCTTTCAAATATATGTCAGGATTGGACTGATATAAACTGAATTCGGATCTGTTTTGTTTTTCTGTTTTCTGGTTTTGCTCTATAGAGATGATCTACACTGATCTTTGTGGTGATGTTACTGAAACCTGTTATCTCGAGATAATAGAGACAGTTTTTAGTTTCAGGAGACGTCTTTACATTTCATCAATTTCAAACAATAAAACACTCAGTTACTGAATAATGTTTTCATGAATACAAATGTAAAATTTCATTGTTCAGTATCTCAAGCAGTGAAAAAAGAAACATTACATGACTCCAAATTGTTCAACGTAAATAACTTTTCCATCATTCAAAATGAGAAATAATCATTTTTAAATACACTTCATTGATAGTCAATCATCTTCCCATCATTGTAATTTTACAGATAAAACCATAAAACAGCATGGTTTCCAGCGTTGATCGTTCAAGAGCTCTTTGTTTGAGTCTTACGCTCTTTCTAATGTGATTTTACCTAATCAAATGCTCAGACATACGAGTTCATGAAATGCATAAATACAGCTGTCAGGTACTGGTGGATTGCACTATAAAATAATCGACTCACTGAGAAGAACAAGGAGGACAGAGGGAAAATGTTATGGTGCCCCCATTTGTGCTTTCTTCATGAATATGCAGCTGCCTAAATTAACCAATGAGGTTGGAGGCATTTTAAACATCCCTAAATACTTTTTAACCCAGTTAATAATATTCTGTTCTATAAACTGAGTAAAAATAAAACTGAACAGAAAGCAATACTGTGAGAAAACATTTTACATTTTGTTCAGGAGCCTAAGTTAACCCTGAACTTGGCAGCTTATGTGGAAATCATTCATTTCTGATTAATTAAAGCAGTTATGTGGCATAAAAAATACTTCAAAACAAGAAAAAAAAAAAAGCAACCGGTAGGACAAGAAGTTGTTCCAAAAACCAGTAGAGGCCAAAGTTAGCAATTAAACCTAAATTGAAATAGCTAATTTCATTAAAAACTGGTGACTCACTTACGATGTTTTACAGTCAATCATCCTGTGTGGGATGGTTATTAATCATATATTTAGTAATGATTACAAGACTCACTACTGGTTTAAAAAAAAGTGTTGTTAACACGGTTTTGCAAAACTGGGTGACCAGCTGAGGAGGTTGGTGATATTTTGATCAACTGTGCATCTAGAACATCAATGCTTTAAAGGAAAAGTCCAGCCAGCGAGGAAGAATCAAAGGATCATTATTTAGACCTAAAACTAATACGTTCACAGAGATTTGATGAATTTAGTGTTAATCAGTAAGATTATAAAAGCAATATTTTTTGTCGCGATCACAGAGTCTGGGAGCGGCCATTTTTGCCCAAATATAGTAGCCCCTCCCTCCTGCCATCTTCCGGCAGTGACGTCACGGTGCGGTAAGCCTAGCGCCATTCTCCCCGCTTTACAAGCAAAATCAATGGGAACTACTAGACACATCTGCAATCAACAACAATTATTGAAGATTTCCAGAGGACTTCACCATTGAAATTCACCAGAGCTATAGTGAAACTGACAATGCCCACGTGCATGGCAGCTGGATGCTGGAATACATCGGGGTAAAGTGAATTTCACCTTTCCAAGATGACTTTGATAATAGCGCGTTGTGACAAACACCAGATACAGCACTGGGACTTGATCAACAGCCGATACCGCACCGTGACGTCACTAACCAGTAGGTGGCAGTAGTGTTCTTTGACAAACATGGAAAATTACTCTGAATTAAAAACACTTATGTATTGAACAGTCTGTAATAATTTATATCTAAAGTACTTTGAGAAGTTTGAATTCTGAATACGACTGGACTTCTCCTTTAAATAGTGCATTATACGTTTTATTGGCTTTTGTTTGTGTATACCTATGAATAAAATCCAAACTATATATATTTTTTGTTTGTTACTATAGTTAAAACCTGTTTTTTTTGCAGGTGTGCATGTCTGTGCACCTGTCACCTACAGTCAGAATATAAACCATAAGAAAAGAGCACAAAGAAGATAAATAGCACCTAGATGTTCGTCAGCAGCTGCTGCTAATTGACAGATGCTACAGGCATTATGGGTGCATCACTGCAACACAAGACATACTGTAAATGTTTCAAACCCTTTGTGATCCGTATGAGATGAGGCTGACCAGGTGTCGACATGCTGACTCCTCAAAAACGAGCATTTTCACGATGCTCAAGATAGAAAGAATAATTAGATACAGTAACTTTTGAACAGTACAAGGTCATGAACATACGGAAAAATAAGTCATGCACGACACATTTATAAGGATGCTGTACATAAAACAGGGTTCCTTGACATTGTTCCACCTCTACCAGAGTAAACGTCGACCTGTCAGTCCTTTTAAACTCCTTTCTCTAAATACCAAGATTTATAATGAATTTATGTCTAGATGATCTATTCACAAAGCGGCTTTAAATGCAGAACAAGAAAACAGGCAGAGATGCGATGAAATAATGAAGAAAGGAACAATAAGAACATAAGCCATAAATTAATAAAATAGGGAGGAAAGAAAAGAAAAAAGAAAGAAAGAAAAGAAAAAAGAAAGAAAGAAAGAAACTGATGGTCCAAAACAGGCAGGGTAACTTTTAGATAAACAATTGGAAGTATAAAAACCAGAATAACATTTATAAAGTTCCAGACCGCGTATGACCCTGACAAAAATCTGAGAGACAAATTTAAAAATGTAATTTTTGTACTTTCCAGTATAAAAAAAAAACAGAAAAACAAATTTGATACTTTCATAAATAGACTAGTCTTACATTCAAAGAAAATACCTCGATGGTAGATTACAGTTTGTTTCCTAATGTCTAACAATATTAATAGTAACAACAAAAAATAATTTCTGAATTTCATAAAACTAAGACTGCTCTTCTCATTCCACAAAATAAAACTAAGTTCTCGTTATAAGTAAAAGACCGGGTGGCCACATGACCAACAGAGGAAGTGTCGTGGTTAATAATAAAGATTAAATTTGCACCAACTGTGGTTCAAAACGCAGAAAACATGTGAAATCATCAGTTCATCCATTCTGCTTTCCTGCTGTGGAGGCAAAGCCAAGACCGAGATGATGGCACGAGTTGTTTGGCAGCATGTCTCCTTTGATAAAACCTTTCTTTTGTCTTTGAAACAAATTAAAGTGCAAGGTGTGTTTTTTCCCCTCCGTTTTGCTCACACCTTTCCACAGAAAAAATGTCTTCCGGATAGAACTAGGATACACAGATTTGCATTCACCCGAATTCGAAGCGGAGCTGAAAGAAACGAGACAGACACACATTTTCTCCGTTAAATACTCCGGCCTGCTCTGTGCCGACGGCAGAAGCGCAGCTGCTGTCTGCCGCGAGGTTGACCCATAAGACTCTTTGTCAAAGGAAGCGTCAGGCAGTGGTGTCGCCGTTAAGAGATGAAGTGGCACAGGGGGTGGTGGTTTGTACTGTAGCTAGGCTTGGGCCGGGCCTGGCCAGAAGGTTCCAAACAGCACGTAGACAGCAAAGGGCCTGGCACATCTTTGGTCCCATAAAGCACTTGGTTTATGTCAAGCGGACTCCTTGCACTCCGACGAGGGGAAAAGGGAAAGGGTAACGCCATCAGGAACCCGGTTGCTAAGCTACGACTGGAGAATTGTACGGCACAGGCAGAAACATCTTCAAGCCATGCAGTTAAGATCGTCCAGAGCAACCGGCAGCGAGAGTTTCAAGGAAGTTTAAAAACGTGTCAGGAGACGGGAGGCGAGACTTTGTACGGGAGCGCAGCACAGCACAAAAAAAAGCTCTTAGAGGAAGGAAATAGCTGCTGTTGGCTTTTCTTAATAAAGTTCAGGCTGTGGCATGCTCTCTGAAGCACCTGCAACCTGACGAGGAGCTCCGGTGTCTGGGTGGGAGGGTTAAACACTTGGGGTGGGGTTAAAGTCAGACAAAAAGGAGGCTGACTCTAAGAACAGCTTAAACAGAACTCCTCCCCCGTCTCCTAAAACAGGAGAGACTGACTCGGCCTTAAGGCATTGCAGAGCCCTTGGAAAATTGGCACATGCATGGAGAGTGCAGAAATGTGTGCATATATGTTCTACGCCTACATGTACAGGTTAGGCATGAATTTAAAAATGAGGGAAGAGGAAACTCGACTTGTACAATCAGATCAGAACAGGAAACTTTTTTCTCTCTGCTGAAGCCAAGGCGAGATTCTGGCTTCCAACCTACAGAGACGTCAGCTTTCAGAAACAATTCTGACCATACGTTCTATTCAAGGAGGATGTTATGAAAACACAACTCATTAAAAAGTCTGACTGTACTTATGGCACCTTTACCTTAAAAATATAGATGAGGGGAAGATTTAAGAACCCTCCCAAAAAAGGCTGAATAGCAAAAAGAAAAAAGCAGAAAATCAAAGTTGAGTTCAAAGCGAAAAACAAAGAAAAAAAAAAGGACACAGTGAGGTCAGAAAGACCGCAGAGCTTTTTGAGATTTCCATTTCGCTTTAAGGAGCTCGTCAGATGTTTGTGAGCGTGGTGGAGGTGAAGAGGCGCACAGTGAGCACGCCTGGGATGTCGTTGTCCTGGCGACTGCCCTTGTCTCGGAGGTGAAGCGTGTGTTGCTCTTGCCGCTCGTTGGGCTCGCTGAACAGGACCACCTGACCCAGGAAGGTGTCCATGATCATGTTCTTGTTGTAGATCTGAGGGCCGCTCGTGCAAAGCGCACGTCCACGAGCAAGCGTGGGAAATGAAAAAGAAGAGAAGAAGAGAAAAGAGAGGAAATGAGCACAGAAAATCTGATCGAGGGAACGGCTGGGAAGGAAACGTAAAGGTGTGAGGGTTTAGGTACCAGATCTGCTCAGGGCCACGCCCCTTCTTATGACGTCATCATATGGCAACTCCACTCAGACAAACTGTATTGCACCCGTTTCTTAAGAATCAAATCTGTTTAGGACTCACAACTTATTATTACCTTCTATATTTGCTATCATTTTACTCAGGGTTCCTACAGCATAAGGTTAAATTCAAGACTTTTTAATGCCACCTGAAATAAAAATTTAAGACCAAATTCACAAGAAACACAAGAAAAACCTGCTTGCAACAACTTAACCCAAAGGTTTATTTTAACATACACCACTGCACTAATATTTCAAATTTTGAAAAGCTTCCCATACAGGAAGAAAGCTAAAAACACACAAATGACAGATATATTTTAACAATTATTTAACTTAAATTATTTAACTTTAAAGCCACAACAAACTTTGTTCTAGCAAAGTTTGTTGTGGCTTTAAAGTTACACTATGCAACCTTTGTTGATTTTCCAGCGAGGCTCCCCCCAGAGGGCGAAAGTAAAAGTGCACTGTCGTAAATATGGTCAGCTGTTCTCCTGGTTTCTCCGTCAAGCCAGGCGCGGTTGTTTTGAGCTTAGCAGACAGGCGAACGCAATGAATCACCATGTCTACTGCGGTAAGTGACTATTTTGTTCCAATTTTCGAGTTTGAAAATTTAGCATGTTTTCATACATTATTTGTTATGCATGTGTCTAAATAACAAAGTTATTATTGTAGTTAGCCAAGTTGGAGTTTCCTGCTCCCACATGGGCTTTCGCTGTTTTCACGCTGGTTCCGCCATGATAACTGCACAAATATCGCCACTGCGCTAGCAACGAGCATGCCTTTCACTGGGGGCATGTAGCAGTTCTCGCCGTAAAGCAAGACCGACTCTCACGATGCACGAGACTTCTGAGCCTGTGGGTGCGGGCCGAGGGCTCCTGCAATTGCAAGTACGGTATTTCCCCTACAGACCACCAGGGCGGCCGAGAAAACCTTTGTTTGACCTGAAATGACTCATTTAATCATCCAAAACGTTAAGGAACACATTAACTAACTGAAAAATGTTGCATAGTATGCCTTTAAAACAATCAGTTTTAAAGCCACAACATAACCAGTGCTAAGTCTTTTTTGCAGCTATTTTTCTTTGTATCGTTTCTTGGTATGTTTGATTTGGTGATAAGTGGAGGCGTTGCAGAGACAAGGGTGGAACTAAACTGAGAAATACCGGCTGTAACTCCATTTTGACGCTTTGTATTTCGTGATTCGCATGTGCAACTCCACTGCCTTAATTCCCATCGTTCTGAGCTTGAATGACTTCTTCCATAAAATCCACTGAGCCTCATGTATGTTCCCTGGTTTTATCCATGGAGGAAACTCTCTGGTTACATTTACACTTGCTCATATTTTCCAGACAAAAAGTCAATGGTGCATCTCCCAAATGTCCCGGCCCCAACAACGCTTTTATTGGTTCCGTTATCGGGACGGAACCAATAATGGCGAGCCGTTATTTTTTTAATAATAAAAAAAAAAAAGTTCAATTTTAACGTTTTATTTAGATTACAAAAATAAAAATAATCCTATTTATTATGTTTTAAAAATTAAGACCTACGAAAGACTGATTTAAGACATTTTAATACCAATGAAGGCCTTAGTTTTATTTTGAAGAATTCAATGCCTTTTAAGACTTTTTAAGGACCCTGGGAACCCTGTTACATTTCATGAAGAAAACAATCATGTAGAAAATACTGCCCTCTAAGACTGAGCTCTGCCATTTACCAAGGAGTCCAAAAAAAATAAAATAATATATGACTTTCGTGGAGATTTTGGACAAATAAAACAAGTTATTAGAAAACGAATGTTGTTGTTGACACAAAGATAAAGTAGTGTAGCTTAATATGGCTAACTGACTCAGAGAAAAGGGTAACCTGTTAGCTAGTGAGCACAGCTAGCCACAGCGCTACCCAGCTCTCCCCATTTATATCATGGTCTAACACTTTGTTCACCATAAACAGATCTTTTTTAGTTTTATCAATTAGGTAAAACAAAACTGTACACACAACAATGTCTACGGTTGTGGTTGGATGATACTGAAATTATTAATTAAATAATAATGTTTTTTAGGTCCACTTCAACAAGCTCTACATCATCCCTTTTTCATTTCTTTTATTGTTTTTTACGGCACTAGTGGCTGGTTTTTACGACAGTAGGCTGACAGGAAAAGAGGTATGAAAGAGGGGAAGAGACATGCGGCAAAGGACCACAGGCCGGATCGAACCCAGGTCAGCCGCATCAAAGACTGATGGTGGTGCACTAACCACTGCGCCACCTGCACACCCATCCCTTTTAAATAGAAATGTCATTAAATGTTTATAACAGATAAGATCAAGTGTTTAGCCCAATGTTTTTTTCAGCAATAGCTTAAGCAATCTTTTTGGGCTTGTCCTAAAACTTTACTAAATAAGTAATATGATGTTGAGCCTGTGGCTGCCACAGACAACTGGACCAGCCAGCTGATCCTCAGCAGGATTCTTATAAACCGACCCGGTGATGCAGGCCTAAGTTGGTGCAGAAGCTCACCTCAATGTGGATGGGTTCCTTGGGCTTTTTGCGGTAAAACAGGCCTTTGATGTCAAAGTTTGGGCAACGTGTGTCTTTTTGAACTGGTGAACGAACTCGCTCTCCTTCACAGGTGATTATCACATAAGAATCCACAGCTGCAAGGAAAAAACCGTCAGAAAAAATACACACATGATCTCGGTTATTTGCATCAGTTGCTAACAACAGTTCTTCTAGGGCAGGGGTGACCAATTGAAAATCAGTCGAGTCTGAATAAAGAAAATCATCAACCAGTAAAGGTATTTTTAATTATAATCTGATACTTTAATCCAAATTTAACACTGAAATAAAATTAGGTTTTTTGCCTCAATGTTATACATTGACATTTAAATGAAAAAAAAAATAATAATATATACATAATATTTTTCAATTTTTCTAGTTCTCTACTTAAAAGTGTTTTTTTAAGTAGAGAACAAGAATCGTTCAGGTTGGTATATAGATATTTTCCTGATTCACATATTTTATAAAACACGTGCTTCGCATGTGTGACTCCACTGCCTTAATTCCCATCGTTCTGAGCTTGAATCGCTTCTTGCACAAAATCCACTGAGCCTCATGTATGTTCCCTGGTTTTAGCCATGGAGGAAACTCTTTGGTTCCATTTACACTTGCTCATATTTCCAGACAAAAAGTTAATGGCGCATCTCCCAAATGTCGCGGCTGCAACAACGCTTTTATTGGTTCCGCTATCGGGACGGAACCAATAATGGCGAGTCGTTATTTTTTTTTTTTAATAAAAAAAAAATAATTGTCAATTTTAACATTTTATTGAGATTGCAAAAATGTATCGTAATAAAAATAATCATATTTATGATGTTTTAAAAATGAAGACCTACGAAAGACTGATTTAAGAGATTTTAATACCAATTAAGGCCTTAGTTTTATTTTGAAGAATTCAATGCCTTTTAAGACTTTTTAAGGAACCAGCGGGAACCCTGAATAACAAGAAACACCAACTTGCCCGAATATATTAAGAAAAATAATAAAAGTGCTTCTAGAAGAAATGAATGAAAAACACTCTGAGAGTGAAAGAACATAACCTTATAATTGTTAACTAGGTTTATTAACTAAAGTCCTGTTCTTTTCCTGCATCTTATACATTTTTCTTGCATGTTCTTTTACCTTTCTCTAACCCAGAATGTACAGATTAGACAAGATCAGAACATGTAGCCAGGGGGCGCTGTGGTACCTTTTATTTCATCCTAAACTCTTGTGTAGTTGACCGAACGTCTGATTTTATTTATTTATTCTTTACAATGCACTAAACAGGTGGATAAAAAGCAAATGGTTCAGACTGCAATGCTGTTCAGCAGAGGTCTTACCTCCATTGGTGTCTTGTCCCTGCAGTCCCTCAGCACTCACTACATGAACCTGAGTAACCAGCTGAGGGTAGCCACACATCCCTGTCCAACAAGTCTGAGGAGGCTCATCCAGAGTCAGCTCTCTGCAGAGGGAGGAAAGTATAAACCCTTTAGTTTTACATCCTGTAACCAGTTTAGGCTGCTGGCTCCAACAGAACAACAGATTCTGTTTCTGTTCTTATTGGACATATAAACAGGAGTTCTTAAGGATAAAAGGCTTGGATAGTTTGTATAATTTGCTACGAAGAACATTAGACCATTAAAAATCTGATAAGGTAATTAAAGAAACATCATTTTAGAATCTCTGAGCATCTTAGTCCAGTTTTTAGCCTTTATGTTTTAGTGCTTTAGTTTTTTTTCTAAAGTATTTATGTTTTATTTATACTTATCCCAAACATTCTTACATTAACTTGCAGCAGTAAATAATCTCATACATCTGGAAAAGGTGTTTGCATGCAAAATTATTAAGCTTTCCGTTTTAGTTTAGTCAAAGGTATTATTTTATTCGTGACGATCACAGAAGCAAGAAACCTAAAGGAGGAATAACAACAAATTTTTCTTACTTTTACCTGCAAAGGCCGTTTCATTCCTTATAAAACATCAGAGCTCTCATTTTGTAAAGGCTTATTTAAGTTTCTCTCATTTCTAACCTAGAACTAAAGAGATAAAATACTTTGGTGGTGTGAGTAGCCTGTGTTTACTTCCTGGTCCCTGAACCAATCGTATGAGGGTTGTCAAAACAGAATGCAGCTTTTGAAATCTTATGTTGGCTAAAGAGAATTAGCCTAAAAACATGGAAGCCAAAGAGAGAAGTGGGCCAGAAACAGTCAAGAGATCCTTCAAAGCTGCAAACAAAAACTTACTGTACTGTTACATTAGTACAACGTACTAGGTGTTGCCTATTTTGTGTGTTGTTGCAAATTGAAACCCTGCTACAATTACGTACTTCCCCTTTAAATGATCCTCAGGATAACATATTTAAAGTCATATCTGTTCCAATTGTTGCAATTCGAAATTCTCCCGAGTGAAACGCAGGTTGTTGTTTTTTTTTACATTGGGCCCTTGATTTTACATTATCACATCATGTTCTACTCAACCATTTGAGTTTTGTGTCATTTGGAGCTGTTCTGAAGATATTCCAAGTAACGTCTTCCTATGGCCAACGATTTGAAGGCACAAACTAAACTGTTCATAATTTATCATTTACGGTACGCCATCATAACATGTAGGCGAATCACTGTCCCCCAGACATCTGCGGTTAGATTTTTTATATTTATATCTTTTAAAAACGAAGCGGCACGTGTAAAGCATCTTGATTGAAGGTGTGACTTAGTGACAGAAGCGAGGCTGACAACAGGCCCTTTGACCACCATCAGTTCTTCCCCAAGAATACAGCGACTAATGCTACATTCAGACAGTAAGCAGCAGAGGCAGAAAAAATGAGCCTGCTGCTTAATTTCTGATGCTTGTACAAATTTAGTTCTGAAGCGCGGCTGAAGCATCTTTGCTGCTCTAGCTGCATGGTCAAAAAGTGGCTCTAATGCGTGTTGGGTGGAGCTACCCTATCCTTTCTTTGCCTGGAACAATTGCAGCTATATTTGCTGTGATCAGTGGGTAAAAAGTAGTTTGAATCTATTTTGAAGTGAGAAAGCTGTCTCCCTGGCAGCTCCTAGATCAGCTTCTCTGATTGGTTGATGAAGGTGCTGCTTCTGAGGCGTGTTGCGCATGTCAGATGCTCCTGCTTCTCAAAAATCGCTGCAGAACCTTTTGCTGCGCCTTCTTCCGCGGCAACCATTGACTTTGCATGTGAACTAGCTGCCTCTGCTGCTCGTGGTCTGAATGTAGCATTAAGACTGGTTTATACTCAGAAACCAGTTTGTCTGCATGTGTGTCGCAGTGAATGCAAAGATGCCCCCCTGCCCTCCCTCCTTCTGCAGACACTCTGCTGCACCTCTCCAAAAGTATAGGTGAGCACAGACAGTGCTGCAGACAGGAGGCCTCTGATTGGTCAAATCTACATCCACTCTACTCTATGAGTATTTCCTATTTGGTACCTTATTGGCTTGTTTTGTACTTGTGAAGATGAAGAGCGAGGGACACGAGGGTGCTGGAACCCTTCTTCCACCTGGATCCTCAACTCTTTTTGGCCCTCATGTCCCTCCATTGTTACACAAACTTGCCCCCACTTCCTCACCGCCTCGGCCGTATCAAGACCCACAGCTAGTTCCTGATTGGCCCTCTGGCGTTGTGGTGTGGAATAACATATCGCAGACCACGTTTCAATATTGGGCACATATCAACAATATCTGCAATGAGCTCACTGCGACACACTGCTGTGCGAGGATAACCAGCCCTTAAGAGCTGAGGTTTGAACTGGCAACCCTGTGGATTTATGTGTAAGTAAGCATATTCGATTAGTGGCTTCTGGCTCCTGCTTTTTCTCTCAAATCTTAACAAAACTGCAAGGGTGTGACTAGTTTTATACCCGAATTAGCAATTTTGGCTTGAATATGAAAGTGAGATTGAATTGATAATAGAACCAGTAAATACCAGACATTTTTTGAAATATCTACAAGACAGGATGTGATCATTTCTTATTAGAAAGATTTATAGATCAGCCCGTGATTCCATAATTACTTGCAGTCTGAAGGCACATCAGTGAAGACCCGCAGCAGAAATTCTCCCTGCTGCCTTGGGTCAAAGGTTGTGGGGATGATGACATATCGACCTTCCTTAAGCTCCTTCCTGAGGAAGACGCAGCGTGAATTGATGTAGATGGAACCTGCTACTTTCTGCTGGGCTGTGTGCATACGGTACTTCCGGTTGAGTTCAACCTGCAGGAGGAGAGGATTTTATTCAAATGTTTGGCAGTCTAGAGAAAATATAACCCTCATGCATTCAATTCATTTTTTTTTCTATAGTGCCAATTCACATCATGTCATCTCAAGGCACTTTCCAGTTCACCAGATCATACAGTCACATTGATTCAAAGTTTTATATCACAGGAAAACCAGCTGATTGCATCGACTCATTGACTCTTCAGCAATCCCTCACATTAAGCATGCTTGTAGCGACAGTGGAGAGGAAAAACTCCCTTTGAACAGGAAGAAACCTCCAGCAGAACCAGGCTCAGTGTGAGCGGCCATCTGCTGAGGCCGACGGGGGTTCAAGGAGGCAGACGAGCTCCGAGTCAGCTCCCATGTCAGAGGATGAAGAGAGCATATCCAGCCAGTCACAGTCAGAGAAACAGGACTGCACTGAAAAACAGGCTAATCTCCAACATCTATAAACAAAGGTTGTGATGGCAGCAGCACAGCTGATATTTCTCTCCAGGATTGAACTAACAAACTCTGCAGAGTGGGGGAATAGAGATTGAATCAAGCAGAAGGATGAAAAAGGGGTCCCTGTGTCCTCCAGCAGTCTAAGCCTTTAGCAGCATAACTATAGTGATAGCTCAGAGAAAGCTTTCAGTGTCTTTACCCGGTGAATATCGAAGCCTATAGCAAGGTTCTCCCCTTTGCCTTCTTTGGGCGTGGCTCTCTTCTCTTTTTGCTGCAGGCAGATCAACACTTCGTCCTCAACCTTCTTCACATCAAAGACATACTGGTGGGAGAAAAGGGAGACTCTATTACCCTTCAGCACTGGTGTTGTTAACAGCATCTGTTAACAGAAGAGCATGGATCTACCTGAGGGTTTTGCAGGAAGGTGGTCTTGTGATTGATGCAGCCCCCGGATCGGTTTCGAAGAGGATCCTGGCGGTGGGTCCAGGTGCCCCTCATCACCTCTTCCTCCCAGGTCTTGTGGATGCTCAAATAGGATGTGTTGATGAGGCGGCAGAGGATCAGGTCTGTGAAGTACTGGCAGAAGTCGTCAAAGTTCATCCTGCAGAAGGACAGGCAAAGAGGAAAAGATAGACCAAAGGGAGCAGATGCCAGCTGGAGGAAAAAACAAAAGAGTTCTTAAATAGGTTCGAAATGAAAAGAAATCAGAGCAAAAAGGAACATTGTCAGGTTACAAAGAGCTTTCCTCTATTTTTGTTTTAGTTTTACTACTTAAATGCTTTAGATTAACCATTTTATTTCATTTCAAAGACAAACTGAGTAAATACAAAAAGCAGTTTTTAAATACTCCTTAAAATGGTCTAAATAATAAAATAAACAATAATTAAACATCTTTATTCAATAAATAGAAGAGATGATGTGTAGATTTAAAGATGGTCATCTCTACCTAAAGATGGAATACTTTGAAATAATTAAGATTCAGTACTTAAATGTATAGACTTTGTATTTCTCCTTGGACTGACTAAACAAAGCAAATTTGTACTGTTTATAAAAATGTATACAGATGTGAAATGTTTGAACCATTGGAATCAATTTAAAGAAAAAGTATGTTCATATTCAGAACTAAAACTTCTGAAAGTACTTTAAATATGAAATTATAACATACTGTTCAATAAATAAGTGTTTTTAATAAAGACTAATGTTCATCTGAATGTGTTTTACTGGAGAACACTACTGCCACCTACTGGGTTGTGACATTGTCACGGTGCGGTATCGGCTGTTGATCAAGTCCCAGTGCTGTATCTGGTGTTTGTCACAACGCGCTATTATCCAAGTCATCTTGAAAACATTCTTCTTCCAAATGTTGGCTACATATTACGGGTTTTTTCTCTGGCCAGAAGTTCGATGGCAAATCCTCCCTCTTCAAGTTGGCGATCCAACGACCAACCCGTCCGTGGAGGATCAGGAATCAGAAAGGTGGAATAACTCTTTTTTTCACTTTTACCCGATGTATTCCAGCATCCAGCTGCCATGCACGTGGGCATTGTCAGTTTCACTATAGCTCTGGTGAATTTCAATGTTGAAGTCCTCTGGAAATCTTCAATAATTGTTGTTGATTGCAGATGTGTCTAGTAGTTCCCTTTGATTTAGCTTGTAAAGCGGGGAGAATGGCGCTAGGCTTACCGCACCGTGACGTCACTGCCGGAAGATGGCAGGAGGGAGGGGTTACTATATGTGGGCAGAAATGGCCGCTCCCGGACGGACTCAGTGATCGCGATGAAAATGATATTAATACTAAATTCATTAAATCACTATGAACGTATTAGTTTTAGGTATAAATAATGATCCATTGATTAATTCTTGCGGACCAACTGGACTTTTCCTTTAAATCTAAGTGAATAATCCTAACAGGACTGCATGATCCTACAGAAATAATCATATTGCAAGGGAAGGCAGATAAAGCAATAACTGTTAACCTGATGCCATTAAAAAACTTCTAAAATATTATTATTTATATATGTTTTGGTGGTGGGGGGGGGTTGTATTTGGTCATGCACTAAATAACACATACAAATAAACTGACTACTTTTAAATGTAGTAAAATTAGCAGTAAAGGCAAAAATAATACTAGTCGCAATAGTATTAACAAGCATAATTAGTGATCATATTAATGCGTAATATATGCTCAGTCAATGGATTAAGGGGTCTCACCAGAACTCGCCGTCATCCTGCACAGTGACACCCAGCTTCTCTCTCTCACTCTTGCTCACCTTGTTCCACTCCTCCGAACTGAAACCAACAAGGACACCACAGCTCAGATAAAGTATTTGACCCGGTCGCTATCGGCAGGTTTGATCAAATTTTAGAGCTCAGTGCAACATCGGACATTAAAATATTTTGTTCTCTTTTTCTTGCAAACATTACAAAACTGTTCCAAATTCTAGAAGAAATGCCATTAGCCATTGCTTCTTTGGATAATAATAATTTGCAAGAAATGGCTTTCAATTTTAAGAACAATTAAAGTTGTAGTCACGGACATTTTTAGATGAAGTTAACAAACCAAACACTGTAGCACAAGTACTCTTCTAGTACTTGTGCTACAGCTGCCAGCACTAGTATTACTACATCAAATAATATTCGTACTGCAGCCACTGTTGCTACTATTAGAAACCTCACAGACAAAACAGAGGTTATAGTCTTTGGACCAGAGTCTTTGAAAAAGAAGCTGATTAGTCAGTCACTTGATTTGGATGGGATTAAACTGATTTCAGATAATAAAGTAAAAAATCTTGGTGTTATTTTTCTATCAGGACCTGTCCTTTAAATCTCCAAGCTCCATCTGATATCAGAGATCTGATTGTTCCTTATGTTCCTAACAGAGCACTTCGCTCTCAATCTGCAGGTTTACTAGTGGTTCCTAGAATTTCTAAAAGTAGAATGGGAGTAGTGTTAATTTTAGCAGCCATTTTTAAATTTAGTTTTAGTTTTAGTCCAGTTTCAGCATCGCTTGTTAGTTTTTATCACATTTAGTCGACATCGTCCCATTTTTATTTAGTCTAGTTTTAGTCTACTATAAGTCAGAGCATTTTAGTCTTTATTTTAGTCCAAAAAAACATAATTTTATTCGTTTAGTTTTAGTCAACAAAAACTGTCAATATTTTAGTCTAGTTTTAGTCAGGACATCATTTTAACCTTTTACTTTTTTGTCAGCAGATAATATTTAACATTTCCTAAAATTATTTCACATTTCAACATTTTCTCTCATCTTTTTGATAAAAAACACAATTTTAAGGAACACATGCAGACATGGAAGATGTTCTGACAATATTTATTTTATACATTGTTAAGGTTCAAAGACACAAACACAAATGCTTGCATTAAAACAAATAAAATACACCTGGCAAAGAAAACGAATAAAATAAAGTGTCTTATGAACTTAACACAAGTGCTGGCTGTTTAAAGCTAATTCACATAAAATAATAAAATAAATAGAATTGAGGTCAATGTTGTGAAAAAAAAACTCAAAATACAACAAAAGTGCTTTCCTGCTGGCTATAGCTGGCCTGTCATTGTTTCTGGGTGGCTGGTAGGTTGTTGTTGTTGGTGGTGTATCTTCAATCTGGAACAGAAATTAATACAATGTCAGGATAGATAAACAGCATAACAGGAATTCCAAGTGTATAAGTAGCATATAGGTCTGTTTTTTTATTAACAAAAACTAAGTCTCTGTAAAAACTACATTTGACAATCCATTTCAAACTCATACAAACAACCTAACTATCATTTTATGCAGGAATAAATTGCAGACATTTTTATGTGTGCATGCATTTTGGTTGTATTAATATTGATTAATATTGATGTTTGCATCCCAATCCCTGCAGTGGTTCCCCTAGCAATGGCTATTTTGAGTATGAAAATCTAGGTTAAAGTTGTTCTGAATTATGTGTGGCATATTATTTTTATTTTGTCTTATCCTGATAAATAGTTTCAGTTGGTTTTAGCATTTAGCATACATGTGTAGCTGCCGAGGTGTTTTGTGTTAAAGCTACAGTGTGTAATAATTACAGGGATATACAGTCAGAAATGTAATATATTATACATAACTATGTTATTTATCATCATCTACGAGCTCAGCCTCTTAACCTTAATATTTGCGTTGCCTTAGAATTCGTTATTTATAATTACATAGGAGCGGGTCTCGCAGCCATGGAGGCAGACATCTTTGCGCTACGGCAGCGCAGAGCCAACAACCTAGCGATTGCGAGATCGCACATTACGCTCGAAAGTAACTACGGCAAGTTGAGAGAGATGAACTGAGACGGTAGTGAACAATAGATGGCAGTATTATGTCTGAGAATACTATCTGTAAAATTATCTATGTAAACAAACCTCATCACTTGAGAAGGTAGGTGATGCCTACGTCGTGGAAGACATTTTGTCCTGTAACGCTCGCCGTACTGTTGGGGGGGGAGAAGCGGTGGGGGGAGATGTTCATGTTGCTGCGGTCTGCAGTCTGGACGTTAGATGTCGCTGAAAATTACACACTGTGGCTTTAATTATAGTTCACTTGCAGCTTCTAGATTACCTAAAGCGTCTGTCTGCTTTAATCAAACTTGCAAAGTTGCCTGGCCAGTATAACATATCTAAGTTAGCAGAAATTTAACTTCACATACAGTTCTATCAACAAGTGGCTACGGTCGCTACGTGCTAAGAAGCTAACGTAACGTAGCCAGCCTGGATACTAAATGCTATGAAAGTTAGCCAACATTAGTTAGTTTATCATTGGGACATTATAGCCGTTGATTTAATGTTACATTATAAACAGTCACCACCAATCTTTCTGTTAACTTACCGTAATGTCTTTGTGGTGAACTGCGACGTGTCTCTTCAGGTTTGTTGTTTTTTTTCCAGCTACCATGTGGCCACATTCCTTCCCTTCCACTAAAATCAAGCATTTGGTTTTGTTCTCCACTTCAATGAAGCGAAAATGTGTCCATATATCACGTCTCCTCTTTCTCCCGAGCCCCAGAGTAGGCTACTCTGTGCCGCCCGCTCAAGGTTTGAAAGTGGGTGTGTGTGGGAGCTGACGAGGAGGAGGCGGCGGAGTAGACAGGATTTGAAAAAACCATAAAATAATAATATGTAATTTTCGTCTTGTCTTTGTTCGTGAACTAAAATGTCCATAGATTTTAGTCCAGTCTTTATTTACCGAACTGCATTTTCGTCTCGTCTTTATTAGTCCATGAAAATTATTTCTGATTTACTCCCAGTTATTGTTTATTAGTGGGGATTTTCGTCTCGTCTAGTTTTCGTTCGGTGAAAAATGTGCGTTGACGAAAATATTTTCGTTTAGTTTTCGTTAACGAAATTAACACTAAATGGGAGGCAGATCTTTTAGTTATCAGGCTCCTCTCCTGTGGAACCAACTACCAGTTTTAGTCCGTGAGGCAGACACTCTGTCTACTTTTAAGGCTAGGCTTAAAACTTTCCTTTTTGATAAAGCTTCTAGTTAGAGTTAGTGGCTCAGGTTATCCTGAGCTATCTCTATAGTTATGCTGCTATAGGCTTAGACTGCTGGAGGACATAGGGACCTCTATTTCATCATTCTATCTCTATTCTCCCACTCTGCAGAATCTGTTAGTTCAATCTCTAACGTTGCCTTTTTGGAAACACAGGAAGGAGCAATCAGCTAAGTGAGCTTAGTGCTTGGAAAAAAATCTTTCATTCCTTTAGAGACAGCATGAAAAGTCAGCTGAGTACAAAACATAGAGAGGAAAACAAGAAGAAAAGGCACAAGAAGAGAGGGACAACACCTAGAACTAATAATGTATGTCTATTCTATTAACATTTCTCTATCGGGATAATGGGTCTGTTTATGTGTTGTCTTCTCTATTCAAAAGGGCCCCATGTCTGCCTTTGCCTAGGGCCCCAAATTTCCTAAATCCCCCCTAGACTCCAACAGGGGGTTGCAAAAATTTTGGTTGATTACTTTCTTTTTATATTACCCCCTGCGATTTTTTCCACTAATTGAAATGTCTTTAAATCCACATTAACATGAATCCAACAGACTGTAGTAAACAGATAAATGGAGGCAGAAGATGTCTTTCAGTCATCAATGCACACATTCAGCGACACACAGGAGCTCTTTCAAGCTGGGCACCGTTTCATTCACAACACCTGTCCCATCAACCAGGAATCAGAAATACTTTAATAATCCCAGGAAGGGATTACTTTAGTTACATTACTCCATCTGTAATAGAATGACTATAGGACCAGTTTAGAACACTATTTAATACAATATATATAATCATGTTTTGGGGGCCCTTGGCTAAGAAAACTTTGAAGATCCTTGCCTAATAAAAGATAATAACTGTTAGGAATCCGGTCTGTGTGGGTTGTGTTTTTGTGTTTTTCCCCTCTCCACCACCAGGTCACGCCCTGTTCTCATTGGTCCTCCCACACACCTGCGGCTGGTTGGCTCATTGAGGACTTCTTAAGCGGTGGACTGCCCCTACTTCGACGCCAGAGTGTTTACCAGTTTTGGGTACTCTAGCCAAGCTGAGTTTAGCTGAGTCTAACTGAGTTTTTGTTTCTCTGAGCCTAACCTGATTTTTGTCTTTGCCTTTCGGCAGGAAGTCATTCTGAATACTGGGTGTTTGGCCTTTTCCCCCCGGAAGGATCGTTTGTGCTTCACACTGAGCAGGGGATTCATCACCAGACGTCCCATTCAAGTTGTCCAGGAAATCTAAGTGGCAGTCCGCTTCTCAGGAACCAACCAAACCAAGGACCTGTCCGCCCTCCAACGAGCCCCTCAATCTCTGGAAAAACCCACATTGACTGGATTCAGGGAAGAAACCTTTCTCCGCAATCATGAGTCCCATTCATCTCTGAGTTTGCAAGTCGTCGTTCAAAGTTCCCACCGACCCTGAACTAACCTCTGTGAACTTCCCTTCTCACTTCCAGTTCCGGTTCACCAGCTCTCTGAGTTTCCCCGAATCCAACCCTTTGAACTCCTCAATAAACCTGTTAAACTTTTCTCTGGTTTCTCTGAGTGGTTTTTTGTATGTGGGTCCGATCTCTTAGAACGTCATGACAATAACATCCATGAAACTAATCAAACCCATATGAAAATGAAAAAGCTTCTTCTGCTGTTATATAACTGAATGCATAAATGAATCAATATACTCTGGATCAATCCCACATGGTAAAATAAACTTCTTTAGGTTCTATTAATCAAACCAGAACATTACTTTCTGCTTTATGTATCTTCTTCATGGCAATCATAGGTGTTTTCTTGCAGGATGAGTTTTGTTGTTATGCCTCTTTGCTTATGATTCAACGCTACGCCTCATCAGCTGGCCAGCCTCCACTCAAAGCAACAGGTTTGTCCAAACCCTGGCTAAATAATTCAGTGACAGTGAGTGAATGAGATGATTCACAGTTCCTTAATGACGTCTGTTTCTTTTACCTCCATTAATAATTCATATTCGATTATTTCAAGACGCTTTGTTTTTATAAATGGAGGACATGTATATCAGTGTTTTGTAGTCTTTTAGGGACCATAAATGGAGGAAGGAAGCAAAAAGTATGAAAAGAGCTGTCTGGGAAGGCTGAATTCTGTCCCTGTTTTTCACTGGGAGTCCCATTTGTCTGATAGCATTTCCATTTTTCATTGTCTAGATGACATTTCCCACACTGTTGCTCTCTTGTCTATGATGTGTGCATTATTTATGGACCGCTGTTTGTCCAGTCATTTGAGATTTGCTCATTCTTCTCACCCAGTCACCAAGAAATTAGCATGTCAAAGTCAGACTCAGAGGAACGGGTCACTTGAATTAAATTAGAAACAACTGGCCCACAACAAGGTCACGTATTCAAAGATGAATTCATTTTTTGTCCTTGTGTATCTAAGATGATGTCATTACATCGGTTATGATGGATGAACAGCTTCAAGAGATTCAACAATAAATTAACTTCCACAGTGGATGTGAAGGCGGCAGTGCTGTGTTTACCTGTCGCTCCACGGGCCGCTCCATTCCTTCTCTCCCCAGGGGTTCCTCATGCGAATCATGTGCAGCTTTTCCGATTTGAAGAAGGCCAGCAGTCCGTGACCAAGTCGTACCTTTCGAACGTCTGTCACGGCGTAGGCGTGGCCTTTGACCAAACCGCAGTCCAGCCGGGCTTCCATGTCCTCCACCGTTGTCGCCTAAATAAACAACGGAAAATGAGACATTTTCATCATAGGTACATTTCAAATATGAGAGACATAAAAAAAAACAAAAAAAAAGAAGTAAAATTCATTGTAGGATTTTTAAAGAGTTTGTAAATTATGATGGTAAACAGGGGTTTAAATAAGCTAACACCACTTACAATGGTAACTGAACATAGGAAAGCAATACTACTTAAAACCAATAGTACAACTGTAACCCGTGGCTTGCTCAGATTAGATTAAAAATTACATTGTTTCATCTAACAAAAATAGTTTTAACCAACTAGATTGGTTGGATAAACAACCAATCTATTCTTAGAATCTATCCAAACTTTATCCAAGTGACAGAAACTGTCCTACAAACTCCCAGATCTTGACTGAATACTGAGGCTGTTTAAATACCTGTCAAGAGTTCAAGGGGAGCTGAATCACTTGGTCACATGGTTGGCGGAGTAGCGAGGCCTTGGACGTAATCTATTTAGACTCCTCCCCCAAATAAAGCAAGCCTCGGTACGCGCCTCGCAGAAACGCCCCGTCCATTACTCGACACACGGCCCGTAGCCTCGGCTCATCTCATAACATCACTACTTAAAACCATGGCTGTAAACTTTTTTGATTACCCAAAGAAACCATAAAAACAAAAAATTACCCTGAGCGAGGACTGCAGCTCCTGGATTTTTAAAGTAAGATGTCATGAACTGTTTGTATTTTTAAAGCATTTAAAGGATATTCACATACTATCTGATGATAAATCGCATGTGATTTCAAACGGTTAGGTTCATTTGGTGCGTGATGTCGTTCGTAGCTCACCCTAATAGAGCAGCTGATCAGACCGTCTCTGTTGTGGACTTTAAGCACTCTTTCAAACAGCTGGTTACGAGCCACCTCATCTGTGGCCATCTGACCCTCCAGAAGGTCCACGGGTTCAGAAACACCGCCTGTAAAATCCACCAGTGCATCGGCTGTGTTTCCCCCATCCAGAGCCTCATAGCAGCCATAAACCCTGCAGGGAAAGAAGCACATATCCTTTTTTTAATCTCACCTCATCTAAGATAATATTTCCACTGGTACCGATACTTACTTGGCGTAGGCCTTTTCCACCAGAGCGCTCCAGAACTCATTGCTGTCATTGGAGTGGCAGTAGACTAGCTGGTTGTCCACCGTAGGCAGCCGGTCGTCAATCACCACGTCCATCCATTCCCCAAAGCGCCAGAAGCGGAAGTGGAAAATCCCAGCGTACGAGTCTGGCTTTTCTGTATCCCACTCCTGCTCCTTCCAGTCCGGGATTACCTAAAACCAGACGGTGAAGGACAAGGTGACTGTAGTAAGTCTATAAATTATAAGAATGGGTTTGGCAACAAAAGTGGGATCCCTTTTTCTGCCGATGCATTTAGTGTTGGTTTAAAAATCTATATTCTTGATTATCTCTAAAATTACGCTGTAATCTGGCATTGACTGTTGGATATAAAAAGGCTGCATTAAATCCCCTTCCTTTTAGTGAATTCAGCTTTATTCACGAAATAGAAAGTATCAAACCACAGCTGTTACTAATGAACATTTATAAGGCACTTTTACAGTTATTGTTGCATATATATATATATATATATATATATATATATATATATATATATATATATATAGTTACAAATGTATATATTTATATTTTTTAGTAGATCTGGGCTCAAACCCAGAACCTCCTGAACCTTAAAATCCCACATCTTCCATCAGCGCCCCCCACTGCCCCACCCCGCTGCGCTCCAGACTGTCTGCGCAAACCAAGGCCTACAGCCTCCTTTCTAGCTCTGCTCCGACTTCCCTGGAGCTCGAGAAGAGCATGTGCAACTTTATTATTATTAAATACACAGCAGCAAAACATGCAGAAATGAACGCTTAAATTAATGACATTAGAAAAAAAATCGCCATGTGCATCCAGCATATGTTTAGTTTCTGCCCAAATATTTTCTTTTTGTTGTGGGTTTTAGTAACAGGGAGAACTGGAATCATAAATGGTTTGTATGAACTAAGTTGGTTCTCTACTTCCAAACTTAGCGTCTCTTCATCCAGGCCTGCAATAAAAAGTTTCTTTTGAAGTTGTGCGATGTGCTCTTGGAAGTTTTGACTGGATTTGGTAAAAAATTTTAAGCCTCTCGGCATAAAATAAATATTTTGATTGAAATGAGAAACCTGCTTCCTGGTCTGTTAAAGTATCCAATCATTCAATTAAACGGTCTTAGTTTGGGGGAATATATAAGAAATATTTTCTAATTTTTAGGTACTGATCTGTCTATTTGTCTTACTATATTTTAATTTGACAAACCAGATCTTCATGACGTTCTCTCTCCTGTTTGCTAAGATTGCAATTGCAGATCTTGACGGTGACGGACTAAAGCTGGGCATACACTGTACGATTTTTTGCCCTTTTCGGGCCAATTCTCCAGTCATGCAAGAATTTTTTGATTGGGCCTACTTTCAGCCGGATAGTGCGTCGTGCAGTGTGCAGGGGGTAACAAGGACCGATAAGCCTCTCACGACAACCTCCCAATCAGGAATCTATGGGAGAATTATCCTGCCATAATGCAAGAGCACATCATTTCAATTTGAGAAAAGAATTTCATCTTCTTGCACTCAAAACTTATGCTCACACTCAAATATTTTCTCACCTCTCTCAAATCTTTGTTTCTTCTCTCAGATTTAATGCTTCTTGCACAGATATTTTCTCCTCTCGCTCGCCTCCTTCTCTTCGCGCACAAACCGCGCTCTGCTCGAGTCTCAGATACGCTCGCAAACCTGTAGGCTCTGCTTGCGGATTTTTTTTTGCCCTCTCTCTCGGATTGCAGTTGGATCGTCGCCCAGCAACCTTTCCAGCCAATAGAACGACAGCCTCGGAAAGGGTGCGCTTGTTTAACCCTACTGAGTATGCCTGTGCTACTACGCCACTTATAAGAGCGTCAGCTGAAACTGCTATTTACAGTAGTTTTGCGGCTCGATTCAGCAAAGTTCAGTACTTATGGATAACCCAAAAAATCCTGAATTAAGTAATTTTAAACAATCAGTGGTTTGTTATGTACAAAAGTAAAGAACCGACATATTAAATTATCTTGAAATACTTTGTTTGTATAATGGCAAATCTTTACGTTTTAACCAGTCAGTGAGTTATGGATGTTTTAAAATGTTGGATGAGTGGACAATTGGTCCGAAAGAGGAGTCCAATCGCAGCTCAAGTAGGACATGTCCAAAACCGTTGCTGCCTTTTCTTTTTAGGGCTTTCAGCACAAAATTGCACAAATTGCCAAGGCAGCGCGTTTCACTCTAGTGAGCTTCATATTCCTCTTCTATTCGTGTGGCTTCCGGATAGACTAGACTGAGTAGCGCCATCTCACTGCGGAGCTAAGTCCCATGTGGTTTTTAGACGTACAGTGTGAACAGGTAGATCGCATCAGAGCGTCGGGTCGCACAGTGTGAGATCAAACATTGTGAGCTGTGAACTCACACTGTATGACAAAACTGCAAAGTTGCTACTGGAGAATTTGGAGACAACATCTAAAAGCAGCGAACTCTGCTCTCCAGAGCAAGTAGATTGGTAACCCCGCCTCCTGCTCTCCTCTATCTTGTCTGCTGTCATGATTCATGCAGCTATTATTTCATCCAAATGAAAAATGGAGAACAGATAAGCAGATCATGGCTTGTCTACAGTGAAAAGAAGGACTGGGTTATTTACTTTGGCCTTTTTGGAAACACAGGAAGGAGCAATCAGCTAAGTGAGCTTAGTGCTTGGAAAAAATCTTTCATTCCTTTAGAGACAGCATGAAAAGTCAGCTAAGTACAAAACATAGAGAGGAAAAGAAGAAGAAAAGGGACAAGAAGAGAGGGACACAACCTAGAACAGATAATGGATGTCTATTGCTGGTGAAGGTTATCAGTCATCCAGGTCATAGTAAAAAGAAAATTAAAAACAATCCACTGAACTTGGTTTCCAGGTTTGAAGACGCTTCGCTTCCCATCCAGGAAGTTTCTCAATTCAAAGGTAGGATGTAAATCTATTCTATTAAAATATCTGTATCTGTATAAAGGGTCTGTTTTATGTCTTGTTTTCTCAATTCAGAGAGCCCCCTGCCAGTCTTTGCCTAGGGCCCCAAATTTCCTAAATCTGCCCCTGCTGTACATATTGTAGTATTTGGCTTCAAACTAGGTGCCTTAATGCTCAAGAAGGCTTCAATTAAAAGCCCTTTTCCCAGTTAAATTCCCAGAGATTCCCCAATGTTCCCAGATCCAGGAACCGCTCCAGGCCTTTAAACTATATAATTTTGATTCCCCTTTATTATTTACTCAGGTTATCTGTGTCCGATGTTAAAATCTCCCAGATGGTTAAACATTTAACTACAGTAAAAAAGGGGTAAATACGTTGACAGCATTGGAACCTCCAACAGTATGAACTTGCCACAGAAACTAAATGCTGTGAGTGACGCCACATCCGAACTATATGACAGCCCTTCAATGGATTTCCCTGGAGATGTCAGGTTGTACTAACTGAACAGCAGCTCCTGTCAAAGCTCTCTGCAGGAGGGGACTTAGTGCTGATGGACGGGCCTGGCCTCCTCCAGAGAGGAGAATAGGAACACCTTTTAGATGGTAATCATCTCTGCCCTCAGTGATCTATGCCTCACTTTGGGGAAAACCTTATTCTATCTTCGCTTTCATATGTTATGAGGCATAAACTGTACTCTGGCAGTAAGGTGATTCATCTTTAGAGGACTGCCTTTTGTAACTCTGAATCTTTTTCTACTAGGGATGCACGATATTGGGATTTTGGCCGATATCCGATATGCCGATATTTTAAAACTCATGTAGCCGATAACCGATATCGATGCCGATGTTAAAGCTGGACAAAAATAAGTAGTCATTGAAAATAGCAGTTTTGTTATCCATTTCTGACACTTTGAAAAATAATATACCGTAAATCCTCTAATATAGGCCCGGGCCTTTATTTCACTCAAGTGCATCGCGGTCCAGGCCTTTATTGGAAAGAGGCCAGAATTAGAGACAGGCCTCTATTGCTATTTGAGCAAAACAGACTACCAGTGGAATAATAAAAATGAGATTCTGTGTCCATTTGAACCTATAAAACACTAGGTTCATTTACTGAAAAAGTACAGTTACCATAACGGTATACAGAAATTTAGCAACAAATAGCCTACCTGTAATTCAGGCTAAATTCCAGTGACAAAAACGTAGCAAACATACCAGTAGTGCTACTGGTGCAATGTAAACACTTAACCATACATGGTGATAATTAGGCTATTGTTTTATAACAAAAAGCAACTTACAGGTTTAGACACCTCATCGCTCACTCAAATTGTCTCGCTTGGTTTGAAGTAAAAAAAAAAAAATCCTCCAATTCTGTGAGTCAAGAGCGAGGCGATGACTAGGCTACCGTAGAGATGGCTTGGATTCGTTAGCAAACATTGCCCCCCTGTGGTACTTGTATGTTACTACCACAAGTATAATGTTGAGGTATGCCCAGAAAAAACTTTTATAGCCCCGGCCTGTATAAGAGACCGGCCATTATTTACCTCGTCTGACAGCGAGACCGGCCAATGTTAGAGTCCCGGCCGCTAAGTGAATACAGGCCAATATTAGAGAATTTACGGTACTCAACGGATGACGTAGTTCTGCTGACTCCCTCCTGCCAAGACCTACAGCGTGCGCTGGGGCGGTTCGCAGCCGAGTGTGAAGCGGCCGGGATGAGAATCAGCTCCTCCAAGTCCGAGGCCATGGTTCTCGACCGGAAAAAGGTGGCTTGTCCCCTTCAGGTTGGAGGAGAGTCCCTGCCTCAAGTGGAGGAGTTCAAGTATCTTGGGGTCCTGTTCACGAGTGAGGGAAGAATGGAGCGGGAGATCGATTGACGGATCGGTGCGGCTGCTGCAATAATGCAGACGCTGCACTGGTCTGTTGTGGTGAAGAGGGAGCTGAGCGAAAAGGCAAAGCTCTCAATTTACCGGTCGGTCTACGTTCCTACCCTCACCTATGGTCATGAAATTTGGATCATGACCGAAAGAACGAGATCCCGGATACAAGCGGCTGAAATGAGCTTTCTCCGCAGGATGGCTGGGCTCTCCCTTAGAGATAGGGTGAGGAGCTCGGTCATTCGGGAGAGGCTCAGCGTAGAGCCGGTTCTCCTCCACATCGAGAGGAGTCAGTTGAGGTGGCTCGGACATCTTCTTCGGATGCCCCCTGGACGCCTCCCTCGGGAGGTGTTCCAGGCATGTCCCACCGGGAGGAGGCCCAGGGGACGACCCAGGACACGCTGGAGAGACTATGTCTCTCGGCTGGCCTGGGAGCGCCTAGGGCTTCCCCCAACAGAGCTGGAGGAGGTGTCTGCGGAGAGGGAAGTCTGGGAGTCTCTGCTTAGTCTGCTGCCCCCGCGACCCGGTTCCGGATAAAGCTGGAGACGACGACGACGACGACGGTACTCAAATATATTTTCATATGCTGATATCAAATAATTTTTAAAAATGCGGTATCGATCCATTTTATTTTCAAAATCTCGTGAAATTTCATCGTTCTGTTACAAACTCTCGTGATATTTTGCAAATTCTTGTGAGATTTTGTTAGTAAAATAGATCGATACCGCGTCAATATATCAACATATAAAAATAGGGCAAAATTTCATGAATTTTCGGGGGATTTCGTAGCATAACAATGACGTATAGCAATATTTCATTAGTAAAAGAGATTGTTTTTTTAAATGGCAATATATCAGCATATGAACATATTGTGATATTTTAATGTATCAATATTTTTTCCCTCGTCTTTAGAAGTTTTTAAGTCTGTAAAAAATAAGTTTTTGAGGAAGAAGAAGAAGTAGTATTTTTTTTTTTTTTTAGACTTTAGAAACTCAGAAGCTGATCAAATATCGGGTTAAATATCAGTGGGGTGGCCGATGTCCGATATTCAGTTTTAAGGTCGATACAGGCCGATACCGATAGGGGCCGATTATATCGTGCATCCCTATTTTCTACGCCTGCTTCTGTCCCTTTAAACTCCAGTCGGCCTCAGCAGATGGGAGTTTTTCCTCTCTACTGTCGCTACAAGCTTGCTTAGTGTGAGGGATTGCCTTCGACTCAACGAGTCGATGCAATCAGCTCGTTTTCCTTAGATAGAAAACTTGGAATCAATTTGACTGTATAATCTGGTGAACTGTAAAGAACTTTGAGATGACGTGTTGTGAATAAACTGAAATGAATTGACTGAACAGAAGAACAGAGTGTTTATAAAGCTCTGGGTTTTTCTCTCTCTTTTTCTCTAGTCCAACATTAAAAGACAGGGGAACTTCTCATTCATATAATAAATCTGTAAACGTTAGGTCTCTCATCTTGATGGGACTTTATGTTCTAGATGTTTTGCAGTGTAGAGTCAGTAACCAAGCAAACAGTCCAAAACAAATGTGTTACAAACAGTTCTAAGTACAGCTCCCTGAAGGCCGACGCTGAGCTCTGCCTCTAAATGTAATTAGACCTTGTTTTCTCCTGGCTCATCTCTGCCTATGTAAGACCCACCCTCTGTTCTTTAATGCCGCTTAGGCATGAAGTCATACAAAGCAGTCAGCAGAAACAGACAGAGATTAAGAGTTAGTGGACACAGAGAAAAAGAGGCTAAGATCCGACACAGTAGTCGATTTAATCCGGCCTGCAGTTACTATCGACCCTCTATTGCTGTGAAAGCATGTCTGCAAAGACGGAGCTGGCTTTCCGGCTGGACACTCAGCTGACGGAAGTGATGCGTCTGCGGGTTCAGTCCCTGCAGCAGCGCAGCCAGAAGAGGCAGGAGGGTGAGCGCCTGCTGCAATCTAACGAAGCGGTTTATCGCCTGGACTTCTCCAAACAGTCCCTCCGCTTCTCGCACTGGACGGTGAGGCTGGCGCAGCCGGCGCGCCTCACCATCACAGCAACCTCACAGCTCTGGACGCCGGATCTCACCAACCTGATGACTCGCCAGCTCCTGGAGCCTGTCGGGGTGTTCTGGAGGGCAGCTGAGGAAGCCTCAGACGTTCCTGCTCAGTGCTATGAGGCTGACGCGGCTGAATTAGGTGAGAGGATAGCAGAGTTGGCAAAGGTGAGGAAGGTGATGTACTTCCTGTTTGCATTTGCAGAAGGCTGCAGCCCCGAGACTGTGGACTGCTCCATCACCTTCATGGTGGACTCTTAAGAAATGGGACCAACTAAACCTTTAATCTCTAACTATGTTGGTGTGTTTTACCTGTAGGAAAACCTTGTCATCTTTTTTTGTATGATAATTTCTGTAGAATCTTAGCTAAATTTAAGATTGTTCAAGATTGTTCTTAAATTGAGGAACTGAAAAAATGTAAATTCTTTCCAATTACATTTCATCTTATAATAGTAGTAAAACAGAATTTAACAAAATAAAAGATGCATCGTGATTTAATTTGTCATGGCTTGGGTTTGAACGTCGGACCAAAATGTTTTGCTGCTTCTGACAAACAATCAGCCACATTGTATGGGGACCTTTACAAACAAGAGGAAGGAAGCATCTCTTTCCCTCCTCCCCTCCTTGCAACAAGCCGCCTCATTTACAGCACAGAACATGCGAAGGAGACACGTCTAAAGGAACACACAAGAAAAAAAAAAAAAAAAAAACAAGTCCCAGATCCGTTGAAGCTGGAATTGTTTCCCGTTAGTGATTAATTTCTAAAAAAAAAGTTGCCACCTGACCTGTCAAAGCAGAAGAGGCTGAGCCTAGTTTTGCCCAAAAAAAAAAAAAAATTCTGCTCACTCTCAGGAGTCCCAATTAAAACCATCCTGCCTGCAGCCTCTGAATCCATGAATATATATATTGCAGTTTGTTATGCATCCTTCTGCTCACTTCTGCATGTCACCTGCTGACCAAAACCTAAACTGGACCAAAAAGCTGATTTTGTTTGGGATTACCTGCTTGGTGATGGACAGGAATTGGTTGATATATAGCATGAGCTTGAGGTTACAAGTTTTATTTGTGTTGTTTATACATTTATTTTAATGATTAGATAAGATCCTACTAATTTTGTTAAGTTAAACATTTTTTCAATAATCATCTAATCATAAAATAAGTCCTATAATTTATATTTTAAAGGTAAGATAACAGTAACAGCACTACTGCAAATAATTCTTACATTAATAATGCAAACTAATGCTAATACCACTAACAATATTATTATTTTCATATAAATGTACTGATATCTGTATTAAGACAGCATAATAATAACATGGTAATTTGTTAATAATAACATGCAATAATATTTATCATAATAAATATATTGTTAGTGTGTTTCTTATTGTGTTATTGTATTTTATAACTGCCATTAAAACATCTAAAAACGGAAATATTTGTTCTTTTCTTGTTCTTGTGCCTCTATGTTAAATTATTGTAAAACGATTTCACTGTTTTAGACTTGTTCACTGCTTATGTTCCCAGTTGACAGTATTTATCCATTTTCAGCCTCCATATAATGCTGCCCAGCTAATATTAACAAGTCCGTAGAGAAATAGATGTTTTGAGGTTTAAAGGTGGGAAACCGCCTCTCTAGTATTTTTCTGTTTCTTCACAAGGGCAGAATAATTCTCCTCGTTTAAGTTGACCGCTTAAATGTCTTAAATGTCCTCATCCACCTGTTTGCTTCTTCATTATAAAACCAAAATTAGCTTAAAGGAAAAGTCCAGTCGTATTCAGAATACAAACTTCTGAAAGTACTTTAAATATGAAATTATTGCATCCTGTTCAATAAATGATCTGTGTTTTTAATTCAGAGTAATTTTCATTTGAATGTGTTTTACTGGAGGCATCCATGTTTGTCAAAGAACACTACTGCCACCTACTGGTTTGTGACGTCACGGTGCGGTATCGGCTGTTGATCAAGTCCCAGTGCTGTATCTGGTGTTTGTCACAACGCGCTATTTTCCAAGTCATCTTGAAAACATTCTTCTTCCAAATGTTGGCTACATATTACGGGTTTTTTCTCTGGCCAGAAGTTCGATGGCAAATCCTCCCTCTTCAAGTTGGCGATCCAACGACCAACCCGTCCGTGGAGGATCAGGAATCAGAAAGGTGGAATAACTCTTTTTTTCACTTTTACCCGATGTATTCCAGCATCCAGCTGCCATGCACGTGGGCATTGTCAGTTTCACTATAGCTCTGGTGAATTTCAATGGTGAAGTCCTCTGGAAATCTTCAATAATTGTTGTTGATTGCAGATGTGTCTAGTAGTTCCCATTGATTTAGCTTGTAAAGCGGGGAGAATGGCGCTAGGCTTACCGCACCGTGACGTCACTGCTGGAAGATGGCAGGAGGGAGGGGCTACTATATTTAGGCAAAAATGGCCGCTCCCAGTAGGGGTGTAAATAATAATTGTTTTGTATCGATACATTGATCCATCAGCCGACGATCCGATACGTCCGCAAGATTATCAATTCATTTTTTTTTTTCCCTCCGGTCTATTTTTATCCATTTGCTCCTGGGCGTAATTCTCCCTCCCGTGCTGCGGTGGCGCTAAACCTATTTTGCCCTCCTACCTCGCTCCCTGGTTATACTCTTACAGCAGTGTGTTGCAGTGAGCTCGATGCAGACATTTTTGATTTATGCTCAATATTTAAGCGTGGTCTGAGCTACACACTGTGGGTCCAGATACGGCCGAGGCGGCGAGGAAGTGGGGGCGAGTTTAGTCCGACGACGGAGGGACATGAGGGCCAAAAAGAGCGGAGATCCAGGTGGAAAAAGGCTCCCAGCGTTCTCGCACACCTCGCTCTTCTAGCAGGTCAAACTTCAAGAGTTGTTTTCCGAAATTTCTGTCATAAAAACAAAACAAGCCGGCCTCCTGTCTCCAGCACTGTCTGCGGTCAGCTACAATTTGGGAGAGGAGCAGTGGAGCGTCTGTGGAGGGGGCGGGACGTCTGGAGCCCAGGTATTGCATTGCACTCATTGCACTGATTTATTGCAGTATTTTTGCAGTATTTTTTGATGCAACTTTTCTACTTCTGTTATTTGCTCTTGTTTACATAACAATATTACAGCTTTCATTGATTTATTTCAAATTTAAAAACATTGTCTAGCCTGTAAGGTTTAAAAAAAAAAATTAACCGATTAATCGAATCGAATCATGGTGTATTCTTGAGTATCGAAAATATTCGAATCGTTGGGTCAGGAAATCGATACTGAATCGAATCGCCATGATGGATGTGATTTACACCCCTAGCTCCCAGACTCGGTGATCACAGCGAAAATTGTTTTTATTTTTTCACTGCATGACGCTAAATTCATTAAATCACCGCAAACATATTAGTTTTAGGTATAAATAATGATCCATTAGTTATTCCTTGCTGACCAGACTTTTCCTTTAAGGATTAGGCGTTACCTGTGGTAGAGCTAACATATGCTGATGTGTCTGCATCCAAATCAGAGATACTCAGGGTTTCCATCCATCCATCTGCACCATGCATCTTTGTTCCTCCTCAATCCTTACATCCATTTGCACTGACTGCTGGTCAGATCAGAGTAAACACTCCTCTTCAGGTTACACCCAGATGAAAAACCACATTTATATGACGCTCATTTAGACTGAGTGCTTCCAGTTTGTCCTCAGAGACCCTGAAACCAGGGAGGCGCATTAATGCTCGGATCTTTGCATCTTCAAATAATGGTCACTAATGGACATAAACGTTCTTCATTGGATAATTAATACTGCACTTAAGCAGTGTTTGTTTTTGAAACGTGTTGAGTCTATGTATTGTTGGTGTTTAGAAAAGTTTTTCTCAATGTGTTTGTAAACAAATGAAAAAAAACAGACATATCATTTTTATATACTTTAAGCTCATGTCACACCTTGACGATTTAGACCAGCACATGCCTGGCGTACCGAAAATCTGGCAAAAACGCTGGCATACGTTGGATAAGTTATGGGTACGTTTTGTATAAATTATGAGCACGCTGAAGTACGCTGGTACACGTCAATATACGTCAAGTACATCGAGAAATTTTGAGCATCCTCAAAATTTCCCAACATATGCCAGCGCATGCTCATACACTCACTGGCCACTTTATTAGGTACACCTGTCCAACTGCTCGTTAACACTTAATTTCTAAGCAGCCAATCACATGGCGGCAACTCAGTGCATTTAGGCATGTAGACAGGGTCAAGACAATCTCCTGCAGTTCAAACCGAGCATCAGTATGGGGAAGAAAGGTGATTTGAGTGCCTTTGAACGTGGCATGATTGTTGGTGCCAGAAGGGCTTGTCTGAGTATTTCAGAAACTGCTGATCTACTGGGATTTTCACACACAACCATCTCTAGGGTTTACAGAGAATGGTCCGAAAAAGAAAAAAACATCCAGTGAGCGGCAGTTCTGTGGGCGGAAATGCCTTGTTGATGCCAGAGGTCAGAGGAGAATGGCCAGACTGGTTGGAGCTGATAGAAGGGCAACAGTGACTCAAATAACCACCCGTTACAACCAAGGTGGGCAGAAGAGCATCTCTGAACGCACAGTACGTCGAACTTTGAGGCAGATGGGCTACAGCAGCAGAAGACCACACCGGGTGCCACTCCTTTCAGCTAAGAACAGGAAACTGAGGCTACAATTTGCAAAAGCTAATCGAAATTGGACAATAGAAGATTGGAAAAACGTTGCCTAGTCTGATGAGTCTCGATTTCTGCTGCGACATTCGGATGGTAGGGTCAGAATTTGGCGTCTACAACATGAAAGCATGGATCTATCCTGCCTTGTATCAACGGTTCAGGCTGGTGGTGGTGGTGTCATGGTGTGGGGAATATTTTCTTGGCACTCTTTGGGCCCCTTGGTACCAATTGAGCATCGTTGCAACGCCACAGCCTACCTGAGTATTGTTGCTGACCATGTCCATCCCTTTATGACCACAATGTACCCAACTTCTGATGGCTACTTTCAGCAGGATAATGCGCCATGTCATAAAGCTGGAATCATCTCAGACTGGTTTCTTGAACATGACAATGAGTTCACTGTACTCAAATGGCCTCCACAGTCACCAGATCTCAATCCAATAGAGCATCTTTGGGATGTGGTTGAACGGGAGATTCGCATCATGGATGTGCAGCCGACAAATCTGCGGCAACTGTGTGATGCCATCATGTCAATATGGACCAAACTTCCTGAGGAATGCTTCCAGCACCTTGTTGAATCTATGCCACGAAGAATTGAGGCAGTTCTGAAGGCAAAAGGGGGTCCAACCCGTTACTAGCATGGGGTACCTAATAAAGTGGCCGGCGAGTGTATGTGGGGCATAAGTGACATAATTAAACAGCAGCTACGTTAATACTGCGATCAAAGAAATCTTTCTATGCAGACCAGGCGCCTCCAGGAGCAGCGGTGCACCTTAGGGGAGCAGCTTTAACTGATGCTTTAACTGATGCTTCATAATGCCATTATGAAGCATCAGTTAAAGCATTACGCATTAAGCATTAAGCATTAAGCATTACGCCGCCGTGCATGATGCATTTGTTCAATTCAATACAATTCAGTTTATTTCTATAGTGCTAATTCACAACACACGTCATCTCAAGGCGCTTTACAGTTCATCAGATCATCCAGTCAAATTGATTTCAAGTTTTCTATCTAAGGAAAACCAGCTGATTGCATCGACTCATTGACTCTTCAGCAATCCTTCACAGTAAGCATGCTTGTAGCGACAGTGGAGAGGAAAAACTCCTTTTTAACAAGAATAAACCTCCAGCAGCGGTTAGGCTGTCGTCTGACATAAGTTCTGGACTGGTTGCGAATACTCTATGTATATGCCCAAAATTAAAAAAATACAAAGAAAGTTCAACGCATGCCAGCATTTTAGGAGATCCTGAGACATCGGGGCATACGCTGGGTAAATCGGGAAGGTGTGACAGGGCCCTTACATCCAAGCAGCCAAAATGCCAGTTAATCCTTTTAAATTTCAATTCTTCTGCTCTATTATTGACTTTGAGAGTTTCTTTTTGACTTGGTTGGCAGGTTTTTCCTATATGTTTTCTCCAGAACATGGCAGCTCACTGAGGTCTGGTTTTGCTTGAGAGGGAACTTCATTCATCAATTAAAGGGGTATAAATATGTCTCTAAATTAAAAACTGTTTTGCTGAAAAAACAATTTACCAAAGAACTAAACTTATACTTGTATACTTATACTTGTAACCCACCAGCAGCCTAAAAAAAGGACACAAACTTATGAAGTACCTAAAAGCAAACATTAAAACTTTAAATGTTTACTTTTACGTACTTCATAACAGTTTTTGTACCAGCTGTTTTCCATTTAAATTAACATTTCTAACGGATGGAAAACAGCTGGTAATTTGAATGGTGTTTCTTTGAGGCTATATGTCCAAACTTAACTCATGTTTTGATACTTTTCTTTATCTAAATTTACGTTTCATTTTTTAAGTTGCACAACAAAATACTCTGTTATAGCGAAGCACAAGAACAAGACATAAAAATGGTGGCAAAAATGGATGAACCGTGTTTTAAGAAACCCTGAAAAACTGTCAATAGAGACAATTCCAAAAGGAAAAATAACTGTAACACTCCTTGGCTGCAAAATACTGTATAATGAAATTATTTGCCTTTATTATTTGACTTTATCTGCATACATAAGAACACACATTTAAGATGCATAAAAAAAATTGTATATCTATACTAGGGATGCACGATATAATCGGCCCCCTATCGGTATCGGCCTTAAAACTGAATATCGGACATCGGCCACCCCACCGATATTTAACCCGATATTTGATCAGCTTCTGAGTTTCTAAAATCTAAAAAAAAAAAATACTACTTCTTCTTCTTCCTCAAAAACTTATTAACTTAAAAACTTAAAAACTTCTAAAGACGAGGGAAAAAATATTGATACATTAAAATATCACAATTTCTTCATATGCTGATATATTGCCATTTAAAAACACCATATCAATCTCTTTTACTGATGAAATATTGCAATATGTCATCGTTATGCTACGAAATCCCCCGAAAATCCACGAAATGTTGCCATATTTTTATATGTTGATATATTGACGCAGTATTGATCTATTTTACTAACAAAATCTCACAAGAATTTGCAAAATATCACGAGAGTTTGTAACAGAACGATGAAATTTCACGAGATTTTGAAAGTAAAATAGATCGATACCGCGTTTTTAAAAATCAATTTGATATCAGCATATGAAAATATATTTGAGAATATTATTTTTCAGAAATGGATAACAAAACTGCTATTTTCAATGACTACTTATTTTTGTCCAGCTTTAATATCAATATCGGTTATCGGCTACATGAGTTTTACAATATCGGCATATCGGACAAAATCCCAATATCGTGCATCCCTAATCTATACACAAACACAAAAAGAAAAAAGTACAGCCCACAGGCAGATATACTTACTTTTTGCCACAAAGACTCTCTGGATGCCAGGCTGGAACAAGCTGCAACAAACCAACAGTTGCCCAACTGTCCCTGATGCAGATCGTGTGCACTGATGCCATCTACAAACAGGTGAGGGTCCTCACACAGCTCCTGAACACAGAAAGACAACAGCAGACCTTGAAAAACCTTAAAACATTTCTGGATCCATTTTATTAACAACTTAAAATGATATAAGCTGGACTGATTAATATGCAGGGTCAAAAGTGTCACAATCCAAGAAATCAATAAGCTGGTGTATAAATATTCACATATAAATACTCCCTTCAGAGAACAGCACAAACAGGCTACTGCGGGAATTATTTAATGAAGATGCCAGTTGGGGACCTGTGAGGCATCTGCTTCTCAAACTAAAGACTCTAATGTACTTATCTTCTTGCTCAGTTGTGCAACGCGGCCTCCCACTTCTTTTTCTACTCTGGTTAAAGCCTGTTTGTGCTGTCCTCTGAAGGAAGCAGTACTCACCGTTGTAGGAAATCTTCAATTTCTTAGCAGTTTCTCGCATGGAATAGCCTTCATTTCTAAGAACAAGAATAGACTGTCGAGTTTCAGATGAAAGTTCTCTTTTTCTGGCCATTTTGAGCGTTTAATTGATCCCACAAATGTGATGCTCCAGAAACTCAATCTGCTCAAAGAAAGGTCAGTTTTTGTAGCTTCTGTAATGAGCTAAACTGTTTTCAGATGTGTGAACATGATTGCACAAGGGTTTTGTAATCATCAATTAGCCTTCTGAGCCAATGAGCAAACACATTGTACCATTAGAACACTGGAGAGATAGTTGCTGGAAATGTGCCTCTATACACCTATGTAGTTATTGCCCCAAAAAACAGACATTTGCAGCTAGAATAGTCATTTACCACATTAGCAATGTATAGAGTGTATTTCTTTAAAGTTAAGACTAGTTTAAAGTTATCTTCATTGAAAAGTACAGTGCTTTTCCTTAAAAAATAAGGCTATTTAAATGTGACCCCAAACTTTTGAACGGTAGTGTACAATACATATATATATAAGCCACTGAAGAAGGGTAATTTCTGACATTATACTGTGTAAAACCTATTTGTATATGAGATTAATTGAGAAAAGTATGATGACTGATATTTTCTCAACCGATTTTATAGAATAAAATAAAAATCCCACTAAAGTAAAAGTCTGACAGCTTAAGAAAGGGGTTGAAGGAATACTTTTATTACAAGTTATTGCCAACATGTTTGTTTGATCAGAAAAGCAATCATAAAAGCAAATGAATAGATTATTGAGGCCATTTGATAAATCAGAGAAAGGCCATCTGTCCTCGTGCACCATCCAATCTCACTACTGATCTTTTACAGGGGAGTGAGAGCTCGACTTTGCATTTGTGAAATCACATTTCCTGTCCATTTTCAGCTGCAATATGCACAAACTGAGAGCTCTGAAAACGCTCCCAGTAAGCTCCTGGACTCTTCAACCTACCCACAAATAATGAGAACAGAAGAAATACGCTACAGATCCACAAACACACAGATTCCCTGTGGTTCCTCTGACAATGTGTGGGCTGAGTAGCTACTACAGGAAGTGAACCATCGGTGGCCTCTATCAGCTGTACAAACTCCCAGCTCTTCTCGCCCCTTTTTAACATAATTATAATGCAAATGATATGAAACAACAGAGCATGAATTCTCCAACAGATATTTAACCATCTAACCACCTACCTATTTATGTATATACGAATTAATTCATCATCATAAATGATGACAAAAATTCAGAGCCACAGACTTTCAGTTTTAATTCTCTAGGTTGAACTTGATGAATGCATAAAATGTAAGATTTAAAAAATATATATATATTTACCTTCATTTGAGGGGCTAAAAAAGTTACTGTATAAATTAAATATTCATAACTAAAATGGTTGTTTCTAATACTTTATTGAAAACCCTTTGTTGGTAATGAGTGCCGAAGGTTTTGAGCTCATGGAAAACAGACACGATGTTTCCTGCTCATTTATGCTCTGTCAGGATTTACAGCAGCAGTTTTCAGTTGCTGTTTTGTCTCGTTGCTGTAAAATAAGCCAATTTCATGACTCCTCCATTATCATACATCTCTGATTGTATGCAATCTTTGGTTTTTGCTAAACATAGTCCTGTGATTCATTAAGATGAAGCTTTATAAACCACGGTCATGCTGTTCAGCCGGGCATAGACTGTACGATTTTTTTGCCCTTTTGGGGCCGATTCTCCCGTCCTTTGAGAATTTTTTCGATCAGGCCGAGTTTCAGCCTGATTGTGAATCTTGCGTCGTGTACTATACACGGCGTAACAAGGGACGATCCGTCTCTCACTACCACCTCCCGATCAGTAATCATAAGGTCGGGAAACGAGCCAATTTACTAGAGATGCACGATATAATCGGCCCCCTATCGGTATCGGCCTGTATCGACCTTAAAACTGAATATTGGACATCGGCCACCCCACCGATATTTAACCCGATATTTGATCAGCTTCTGAGTTTCCAAATTCTAAAAAAAAAAACAAAAAAAAAAACTACTTCTTCTTCTTCTTCCTCAAAAACTTCTTTTTTACAGACTTAAAAACTTCTAAAGACGAGGGAAAAAATATTGATAAATTAAAATATCACAATATCTTTATATGCTGATATATTGCCATTTAAAAACACCATATCAATCTCTTTTACTAATGAAATATTGCTATATGTCTTCGTTATTCTATGAAATCCACTGAAAATTCACAAAATGTTGCCATATTTTTATATGTTGATATATTGACGCGGTATCGATCTATTTTACTAACAAAATCTCACAAGAATTTGCAAAATATCACGAGAGTTTGTAACAGAACGATTTTGAAAGTAAAATAGATCGATACCGCGTTTTTAAAAATCTATTTAATATCAGCATATGAAAATATATTTGAGTATATTATTTTTCAAAGTGTCAGAAATGGATAACAAAACTGCTATTTTCAATGACTACTTATTTTTGTCCAGCTTTAACATCAGTATCGATATCGGTTATCGGCTACATGAGTTTTAAAATATCGGCATATCGGATATCAGCCAAAATCCCAATATCATGTATCCCTACAATTTACCAGAACCTCAAGCACTGTGTATGTGCAAACAAGGGAGTTCTTCTTCTTCTTCCAGATTGACGAGTCCAACCAGCGCCATCTATTGGCAGTCCGATTTTGTGTCGCTTAACTGAAGACGGCTCAACCAGTTGGAACATCTTTTTGCATTTATGTGTCTTGAGTTAGCTCCTGAGTTACATTTGGACAAGGCCAGAGAAATCTTACAGCTTGTGTAATGATCTTGGCGCTGATGACCTGCCTGCTTACTCATTTCATTCACCTGCTTATCTCTGCCTAGTTCCCATTACCATTCCACCTGCTCAGGTCTCTATTTAACGAGCCTTCAGCCAGTCATCACTGCCAGATTACTTGTGCCTGTGTTGAGAGTTCTCTAGTAGGGGGTGGAATGGTTCACAAAATCCACGGTTCAGTTCGGTTCACGGTTTTCGGTTCGGTATATGTTGATTGTTAGCCTGACATATTGGTCGCGTCGCTATTAGCATAAACAAAACGTGTTGCACAATGCTTGCACACTGTTTTTATCCACATCCTTCTTTCTGCCGTCATCGTAGGTCACTCTAAATGCAAAGTGGTCCCATACAGCAGACCTATAAAGTGCTGCTGGCGCGTCTTCCACCTCCTGTTCTTTCCTACTTGCCATACCCACACAATTCTCCACAACAGATTTTTTCCTGCTACACCCGGCTACGCTGCTTTGCTTCTTCTTCTTCTTCTTGTTTACTACTGGTGGTTGGCTTTGGTTGCAGTACCGCCACCTTCTGCTCTGGAGTGTACACGCTTCGCCTATGAGAAAATGGCGCAGCGCATGAACTGAACGCAACACACGCAAATCGAACCGAGACAGTCGAACGGTTCGGACGGTTTTCATAAACCGTTCCATCCCTATTTTCTAGCGTATCCAAGTATTCCAGACTGTCTGATCCTGATCCGTTCTGCCTCTTGACCTCTGAGCCTGCCTGTTTCTGATCCGTTTGCTTGACCTGTCCACAGACTCCTGCTGGATTCTGCCTGTGCACCATACCTGAAACTGATTCCTGACACTGGATTCCCCAGGACTCTGACTCTTGAGCACTTCTTCGACATCTGCTTTGGCTTCACCCTCTGTATTATCCTGCCTTTCTTCATCTGCTCAGTTCTGATCTCCTACCTTTTCTCTGGGACCTCAGCATCAGGGACTCTCTGGGCGGCTCCTGCCGCGACTTGTTGGCAGCAGCCTGCTGGAACCAACCTCATCCTCTGGGGATGGACTAAAGTTTAAGACTAGAGGTTCCTGCCTTAGATGCCGACGTCGTTCTCTGCAGTTCCCATCTTAAATAAATATTTGGAGAAACCTAAAATGCCTCAAAAACTGTTGTTCCTCTTGTTCTGAGCCTGACAGTCATGTCAATTACAAATGAAAGCTACATCATCTTTACACAATTGCTCATCCTAAACAGCCATCTAGAGAAAAAGCAAAGGAAACAAATCTGAAAATTGTGCATGGATGACACGGACACTGTTCATGCTCGGACCTACAGGACCTCTGACTGGAGCACCAAGTGGAGCACCACTGCTCTTTGATGTCCACCTATGTGAAAAAAATTAAACTAACAGGGAAAAGCCTGTGGAGCCTCACAAAGAGCCAACAACAACGCTGCCTACGCAGATAAAAGTTGCTAATTAAACTGCTTTTAAATAAGCCAAAAGTAATTTTCAGAAATAAAAGATAAAAACGGGTCTTTGTGCATGATGGTTTCTTCTTCTCCCTCTCTGCCAGTATTTGCAAAAGAGCTATGCATCATCATTCAAGTAGCAATGCGCAATAATTGAGAGCTTTTCATTTGCACCGTAGAGGCCATTATCATCCTATATTCTGCAGAACTATGTTCTGGAGTGAACGGTTCATTAATGAATAAATCAAGCAGTGCAGGAGCCCTTAGAGGGCCCTTTTCATAGAGATGCAAACAGGTTAAGAAATTTGCCTTTTCGGGCTTTAAACATAAGGGCTGTCTGTGTAACACTAATGATAAGTTTACAGTTGATAGAACAGAGAGTAAGACCAGTGCTGGGTTCGGCTATGAAAGTAGAGAAATGTGTAAGTGTATTAACGAACACAGACCAGAAAATATGTTTAAACTGTCGGCTTATTATTTTAAAACAAACAATAGATATACAATTACACAAAATTCAATCCAAAATAGTTTCCCTATTTCTTTCAGAATATTTCGTTTGACCCCTGTTTAACATTTACACCCAATTTTAGGTATTAAAGGATACTATTTATTAAAAAGCTTACCATTTCAATTAAATAAAATTTTCTTACAAATAAAATCCTTCACAGAAAATAAAATACACTTTTTAAAGCTATAGTGTGTAATTTTTAGCGACATCTAGCGGTCAGACTGCAGACCGCAGCAACATGAACATCTCCCCCCCACCGCTTCTCCCCCCCCCAACAGTACGGCAAGCGTTATGGGGCAAAATGTCTTCCACGACCTGCATTACCTACCTTCTCAAGTGATGAGGTTTGTTTACATAGATAATTTTACAGATAGTATTCTCAGGCATAATACTGCCATCTATTGTTCAGTACCGTCTCAGTTCATCTCTCTCAACTTGCCGTAGTTACTTTCGAGCGTAATGGGCGATTTCGCAATCGCTAGTTTGTTGGCTCTGCGCTGCCGTAGCGCAAAGATGTCTGCCTCCATAGCTGCGAGACCCGCTCCTATGTAATTATAAATAACGAATTCTAAGGCAACGCAAATATTAAGGTTAAGAGGCTGAGCTCGTAGATGATGATAAATAACATAGTTATGTATAATATATTACATTTCTGACTGTATATCCCTGTAATTATTACACACTGTAGCTTTAACTCACCAAGTTTTGTTCTGTAACATATAATGCTCCCGAATGAGTTCAGTAAAAAAAAAAAAAATGTGGAAAACTTTCCAGACAGCAGGTCGTCTTTTCAACGGTCAATTTTCTCTTATCATCTCTCTTTACCAGCACAACCTCGTTAGCTTCTTCACTCTCTCTGCTTTCAGTTAGTGCCAGGGAACAAGCAACCCAATTGGCTGCAGCTTGTCACGTGGGCTACACATCAATGTGACCCTTCAAAGTAAGACATTTTTCTCACATTTAACCCTTTTATACGGTGGCCGGGAGGTGCAAACCAACATTATATAGAAATTAGTGTACTTGCAAGTCTTTACTGTGTTTATTCCTCTGACCATCAACAACAAATCCTGTGGATTTGATCATATTTACTCTTCATTTGCCATATTTAAAAGAGAATAAAATTATGCCTCTCTGGCGGCAATGTGCACGACACAGGGGAATTGTTTTTTATTTGTTTTCTTAAAGTGCTATTTGTTTTGAATTTTTAAAAGTGTTTTGTCTATTTTTATTTTTTTTATTTTTAAATGTAAATTTATTTCCTGAAATGACCATTTGTTTTGGAACTTGTAAAAGTTTTTTTTTATATATAAATTTGTTTCCTGACATAATAATTTGTTTTGGGACCTGTAAAAGTTTTTTTTTATATATAAATATGTTTTCTGAAATGATCATTTGTTTTGGAACTTGTAAAAGTTTTTTTTTTTTATATATATATAAATATGTTTTCTGAAATGATCATTTGTTTTGGAACTTGTAAAAGTTTTTTTTTTTATATATAAATATGTTTTCTGAAATTATCATTTGTTTTGGAACTTGTAAAAGTTTTTTTTTTTTTTTATGTAAATTGGTTTTCTGAAATGATAATATGTTTTGGAACTTGTAAAAGTGTTTTTTTTTATATATATAAATTTGTTTCCTGAAATAATAATTTGTTTTGGGACTTGTAAAAGTTTTTTTTTTTATATATAAATTTGTTTCCTGAAATAATAATTTGTTTTGGGACTTGTAAAAGTTTTTTTAAATGTAAATTTGTTTCCTGAAATAATTATTTGTTTTGGAACATGTAAAAGTTTTTTTTTTAATGTACATTTCTTTTCTGAAATGATATGTTTTGGAACTTGTAAAAGCTTTTTAGATTTTATAATGTTGGTTTGCACCTCCAGGCCACCGTACTTTTAGCTGCCGTCAAAACAAATCTCTTTAATACACCATTTAATATCTGTAATTATTATTATTATTAATGTTTTTAACTATTTTGAGACCTATTTATTTACTATTTTTTTATTTCGTATTATAGCATTTTATAGCTATTTTTATGAAAAGGCTTATGTTTAGTGAGGGCTATGTTTACCTGGGTTACATCTGTCTTTCACTTAGAGGAACAATCTACATATTTTTTCACAACTAGCTGCAACCAAAATACAGTACAACATGAAAATGAAAGGAAAATCTTTTCTATAGAACTATAGATTTTTGAACCTTGAGCCCATCATCTTTTTCCATATGAACACACAACATATTCACAAACTCACATAGCATTCAACCAAGGTCAGTCATTTGCTAACTCTGCAAAGCCGAATGCTGCAAAAGCAAACTTTTAATCAGAAGCAGAGGCTGCTGCAGTGCTCCCTAAAGTCCTGAGGCCTCTACTGACACCCTCCACTCACCTTACATTCAGAAAAGCTCCAGTACACTGAAGCTTCTGTGAGTAATAGGAGCGATGTTTGGCTGCTGTCCCAGCTGAGTTAAGTTATGGAGGCACGTTCCTTTCCCCTGTCCGCAGCCGCATTGATTCTCAGAGACCGAGCAGCAGCTCCCTGTGGTGGCCTGCCGTCCGCAGACTGGTGCAGGTGGAAGAGTAATGGGGTATCGATCAGTGCCCAGTCCTGTAGACGCTAAGGTAATGTGAATACTGTTACAGAGCGCAGCCATGTCAAGCGCTCAACCACTAAAGACGTTCTAACCCATTTCAAAGCCTTGTTAGTGTCATTCATCAATCCAGAGGGACAAAGATTCATCAGCCTCATATAAAATCACTGACAGCCAGAGGTTCACTGCAACCAACTAGCAATAGTCCAGGGTTTTATACCATTTCTTTTTATACCTGGCATTGTCATAATTATTTATGTTAGGGATAAGAGATATGGTTTAAAACTCTAAATCCACAATTATTTTTCCCTAACCAATCCAATTTCAGGGAAATTAAATTTAGTAAAACACGTAAAACAATCCTGTCTCACAAGAAATGATAAAAATATAGCTGACCGACAGTCATCAGTTGAAGTCATCAAACAAAGATCTAGTCTATCCTTTATGAGATCAAAAAGTGATGGACTGATGGCACTTTGAACTATGGAAGCCCAAGGAGTGGATTAGTGAACATAATCTTGATTTTCCAAAAATAAAACCTCCATAAACAAATAAATCAATTAACCGCCCAGCTCTTATTTATAATAGTGATGAGCTCTACTGTAACTTATGAGCGATGCAAACAGCAAGGCATAAGAGACACGGCGATGTCATGAACATCACTGTCACACTGTCCACTTTACAACGTTATAAAGGTTTTTAACAGCTTTAAATAGTAGCAGACATAGACATTGTAGTCAGGGGCGCCGCCAGTATTGTCCCCCCACCCCACCAAAGAATAAATAAAAAATGAGGCAAGCTTCAAAACTGCTATAAAGATCAACCAAACAGCATCATTTACATTTTTAATGTAATTTCTACTGTACAATTTCAATAAATAAAAAATATCCCTACACGAAAAAGTTCAATGCACATTAACTTTAAACTTTACATTAAAAATCATTATCTCAAAATAATAACAGCTTATTTAGAACAAAAAATTGATTTATCTATGTACACATGAAAAGAAAATAGGTTTTTTGATTTTACAATATATTCCTATTTTGTTTCGTTATAAATTTACACCAAGGACAGATTATTTTTATGCTGGCGCTGAGAATTTATTTCGTCATTCATGTATGCATAGAATGACAGTAACGGTCAATATATTCATGCTTTGTTTGGCTGTTTAATCCTGAAAGATCAGGGAGATTACAAAGATAATATATTTCACTGCAGGATTTTCTGATTTTATGAAATATCTAGTGGGACACTTGTTTTCTTCTTCTTTTGGGGCCCCTCTCAGTCAAGGGCCCTTGGAATATTCCTAACTTTCACCCCCCATACGGCACCTCTGATGGTTCTATTCTCAAATGACGCATCAGGGACAGATACAGAAGAGGATTATGGCCACTGTAAAAAAAAAAAAAAGTTAACTGATTTAAAAATTGTATTTCAGTATAATATTAGAAAAAAAGTCAGAATTCTGACTTTAATCTCAGAATTCTGACTGAATTCTTACAGCTAAAAAAACCTGTTAGCTTCACGCCTTAGCTATGTCTGTTTTACAGACTAAACCAGCTCTCTTGTTTTTAAATCAGCTCTTCCATTAATAAAATAGCATCACCAGGGGCCCCTCAGGCACGTAAAAAGTCGCCTAATTCCCTCATTTTCCACCACTGTGTTGCTGGCCCTCCCAAACAACTCACATGTTTGTCAGTGAAGCTGAGTGCTCCCACATCTCTGCATTCACGGTGCCCACCAACATTAAGATAAAAAAATTCTGAGATTAAAGTCAGAATTCTGAGAAAAAGTAAAAATTCTGAGATTAAAGTAAGAATTCTGAGAAAAAGTAAAAATTCTGAGATTAAAGTAAGAATTCTGAGAAAAGGTAAAAATTCTTAGATTTAAGTCAGAATTCTGAGAAAAAGTAAAAATTCTGAGATTTAAGTCAGAATTCTGAGAAAAAGCAAAAATTATGAGATTAAGGTAAGAATTCTGAGAAAAAGTAAAAATTCTGAGATTTAAGTCAGAATTCTGAGAAAAAGTAAAAATTATGAGATTAAAGTAAGAATTCTGAGAAAAAGTAAAAATTATGAGATTAAGGTAAGAATTCTGAGAAAAAGTAAAAATTCTGAGATTTAAGTCAGAATTCTGAGAAAAAGTAAAAATTCTGAGATTTAAGTCAGAATTCTGAGAAAAAGCAAAAATTATGAGATTAAGGTAAGAATTCTGAGAAAAAGTAAAAATTCTGAGATTTAAGTCAGAATTGTGAGAAAAAGTAAAAATTCTGAGATTAAAGTAAGAATTCTGAGAAAACGTAAAAATTCTGAGATTCAAGTCAGAATTCTGAGAAAAGGTAAAAATTCTGAGAAAAAGTAAAAATTCTGAGATTTAAGTCAGAATTCTGAGAAAAGGTAAAAATTCTGAGAAAAAGTAAAAATTCTGAGATTTAAGTCAGAATTCTGAGAAAAAGTAAAAATTATGAGATTAAGGTAAGAATTCTGAGAAAAAGTAAAAATTCTGAGATTTAAGTCAGAATTCTGAGAAAAAGTAAAAATTATGAGATTAAAGTAAGAATTCTGAGAAAAAGTTAAAATTTTGAGATTTAAGTCAGAATTCTGAGAAAAATTAAGAATTCTGACTTTTTTCCCATATTATATTGAAACAAAATTTATTTCTACATAATGGAAAAGCTGACACATCGTCTAAGACTTCAACAAACTCAAATGGAGGAAAAGTGGAGGAAATGGACAAGATTCAGGACAAAATACAGCGACAAAGATAAAAAAAAATAAAAATAAATAAATAAATAAATAAAGGACAAAGGCCAAATAGATGAATGGCTCCCAAGTGAAAGCTCTATGTTACGTTGAATTCAATGTATATTGTTCATGTACACTGTATTTGTAAAAAAGTGAAAAATACCAATAAAATGTTAAATGTTAAATTTTTTTTTTTATTTTTTATTAGTTTAGATGTGATTTTAATTTTTATATAATACAATTTCTTTTCATTTGGTGGGAGCCAAAACTATGCAGTTTCAAAAAAAAGTAGTGGTGTGGTATCAGTAGTTTCCCTAGTTTGCTATGTTAAGACAAAATAACAAACACATACTGTGAAAAAATCATTCTTGTTGTTAAATCAGGTGAAGTTAATGTGTATAAAACCTCTTCATTAACTAGTTTGAGTAAAGAACCAACATCAAATTGTTCTTTTTAGGATTTCTTGCTTCCAGGCACGAAGGCACAGAGTAAGTGACGATGCACATCATCTCCCAGTTAAAAAGGATGCTCCTCCTGCTCGCTCTCACTCCTTACACTTTTACATCTGCATGACTGGCATCAGTGTGGACCAAAACATGTAATCCGTGTGACCCAGTTTCCATGGCGATGCATGTTGGGAGAAGGAGGTTACACCATCCAGAACCACGGCCTGCTGTGCGAGGGGGATAACAGCGGCAGGGGACTCGGCTCGCTGAGTCCTGAGGCGCTGCATCTGATATTATCCACAGCTCGAAAACATCACCGGCTTATACAGGAAGACTAGTACACAGGAAGAGCAGAGGAGAGTGCAATGGAGCAATTACTGAACACACCTGAAGTTAGCACGGAATTAGAACGATTAGCCACACTGTAGGGTTAATAATCTCCATCCTACCGGGATTTTAAGCATTGAAAGCTGATTTATCAAGGATTATATGGTGAAAGGGCAGAAATACTTCTCAGTATTTGCTAAAAGTTCTATATTATTCCTCTTCTTTTTCAAAAGTCATTATCAGTTCACTTCACCATGGATCAATGTGCCACATTTTTCTCTATTTTGGTAAGTCTTGCTACATAGGGTGCAAATTTAAACTGAAGGTGTTTGATAGCTGTGAAAGAATCTTTGCATAGTCACAACAGCAGTGCACAATGGTGGCAGGATTCCAAGGCCTAGCTATATATATATTTACATTTGCAAAAACAAACACGCCGAACATCGAAGAGTGTCCGTAGTAGAATCCTTTGATCTAGAGCCTCTCTCCAGTTGCCACAAAAAAAAAAAAAAAAATGGCCTCCCTCATTCGAACAGGCCTCCATAAATAGACAAATTTTGTTTCTCAATTCACTTGAACGCGAGTAAGGACTCCTGTCCTCACCAAGTATGCTCTTGAGAAGAACACAGGAAAGTGTGGACTGGGAGCACGCACCATAAATATGGGTCAATCGGAACAGAAGTGTACCTTGCTTCGTCTGTTCCTGTTTGGCTGTGACTCCATCCTGGAGAGAAATATCAGCTGTGCTGCTGCCATCAACACCTTTGTTTATAGTTGTTGGAGCTTGGCCTGTTTTCCAGTGTAGTCCTGTTTCTCTGACTGTGACTAACTGGATGTACTCTCTTCATCCTCTGACATGGGAGCTGGCTTGGAGCTCGTCTGCCTGGCTGTGTGTTTCCTGGACGGGGCCGCCTTTTACAGCTGCTTTTTGTATCTATGCTTCTTTTATGTCTGCTTCTGTCTCCTTGAACCCCAGTGGGCCTCAGCAGATGGCCGCTCACACTGAGCCTGGTTCTGCTGGAGGTTTCTTCCTGTTCAAAGGGAGTTTTTCCTCTCCACTGTTGCTACAAGCTTGCTTAGTGTGAGGGATTGCTGAAGAGTCAATGAGTCGATGCAATCAGCTGGTTTTCCTTAGATAGAAAACTTTGAATCAATTTGACTGTATGATCTGGTTTAATTGTAAAGTGCCTTGAGATGACATGTGTTGTGAATTTGCGCTATGTAAATAAACTGAATTGAATTGAATTGATGACATCACCACACGCTCAGCTCATCTGGAGCTGCATTTCACCTCCAGTTATTAATAGTCTCTAGGTAATAATAAATTCTTACTTTTTTCATTTATTGGGGGAGTATTGACAGTCAGATACACCAAAAATAAATGACCATTTTGCCAAATAAAAAAAAAATTAAAAAATCGCCATCAGTCCTTCAGTTAGACCTAGACTAGGAAGTCTGCTGATTGCTGCTGTCCTCTAAACTTGAGAACCTTTTTAAAAATGATGCACTAAATCGGTAAATGGGACATGTAATGACGCTTGAAAGTATAATGTTCTCTCCTCAAAGGATCTTAAAATGTACTTTTATAGAACAACAGCAACAGAAAAGAGAACATTTAACTTAATACTCTGAACTCTGTGAGCGCTAACCTGGAAGCTGCTGCTGCCGCAGTGCATGCTGGGACAGCTGTCAGTCTCAAGAACGGACAAGTCTGCTCTGATGCATGCTGGGTAAAGAGGGAGGGGTAGAACAACATCCGGGGACTTTATCCGTTCTCTGTCTTCTTGTTCTTGTGAATGGGAACAGTTCTTTTCTCTGATTTCCACAAATAAATCACTTTTATTAGTATATCATTACCTCCACATAAGGACCCTAAATATAGAAAAAAACAACATTCTACACTTTGATTCTTTTCCACATTGTTATCAGATTTTTGCAAACACAAACCATCTTGGCAGCTCAGTGAGTAAGATGAGGATGACGGCACTTCCGCTATCTGACAAACACGGACTTTGTGGAGTAAAAGATTTTGAGATATGTCTGTTCTTAGCCCCACAGGCTCTAAACGAAGGTCATGAGAGATAAGAATGAGTTACACAGCTCCCTTCATGGCATGAAGGGGAGGACGGTTGTTTTGAGGAGATCCATCTGGCCGGTTAAAGATATATTAACTTAACAGGGAACGGCCTTGATCAACTCAAGTTGTTTTTCCTCCAAATGTGAGAAAGTTCTTTATGCAGGGGGTGGGTTGGTTTCCCTGGGGGGAGTGTGCGTGTTGTGATGTTTGTAAGGTATAAATATATGTACTGAGGTTTCCTCAGTCAGAGCCCTATCTCTCCGTCGGAGGATGCTAAATAAATTTGAACCTTTTTTCTTGCAAGAAATGTCTCTGTCTCAGCTTCCTAACTTCTGACTTTTTATCAGCTGACTGGGCATTGCCTCAGGTCTCAACCCAACAATGGCGCCAAGAGAAAGGAGATGTCAAATCACCACAGCGCTCAAATACAGCAAACTTAGCCAAAATATTAAGCGTGCACACCTAACACGCTAGTAGATATGTAGGTTCAGCCTAAAATCAGAATTCAAGATGATGAAAATAGGTCTCTAAAGCTGAAATATTCGTTCACAGGACCTGCTGTCGATATGAAAGTGTATGTCTTTACAGTCATGTATAAATACCACAAGTCAAAGAAGCTTGCAAGTCATTTTTTTCCAGGATCTGAGCCACCATGGATAAAGACAAGTAGGACTGATTTAAAGCACTTTTTAGGAAAGGCAAAAAACAATGAAGAATCTGGGATTCACATGGAAAATAATATAATATAGTCTACTTTTTCTTACTTTTTGTTAATTTGCATAGTTGCTCATAAATAAACACATTATCAGGAAATAATTTGTTTTTATATATTAAAAAAAATATAAAGCTGACTAATAGCTTCTCCAGTATTAACCTGGAACATTATTTTTTTAGGTTTGTGACACAATATTGGACCATGTAAAACACAGATTTATCTTCACAAAGCCTCAGAAGGGCAAGATTTATGTACAAAAACTAAACCCGTAGTTAAAATTATGTTCTGTTTTTATAATGTTTTTTGTTGTTAGCATTCATATAAATATACTGGTGTATATTTTGAATTTATAGCCCCCCCTGGAGAAACCTCCACCAGCTGCCACTGGTTAAACTACTAAAAAAATGGAACAGGAAGTGCTTTTATTTTGATATTCCAGCTGGGGGTATTGAGGCAGCTGGCTTAGTAGCAAGAAAACGTCAGATATAATTTAACTTTATTTTGCCTGCTAAAGTCCTCCACTGAAGCATTCAGCTGGAGGGATGTTGATGTGCTCTTTACTATGAGGCGACAGCAAACAGGAACAGACTGCTTTGCCACCGCAAGACCAGACCAGTTCATCGTCGTAGTAACAGCCATGAATTCTACTGTGCAGGAAAAGTCTGCAAGGAACATATGAGGATATAAATGTATATAAATGTACTCTTTATCAGACTAAATTGTCCCAAAATTTAGAAAAAGCTATGTCGCATCAAGATGCAAGGAATTATCAAGAATAGAAATTATCATTCCAAATTTCAGCTATCTTTTAATAGACTGTACCAGCAGTGTCCAAAGGCATAATATAAATAGCTCTACAATTTCCTTGGCTTATTGGTTATGTTTGACTGCTGGTAAAACCTGTAGTTCTAAAGCATTTGTACTCATTATTGTAAGATTATAAAGGAAACCACTTCAACAGCAGCCAAATGCTACGTTCACACTGCAGGCTTCAATGCTCAGCTCAGATTTTTTTTAATAAAATATGATTTTTTTTGCGTTGCCGTTCGCAATTTCCTAATATATATCCGACTTGAATGTGATCTCCTGTGTGAACTGCATTCATACAACGCATGTGTCACACATGTGCAGTAGAGCAGCGGTCCCAAACCTTTTTTGCGCCACGGACCGGTTATATGTTAGACAATATTATCACGGAGCGGTCTTTAAAGTGTGGAGGGTAAATACGATCAAATAAAATGATATGACTGTCTTAAAATCAAATACGAACATCATAAAAATAAAACTCACCATTATGTTGAATTAGTGAGAGCCCTGAGCTTGTTTCTTTGAAACAAGCCGGTCCCATCTAGGCGTAATCGGAGACAATGACACACGAAGTGTGCTCCTGATGTCCTATCTGCTCCGTACCTTTGTTTTGGTCGCTGTAACCGCAGAAAATCCCGGTACCAAATGACCGATGGACCGGTACCGGTCCGCGGCCCGGTGGTTGGGGACTAGCCTCGTGAGACCATCCTGATCTCGCGAGCTTTCAAGATTTCACCCGCTAATCAGTCTGGAGACTCTCCGTTGAAGAAAATTTGGAGCTGTTCACCAAAAGAACATCCAATCAGCGTTGGCTTTGAGGCGGGTTGAGGTGTGACGCAACGAGAAGCGCGACAGTTCAGTCTAAAGAACATGGCGGCTTCAGCCGATGAAACTAGCGTTAGCGTGGCTATCGAGCAAGTTTATCGGAGTTACAGAGTATTTCTTCACTGAAAGAAGAGCAAAACACTGCTCTGGAGGCTTTTCTCAGAGGAAAAGATGTTTTTGTTCTTCTCCCGACTGGTTTCGGCAAGAGTAGCCTGGCTTGTGGTTGTGTTTTCGTCGTCGCTCTGTTAGTAAGTCATATGCTTCATTGATCTGATTGGTTTATTTGGCCCGTCTATCACCAACATAGGCCAATCAGCTAACCAGTATTTTCGCCCCTTCCCAAAATTACTTCAACGGAAGGTTTCAAGATGGATATGCGGAGCAAATCCATCTGGCGGAGTCAGGTTGGTTTAGGACCGCTGCAGTAGAGGACATAATCACGTCACAAGCCAGCGTGCTCCGTGTTTACAGAAGTAAATATGGATGGTAGTACTGGAGCGCATCTAGCGATCTTTCCCAACCATTTTGTTAAACCTAAATACTACTCTCCGCATCATCGTCCGCCATGGTTTTTGTTTTTCTTGCCGCTTCTGTGTTACAGACGGCAGCATGGAGACCTACGTATGTCAGGTATTAATGGCGTGCAGGTCAGGTCTCATTTAAAAAAGAACAGATTCGTATCGGATTCAGGACTACAGAGCCAAGTGGCCTGGGTCACATTGGAAAAAAATGGTATCTGAGTTGTTCAGACTGTCATGAAAAGATCAAAAAAATCTGATTTGGGTCACTGCAGGCTGCTGTGTGAACGTAGCCTTAGATCTACCAAAGCACACAAAATTCATAAGACCACAAACCGACTTACCCGAGGCCTCTTCCAGACGACACGTCCGATCCTGTTGCCCTGGTAAAAAAGCGAGTCATCAGTGGCGGGGAAGCGGGGGTCTTCAAACAGGAGGCCGCTCTGCAAGCACTGCCTCTTCAGGGTGGAGTACTGCTGCCCCTCAAAGGCCTTCACGGAGGTAAACATCCTTCAGCCCTGAAAGGAAACAGTAAGATGACAAAAAGGAACAACAGTGAGATTGTTTTTCATGCAGTGCATCCTCCACACAGCAATACTCGACGTTACAACATCCCACACATGTTGCTTTACCGTCCTCTACCTTCATCTACATACACAGTTCAGCATTTTCCTTTATAATCCAAGCAGCACTGTTGGCCTGAGTGCGGCCTCTATTCACTGGGTTAAACTGATTAATCTGTCAATTCAATGATATCCTCTGGGGCCTCATTATCGCTGCTATGCATCGAAGGAGCTATGCACACATTGATCAGCTCAGGGCACGCAGAGGGACTGGTGAGGCAGGATGGAGGGGATAATCAATACACATAAGATTACAGCAAAGCTAAAAAAAATTCCAAGGTTCTTGTTCTTTTGCAAGATTCAACCTATCGATCCTGTTTTAGCATTGCAGACTAGAGACATTTAGAGCAGGGGTAACCAATTAAAAATCAACAGGGTCCATATTAAGAAAATCAGCAACCAGTAAAGGTCTGCAGACATTTTTAATTATAATCAGTTACTTTAAACAGAATTAACGCTGAAATAAAATGCAGGTGTTTATGCATACATATTATACATTGACATGGCCTGTTTTTCAGTGTAGTCCTGTTTATCTGACTGTGACTAACTGGATGTGCTCTCTTCATCCTCTGACATGGGAGCTGGCTCGGAAATCGTCTGCTTGGCTGTGTGTTTCCTCCTTTTACAGCTGCCTTTTGTATCTCTGCTTCTGTCTCCTTGAACCCCAGTGGGCCTCAGCAGATGGCCGCTCACACTGAGCCTGGTTCTGCTGGAGGTTTCTTCCTGTTAAAAGGGAGTTTTTCCTCTCCACTGTCGCTACAAGCATGCTTAGTGTGAGGGATTGCTGAAGAGTCAATGATTCGATGCAATCAACTGGTTTTCCTTAGATAGAAAACTTTGAATCAATCTGACTGGATGATCTGGTCAACTGGAAAGTGCCTTGAGATGACATGATGTGAATTGGGGCTATAGAAATAAACTGAATTGAATTGAATTGACTTTTTGTATAAAAAAAAACCCCAAAAAATTTTTACATTTTAAAATCTAACATCTAAAAACAACAATATTTCAGTTTGGTAAAAAGACAATTTCCTGACTCACTTTTTTTCTTTCTTTTTTCTGTCTTAATGTTGGCAGTGGGCTTTAGGCTGCCCTGCAAGGCTTTAAACCTGGGTTTGAATGGAGACTAAGCCATTCTCAAGCACATATCAAGGTGCTCATTTTGAGCCTGGATCCAGATTTATTTTTTGATTCTTCATGGTGGAGAATCCTGCTTCACAGCAGCAGGTTGAGCCAAACATCCTCTAAATGTGCAGGGTCATCTTTGAGCACGCCATTTCACTTTTCTTTCACCAGTTCACCGCAGTTCTTTGCAGCACTCTGGATCCCTGAGCAAGACCCTTAAACCCTAGACTGCTCCCCGAGCGCCGAACACTGCTGCCCAAATGGATGGGTTAAGATGCAGAAGTGAATTTCTCCACTGAGAGATAAATTATGTTCAATTATTATTATTATTATTATTATTATTATTATTATTATTATTAATGACAATGAAACAAAGCAGTATACATTACATTACTGTAAAAAATAAATGTTTTATTATTTTACTGAAACAACAATAAGAAACAATATTTTAGAGGTCAGAGATACCAGAAAAAACATTCTCCTAAAGAAGAATCACATCTATGGATCTCAACCAGCAACCAGTCCTTATTGTAAGCATTAACAGCCATCTTTGGTTTGACTATTAATCGAAGACAATATCCAAAGAGTCCAGATAAGCAATTTAAGAAGCTAGCAGACTTGTGAGTGAGAAAGTCTATTCCTGGGAGGAAAACGGAAGGTTGAATTTGGAAGCTAAATCTAACAGATGGCCTTGCTGTCTTTGCTCATGACAGCGATGGGGGGAAACCATGCTGTCATCTGGCCTCTGTGGAGGGCCGACAGCTTTACCTGCAGAGAACTGATCCTTAGAGTTTAAAGGGGCTTTAGTCCTAGCATAACAACAACCACCTCTGCTGTAAGTTAAAGCTGAGAGTAAAAATAAAGTGTCATAGAAAATGGTAGATAATTCAGCTCTGTTCATGATCTTGGATCTTCTAATCATTCACAAACCTACAAAGAGCATTTTTACATATTAACACAGAGCAAAATTCACCTCGTCCTCATTAGGAAATGTCCGGTCAGCAAGAAAGGATCAATGGATCATTATTTATACCCAAAACTAATACTTTTTCTGTGATTTGATAAATTTTTGTTAATTAGTAAAAAATTAAAACAATAATTTTCATCACGATCACTGAGTCTGGGAGCGGCCATTTTTACCCAAATATAGTAACCCTTCCCTCCTGCCATCTTCCAGCAGTGACGTCACGGTGCGGTAAGCCTAGCGCCATTCTCCCCGCTTTACAAGCAGAATCAATGGGAACTACTAGACACATCTGCAATCAACAACAATTATTAAAGATTTCCAGAGGACTTCACCATTGAAATTCTTTCTTTCTCCAGGACCTGGTTTAGCTACAAGGCTAGGCTAATTGCATTTAGCAAGGCTTGCACTTTATTCTGCTTTCCCTGCCTCCTTTTTTAAACGTCAGGATCTGAGCCAGCATGGATAAAGACAGCTAGGACTGATTTCTTTTGTTTTTGAGATAGTGCAGCACTAGTGGCTCGTTTTTTTTTTTTTTGATGTAGGCTGACGGGAAAGGGGTTATGAGCGAGAAGGAGAGACACGCGGCAAAAGATCACAGGCCGGATTCAAACCCTGGTCAGCCGCGTCTGTCATGATTTGGTTCTGGATTGTTGACCCAAAAGCAGAGGCTGGGAGGCAGAGGTGAATTTCTTGTGGATTTAATAATAGATAACCGAAACACAGAGGCAGTTAATCCAAAAAATCCAAATATGAAACAGAGTCCAAACAAACAGGAAACCAGGAATCCAAAAAACCAAAAATCTAAACAAGAAAACAAGTCAAAACGAACCAGAAACCATTGAGATATCAGGAGGATCACTAACATGAGGAGGAAAGCGCACGGAAAATGTGAAATTTGTATGTGAAATTTCAACAAAAATGCAATTCAGATTAAGAAAAAGAAACAACTATATGGATTTTTGTGAAAATCAAAAGCCCCTAGTTCAATGTTGAGGACGAATTTTATTAGACTGTACAAAAGTTGCTTATGATGACAAAAAAAAACAATAATTATTACAATGATTTTTAGCATGTAAAATACATATACAGAATGTGATTCTATGCCATGTGGAAAAACATCTTCCAAATATTGCACGGTGTTCTGTTTGCAATACAGCACACACTGATTTGGTGATTATAACTGATATTCATTTTATTGTACAACCAGAGTTTTTATAGCTTTTAAAGACTCCCTCAATAATCCTGTAAATCTGTGCATCCAACATGAACAATTAACTGTTTAAGAAAGGAGCAAACATGTTGTAAAACCTAGATACAAAAAGCTGCATAACCTTACCCGGTGCACACGTTGAAAACAGTGCTGCTGGAGGGCAGACAGATGTTTGGGGATATTTGTCTATGATGATTTACTACTTCCACTTCAAGGCGAAATAAAAGAGAAGTTGATGAAAAATAGCTCCACTTAGACTCTAACAGGACTTTAACAAACCATTAGAGATCAGACACGTTTTGTTTCTCTCATCTCAACAAAATGAATCATTTCTGCTTATTTTGTTGCTCTACATTTCTCATGGTTGTGACTGCAGCTTTGAAATTCATCTCTAAAGAGAAACAAGCCAGTTCCACAGATCAGGACAACACACAATAAATAACAGTTTGAAGGCAGCTTGGCTTAAAACACAGCACTGAAACTAGGAGACATTTAAGCTGTTGCTGCAAACACTTGATCTCTGACAACAAAACGATCATGATGGTAAGGTAAGCCCCACTTGTCCACTTTCAGGCCTATTATCATCAATTGAACTAAATGAGAAAAATGTCGCCCTGTGAGGTAAAAAACTATAGAGGCTGCAGCAGTGCGTATCAAACCTGCTACCTAACCAGACAAAAGCAATAGTGGAATTTACTCACTAGCATGTGAATTAAAAATCAGCAACAAATGACAGTCGCTTTGTTTGTTCCTTGTCAGCAAATGTCAAAACTAATCTTATCTAAACACCTCAAGCGTCACACAGTAGGGAAAATTATATTCGATATTTGAAAATCAATGCTAAAATAACATGAAAAACACAGTTTATATTGTAAAAATATTATTGTACCCCTGCAGTACCCTCCAAAAGCATTCATATCTCTTCAACTTGTTTCCACTTTATTATCCATAAAAACCTGTGTATCACGAAAGAATGACTGTAAAGTGGAGGGAAAACCGCTGACAAACTGGTACACAAAGGGTTAAAATCTAACTCATAGCCAACAGCAATGGTCAGTATATCCTAATATCAGTCACAAAACAAACAAACAAAAATAAACTCATTCATAAAACATCCCTAGAGTCTGCTAAGGCTCGCCTTCCTGAGTCATAAGATGGAGGTTGAAAGGTTCAGGCAAAATGTGGCTCTGATCCCTCCTACTGGATTGTCCATGGAGGTCACCTGTGTGTGTGTGTGGGGGGGGGTTAATGGTCGTTAGGGTGTTCTGGTTGGTCGTTATCTCCCTTGTCAGAGAGGTTTTGGTCATTTGCCTCATTGAAGCGTGAGTCAGGTGAGGGGTGAATCTTCCACTTAAAATTGCTTTGTAAATTGGTCAAATTTTATGCCACCTCTTCTGATTAGAGATGGGTTTTCCAGGTTAACAAAGATAGCTGGTTGCCTAAACTGAGCCTTTCAAGCTTGAACATGACCTGAGATGACAGAGAATTTTCAAAAATAAGCCAAAAGAAGGCACCAGTGACCAACTTGAGCAAGTTTTTTATGGAAAGAAAGAAGAACAGCTTGGCCTGAACCATGGACAGCTCCTGTGGGACCACCACTATACAACTGTGAGCTATTCACAGGTATGATGCAGATATTTTTGATTTATGCCCGATTTTGAAGCGTTGTCTGCGCTATGTTATTTCACGCCACAATGTAAGAGGGACAACCAGGAACTAGCTGTGGGTCTAGATACGGCCGAAGCGGTGAGGAAGTGGGGCCAAGTTTGTGCGACAATGGAGAGACATGAGGGCAAAAAAGAGCGGATACCCAGGTGGAAAAAGGGTCCCAGCGTTCTCGTACACCTCTCTCTTCTAGCTGCTCCATCTTCACAAGCCGTTTTCCGCAATGGCGGTCATACAAACGAAACAAGCCAGTAAGGTACCAAACAGGAAATACGCATAGTGTAGAGCGGATGTAGATTTGACCAATCAGAGGCCTCCTGTCTGTGGCACTGTCTGTGGTCACCTACAATTTTGGAGAGGTGCAGCAGTGTGCCTAGGGAAGAGGCAGGGGCACATCTGCGTTAACGACAACAAAGACTGAGACGACCTGGTTTCTGAACATAAACCAGCCTTAAGTAAGAAGAAGCCAACCTTGACAATCCAACACTAAAAATCTCCGAAACGCCTTCTTATTCTAAACCAGCCTGAATTTTAATCCACTATATATTTCTGAACCCAAAGAAATACTTTGTTTGTCTCATCAAAAGTTGCGTTTACTATAAACCCTTCAATTTACACAAACAAGTTTGGATAAAGCCAATTTAGCTGTAATAGTGAGGAAAATAATTGTATTAAACTTATTTCAAAGGAATTCGTTTAACAGCTTATTAGGATTAAGATGTTTTTAAAAGGGTCTATATTTACCTTGGTCCTTCGCAGTGAAAAGCCTGACAGTAACATTAAGGCCTCTTTAATCCATATTTTATTACCATGAAATGTAACATAAACATATCTTGAAGGGCCTTTTGTCTTCCATTGAACCTTCTACTGAATCTATAGTACAGCAAATGAGGAAAATAAATGTACTTTTCTATGTAAAGCATTCTCTCAAGTCCAGGGCTGCCAAATTTTGGAGATGGAAGGCTGATGCCCTGCCTCATTTATATTCATTAGCTTTTCATTTTTTTTCAGTCTCATTTAACAAAAGATCCATTGTTCAATTCAGAATAGACTTTGCTAATTTTACAGTATCTCTAGTGTCTTTTCCTGACAAATTATAAACATTCTAGTGAAAATAATGAACCTCTTTATAATCAGTTCTGTTACATATTGCTTTGGATGTGGACATTATTTAGAGAAGACAGCCATTGTAGCTGAGGTGCTGTAGAGATCCTAAGGTAGGAGGATCTATTAACACAGCTGAGCAATACTCAAATCTGGCTTTTATTAATTGAAAGGGGAAGAAGAAGGAATTGCTGAAAAAAAGTCCTTCAATTTTGGCCCATGTCATACAGGGGACAGAAAAAAATAGGACTAACTACTATACATGCAATTACATACTGTACCAAACACTCCCTCTGTGACATATGGTGGCGGCAGCATCATTCTGAGGGGTGATGGTTTTTATTCAGCATCAACAGGGAGGTTGGTCAGAGTCTAGCCTGGTTTACACTCAGAAACCAGGTCGTCTGCATGTGTTGCAGTTAACGCAGACATGCTCCCCCCTTCCGAACCTCTGATTAATCAATTCTACATCTGCTCTACACTATGTGCATTTCCTGTTTGGTACCTAATGGCAGAAACACTGGCTGTAGTGCCGTCCACAACACCTGGCACACCTCGGACACTATTACAGACACCGTGCAGCACGCTACTTTGTAGCTCTGTGCAACGGTCTGTTGGTTTGCACCCAAAGCCAAAACCACGCAGCACCACGGCCAGTCTTTGGGGAACACTCACAGGGGAACTATGTGTCATCCGGCGTTGGAGACAAGATCGTCAAACTGACACACGGACACCCAAAATCCTTGCAAGTTCCTGATTGTCCCTCTTACGTTGTGACGTAGAATATTGGCCAACGCTCTGACCAATGAGCGCAACTGACTGTGACGTAATACGCGCAACAGAAAGCTGGTGGGGGAATGTAAACAAACAGCCTGTCGGTAAAACGGCGAATACATCCTTCTTAAAAATGAATGAGCGTAGAGCCTCTTCCTGCTCACGTTTCAACGAAAACCCCAAGTCTAATCCTTCCAAAACTGATTCCAAAGCTGAGTCAACAATCAGGGCCAGCGCTCCTTCACACGACTATGCTGAGAGAGGGCTGCTGCAGACGGGCTCCACTTAGCTCTGGCTACCGTTAGCCTGGGAGGTCAACTGGTTGCCGCGGTCCTCTCAACTTGGGTAGTTTTTTTAATTACACATTAAATCGGTAAATTGACCATAAAGTGATGCTTTAAAGTGTAATATTCTCGCCCAAAATGATCATTAAACGTACTTCTATAGAACAATAACAACAGAAAAGAGAACTTTTAACTTTCAATAGAGCTCTCCATTGAAAGCTGCTGCTGCCGCAGTGTATGCTACTGTTCAATAGTCGTTGCCATCTACCTTGTTGTGCTTTCTCCAGCTTTGTCGTCACGCCCTCAAACCCCCACCCCCCACTCTGCATCCAGAAATTCAAAACACATCTCTGCGTTGTGATTGGCTGGCCAGATTTAGGGCCTGGGGCATTGATCGAGGCTAGACCAAGTTGCAGGCAAAAATGATTTTGGCTGCTGGCGGGTGGGGCTAGTTTACTAGGCTGATCTAGAGACTATTGATAACAGGAGTTTGGGCGTGAAGGTGGTCAATAAAGTTCAAATATTATTATTATTATATTTATTATTAAATATGCAAGAGAGCGGACACGATTAATTTGTAACTGCCTGTCAATCTTTGAAACTGGAGAGGATACGTGAACACAAACGCAGTTAATGCCACATTTGATGGATAAGAATTCCTCAGGCTAAATGTAAACTACCCATTCCACAGCCAACTAGAGCCGGAACATATGTACCAACCAACATGGCCAGCAAGTGCCATTATTGAGAATTAATCTTTATCTTCTGCCTTCTCCTTTTCATTCTAATATATTCTGAGAATTATGCACTTTTCATGCTCAGGCAAAGCTCTTTTTGAGATTGCGATTGTTTCGCCCTGAAGTAACACGTGGCCAAAACAGTCATTTGATCCACCAGAAAAGAGGCATTATCTCTAGATAATGACATACCAGATGTAGCTGGACTTCAGTGGTTCTCAACAGAGGGAGCCTGTGGCTTTAACTGTTTTATTCTGGGTACAATGTTGCAATGTTGTTGCTAATGACTTCGGGCAACTCTCTGAAGTGAAAGCCTCGCCTCTGATGTACATTGAACATGAAGGACTGAACCCGTAAGCTTTTTTTGCATCTTCAGAGGGACAAATGAAAACATCATAAATCAAAATGCATTTAGATGATCTACAGGACAATCTCCATGTGTCGGTCTGCAGGTGAACTGGGAAAATGACACTTTAAAGATGAATGAATACTGATATGACAAGTAATAATAAACAGGCTTTCTACGAACATTTCATGTGGAAAAATGTAAGTTGTTCAGGAGTTGAAAAAATCCTACAGTATTTGGTTGGTTTGTTGGCCGGCTGGCTGGCTGGCTGGCTGGCTGGCTGGATGGATGGATGGAAAATGGGAAATTAATTACATTGTTGAAACTTTTTTTCAATACATTCTATTTTCATCAGTGATGGGAGTAACGGCGTTGAAAGTAACGGCGTTACTAACGCCGCTACCTTTTTTCAGTAACGAGTAATCAAAATGATTACTCTTACTATAACTATAACACAGTTACAATTGCCAACACCCCGTTTCTGCACGTTACTCAGGTCGCACAATTAACCTTTTTTCATGATTGTGCGCGCGTCATGAGAGAGGGGAGGATGGAGAGTGAGGAGGACTCCAGCGGCAAAACAGCGTTTTCCAGATGGAAATACCGGTGTTACGTCGAGCTGCGTTTCCCCATCAGATACGGTTTCCCCTGCATCACCGCACAGCGCGGCGGCACGATTCACCGCGCGAGCGACAGGAAACGCGCATGTTCGCTAAAGCCGTGTAACAGCCGCCCTGTGCTCGCGCCACAGGAGAACTACAGAGAGCGTGAACGATCATTAGCCTATATAGAGAAAGAGAGAAATATGGATGTAAGTATATTTGTATAGCACTTTTCACAGACGAAGTCACAAAGTGCTTCACATGATAACATAAAAACAACACAAGTAAAAACAGATAAAATGCAATAAAAGCTAAGATAAATAAGGGAATAAAACAATACGCTATGTGCTTCGGGAGGCTAGTGAAAACAGGTGTGTTTTTAGCTGCTTTTTAAAGATATCCAACGAGTCCAGAGAGCGCAGGGACAGGGGGAGTTCATTCCAGAGACGGGGTGCCACCGCTTTAAAGGACCGGTCTCCTCGGGTTTTAAACGGGGTCCGAGGAACCATAAGCAGGTTTTGACCTGAAGACCGTAGGCTACGGACCAACGTATACAGCTGGATCAGACCTATCATGTAGCCAGGCGCCTGTCCATGAAGGGCCCTGAAGGTAAGGACCAGGATTTTAAAATTTATCCTGGAAGCAACAGGAAGCCAATGTAGGGACTTCAAGAGAGGATTTACATGGGCTGTCCTATTTGTACGGGTCAGGAGTCTTGCAGCAGAGTTCTGGACAATTTGTAGGCGACCCAGCTCCTTCTTGCTCAGACAGGTAAACAGGCTGTTACAGTAATCCAGTATTGAAGAAACGAAGGCATGGATGATTCTCTCCAAATCATCGTGAGAGAGGATTTTCCTTACCTTGGAGATATTGCGCACATGGAAGTAACAGTTCCTGATCAGTTGTTTTGAGTGTAGCGCAAGGGACATCCCCTCATCGAAAATCACTCCAAGATTACGTAGACTGGATTTGGCTGAAAAACATAGATCACCCAGGTGCTGTTTAATGTCAGGGATGGCACTGTCAGAAGCAATAGATTCAGTGTGAGGTAGTTGTCGTTTAACCACTGCTGAATCCGGGACAGACAGTTCATCAGAGAGTGTAATTTGTGGACCTCTGAGGTTTTAAAGGAGCAGTACAGCTGTATGTCGTCAGCAAAAAGATGATATGCCACATCACTGTGCTGCTGGATAATCTGGCCAAGAGGGAGGAGATAAAGTAAGAAGAGAAGTGGTCCCAGGACTGATCCCTGTGGAACACCATACTGGAGATCTCCCCGCTCAGACATCATGTCATTGACTGCTACACTGAAGCTCCTACCAGCTAAGTAGGAAGTAAACCACTCCAAAACTGGACTGGATGGATGGATGGATGGATGGATGGATGGATGGATGGATGGATGGATGGATGGATGGATGGATGCAATAGATAGATATAGCTACATGTTGCAGTATCTATAACCAGAGATGGGAAGTAACAAAGTACAAATACTTCGTTACTGTACTCAAGTAGATTTTTCTGATATTTTTACTTTACTTTACTACTTATTTTTATGGCGACTTTTTACTTCTACTCCTTACATTTTTACACAAATATCTGTACTTTCTACTCCTTACATTTTAAAAAATGGGCTCGTTACTTTAGTTTTGAATCATTTCAATGGAGTTACCGTTATTATTTTTCACGTCATCAATACCAAATTCAATCTAATTGGATGGGAATCTACGTTGCATTTGACGCACCACTACAAGATGAATCGACAGATTCGGCGGTATTCATTCGCGGCAAATCATTGCAGCTTGGTGGCGGTGGCGTTAGCATAGTAGCATGGACGACGAGATGATTGAAAATGAACACAACGGAGATCTAGTCCTATTGGCAGACATCCATTTAAAATGTAGGCAACGGCATGAAAAAAGTGGTTTCTACTTTTACTTTTATACTTTAAGTACATTTACAAGCCTGTACTTTGTTACTTTTACTTGAGTAAAGAAGTTTAATCAGTACTTTCACTTTTACCAGAGTATTTTTTAATACAAGTATCTGTACTTTTACTCAAGTACGGAAAGTGAGTACTTTTGCCATCTCTGTCTATAACAACCCAAACACAGGATTTCAGAATTAGACATCCCCAGTTACTAATTTCATTCACTCGCAAAAGTAACGCAATATTTACTTTTACTAGTAACTAGTTACTTTTATTGTAGAGTAACTCAGTTACTAACTCAGTTACTTTTTGGGAGAAGTAACTAGTAACTATAACTAATTACTTTTTCAAAGTAACGTGCCCAACACTGATTTTCATTCATTCTTTGTCAAACGAATGAAAATAGAAAGTATTGGAAAAAAAAGTTTCCAAAATGTAATTAATTTCCCATCTATGGGAATTTGCAAAGTTTTTATTCTATTTTCATTCATTCATTGTAAAACGGGCTGCTCATTGCCGCAGTGGGTAGCACTGCTACCTTGCAGCAAGAAGGTCCGGGTTCGATTCCGACCCGGGGTCTTTCTGCATGGAGTTTACATGTACTCTCTGGGTACTCCGGTGTAGGTACCACATCTGCTCAGGGCCCCGCCCCTTCTCATGACGTCATCATATTGCAACTCCACTAGGACAAACTTAATTGCACCAGTTTCTTAAGGATCAAATCTCTTTTGGGGTCTCAACATATTATTACCTATATTTGCTATTATTTTACATTTCATTGGCGATCTAAAGTAGCCCCTCTCAACGACCGCCTCTTGGCGGTCCCGAGGAAGTGGACGGGAGGGAACTCTCATACTCCTCGATCAGGGACGGATCGAGGATGTATGAGCCAGGAACCCAGGAGCGGTTCTCCGGACCGTAGCCCTCCCAGTCGACGAGGTACTGCCATCCGTGACCTCGCCGACGGGAGTCCACGATCCGGCGAACTGTGTATGCCGGATGACCGTCGATGTCCAGGGCGGGTGGAGGGGAGTCGGATGGTGGGCACAAAGGACTGGTAATGACAGGTTTTAACTGGGAGACATGGAATGTAGGGTGGATACGTAGAGAAGGTGGCAGGTGCAGGCGGACAGCAGAGGGATTGATGATCCGATCCACCCTGTAAGGACCGATGAACCTCGGGGAAAGTTTTCTGGACATACCTTTCAGAGGTATGTCCCGGGTCGACAGCCTAACCTCTTGGCCAGGGGTGTAGTTTGGAGCCGGACGTCTCTTCGAGTCAGCAAACCTCATGGTCGAGACTGAGGAACGGGTGAGGGTGGCAATGGTCTCCTTCCAGATGCGTTGGGAACGACGGATGTGATGATGGACAGATCTTACTGTTATTTCTCTCTCGTCTGCTGGAAAGAGTGGAGGCTGATACCCTAAAGACACTTGGAAAGGGGACAAACCAGTGGAGGCAGATCTGAGGGAGTTGTGCGCATATTCAATCCAGGTTAAGAACAGACTCCAGTCGGAAGGATTGTTAGAGGTCAGGCAGCGGAGAGTGGACTCGAGTTGCTGGTTCATCCTCTCCGTCTGCCCGTTCGATTGAGGATGGTAACCAGAAGTTAGAGAGGATTTACAGTTCAGAGCCGAACAGAAAGCTTTCCAGACCTGCGAGATGAACTGGGGACCACGATCTGAGAGGATTTCCTGAGGGATACCATGGAGGCGAAAAACGTGCTTCACCAGAAGCTGAGCCGTCTGGAATGCAGTAGGGAGCTTTCTGAGGGGAACCAAATGACAGGCCTTGGAGAATCGATCAACTATGGTTAGAATCGTAGTCATACCTCGAGAAATCGGAAGACCGGTGACAAAATAAACAGCAATATGTGACCAGGGACGGGTAGGAACCGGTAGAGGATGTAACAGGCCAGAAGGTGGTTGGTGAGAGGTCTTGTTTCGGGCGCAGATGGGACAAGCCAGCACGTACTCCTTAACGTCTTTATATAAGGACGGCCACCAAAATCGCCTGCTTATGAGGGCGATGGTTCTGCTCACTCCAGGATGGGCCGAAAATTTCGCTGCGTGCATCCACTGGATGAGGCGGGATCTGACGGAAGATGGGACATACATTTTATTAGGAGGACCATTACCTGGGTCAGGTTCTGAGGCCAGGGCAGAGTTGATAAAATCAGTGATCTCCCAGGAAACGGCTCCTACAGTACATGAGGCAGGAAGAACAGGTTCAAGTGTCTCGGGTTGATCGGACAAATACAAACGAGAGAGAGAGTCGGGCTTGACGTTCTTGGAACCAGGTCTGTATGAAATGATGAGATTAAATCGTGAAAAAAATAAAGACCACCTAGAATGCCGTGGGTTGAATCTTTTTGCAGACTGAATATAGGCCAGGTTCTTGTGGTCTGTCCAAACCAGTACTGGATGCTCAGCCCCCTCGAGCCAGTGTCTCCATTCCTCCAGGGCGAGCTTAATGGCCAGAAGTTCTCGGTCTCCAACGTCATAATTTTGCTCGGCTGGAGAGAGTCTGCGTGAATAGAAAGCACAAGGATGAGTTTTCTGATCTGAATCTGAATGCTGAGATAACACAGCTCCAACACCGGAATCAGATGCATCAACCTCGAGGATGAACTGCTTCGTTGGATCTGGCTGGACCAAAATGGGGGCACTGGAAAAGAGTTTCTTTAATTTAATAAAGGCCTCTTCGGCTTCAGGAGTCCATTGAAAAGTTCTCTTAACAGAAGTAAGAGCTGTGAGAGGTAGAGCTGTCTGACTATAATTTTTAATGAATCTCCTGTAAAAGTTTGCAAAACCAAGAAATCTCTGAAGTTGCTTGCGGTTTTCAGGTGTAGGCCACTCCAGAACTGCCTTTATCTTGTCTTCAGATGGCTTCACCTGCCCGCCCTCGAGCACAAACCCTAGGAAAGTGACAGATTTTTGATGAAATTCACATTTTTCGGCCTTCACAAAAAGTTTATTCTCCAGCAGTCTCTGAAGGACTAAACGAACATGTTTTTTGTGGTCAGAGAGGTTCTTGGAGTAAATTAAAATATCATCGATGTAAACAAAAACAAAAATGTTCAAAAAGTCTCTGAGGACTTCATTAAAAAGAGCTTGGAAACAGGCAGGAGCGTTAGTGAGGCCAAAAGGCATGACTAGATACTCGAATTGCCCTAAGGGGGTCTTAAAAGCCGTTTTCCATTCATCCCCTTCCCTTATTCTGAGGAGATGGTAGGCGTTTCTCAGATCGAGTTTGGTAAACACTGTAGCACCTTGAACAGGTTCAAAAGCAGAAGCCAGTAATGGTAGGGGATATTTATTTTTAACAGTGATCTGATTTAAACCTCTGTAATTTATACAGGGGCGCAGGGAACCATCCTTTTTTCCCACAAAGAAAAAACCAGCACCGAGAGGGGATGAAGATGGACGAATTATTCCAGCAGCCAGGGATTCGTCAATGTATTTTTCCATAGTTTCTCGTTCTGGTTTGGAAATATTATACAGCCTGATGCTGGGAAGAGGGGCTCCAGGTAATAGATCTATGGCGCAGTCATATGGTCTGTGAGGTGGAAGAGATGTCGCACTGACCTTACTGAAGACTGGTGCCAGATCATGATACTCAGGGGGAACAGAAGTAAGGTCAGGAGAGTCCATCTCCCCCCTACCTCTAGGGGACTGAATAGTTGGAGCCGCAGAACGAAGACAGGATTCGTGACAGGAAGTTGACCAGGATTCAATGTGGCGTTCAGCCCAGTTGATGTGGGGGTTATGACGTTCCAACCATTCGAATCCTAGCACCAGGGGAGAACAAGCTGAAGGAAAAACAAAAAATGTTAGCATCTCCCGATGGTTTCCAGAGATCAACAGTTCCAAAGGTTGTGTTTGATGAGTAACTTGATGTAGCTTTTTTCCATCGATGGCAGAAACTCTGAGGGGTTTAATTAATGGAACAGTCTCAATCCTTAACTGCTGGACCAGTTCAGCATCAATCAGGTTTCTTTAACAACCAGAGTCGATGAATGCTGACAGGGTGAGATTCTGGTTAGCAAAAAACAGAGTAGCTGGTAACAACAAATGAGGAGTTTTTTCAGATCTTAGGTGGCCCGTCAGACTCCTCACATCCTCTGATGGGCCCAGGCTTTTGATTTAGCCGGGCAAGAAGCAATAAAATGTCCCGTCTCACCACAGTACAGGCACAGTCTTGCTTTGAATCTTCGTTGCCTTTCTTCAGGAGATAGCCTGGTGTGTCCAATTTGCATGGGTTCGCCCTAAGCTCCTTCAGAGGAAGAAAAATGAGAGATTTTGGCCCCGTCCACACGAAGCCGAACCCTGGCCTAAACGCACACATTTTTCACCAAACCAGCCTCTCATCCACACGAAGCCGGCGTTTCGGGGGTCTGTAAACGATCTTTTTTTTATTCAGCCTTCAGAGTGGGAAGATTTTGAAACGCCGTTTTCGCGTTTCCATCTTTAAGCTCTAACCGCATTTTTTTTTTACACGCATGCGTCATAGCGTCGCCTCTAAACAAGCATGCGCGACACAGTATCACAACAACAATGGCGCCGTACTGTGTTGAATGGTTGCTGCTAATGCTACTCACCCTGCTGTCGGGCTTACAACAGAATCTTCTTCTTCTGGAATATCTCCAGGAAGAACAGAGCAATATCGACCACATAGTTCAGCACCTGAATTTGACTGAACCACGAAAATGGACCCGCAGGGCAACCATGTATAAATATTAGTGCGCATGCCCAACATTTCGTCGCCTATTTTTGCTTTGGCACCACAGCGCCACTTACAGGCCTGGCATACATTTTGCAGCGTTTTCGTGCATTCGTGTGGACGATCACATTTATTTTACGTCTCCGTCTTTACGACAAATGTTCTGGAAAATATTAGCGTTTCGTGTTCGTTTTGACTTCGTGTGGACGGGGCCTTTGACAGGAGCTGGGCGAGTCAGATCCTTTGACCTCGGCTTGGAACTGGGTTCTGGGGAACCAGAAAGAACAGAAGCATTATCAAATGCAGGGGTTGAAACAAAATTTTTTCGGTCTTTCTGCCTTGAGAGATTTCTAGTCCGAAGTCTGTTATCCAACCTGATAGTCAGACGGATTAAATCCTCCAAACTAGCTGGTTGTCTAATGTGGCGAGTTCATCTTTAATGTTGTCATTCAGGGCCTTAAAGTAAGCACTCTTAAGTGCGCACTCGTTCCAAGCTGAGGCTGCAGCTTTAACCCGGAAGTCAATGGAAAACTCAGCTACTGTTGAATCTCCCTGTTTCAAATTTAGCAGGGCTCGGGAATCAATGGTTTTATCAGAGTCATGGTTGAAAACCTGAGAAAAATCAGAGATGAATTCAGAAAAAGTACATGAAAAACTGGACTCAGAAGAGAACCTTGCCTCCGCCCATTCAAGAGCTCGTCCAGAAAGCTGAGAGGGAACGAAAGAAATCTTCTTTTTATCATTGGGAAAACTACCAGGTGAGTGTTCGAAAAATAAACGACACTGAAACAAAAATCCTTTACACTCCCTTTGATTACCTGAAAATCTTTCAGGAGGACTCGGACGTAATTCAGGAAATGACGTCACAGACGGTGACCTGAGTGGCGGAAGTGGTTCCGGAACCGGACGGGCTGCAGGCGTAGCGTTAGCATTTGCCATGTAGCCAGCATAATTCTGCAAAACTTGGTTCTGATATTCAAGCTGACGGTTTAACTCACGGAGGGTGTGCGCTTGTCCTAGGATTTGGGTTTCCTGCTCCTCAAGCCTCCTCCGGAGGTGATCTGATGGGCTTTGTGTTTGGCCGCAGTGTTCTGTCATGATCGGTTTAGGGATAAACCCACATGCAGAACACCACTGGAGACTTGGTAAAAGATTTAACAGAGTTTATTAAAGGTTTCACACAATGACATGAACTAGACTCAGGTTCTAGTCAGGGCAGCATTCTCAGGCGTCTGCAGAGACGGATAGTTTGGTTAGCTTGGTTTGCAGATGAGTTAAATGAGTTTTAAGATGTTTCAGTGGATACCTTGAAGAGGTCCAGGCTTAGTTCTGAGAGAGGGAACCGGTTGGGTCCAGAGACTGTTGGTTCAGCAGAGTGCTAAAGCAGCAGCAGCGTCTACCTTCTGACTTCCAGTGAAAGACCTTGGTTGGAGTGATCAGCTCTTTCCCTAAGAGCAGCAAGTGGATTCCAGAGTGGGAACTTCAGGTTTGGCTCTCTAGGGCAGGCAGGCAGGTTTCTGGTTAAGCTCATCCAGAGCTTCTCTCGAGAGATTGGTTTCCTAGGAGCGAGAAGACAGAGGCAGATTAGAATAAGGTTTCTCTAGGAAGACAAAGATTAGTAAATTCAAAGGCTCAGGTTCGCTAACCAAACTTGGCTAACACTGCGGCGTAGAAGGAAGGTCTGGCAGCTGCTTATAAAGGCCGGTCTCCTGATGAGCTGATGAACGTCAGCTGTGCTGGAGGGCTCCAGCCCAGGAGGATCCACAGCGCACTCTGCTGGAGAAGGTGGAGAATCTCCAGATCCCAACACAGAGGAGGAAAACATAAAAAAAAACATCCTAAATGACTTTCGAAGAGATTTTAGATGAAGAAAACAACAGTTATGCTACTTGTAGAAAATGAACGGTTGTTGTTGATACAAATTCAAAAGTGATGTAGCTTAATAGGGCTAACAGCACAGCTAGCTACTGCGCTACCCAGCTCTCCCCCTTTATATCATGGTCTAACAGTTACTTCGTTCACCATACTGAGATTTTTTTCAGTTTTGTTATCGCTCAGGTAAAACTTCATCGGTCATTAGACACACAAAAGGACGCTGCATGATGTTATCATTGTTGTCTCGGCAACCACTATGTTTTACATCATGTAGCAACGTTCAGCCAATCATGTAGCGTAAAGTCCCTGGAATACGCAAGACCTGAGCAGATTTGACCAACAGATCGGGTACCTACTCGGCTTCCTCCCACAGTCCAAACTGTTGGGTTTATTGGCTTCTCTAAATGTGCCTGTAGACAGCTGGAGATAGGTACCAGCACCCCTCACGACCCCCGCCTGGGACAAGCAAGACGGAAAATGGATGGATGCTGATGGAGGTTCTCAGTCATCCAGGTCATAGTCATTCCGTAAAAATTCAAAAAATATCCACTGGACTTGGTTTTCAAGATTTGAAGACGTTTCGCCACCTCTCCAGGAAGCTTTCTCAAATCAAATGTGAATTCAATGTGACATTTGAATTGAGAAAGCTTCCTGGAGAGGTGGCGAAACGTCTTCAAATCTTGAAAACCAAGTCCAGTGGAAATTTTTTGAATTTTTACGAAAAATGGATGGATCTTTGTAAAACCTGAAAAGACTCTAAATCTAATTCCATAAACATTCTTACTTTTCCTGAGACCAAACCACGAATAAAGAAAGAAAAACATTTCCTCCTCACTCTGAGTCAACTGTTGTCAACACAAACATATTTTCCCTGTGAGAAACAATGATTATAACTGTTGACAGAACCGATGCAGGCAGCAGGAGGCAGCTGGCTTCTGCAAGGTTCTGGTCAGAAATCAGAGAGGAGTGCGTGTTTGGAGAGTGACTTATTGAGTCTGCTGCTGCTGACAGACTGATTACACTCAGAAGTGAACAGGGAGCAGTAATGCACCAGTATAGGGAGGGAGGAAGGGATGGGTGCGCCAGACCATTCCTCATCCGAACCACCACAGCCCCTGCTGCCTCCAACAACCCACCACCCCCTCCCCCCCGGCTTCTCTCTGCCTCTTGCATCAGGGATGAGGGCTATCCCAGCTTCCCTTTCTCCCAGCATCGTGATCTCCCCTCCGCAGTATCTCCTGATGCCAGCTACCAGGGTTTGGCCCTGACATAAAACCTCAACAACAACTACACATATTTATACTATTTAATATTTTTGTCATTTTGTGCATACCTTATCATTTCCTAACAAAAAAATTACAAGAGAGGCCTACCTGTAGACATGGTGAACATATAAATGTTTTTAAAGGAGGTGGTAGTTTGAGCACACATTAGATCAGGCATCCCCACAGTCGGTCCTGAAGGGCCGCTGTCATGCAGGTTTTAAACGTTTACTTGCTCCAGCAAAGCTGATTTTAATTAAAAGCTGATTAATAGGCCTTTGCTCAACTGCAATCATCATAATAAGCTGTGCTAAAGCATGGAAACCTCTAAAAACTGGGGATGCCTGCCTTAAAGGTTATAACATTTGTAAATTTACCTGTTTACTAAGATTATTGTGATATCCACCAGCGTATCTCCAATGTGCACAGAAGTGAGGCATAAACATTAGTATTTCAGCAATATGTGGATCAATAAACCTTGGAAATATTAACCTATAACACTTTCTTGCAGAAGCATACAAGCTCCTCAGCATATATGCACAGAGTTCCACTTTAAGGGCACAATTAACAAGGTGTTTTAGCTCTCCAATAAAAATACCATGGATTTAATATAGTCTTTTGTGGATATTTTTGGTAATTAATGGTGCTTTTTGAAACATCAATGCACTCCTTTCAAACAGAATGCAGAAAAACAAGCAAAGCACCATATGAGGAAAGGCAGCTGGAGGAGGAGTAGGAGCTTCTGATATCCTGGTTGATGTACGTGCCGCTATTTTTGCGCATCGAAGCGCACGGTCCCTTTCACCCCGGTAAAATATGGTTCTGAATTAAAGACCGACCCCCAGCCTCCATATGCATCCTCAGGTTTGGCAAAGCAACCGCTTTGCAGAGACTATATAAACCAAAGCGCTATTAGATCCCAGGTCTGCAAAGGTTTAACCGCTTCGTGCAGCTCACAGACCGCCGCTGCCTCTCCATCCACAGCAGCACCATGGACAGCACCTCGTTGCACCGGGAGACGCAGCACGAGCTGCCGCACGCGCGGAAGGGTTACCTGAACCGAGGCCTCTCCCGTGGCAACGTGGGTCTCTCTCGGGTCCTCCTCCGGGGGAAGGGGGGGAGGGGGTCCAGCCGGTCCGGCTCTCTCTCTCTCCGGGGAGGGGGCTGCTGGGATTCCTCACCACGCTCTCTGCGGTCCTCTGACGGAGCTTCACTCCAGCGACAAGCAGCTGAGCCGCAGCAGGAAGTTTATCAATCCGGATTTCAAAATAAGACACATTTTACAGTTTACAAGCTACAACGGAGTATTAGGGCCAGGCTAGAGATTTGTTTTTCTATTTCGGTAATAAAGTCATAAAATTACAAGAATAAAGTCATACAATTACGAGAATAAAGTCGAGATATTACAAGAATAAAGTCATCATACAACAACCTGTTTCAGAAAGAAAGCTTGGAGCCCCGCCCAGCAGATGACGGCCGACCAGATCCACCAATCAGCAACCAGAGTCCACTTTAACCTCCTGCCCAGTTTGATGCTGCTGCTAAAAGATTTGCTCCACATTCCTCATTTTAGGGAAGAAAGGGCTTCTTGGAAGAGTTGTCATAATATACAACTTGTTTCTCATAATTTTACGATTTTATTCTCATCATTTTACGGCTTAATTCTCGTAATTTTCTGACTATTCTCCTTGCGACTTTATTCTCGTGATTTTACGAATTTCTCGTAATTTTATGACTTTATTCTCGTAATTTTATGACTAATCTTTTAAGACAATCCTATTAACGACTTTATTCTCGTTATTTTAGGTTTTTATTCTCGTAATGTTGCGAGTTAATTCTTGTATTTTTACATTTTTATTCTCTTAATTTTACGACTTAATGCTCGTAATTTTATGACTATTCCTGTTGCGACTTTATTCTCGTAATTTTATGACTATTCTCGTTGCGACTTTATTCTCGTTATTTTATGACTTTATTCACTTAATTTTACTACTTTATTCTCGTTATGTTACGACTTTATTCTCGTAATTTTACGTCTTTATTCTCGCAGTGTACGACTTTATTCTTGTAATTTTACGACTTTATTCTCATAATTTTACAACATAATTCTAATAATTTTATGACTTTATACTCGAAATTTTATGACTATTCTTCTTGAGACTGTATTCTTGTAATTTTATGACTATTCTCGTTGCGACTTTATTCTCGTAATTTTTACGCCTTTTTTCTCATGTTACAACTTTATTCTCAAAATAGATGAAAATAATTTCTAGCCCTAATACTCCGTCATAACAAGCTTACTTTTAGTTTCCCATAAAAGATAAAAAAATTTGTTATAAATATGTTGCTATGAATAATGTTAAAAATAAATCATTAGAATAAAAAAAAGCTGGTTTTCAAAAATACGATTTTTATTTATTATGTCTTCTAATGAGACACAACTCTATTAAAAAAAAATTATTTTCTTTTTGTTTTATAGTAGCTATCTAAATTTCGACTTAAATTAATGATTGAGATAGTTTCAGAAATTGCATTCCTCATGGATTCACCACAAAAAGCATTTTATTAAAGTTATTTAACTTACAACCATTTGTTTTACGTAGTTTTTTTGTTTTTCTTTGTGTTTGTTTTCAAATAAGCATAAACTTCAGTTTTCCATGGCTCACATTCCAATCAGCACAAGATAACTATAAACAGCAACAACAAAAATGTTTAAAGCAGTAAAAATTTACAAGTGTGCATAAAAAAAATCGTGATGGTTTCTATTTTTTTAATTAATAGTCTAATAGTTAATAACGTCCTAATTATTTCCGGCAGAAATATTTGTTCTTTATAGTAGAACGAGCCAGAAATAAATCAATATAATTACATTTATTGGGACTTACTCAGATGTTTTATTATGAAAGAGTAAACAAAATGTCCTCTGTGTGTTCTGCCTCAGCTTGATGCAGGTCCTCATCTCAACCAGAGAGGATGATGTGCTGGGGGTGGGTTGGGGGGTTAAAGGATGGAGGTAGGGTACTCACTGCGCATGTGCGTATCTTCTGGGCCTGCTGTAATCCCCTCTGTCACAACCAAACAGAGGATACAATATGCTGTAATTAAAGAAATAAAGTATCCGTCTAATTACAGTCTTCCATGTGCTCAACCTCCTTCTGTACGTAACATCCGGTGCAAGCAAATAAAACACTAATCCAGCCTTAAATCCTATATTCCTATAATCCTATAATCTTTAAAAAGAAGGAGATATACTAGAAGATATAAGCAAAATCGAATGATGCTTCATTCTGACGTAAAAAGGACATGGATTTACAATTTTCTTTCAATAATCTAATTGTCATTTTATGTTTTTGCTATATTTCTACATGAAGCATTAAATATTACTGTTTAAAGTTTCCCCAGCACAGAAATCCGTTCATAACATCTGGTGTTGGATATCTTTATGATAAGTAATTCTGAAACAGCCAATGTAGGCACTGAATCAGCATTTCTAGAATGTAAGTACATGTAAAGCTGACTCACGTTTCATGTATCTGCAGAGGAACTGAAAATGGTTTTACAACTAACAAGGTAGCCATAAGATATCGTTTTTTGTAAAGTTTACAAAATTTAAACAAAAGGATATTACATTTCGATAATCAAATAGTGATAAATAAAAATTCTGATATTTGATGAGAAAAAAACATTAAATTTTCTATAAACATTTTGGATTATTTACAGGTATTCAATGAATTCCAAAAAAGTAAAAAAAAAAAAAAAAAAAAAAAACACAATCCACTGGACATTATTTCCAAGTTTGAAGACATTTCTCTTCCCATCCAGGAAGCTTTTCTAATTAAAAATGTCAGGAATAGCATTGAGTTACAGGCTTTATACAGTAGCCCAAATAAGCCTTGTTTTTGCTTAGAAAACATGCAAACTAGTGTTAATTTCGTTAATGAAAACTAAACGAAAATATTTTCGTCAACGCACATTTTTCACCGAACAAAAACTAGACGAGACGAGATGAAAATCCCCACTAATAAACAATAACTGGGAGTAAATCAGAAATAATTTTCGTGGACTAATAAAGACGAGACGAAAATGCAGTTTGGTCAATAAAGACTGGACTAAAATCTATGGACATTTTAGTGCACGAACAAAGACGAGACGAAAATTACATATAATTATTTTATGGTTTATCTGCATATTACTATTACAAGGACATTTGATTTGAATTGGCATCAATATTAATACAACCAAAATGCATGCACACATAAAAAAGTCTGCAATTTATTCCTGCATAAAATGATAGTTAGGTTGTTTGTATGAGTTTGAAATGGATTGTCAAATGTAGTTTTTACAGAGACTTAGTTTTTGTTAAGAAAAAAAAGAGACCTATATGCTACTTATACACTTGGAATTCCTGTTATGCTGTTTATCTATCCTGACATTTTATTAATTTCTGTTCCAGATTGAAGTTACACCACCACCAACAACAACCTACCAGCCACCCAGAAACAATGACAGGCCAGCTATACAAGCTTCTTTAATTGCCCACACCAAATACAAAGCTGACTCTCAGGACTAGCAAGCTATGCCTTGTTTCACCTTAAATACTGTACCTTTATATACCATGTGAACTAGCTGGCAGGAAAGCACTTTTGTTGTATCAGTTGGAGTTTGTTTTTTTTCACAGAATTGACCTCAAATCTATTTATTTTATTATTCTATGTGAACTAGCTTTAAACAGCCAGCACTTGTGTTAAGTTCATAAGACACTTTATTTTATTTATTTGTTTCCTTTGTCAGGTGTATTTTTTGTTTTAATGCAAGCATTTGTGTTTGTGTCTTTGAACCTAAACAACGTTCAAAATAAATATGCAAATATTGTCAGAACATCTTCCATGTCTGCATGTGTTCCTTAAAATTGTGTTTTTTTTTTATCAAAAAGATGAGAAAATGTTGAAATGTGAAATAATTTTAGGAAATGTTAAATATTATCTGCTGACAAAAAAGTAAAAGGTTAAATGATGTCCTGACTAAAACTAGACTAAAATGTTGACGGTTTTTGTTGACTAAAACTAAACAAATAAAATTATATTTTGTTGGACTAAAATAAAGACTAAAATGCTCGCTTATAGTCGACTAAAACTAGACTAAATAAAAATGGCATGATGTCGACTAAATGTGATAAAAACTAACAAGCGATGCTGAAACTGGACTAAAACTAAAACTAAATTTAAAAATGGCTGCTAAAATTAACACTAATGCAAACGGACGACCGGGTCCACCCTTTTGGAATGGGGGTCGTTTGACTTCTTTTGTTAGCCTGTGTTGTGAATAAGTGTATATTCAATGCCCATCCAGGTTGGACGCCATTTTAATGTTGTGAATAACTGTTATATTCAATTCCCAGCCAGCTGGGAATTCATATACTGTCATATACTGTTTATGAACACACACCCTACTAGCTGTGTGTTAGAACAATAGATAATAATGAAAGAGTGATTCGAGCACTAATCATGGTCAAACAGATAATTCTGTCCATACATGGAATAAATTCACCACACTGGAAAAAAAATCAAAATCTAGATAAGTCATTTTGTCTTAAAATAAGTGCATTTGTTCTTAAATTGAGGAGATTAAAGAGGCATTTTGCCAATGGAACAAGACAATTTAGATTTAAAATAAGAAAACAGAACTGCATCTTCTTATTTCAAGTGCATTTCATCTAATTATCTTATTTTAAGGGTAAAAATACTCATTCCATTGGCATATTATCAAATTTACCTATTCAAATCAAGGGTAAATACACTTAATTTAAGAAATGTTTACTTATTTCTAGATCATTTTTGCCGTGCACAACTTCTATTCAAAATATAAGAGTTCATTAACAAAATCATTCAGCTCCAAGTCAATCATATTTCAGTTAAAAACTCTTAGCTAAAACTAGTGAAACTCAACTAAACTAACTACTATGTGAAAAGAAGAAGAGGAACATGGTTGAAAACAATATTACAGTTTAAGATGGATTTTGTGTTTGAAACCAAAGTTATCTGGAAGAATTTGGGATCTGATCAAAATTAGCTAAATTTGGAATGTTTTCAGACCAATTCACAATGCAAATCCATGAGGTGAATAAAACATTTGGCCAAATAATGTTTTATAAAATGATTTGCTTAATCAGGAACCAGAGATGGGAAGTAACGAAGTACAAATACTTCGTTACTGTACTCAAGTAGATTTTTCTGATATTTTTACTTTACTTTACTACTTATTTTTATGGCGACTTTTTACTTCTACTCTTTACATTTTTACACAAATATCTGTACTTTCTACTCCTTACATTTAAAAAAATTGGCTCGTTACTTTAGTTTTGCATCATTTCAATGGAGTTACCGTTATTATTTTTCACGTCATCAATACCAAATTCAATCTAATTGGTTGGGAATCTAAGTTGCATTTGCCGCACCACTACAAGATGAATCGACAGATGCGGCGGTATTCAGTCGCGGCAAATCATTGCAGCTTGATGGTGGTGGCGTTAGCATAGTAGTATGGACGACGAGATGATTGAAAATGAACACAACGGAGATCTAGTCCTATTGGCAGACATCCATTTAAAACTTAGGCAACGGCATGAAAAAAGTGGTTTCTACTTTTACTTTTATACTTTAAGTAAATTTACAAGCCTGTACTTTGGTACTTTTACTTGAGTAAAGAAGTTTAATCAGTACTTCCACTTTTACCAGAGTATTTTTTAACACAAGTATCTGTACTTTTACTCAAGTACGGAAAGTGACTACTTTTGCCATCTCTGTCAGGAAGCAGTATGACATGAGAATTCCATTAAAGGGGAACACCGTTTTTTTTTTTACCATGGCCTCTTGATTTTACGTAATTACATCATGTTCTACTCACCCATATGAGTTTTGTGTCATTTGGAGCCGTTCTGAAGATATTCAGTTAGGTTATATCCAAGTAACTTCTTCCTATGGGCAACGAGTTGAAGGCACAAACTAAACTGTTCATAATTTATTCTTTATGGTACGCCAGCATTGATAATATGTAGGCGAATCACTGTCCCCCAGACATCAGCGGTTATATTTTTCATATTTATATTTTTTTAAAACAAAGCAGAGAGTGTATGACGTCATCATTCAGTCTCTATTATGGAAAGTTGCCTCCCTACTCTGCTTTAGTGACTGTTGGGCATTTGTTGCAAGATCCTAATGGTTCCACAACTCATTCCTTTTCTGAATAATACCTTTTCAGGAAGATAAGTGCGAACTATATGATCAAATATCCATTCAGAAATGTATACCCCAACAGAATTTAAACTATACAGAAAATAACCTCGACTTCCCACACTAGAACCTTGTCTTTGGTTTCTAGTGTGGTAGGAACATTTAACTGTATGCGAACCGATGTCCTTCCAAAATCCTGTTTAATTAACATGATTTGCCACAGGTAGAGTCTAGTCAGGCTGCATGACCCTCCAAGCTGAATTCAAACTCTTTGACTCATGTAGATATACATATTTACCTCATGCATTTTTTAGCCTTTTACTCTATCTGTAGGTTTGCATATACAAATTGCGCTAATTATCTGATATAAAAAAAAGAACTTAAATTTGGACAAAAAGGAAGGTATTTTTATTAAAATATTGAAAAAACTGGAGTGAAACCAATAAAAAGTATATTTTTTATGTTTCAGCTTTAAACAGTTTTAAAGGGAAAACAGACATCTGTAAACTGTGAAAAAGGGCCTTAGGTGCCATCATGTGGTAATGTTCAAAAGGCTTAAAAAGACATTTCCACAAACTTCTGAAGAACTTCTACTATACACCTCCCATTTTAAGAGTAAATATTAATATTTGCATCTGCAAAGAGAGAAAAGATGACAGCAGCAGGTAGAAATAACTTCTGAATGAGGGGCCTCTACATCTAAGATACATAAATCCTGAGCAATTTCTCAGTATATGTAGCCTGCAACTGGTAAACGCAGCTTGCAAAATGTAAACAAAACCTCTTAACTCAGTCTGCTTGATTAATCAACTCTTCAATTTATGTTTTATTTGCAAGTAAATATTTCTAATCATTTCCATATTATTGCTCCAAATCCTCAATTTATTTCTTTCCGAATTTGATATTTTAATGTCCTTTCATTTCTATGATAATTGTTATTAGAAGCAAGTTTCATACAATCTGTTTGTATTTTGTTGTTTGAGAATAGAGCAGGATCACATTTTTCCACGTTGGGCGAGATTTCTTTACAACTGCATAGCTCTGTGTCTGTCTTATGATTTCCAACACTTTGATTTTATTTTTCTTGTTCTTTTAACTGTTTTTTAAAACCATTTTAAAGCAAAACACACAGCTTATTGAGTTCAGTTCATCTCTTGGGTAAAAAAAAAAGAGAAACAATACATAATATAATACAAACAGACATTTCTCTTTTAAATTCAGGTTTTAATATTTGTTTTATATATACAAATATTCAACTTACAGTCGCATAAATGTTACTGTACCATATATTTGCATATATAAATATTTGAAATGAGTTCTAACAATACTGAGAAATCAATATACAAAAAAATACATATAGAAAAACCTGCCTAAGAAAAAAATCTGTAAGGTTTAATAAACATTCTAGATTTCTAGTGTGGAATAAATTAGGATGCCATCAGATTTCCTCCCATTTCAAGGTAAAATGAACATCATGTTGAGATTCAAAGAAATTTACAACATCTACAGAGAGGCGGTGGCACATCGGTATGGGAAGGAGAGGTCTCACTTATTTTCAACCAGTCTTTCCATTGTACACCCTATATCCACTGTAGGAAGACATTTACCTCCCAAACAAACAAAAGAGACACAAGTTGAAGTTTACTAAAGACTACATTTAGACCCAGACTCAGCAAAAATGTTTTTTGAAAATATTAGTAAAATATGTAATCTTTTGAACACCAGGACACATTCTGTTAACCAAACAAACACTTAAAGGAAAATGTAATATAAATTGTGAAACTGGACCCTGCAATATGACAATAACTCAAGTCTTGGTAGCATGGCTGTGGGGGAACTTTAAACATGCATCTTAACATCTACCTAATTCTCACCTATTTTGCATACCCAAATAGAAAACCAAATAACTGAGGAACTGTAAGCCCAAATTACATGTGTGATACGTAGTTTGAAAGCTAACACCTTCTAGTTTGGTGTGAGTAAAACACAGCCCAAGCTGAATCAGTTCAAACATGACTCAAATTTGTTTGTTTTTTTATCCCAAAAAATAATACACTGGAAAAAAAATCTAAATCTAGATAAGTTTTTTTTTTCTTAAAATAAGTGCATTTGCTCTTGGATTGCGGAGGAGCCATTTTGCTGATGGTACAAGAAAATTTACACTTAAAATAAGAAAAGATAATTGAAATGTCTTCTTTCAAGTACATATTATCTAATTATCTTATTTTAAAAGTAAAAATACTCATTCAATTGGCAAAATATCTCATTTACCTACTCAAATTAAGGTTAAATAGATTTAATTTAAGACACTTATTTCTAGATCGTTTTTCCAGTGTAGGTCTTTTTTGAAAGGCAGTAATAAAGACAAACTTGTTTGTTGTGGCTGCTTTGTTTACATTTTGACATGCTGATAATCTGTGTTAATTGTGCTTTGGTGCTCGCTAGGTTTATAGAATGAACTTGGTGGTTGAATTGTGGAGAATCTAAGCTTTCCAACTATGTCTAACATTTCTATATTGGTAAACATTTTATCGGTGTAATTTTCATGCATTCTGAGTTATTATTTGTAAATGCTATAAAGCATTTCAGAGGATATTCAGTAAAAGTTTTTTTTTTTCAAAACTCTACATAATTTTACATATCTTAATCCATCGTGCCTTGCTTATTCCATCAGGGTCGCGGTGGGGATGGTGCCTATCTCCAGGTGTCAATGAGCGAGAGGCGGGGTATACCCGGGACAGGTCGCAGTCTGTTGCAGGGTAACACAGAGACACACACTCACACCTAAGGACAATTTAGTGACACCAATTAAACTAATTGTCAACTTTTTGTACAATGGGAGGAAGCTGGAGTACCTGGAGAGAACCCACACATGAACAGGGAGAACATGCAAACTGCATGCAGAGAAGCCCCCGACCGGGGAAAGAACCCGGAACCTTTTTGCAACAGTGCTACAAACTGCACCCCCAAAACTAAATAAAGTGCAAATAAAATACACATTTGTATTAAAAACCCTAAAGTGCTTCAAAGTTTTTGAATTTCCTTGAATATCTCACGCATGGTAGGAAGCCAGGTAGTGTTTCAGTAAATTACATAACTTCTCTATAATGCTGACAACTCCATCTTCTGACTACTCTGCATCATTATGGAGACACGTTGGGGGGATGTTAGGACCCTAGTTCTGCCTCTCATTCAACATGAAATCTGCTGAAATGTGTAAGTTCACAGAATTCCTGTGTCTGCAGAAGAGGTCGGATGAGCTTTTACAAAAGCTTTCTGCAATGCAAGTAACACCTTATGGACAAAGGATATTCTTTTGAGGAGCAGAATGTTCACATATTGGACAAAGAAGACAGGTGGTTTGAGAGGGGCCATCTATGTTAAAATCGTAGGGAAATCATATTTAAATGTCAAAACATTCTGGCTTAAACATGTACGGTATATAAATGTACTCTTTATCAGACGATATTGTCCCAAAAGTTAGAAAATTTCATTAAAAAAAAAAAAAATCCTCTTAATATCTGTATTAAGAGGATTTATATCTGTATTTTTTCCCCGTTATGTTATGCAGGTCAGTTAGTTTGAAAAGTAACCAAATATAGTAACAAAGGTTTTAAGTTAGCAACACTGCTCTTTGCATCGTTTGTTTCCAAATGTTTTGCTGCTGTCTGTTTGGACCTTTCTGAACATGTGCAGCAAATGGACTGATCAAATATGGTGGACACTGAAGGGGGGGGGGGGGGGGGGGGTGGACGGGGTCTGAGACACACTTAATATTATCAGCGTTCTGATGGCATTTTAGCAAAAGGATTTTTTTTATCAAAAACATATTTAATGTGCACAAATAATAGTTGTATTAACTATACATGGAAACAGAGTTTTATGGGGCCTCCAGGAACTTGGGGCCCTACGCAACTGCCTAGTATTGCCTAATGGTAAATCCCCCCCTGTACATACAAAATGACAATAAAAAAGTTGTCAAATATACAGGGCAAGACCTGTAAATCAACGTTTACTGTCTATTTGCCACTTTGCAAGGCAATACTGAAAAAATGTGCACTTCTTGAAGCTTTTACAGACATACAACCGATGCCCTGGAGCTGGGATTACTTCAGCTTTATAATGATTCTATATTTTTGATATTTGATGTTACTCTATCACATAAAATCCTAATAAAACATCCTCCTGTTTTTAATTGTTACTTAGCAAAATGAAATAAAGCTTGCAGGATGTAGATATTTCTGCAAGGCAATGGATACCAGATCCTGGAAAAATGCCTAAACTTCAGATTTGAGTTCATAAAGACTTAAAGCCACTTTTGCATGAAGACACACTTCAAATGAGAAGTTCATCTGCCCTGCATGGTGAACAGTTCATGAACCTTCAGATAGTCTTTGGGAAGGAGGGGCCTCTAGAGGGATCGGATATCTGCACCACAGAATTTGTGTACTTGGGGAAAGTTGTGTAGGAAGGAGGGTTGTCCAGCTCAGAGAGAGACCCAATACTGTTGCTAGAGTCGTCGTCCATGGGGGGATCCTACAAAACAAGAGGTTAGAGATTAAAGTCATCTAAACTCTCTCATATATGAAAAGAGAGAGGTCAATTAAAAATATATGTATTAATTAAAAAGTCAAACAGCTTTACATTTGAATTCACAGATTGAAGAGCTGAAGATATTCCCCAGAATAGGGGCTTAGAAACAGGAAGGAGTTATTTTGCAGATGAGGTTAGAGATGAGAGGGTTTGGACACAGATAGAAAAAGATAAGGAAAGAAAATGTTTACTGTGCAGCGAAGGTTGAATATGAACAACTAACATGAGCCCCATTAGGTCTAGAAGTGACAGTTGTAATAAAAAAAAAGAAATCATGCACTGCAAATGCAATCTAGAAAAAACTAAAAATGTCTTAAATTAATTGTATCAATTGTACCAACTGTTTTTAATAAACTTATTTTTTTCTGGATTTTTTATTTTATTCTATTTATTTTTTATGTATTTTTTTTATTTATTTATTTTTTCCTACTTGCTTTGATTCTGTTTTATCTTCCTGTATTTTAATCATGTAAAGCACTTTGCATCGTCTTTGTGCTGAATTGTGCTATACAAATAGGCATTGCCTTGCCTTAATATGATTATTTGCCAATAGAATGAGTATTTTTGTATATGTTAATTGTCTAGTTCCATCTGCAAAATGTCACACTTAACCTCAAACTCAAGAAAAAATTCCCCTATTTTAAGAAAAATGTACTTCATTAGATTCTCATTTTTGGCAGTGTGGATTGCATAATAACTATTTTACTCTTATCTCTCATCTATAATCCATTTGTTAACAGTCACAGGGGACTGGCGCCTATTTCCTGCTGCCATTCATTGAGAGATGAATGACAGCAGGAAAGTTTACAGGTGCATCACAGATACAATTCATACACACCTGCTCCCATAGCTTAGGACAATTTAGAGAAACCATTTAAGCTAACAGTTTGTTTTACTGCTAAACGAAGGTGAAGTATCAGAAGGAACGCCATGCATGCATGGGGAGAACATCCAAACTCATGCAGAAAGAGCCAAGAGCGGGATTCAAACGCAGGACCTTTGGTTTATAAAAGAACAAAGATAACATCCTTCACTCTTTATTTACCTATTTTCATTATTGTCTATGTTTGTCATAATCTTTCATTTAAATTTTGATTTTTGTTGTTTATTTTATTGTTTGCTGTTGCATTGGGTCTTTCTGTATGGAGTTTGCTCTCTGGGTACTCCGGCTTCCTCCCACAGTCCAAAGACATGACTGTTAGGTTAATTGGCTTCTCTAAATTCTCCTTAGGTGTGAGTGTGAATGGTTGTTTGTCTCTGTGTTGTCCTGCGATGGACTGGCGACCTGTCCAGGGTCGACCCCGCCTCTCTCTCCCATAGCTGGAGATTGGCACCAGGAGCCCTCGTGACCCTGCTTGGGATAAGCGTGACAGAAAAAGGATGGATCTTTACTGTTTGCTTGATTGTTATGCTTTCAGTCCCATGTTTAATTAAAATCTGTACAAAATATGAAATACATTATAAAGGATTTAATAAAATCATATTTTAACTAATGAGTTTCATATTAACTTATTTAATCGGAACTTATTCATTCATTTGTTTTATTTCAAAATATCATTTTTATTTTGATAAGCATGAATAGTGAATATATTCTACTCAATATTCGATTCTATTCATCAAACGTTGAACCTGCTGGTGCTCGACAACACACCTGGTGGGATTCCTTATGCTTACAAATCTTGTCCACTGGATGTCCAGAAGACTGTTTCTGCCAGGTTTCGAACAAGGGACTTTTTTGCGCGTAGGCAAAGGTGATGACTACTACATTACAGAAACACACCTTAAACCTTCCATTTTCCATCACGCTTTATGCCTGCTGGGGTCACGAGGGGCGGTGGTGCCTATATCCAGCTGTCTACGAGTGAGGGACGGGGTCCACCGTGGACAGGTCTCCAGTCCATCGCAGGGCAACACAGAAAAAACAGGACAAACACCCATTCACGCACACACGCCAATTAACCTAACAGTCATGTTTTTGGACTGTGGGAGGAAGCCGGAGTACCCAGAGAGAACCCACGCATGCTCAGGGAGAACATGCAAACTCCATGCAGAGAGACCCCAAGCCGGGAATTTAACCTGCAACCGTCTTGCTGCAACGCAGCAGTGCTACCCACTGCACCACTGAGCATTCTCATAATAAAATATATATTTGCTGCATCAAAATCAGAGACTTTGGCAGTAGGAGAACCTGAATAGTTATAGATTTAATGTTTAAAGTCATGAATGAAAACAGATTGAGACAGTCATACCTTTTGCTGGAGAACATAAAGAGAAGTTACTGTTTTTATCCCGCTATGCTCCCTCACATCATCTGTAAAGGAGAACACATCTGGCTGTTATGCTGAGGTGAAGTTTATTCCATTTAAAAGCTCAAATATGATCATTTTACCTCTCTGTTTTAGCTGTGTGTGATGAGAGGGTCCATAAATCCTGGAATTTCTAGATTTCTGTCTGGACCTAAAATAAAAAAAAAAGAACATGACTAAATATGCAAGGGTTGTGCTGCATTAGCTCTTTTAGAGGTGATATTCCTCCAACAGATGGTCGGCTAATATACTGGAAAAAATTGAATTCTAGATAAGTGTTTTTTTTCTTAAATTAAGTGCATTTGTTCTTGGATTGAGGAGGTAAAAGATACATGTTGCCAATGGAACAAGACAATTTACATTTAAAATAAGAAAACACAATTGCATTGTCTCATTACGAGTACATATTATCTTTTAAGAGTAAAAACACTCATTCCATTGGCAAACTATCTCATTTACCTGCTCAAATTAAGGATAAATACACTTAATTTAAGAAATGTTTACTTATTTGTTGATCATTTTTCCAGTGTAGGTAAATATCAAGACTTACTTTTTAGTGGGAGTCCAGCATGCACACACCGTCACCAGCGTGATGAAGATGAAGATTCCCCCAGTGGACAGGATAATGTAGACAGAGCTTCTTCCTGGTGTGACACAAGAGTTCATGAATAAGTGTTTACATTAGTGAGCTTATCTTTCTGTGACCCGATGCCAACAGAAAGCTGCTTTAATGTTAATTTGCGATGTGTACCCATAGTTTGTAGTATGGGTTCTTCTGTAATGTATTACCATGGAAATAATCTGTCAGATTAGACCCAAAGATGCAATGCTAATAATATAATAATAATCACAAAACTCAACATATTTACAAATATATATTTTACAAAATCAAAAACATTAAAAGTTTGAGTTGCAAATCTTTTTAACTCCAAGTCTTTTTGAGTGTGGATCTTCAAGCTTTGGACATTTTCAAGCATTGACAAATATTCTTAGCTGGTTTTGAGTCTGGACTTTGACTAGGCCATTCTACCATTAGCATATTTTGATCTAAACCCTTTGGTGCAGGACAGTACGTATGTTTAGTCGTTGTCCTGCTGAACAGTGAGCCTTTACCCCATACTTGTCTTCTAGCTTCCAACAGGGTTTCCTCTATATCTTCAACTATTTAGTTCCTTTAAGCTCTCACCATCCTCCCTGTCCCTACAGTAGAAAACATCCCCACATATGTTTTCTATGGGAGGATGTGTTTACAGTGATGTGAAGAGCTTTGTTTTCTGACATACAGAGCAGAGGACTGACCAACTCTTTGAATTTTCTTCTCATTTGAAAAAATGACTTTTTCATCTTTAGAATCACATTATATTCTAACCTTTAGGAGCCAAACAATGTATTTCAATTAGATAATAAATAAATCAACTAAATACACACACAAAGAGACTGGTTAACATCAAACCAAACCCCAATTTCCAAACAAACTAAATTTACCTCAACATAAATAGAAACAAATTATTCTAACAAATAAAGCTGTCAGTATATACAGCCAGAGAAATTACAGCAATCAATCTAAATTGTCTGAAAAGTATGGAAGCCCGTTTCTGCCACATGAAAGTAAAAAACAAAACAAATGGAAAGTCATAATTATGAGATTCAGAGTCATAATTCCGACTTTCAAAGTCATAATTATGAAATATTTGACTTTCAAACTTTGCATCTGTCATCATCTGGCTTGATAGCTTCACCTAAATTGTAGATTTCACTCACCTGCCTAGTTCTGCCCAGTTCCTAATTTTCACTCCTCTTTTCCACCTGTGTCAGTGCTTTGTCTTCAGTTCAGCCCGAGCGATCGGGACCGATCATTCTTTGTTTTCCATTTGTCTGTTTAGTTAGTTTAGTTTTTTCCATGGTTCATGTCCTGGTTCCTGGTGACCAACAGATGGAGAGAGTTCTTGTGTCTGTCTTGTCTCCTGATCGTGTCCTGGTCCTTCTCTGCTGAGCCCTCAGGGTTTTGGCTCGCAAAGCAGAGAGGGTCAGTTTTATTCCTGTAAGCCTGACTCCTAGGAAGAGACCAGTTTAAAGTTTCCTGCAGAAATTCTGGTACAACGTCTTGTCTCTGTTCTCACAACCGTTGAGCATGGCTGTCTGCATCTGTGCGTGACTGTCTCACCTTGAATACTGGGTCCATCTGTCCCATTTTATGACAATATTGTAATTATGATTATGTATCTCATAATTATAACTTTGAATCTTATAATTATGACTTTCTATTTGGCATTTTTTATTTTAATGTGGAGCAAACAGGCTTCCATAGAAAAGGAGTATGAAGAAGTAAAACTTATTTTTCACACCCCCTCTCCCCCAAATTGCACTTAAAGTAACCTTCCTGTTAAACTTATGTTTTTTATCCAATATTCACACACAAAAAATACATATATACACATATACATACACACACACACATATATATATATATATACATACATACACACACACATAACCGCTCCAGGAGAGGGCGCCAAAAGCTTGTCAAAGCTGGCCTTGATCATGCATCTCAGTCACACTTTGAGTTCTAGTTGTAGTTTTGGGGATTTACATATTGAAGGAGTGCAGAACTTTCATTCCATCCTGAATGCCAATAAAGATCTCAGCAAAGCATTAAAGAAAGAAATGTGAGGTTTTAACTGTCTTATGCGTGTACATCCATTAAGCAAAGCACTAGTAAATAAATCTACAACATTTCTGAATTGTCTAAGAATCCAATGTCAATTGTTTGTTTTCATCTTTAATGTGAAGAATTTTATAAATTAACACTTCTGACATTTTGAGACACATAAAGCAATAATTTTTTTCAATACTAGGGAAAGCTTTCTTTCCATGCAGTGTCAGTCCCCTGGACAAATTATTGTGCAGCAGAACCCAGCCTCCTGGGAAGCCCCAGGAAACCTCTCGAGGAGCTGCAAGTTCTTAATGAGTACTGCTGCATGCTATGGAGAATTATCTTGCAAACACACTGCTCTTCTTAAAATATGCACACTTCCTCTGACTCCCCTTTAGAAAGCAGGGTTCTGCTGTACTGACTGTAGGTTTGACCGATGATTTTAAGTCCTTCTAACTTTTTTGCTTATCCTGTTACAACATTTCAGGCATACAGAACTGGTTTTCTTTATGTTTCTTACCTTGCTTGTTTACTTGATTAAATGTATAGTGGAGGATCTTTGTGAATTTTTGAAAAGACCCGGCCTGTCCATGTAAAAAAAAAAAAAAGCACATGCACAACCCTGTACCCGCTCCTGAGAAGGATCGCCTTTCATGTGCGTGCATGGGCCTATTTCTCCTCGTGCACGCTCTGTTTAAACGTTTTTATTTGCAACACTCATACTAGCTTACTTTCCTAAAGTAGGTTTGCAATTTTTCCACTATGTCAGACTCACCACCGGTAAGTGAAAACGGGGATGAGCACGTAGGACGGCGTTACGTAAACACATCACCAGAACGATTGACAGTTACTGTAGGAGGAACGCTTATTTTGATGATCCACCTAGAAAAATAACATCCTCCACTATACCTTTAACTTTTTAAGCATGCTTCAAAGTATGTCATCTTGAATAATACTGGCCCATATCTGTATTCCACCTTCACCGTGCTGGGATCTGACTCATAGTATAGTTCTTCATAATTCCATGAAGAATTGGAAAACTCTCCTCAGAAATCCTTGGCAGTTAACCTCCATTTTTCTCTTTCTTCAATTGTTTATGGAGTTTGCCACAAAATGTTTTGTACTGTGATCGCATCCAAATCTTTTCAAATTTTTACTTCTAGGAGTCAAAAAGAAAAATGGTTTCTTCTCGAGAAATACTCCATTGTATAATAATTTAGCAAATAGCTTTTCAATGTTGTACCGGTAAAACAAACAAAACCATTCTGTGCATATGATCATAAGCGCCTCTATACTTACTGTATACGGCCAGTCTGATTGGCAGGCTGCTCATATTGCCCAATGGGTTCCCCACCGTGCAGCTGTAGATATCCTCATCAGTCATCAACACTCGGGGGATGGTCAGCCACTTCTGATCAGGTGACAGCACGAACCTCGATTCATTGGTCAAGGGTTTCCCACCTTTAAACCACTTATACGTGGTCCTGGTTCCATTGTCATGGGAACAGTTAAGGACAAAGTTTTCAGTAAGCTCCAGCACTGATGAGGACTCCATGTGGATGAATGGCCTGGATATAGGCTCTACATAAGGGTAAGAAAAAAAAAACAACATTTACTTTTGTAAGTAAATAAAAACAAAAAACAGATTCATACAGCATGATTCAAACCCAGTGGGCCTCAGCAGATGGCCGCTCACACTGAGCCTGGTTCTGCTGGAGGTTTCTTCCTGTTCAAAGGGAGTTTTTCCTCTCCACTGTTCCTACAAGCATGCTTAGTGTGAGGGATTGCTGAAGAGTCAATGAGTCGATGCAATCAGCTGGTTTTCCTTAGATAGAAAACTTTGAATCAATCTTACTGGATGAGCTGGTGAACTGGAAAGGGCCTTGAGATGACATGTGTTGTGAATTGGCGCTATAGAAATAAACAGAATTTTTATAGAGAAATGTAAAGTCTGGTGCCATCAGCAAAGAGGGACGTTGTAGTAGCTACACTCGAGAAGTATTAGGGAGGCTGCAGATATTGAATATATGTGGCCTTGAGTAGATTCAGTTGTTCTTCTCCATGATTACTATCCAGCAGGTCTTATTTTCGAACAGAAAGAGTACGGACCAAAGGTGGTTAATTCAGTTTTTTATTTTTTGGTCCAGTGTCTGTTGAGTTTGTATCCTTGCTCAAATAAATAGTGTAGAAATTCAGGCTGCAATTTCCAGATTTTTATTTTTAAAGAAGTATAATCTTTCTTCAAATTTAGAGAGCACATAATCTTAGTTTGTCACATAAAATTCAAAAAACACAAAAACTTTTTACTGAGTGCAGGAGCAATGGACTCGACCAAAGCTAAGAACAATATATTGTATATTTTTCCCTTTTGATAATATACATTATTACTTCTATATTCATCTGCTGGTATTTTACTGCCCCTCCATGTCTTAGATATTGACAGAATTTTTAAAAATTGTGTTATTGTCTATGAAGGAGCAGGTTCTGTCCAGTGAAACAAACATCTTAGTGAACAACATTCCCAGCATAGCTCTATCCCACCTACATTAAGACCAGAGCCAAAAACAAAATACCTCTGTGGTATTCAGTTCCGAGTGTTCAAAACTCTCCATCAAGGATGCAGTTTTCATTCTGAGGGTCGATTTATAAGAAATCAGAGGTGTGTTTAGCAGAAGAAAAGTTTTCCCTCTTAGGTCCAGAGCAAAGGGTTCATGGTTCAGGTCCAGGCTGAGATTTCTTAACCTGACTCCGCCAGATGGATTTGCTCCGCATATCCATCTGGAAACCTTCCGTTGAAGTAATTTTGGGAAGGGGCGAAAATACTGGTTAGCTGATTGGCCTATGTTGGTGATAGGAGGGCCAAATAAACCAATCAGATCAACGAAGCATATGACGTACTAACAGAGCGACAACGAAGAGGAGCCAATTGATCAAACTCTTGCCGAAAGCAGTCGGGAGAAGAGCAAAAACATCTTTACCTCTGAGAAAAGCCTCCAGAGCAGTGTTTTGCTCTTCTTTCAGTGAAGAAATACTCTGTAATTCCAATAAAACTTGCTCGATAGCCACGCTAACGCTAGTTTAATTGGCTGAAGCCGCCATGTTCTTTAGACTGAACTGTCGCGCTTCTCGTTGCGTCACACCTCAACCCGCCTCAAAGCCAACGCTGATTGGACGTTCGTTTGGTGAACTGCTCCAAATTTTTTTTAATGGAAAGTAGCCAGACTGATCTGCGAGTGAAACCTTGAAAGCTCGCGAGATCAGGATGGTCTCATGCGGCTAGAGATTTCTCCCAGCAAGGTTGGAATCAGTGGTGGCCGGTGGAGATTTCTCCAGGGGGGGCTACGTGTAAATTAAAAATAGACGTATACCAAAAACCAATCAAATGTATACTAAGTTCTCACACAGTATATTTATATGAATTCCAACAACAAAAAACATTAAAACACTTTATAAATTATATAAACAATACATGATTTCATGAACAGGTTTACTTTTTGTACATAAATCTTGTCCTTCTGAAACTTTTTGAAGATAGATCTGTGTTTGCAAGGTCCAATATTGTGTCACAAACCTAAAAAAATAATGTACCAGTTTAATAATGGAGAAGCTATTATTCAGCTATATATTTTCTAATACATAAAAACTATTTATTTTCTAAGAATGTATTTATTTAGGGGCAACTACGCAAATTAACAAACATCTAGGAAAGAGTACACTATATTGAATCCCAGATTGTTCATTCTTCTTTGCCTTTTCTAAAAAGTATTTTAAATCAGTCCTATCTGTCTTTATCTATGCTGGGTCAGATACTGATGTTTTAAAAAGGAGGCAGGGAAAGCAGAATAAAGCCTTCGCTTCGCTACATGCAGTTAGCCAAGCCTTTTTGCTAAGCATTTTTTACACCCCAGGGCAGAAATAATAAATAACAGTCAGCCTCAGCAGATGGCCGCTCACACTGAGCCTGGTTCTGCTGGAGGTTTCTTCCTGTTAAAAGGGAGTTTTTCCTCTCCACTGTCACTACATGCATGCTTAGTGTGAGGGAATGACTTCGAGTCAATGAGTCAATGCAATCAGCTGGTTTTCCTTAGAAAATTTTGAATCAATCTGATTGGATGATCTGGTGAACTGTAAAGCGCCTTGAGATGACATGTGTTGAAAATTGGTGCTATAGAAATAAACTAAATTGAAAAAATCTGATTTGAGAAAGAAAAAAAAAATCAGCTCAATTTGAACATCTAAAAAGCTCTACTTTGGTCTCATATGTCCAATAGACATTGTTCCCAAGGTGTTGTGGTTTATTCAAGGTCAATTTAAAACCGATGGGTTTGGTTAGCAACATTTGGATGTAATGTTTTCTCTTTTTATTCACTGTTCCTTTGTAACAATACAATGAAAAGGTTATGAACCTACCATCCACCGTGAGTGTGAGGTCTCCCTCTCCGGGGAAAGTATCATCTGTGATGGAGATCTCCACCTCATAGGTCCCATCATCAGAGAGTCTGAGGTTGTGGAGCAGCAGAGTCCCGTTGTCAAACACAAGGATTCGGTCTTGATACTCAGGCCTCAATGTCCCAACGATGTCTGTTCCAACAGACTGAACCACGGTGACTGCCTTTTCTCTTTGAAGTTGCCACTTTATAACCGGGGGGTCGAGGCTGGAGCTGCTGTAGCGAACTGACAGAAGGGCTTCCCCTCCAAGCGCTCCTCTGATCAGAGTGTTAGGGATGGTCATGTTCACTGCCTCCACTTCACCTGCAGAAAAGCATGGAGCAAATGACACAGGCTCGTCGCACATTGGAAATATTATATTGAGATTCTTCAGATAGAATCCCAAATACATTTATAATAAATATTCAAATATGTATATATATTTACATAAGCAATAAAGCTCCCTTTAGAGCAACGTTTGCCTACATTTTTTGACTTGTGTACCCCTTTGGGCCTTTTGTCTTCCCATGAGTCCCCCTCTCAGTCAAAAGTATTGATTGTCCAAAAGTGGAATGTACAATAACTAATTATAAAATATAAAATATTAATTAAGCTTTTAATTGGAGCACTTAATTACTAAAAATGTTATGCTTTCCATCTATAAAAAAACAAACAAACAAATAAAAAACCCACATAAATATGTTGCTTGGAAGTTGGTAAGGAATCAAAAATAAATTCCAAATAAAATCATATTATTAACTTGTATTTATAAAACTGGAGCTCATGCTGGTGAAGATTCCCAGTCGTCCAGGTCATAGTCATTCCAAAGCAATTAAAAAACAATCCACTGGACTTTGTTTTCAAGTTTGAAACGGACGGATGGATCCACTCCTTGGAAGCCAAACGTCTCCCATTCCAAAGGAGTGGACTCATTCGTCCGTTTCAATTTGCATGTTTCCTCAAAAAAAAAACAACAAAGGCTTGTTGGGCTACTGTATATAGCCTGGAACTCAACGCTATTCCTGACATCTTGAATTGAAAAAGCTTCTTGGTTAGGAAGCGAAACGTCTTTGTGAAGTGGGTCGGAGGTTTGAAGAGGACCCAAATGCAGACATTAGCAAAAAAGGGTAACAGAAGCAAAAATCTAAAAACATAAATCCACAAAATCGAAAAATACTGAAAACCAGGAATACTCACAACAAGGGGGCAAAGAAATGACGACAAACCAGCAAAGAGTGACTGAACAGGAGGAGAATATATGGGAGAGAAACAAAGACAAGGCTAATTAGCAGATTAGAGAGCTGGTGTGAACAGAGGCAAGAAGGGAACTAGGGAAAAGGAGACTGACACAAGAGGGCAAACAAGAAATATCTAAGAACTCAAATACAATCAAATATAACTAGAACGCAAAAACTGAAATAAGACCAATGAAAATTCAGAGATAAAACTTGAACAGAACCAAAACCATGACTGTCTTCAAACTTGGAAACAAAGTACAGTTGATTGTTTTTTTTAGTTTTTTTTAGTTTTTTGGAATCACCTCCCAAGTGTTCCCTCACCTATTTGCATGAACAGTCATTAGAGCACAGATGTCCAAGTGGTTCCAGAAAGGACTGAGTGGCTGCAGGTTTTCTTTCCAAACAAACAATAGAACACCAGACTCCAGTCATCTTATCAAGGGAGTCTGGTGTGCTATTGCTTGGTTGGAAAGAAAACCTGCAGCCACTCGGCCCTTTCTGGAACCACTTTGACACCCCTGCATTAGAGAGTGGTCAACCCAACCTGTCACTATACAGAGGGAAAGCAAAGTTTAACAATATTACTCCACACTAACAAAGCTTTTGTTGGCGTGTGATGGCAGTTTTATATTTTATCCAGATCACAAGACTATTACTCCATATTGTCGAGGGTTCTGGATCGTATTTCATGAATATAATTTATCCAAACAGTGCTTCTGTAAAGAACCATGCAGCTGTATCAAACTGGAGCGACTTTGTATGACAGAACCTCATTACTATGGTAAAAGCTGTCAGGCTTTGGGATGGGCCCCACATGGAGCAACAAATATGAGCATTGTTTGTTCCAATTTCCCTCTTGGCAGTCCATGAAAAGAGCACTGGGAGCAATCCAGACACCAGGCTAGCACTGCAGAAACAGAGCAGCTCAGTGACCACAATAACAGGACATGATGACACACAAGCACAACTCACAGAAAATGTACAGCAGTGGTTCTGGGTACAGTCTGTGGACAAATAATACACACACACACACACACACACACACACACACACACACACACACACACACACACACACACACACACATGTTGTGTCACAATATCCTTGTGGGGACCTTCCATTGACTTCCATTCATTTCCCACTAATTTATATGGCCTAACCGTGACCCTTGCCCTAACCCTAACCATTACCGACACATACCTATCCCTAAACCTAACCTAAACTCAATTCACACCTTAGTCCTAAACCTAAATCCCACCCCAAGAACAGAAACTTTCCTTATGGGGACCAGTTGTTGGTCCCCACAAGTACCTATGAGTCCCCAAAATGTAGCATATTCCTAGGAAATTGTCCCCACCAGTTATTAAAGACATGGCCTCACACACACACACACACACAGACACACACACACACAGTTTGATTCAATTCAGCCTCCCTGCAACAAATACTGACATTATAAGGGGGTAAAGTAATCAAACAAACGCAGAGTAGACTGGAAACCTGCCGCTATTTTTTATCACACCAGTTTTATCACAAGTTTTTTGGCGAGAAGAAACAATGTTGAAGATGAAAAAAACATAAAAAAAAACAAGTAAATAATAAAAACTATTAAAACTCATTCTCTCTAGTTGCTGTTTAAAGACCTGAAGGTAAATAAGCTCAGGTTCTGCTGTCATGCATCAGAAAAACATTGCATTTAATGTCCAACTGCAGCTTTACCAACATCTTAAGGTTCAGTTCAGCATCAGGTTGTCAAGTGATTTCAGTTTTGAAAATAATACTTACCAGATTTTAGGGATCCAAGAAATACAAGTGAGAAAATCTGGTAAATCTTTGTGCCTTTAGAAGGAGCATCCTTCTCTGTCCACATCTTGAGGAAAAAGCTTTGTTTTTCTCACCAACTGCCAGCATGATTGGTGACTCTGGGATGAACGGAGGACACAGTCCTTCATTCAGGCCAGGCTGGAACTGAGTACATGTTGTTCTCAAAAGCCGCTGTATAAGCAGGACAAAAGTCTGTGTGTGAGTGTATGTGTCACAGTTTGTTTGGACTTTTAATTCTGGAATAAAGCTGCTTTTATTTTACATATGAATATGACTGCACTGTGAAATACATTCTTTGAACTCAAATCTGTCTTTATGTGTATACAGAATGCCAAACAGCCAGACGCAGTAATCCTGACAAAAGTAAACCTTGTTTTTTATGAAGATTTCTGTATTTATTCAATTAAGAAATGAATTAAATATATCAAAGAAGTATGGTGTAAATATATTCAATATAAAATTCTACATAGGCTCTACTGAACCCCATGCAGACTTTTTAGAATAGCATTAATAAATGGTAATGTCTGCGGGAAGTGGAAAAATGCGTATTTTTTACATCCTATATGGGAGTGTGCTTTGGTCAAACCATTCTGGGAAAAAAAATACTTAAATTCCTAGAGACATGGATAGACGTAACTCTCCCTCTGTCCTCGTCTATGTCTTCTTGTAGACAAAACAGCAATACCCCAGCTCACAGTGTTGATGGTTGGGCTAACCTCAGCTGCAACCAGGGGCGGATTTACCATCAGGCAATACTTGGCAGGTTCCTAGGGCCCCAAGTTCCTGGGGGCCCCATAAAACTCTGTTTACATGTATGGTTGATACAACTATTCCTTATTTGTGCAGATTAATTATGTTTTTTTTTTTAAATCCTTTGGCTAAAATTCCATCAGAAAGCTGATAATATTAAGTGTGTCTCAGCCCCCCCTTCAGTGTCCACCATATTGGATCAGTCCATTTGCTGCACATGTTCAGAAAGGTCCAAACAGACAGCAGCAAACCATTTGAAAACAAACCATGCAAAGAGCAGAGTTGCCAACTTAGGTCTTAGTCGCTATATGTAGCCACTTTTCAGACCCCTCTAGCACTTTGATTTCTAAAAAGCTCCTATCGCAAAAATCTAGAGACTTTTTTCTGCTACTGGAGCAGCGAACTCTGCTCTCCAGAGCAAGTAGATTGGTAACCCCGCCTCCTGCTCTCCTCTATCTTGTCTGCTGTCATGATTCATGCAGCTATTATTTCATCCAAATGAAAAATGGAGAACAGATAAGCAGATCATGGCTTGTCTACAGTGAAAAGAAGGACTGGGTTATTTACTTTGGCCTTTTTGGAAACACAGGAAGGAGCAATCAGCTAAGTGAGCTTAGTGCTTGGAAAAAATCTTTCATTCCTTTAGGGACAGCATGAAAAGTCAGCTGAGTACAAAACATAGAGAGGAAAACAAGAAGAAAAGGGACAAGAAGAGAGGGACAAAACCTAGAACAGATAATGGATGTCTATTCTATTAACTGTAGAATGGGTCTGTTTTATGTTGTTAGGAATCCAGTGTGCGTGGGCTGTGTATGTCTTTTTGTGTTCTCTCCCTCCACCACCAGGTGGCGCCCTGTTGTCGTTGGCCCTTCCATACACCTGCGGCTGGTTGGCTCATTACTGAGGAATTCTTAAGCGGTGGACTGCCACTACCTTGTCGCCAGAGTGTTTGCCAGTTTTGGATACTCTTGCCAAGCTGAGTTTTGCTGAGTCTAACTGAGTCCATGTTTCTCTGAGTCTAACCTTGTTTTTTGTTTGGATTTTTTGGCCTTCTACCCCTGGAAGCATTGTTTTGAGCTTCACACTGAGCAGGGGATTAATCTCCACACGACCCATTCAAGTTCTCCTGGAAATCGAAGTGGCAGTCCGCTCCATTGCTCCTCAAGGAACCAACCTAACCTAAAACCTGTCTGCCCTCAAACGAACCCCCCAATCTCTGGATAACCCCACACCGACTGGATTCTGGGAAGAGAGCCTTTTTTCTACTAACGTGAGTCCCGTTCATCTCTGATTTTTGCAAGACGTTGTTCAAAGTTCCCACGGTACCTGAACTTACCTCTGAACTTCCCTTCTCACTTCCAGTTCTGCTGCACCAACCTGATTTATTTTTTGAACAAACCTGTTAAATTTTTCCTTTGGTTCTCTGAGTGGTTTCCTGCATGTGGGTCAGATCTATTAAAAACATGTAACAAATGTGTTGTATTCTCCCCCTGCCTGTCATTGCCTAGGGCCCCAAATTTCCTATATCCGCCCGTAATTAAAAGGCACATAAAAAAAAAAAAACAACAACAAAAAAAGCATTTTAGTAAGTATCTGTGAAGCTATTCTGTGTAATGTTTTTTTTTCAGCAGGAAAAAGCATGCATGTTAGATTAAAGAAGAAGATGGATGGAGCTAAATCTAAAACACTCCTGGAAGAAAGCCTGTTAGAACCAGAATAAGAGGCTGATAATCAGACTAAAATTATGAATTTAATCCTTTTTAAACCATTCATCTATTCACCAGGAATAAAATGTTTCATTATTAGGAATCAGGATACAGTCACTTTAAGGTTACATCATCAACAGCAACCAATGAGGGCTACTTCTGTGTTGCTTAGCAACAGAAAGCAACCAAACAACAAAAAAGAAACCCTCCACATTGAAGAAACCATGCTCACTTGTTGAAATTTTTTTCCAGATTTCTTTTGTACCCCCCCCCCCCCCCCCCCCTCCCCTTGCCATGGCCCATATCACCATGTGTGAACCTGTTGAGCTCTATAATCTCCTCAACCAGTGCCGCTGTGTGTCCAGGCTGTCAGAGATCAACTACCTCTGTCTGATTGGTGAGTTTTTAGTTGTTTACTTCCTTGATCTGTTTGGTTTCTTTTTTAAATTCCCTTTATAAAATCTTGGTTTCATTATTGAAATCAGAAATGAACTTTCTTTTATAGATGCCCAGGAAACCCAAGACTACAACACAAGTCATATTGTGACAGCCAAAAATGTGAAAATGGTATGCACTAAAAGCTCCTCATATCACTTGGTATAACATTTTCGGAGTTTAATCTCTTATATTTCAAGTAAAATAACATTCCAAGATACTAAAACTAAAGCGGCTTTCAAATTCAGGGGTTGGATGTTTTGAAGGACATGCAAACTGCAAATACCAGCTGTGAACTGGATGATCTATAGCCTGACGTAGTCCTCCTCAATTCTAGTCAGAATATGAGTCTGATACTGCTCCATAGAGCTGTGATTATGGGGCGTGTTTTGAACGAACCAGGAAAAAAATCTAGCCTTGATCTAGCCTTCTGGAGATGCTCCCACTGACCTCAGTTTACCTGCTGTTGACTAGAAGCCAATGTCATCTGATTGAATCATATTTGTATTAAACCCAGGGGGAAGCGATAAAGCTTGTTCTGGGATCAGATGTTCTGCTCAGCCTGTTGAGTTGAGCAGGCAGCATATGCAGTGGGAACTAACTCCAAGTTAACAGTTTGTTTGAACAACCCACTTCAACCCTTAATGAATCAGGAGATAATGTGGGATGCAATGAATACTTAGCCTCGTGAGACCATCCTGATCTCGCGAGCTTTCAAGGTTTCACTCGCAGATCAGTCTGGAGACTCTCCGTTAAGGAAAATTTGGAGCCATTCACCAAACGAACGTCCAATCAGCGTTGGCTTTGAGGCGGGTTGAGGTGTGACGCAACAAGAAGCGCGACCGTTCAGTCTAAAGAACATGGCGGCTTCAGCCGATGAAACTAGCGTTAGCGTGGCTATCGAGCAAGTTTTATCGGAATTACAGAGTATTTCTTCACTGAAAGAAGAGCAAAACACTGCTCTGGAGGCTTTTCTCAGAGGAAAAGATGTTTTTGCTCTTCTCCCGACTGGTTTCGGCAAGAGTTTGATCTATCAATTGGCTCCTCTTGTCGCTCTGTTAGTACGTCATATGCTTCGTTGATCTGATTGGTTTATTTGGCCCGTCTATCACCAACATAGGCCAATCAGCTAACCAGTATTTTCGCCCCTTCCCAAAATTACTTCAACGGAAGGTTCCAGATGGATATGCGGAGCAAATCCATCTGGCAGAGTCAGGTTAATGAATACCTACTAATCTGGGAAGAAGAACATAGTTGACGACCATGTTTAGTGGGGCCTATGAATTTAAATAGCCATTGTTGCCTTGCTCTGACGTAATCCACTTATAGATTTGGTCTTTAAAGGATGCAGACTCTGAATTTGAACACAGTTTAAGAGACTAAAGAGAAATGCATCAACCTATATGGGAAGCCCTTATTGGTTAAAAAAATGAAACTAAACATCAGAATATGGCAAGAGTTTATGTAACTTTAATAGACAAAGAAATGTTAAAGGAAAAGAAGGGTCACATTCAGAATACAAACTTCTAAAAGTACTTTAAATATGAAATTATTACATACTTTTCAATAATTAAGTGTTTTTAATTGAGAGTATTTTTCATTTGAATGTGCTTTACTGGAGGCATCCATGTTTGTCAAAGAACACTACTGCCACCTACTGGTTAGTGACGTCACGGTGCGGTATCGGCTGTTGATCAAGTCCCAGTGCTGTATCTGGTGTTTGTCACAACGCGCTATTATCCAAGTCATCTTGAAAACATTCTTCTTCCAAATGTTGGCTACATATTACGTGTTTTTTCTCTGGCCAGAAGTTCGATGGCAAATCCTCCCTCTTCAAGTTGGCGATCCAACGACCAACCCATCCGTGGAGGATCAGGAATCAGAAAGGTGGAATAACTCTTTTTTTTCACTTTTACGCGATGTATTCCAACATCCCACTGCCATGCACGTGGGCATTGTCAGTTTCACTATAGTTCTGGTGAATTTCAATGGTGAAGTCCTCTGGAAATCTTCAATAATTGTTGTTGATTGCAGATGTGTCTAGTAGTTCCCGATGATTTAGCTTGTAAAGCGGGGAGAATGGCGCTAGGCTTACCGCACCGTGACGTCACTGCCGGATGATGGCAGGAGGGAGGGGGTTCTATATTTGGGAAAAAATGGCCGCTCCTGGACTAAGTGATTGGGACTAAAATGATTAGTTTTATCTTTTTATTGATTATTAGTTTCAGGCATAAATAGTGATCCATTGATTAATCCTTGCTGAACTGACTTTTCATTTAATAAATTACACACATCAAAACCACAAACACCTGGGGATATTGAAGAAAAAAACTTTAATTTAAATGTATCTATTTTATTTATTTATGTATTTTTCTGTATCTCCTACTATAGGGAGTGTTTGATTTTAACACAAATGATCCTAATAAATACCTGCAGGTTGCAAAAGGTTCATTCCTCTTGCCATATACGGTGGAGATTGAGAGCATGCGACACATTGTCGTCTATGACAGCAACACAAGCTCTTTAAAGGAACAAGGTATGTTCTCTATAAAATAATACTCAATCTGTTATGATATACCTTTTTTTCCTACAAACAGTCAGAAATATTAGCCCTGCTCTCTGTAAAATTTAGGAAGAGCAGTTGCCTGTGCCAATGTAGTGGCAAAATCCAGCTCCACTCCAGTAAAAATACTGAAAGGAGGCTTTCAGAGGTTCTCGGCTCTGTATCCATTTTTAAGGACCGAGAAGATCTTTTACACCCTCACGGTAAAACTCAACAAACACAAGCAACCTTACTTTTACACATATCTCATTCAGAAGTACTTCAGTATTTATTAAGTGACTTTTAAAAAGTTTAGAAACAAGAACACCATTGCAGTCCCATCCTGGCCTGCCAAAAGTATTTCACCTTGAACTCCTACTATCTGTCACTTCACATCCACACACTTCAAAGAATGTTATTTGGATTTCATGCAACAGACCAACACGAAAAAGTGTTAGTAGTTGCATGTGTTTCTTTTTGGGTAACCTTTCTTCTAATTTCTCTAGATAAAATTTGATTCCACTCGTTAGCTTCAGAAGTGCTGCTACTTGTGTCTTTACTGTGTGTATGATATATACACTATATTGCCAAAAGTATTTGCTCACCCATCCAAATTATTGGAATCAGGTGTTCCAATCACTTCCATGGCCACAGGTGTATAAATTCAAGCACCTAGGCATGCAGACTGTTTTTACAAACATTTGTGAAAGAATGGGTCGCTCTCAGGAGCTCAGTGAATTCCAGCGTGGAACTGTGATAGGATGCCACCTGTGCAACAAATCCAGTCGTGAAATTTCCTCGCTCCTAAATATTCCACAGTCAACTGTCAGCTGTATTATAAGAAAATGGAAGTGTTTGGGAACGACAGCAACTCAGCCACGAAGTGGTAGGCCACGTAAACTGACGGAGCGGGGTCAGCGGATGCTGAAGCGCATAGTGCGAAGAGGTCGCCAACTTTCTGCAGAGTCAATCACTACAGACCTCCAAACTTCATGTGGCCTTCAGATTAGCTCAAGAACAGTGCACAGAGAGCTTCATGGAATGGGTTTCCATGGTCGAGCAGCTGCATCCAAGCCATACATAACCAAGTGCAATGCAAAGCGTCGGATGCGGTGGTGTAAAGCACGCCGCCACTGGACTCTAGAGCAGTGGAGACGCGTTCTCTGGAGTGACGAATCGCGCTTCTCCATCTGGCAATCTGATGGACGGGTCTGGGTTTGGCGGTTGCCAGGAGAACGGTACTTGTCTGACTGCATTGTGCCAAGTGTAAAGTTTGATGGAGGGGGGATTATGGTGTGGGGTTGTTTTTCAGGAGCTGGGCTTGGCCCCTTAGTTCCAGTGAAAGGAACTCTGAATGCTTCAGCATACCAAGACATTTTGGACAATTCCATGCTCCCAACTTTGTGGGAACAGTTTGGAGCTGGCCCCTTCCTCTTCCAACATGACTGTGCACCAGTGCACAAAGCAAGGTCCATAAAGACATGGATGACAGAGTCTGGTGTGGATGAACTTGACTGGCCTGCACAGAGTGCTGACCTCAACCCGATAGAACACCTTTGGGATGAATTAGAGCGGAGACTGAGAGCCAGGCCTTCTCGTCCAACATCAGTGTGCGACCTCACAAATGCGCTTCTGGAAGAATGGTCAAAAATTCCCATAAACACACTCCTAAACCTTGTGGACAGCCTTCCCAGAAGAGTTGAAGCTGTTCTAGCTGCAAAGGGTGGACCGACGTCATATTGAACCCTATGGATTAGGAACGGGATGTCACTTAAGCTCATATGTGAGTCAAGGCAGGTGAGCAAATACTTTTGGCAATATAGTGCACTATATTGCCAAAAGTATTTGCTCACCCATCCAAATTATTGGAATCAGGTGTTCCAATCACTTCCATGGCCACAGGTGTATAAATTCAAGCACCTAGGCATGCAGACTGTTTTTACAAACATTTGTGAAAGAATGGGTCGCTCTCAGGAGCTCAGTGAATTCCAGCGTGGAACTGTGATAGGATGCCACCTGTGCAACAAATCCAGTCGTGAAATTTCCTCGCTCCTAAATATTCCACAGTCAACTGTCAGCTGTATTATAAGAAAATGGAAGTGTTTGGGAACGACAGCAACTCAGCCACGAAGTGGTAGGCCACGTAAACTGACGGAGCGGGGTCAGCGGATGCTGAAGCGCATAGTGCGAAGAGGTCGCCAACTTTCTGCAGAGTCAATCACTACAGACCTCCAAACTTCATGTGGCCTTCAGATTAGCTCAAGAACAGTGCGCAGAGAGCTTCATGGAATGGGTTTCCATGGTCGAGCAGCTGCATCCAAGCCATACATAACCAAGTGCAATGCAAAGCGTCGGATGCGGTGGTGTAAAGCACGCCGCCACTGGACTCTAGAGCAGTGGAGACGCGTTCTCTGGAGTGACGAATCGCGCTTCTCCATCTGGCAATCTGATGGACGGGTCTGGGTTTGGCGGTTGCCAGGAGAACGGTACTTGTCTGACTGCATTGTGCCAAGTGTAAAGTTTGATGGAGGGGGGATTATGGTGTGGGGTTGTTTTTCAGGAGCTGGGCTTGGCCCCTTAGTTCCAGTGAAAGGAACTCTGAATGCTTCAGCATACCAAGACATTTTGGACAATTCCATGCTCCCAACTTTGTGGGAACAGTTTGGAGCTGGCCCCTTCCTCTTCCAACATGACTGTGCACCAGTGCACAAAGCAAGGTCCATAAAGACATGGATGACAGAGTCTGGTGTGGATGAACTTGACTGGCCTGCACAGAGTGCTGACCTCAACCCGATAGAACACCTTTGGGATGAATTAGAGCGGAGACTGAGAGCCAGGCCTTCTCGTCCAACATCAGTGTGCGACCTCACAAATGCGCTTCTGGAAGAATGGTCAAAAATTCCCATAAACACACTCCTAAACCTTGTGGACAGCCTTCCCAGAAGAGTTGAAGCTGTTCTAGCTGCAAAGGGTGGACCGACGTCATATTGAACCCTATGGATTAGGAACGGGATGTCACTTAAGCTCATATGTGAGTCAAGGCAGGTGAGCAAATACTTTTGGCAATATAGTATATATATATATATATATATATATATATATATATATATATATATATATATATATATGTATATATATAGTTTTGAAGAGTTATAGCTGTTTTTATTACTTTTTATATTTGTATTTTTCATTGAAAAATTCTTACTGTTTTTTTGTATTTTTCGGTAGAAAATAGTAAGATCTGTTCAGAGACAACAGATGAAAATAGCCTTTTTGCTAATTCTAGTGCATTTGTAGGAATGCTTATTGTACACTATCAAATAAATAAATAAATAAAATAAGTAATACATTTCGAGGCCTGATCTAAATGAAACAGACTCTGCTTGTAATCTGAAATTTATAAATTAAAAAGCTTGTAAATTCTGTTACTACATGTCTAAAGCTGGTTGAGACAATCCCTAAAAAACTTGGAGCTGTAATGCAAATGAAAATAGTTTATTCAGACTTTGTGTAATTTTGGAAAATGTTGAACATAATCCATAATATTATTTTCTTTATGGTGATCTACTGCACAAAATCCCAGTAACATACATTGAAGTTCTTGGTAATAACATAAGAAAATGTGAAACATTTCAAGGGTTATGAACATGTGGGATAATTTACACACACAGCACCAGGGGCAGATTTAGGAAATTTGGTGCCCTAGGCAAAGACAGGCAGGGGGCCCTCTGAATTGAAAGGGCAACACATAAAACAGACCCATTATACAGATAGAGAAATGTTAATAGAATAGACATCCATTATCAGTTCTAGGTTTTGTCCCTCTCTTCTTGTCCCTTTTCTTCTTGTTTTCCTCTCTATGTTTTGTACTCAGCTGACTTTTCATGCTGTCTCTAAAGGAATGAAAGATTTTTTCCAAGCACTAAGCTCACTTAGCTGATTGCTCCTTCCTGTGTTTCCAAAAAGGCCAAAGTAAATAACCCAGTCCTTCTTTTCACTGTAGACAAGCCATGATCTGCTTATCTGTTCTCCATTTTTCATTTGGATGAAATAATAGCTGCATGAATCATGACAGCAGACAAGATAGAGGAGAGCAGGAGGCGGGGTTACCAATCTACTCGCTCTGGAGAGCAGAGTTCGCTGCTTTTAGATGTTGTCTCCAAAGTCTCCAGTAGCAGAAAAAAAGTTTGGTGTTAGGCACTTTTTTGTGGCTAAATATAGCGACTAAAGCGCTAAGTTGGCAACACTGCTCTTTGCAGGGTTTATTTTCAAATGGTTTGCTGCTGTCTGTTTGGACCTTTCTGAACATGTGCAGCAAATGGACTGATCTAATATGGTGGACACTGAATGGGGGGTCTGAGACACACTTAATACTATAAGCGTTCTGATGGCATTTTAGCGAAAGGATTTTTATCAAAAACATAATTAATGTGCACAAATAAGGAAAAGTTGTATTAATAATAAATGTAAACATAGTTTTATGGGGCCCCCAGGAACTTAGGGCCCTAGGCAACTTCCTGGTATTGCCTAATGGTAAATCTCCCCCTGCGAGTCGCTGAAGTCCAGTCTCCAGAGAGACAGTTACGCAGTCTTTACAGTCATCCCTGCTCCAGTACAGCTGGAAAGAATCCAGTCATTTGGTTCAGGTGTGTCAGAGCAGGGCTGCTTCTAAAGATTAGCGGGATACTAGCACTGGAAGACTGGACCTGGAAACCCCTTGTTGCTAAATACTGATTACAAATTCAGACATACCCCCATCATCTTTCAAATGATGTGCACCAAATGATGCTCCAAGGCTATGAAGATTGAATTACTTCCTAAAGCTGGTGGGCCCGGTACAGATAACAACTGAAACCTATTCATGTTTATCTATTTATTAACAAAAAGGCCAAAACACAGTCACATGGTGTTTCATCCACATACCTTTCAAATGGAGCTTTGAAATTTCTAAAACATGTTTCAAAATTATTTTTTCACATGTACTTTGTTTTATAGCTGTGTAAACAAATAAAATTAGATTTAAAATTCCACCAGACGTGTCTGACCCTGCGGGAGTAATGCAACAGCAGGTATTCGTTTTTAGCCACACCCCCTAATGGCTGTCATCATTGGAAACTAGAGGCTCAGACCTTTCAAAGGAAGGGTCAGAGGTCATTGTGCGACAATTTCAGGTGATGTGCGTTACCTAAACTTGCCCTGTTGTTCTTATTTTCTATTCAGTTTCCCAAAAATATTAGTAAATTTCAAAGAAACAACAGCTAAATCTTAGGAGCAAAGGCTTTGTCTTATGCAGAAGGTCTCCAATAATGGAAATCAGAATATTTGTCTGACCAGATTCCCTTTTATAACTAGAAAAATGCATTTTTGTACTTTTGGCACTGTCAAAATCATATTTCCTCCTAGCAGACTGCCCACTAAAACCTTTGTAGAACAAACATGCTTGAACTTATTCAGTCCAAATTTGCTTGACTTATAGTCAAGATGTGGATCTATAAAGTCTGAGGGTTCATCCAGAGTTTCAAATGGAGTTTTGCAGTGTTTGGAAAATAATTATGCGAGGCTTAATATGTTTCATTTTTTCTTTGTTTAATCGCCTATAAATCAGACATGGTGACATTTAAAATACTGGTTTCACCTGAAAAATATTCCTCAATGCCTTTCTGTCATACAAATACAACCAATTTATATTTCCAATTTATATTTTGGGAGATGTACTTGCTTTAATTCACATATCTAAATTCAGATTGAATTTGCTCCTAAGACCCTCTGGGCTTAAGAGGTTAAAGGTAGTGGTTTATTTTCTGTCAGTATTCGCTCTCTTGGTAAGTTTTATTGTGAGGGATAATAACAGCCAGCCTATTAAAGTTTAATATATTTTTTAACTAATTTAAGGAGCTGGAAAACCTCAAGATTTATCCAGTGGAAATTATAGCTGGACTGCTGTATATGGGGGACCAGAACCAACGGCAGGATCCAAATACCCTGAAGGACCTGAAAATCAGCGCTACGGTCAACATCTCACATTTTACTCCGACTGACTCTGTAGAGTAAGACAAGATCCGAACTAAAAGACATTTTCCAAGTTTCTTTATATGTTGTGTTTATATATGTGTTAAATTTCAGGTCTTTAAGTGGGACCCACACAACCCTCGAGATCCCGGTGGACGACGACGTAGAGTCGGATTTATATTCAAACTTCCAAGAAATATGCAGCTTTATTAGTGAGTACTGGACATGCTGGCTTCACAGCAGGCTTAACCCAGACCCATTTATTCCTAGTAAGACTATATTTTACGCATAAATGCAGATCAGCTGCATTTCTGTGTAGATGAATTAGACTCTAACTCCAGAAGGCAGTTAGTTGAACATGTTTTTATTTAGGGGCATCATAGCAAAGAGGGCAATTTTTTCCCCGTTTGGCCAACCAAACATTAATGGATAATTAAAGTAAAGCCAATGCAGTATCATTATCACTTAAAGTGATTTTAAATACTTTTTTATGGTGTTTGCTTTGAATGAGATAGTATTAAAAAAAAACCACAAACCCAATCTGTCACATGACTGCAGTGGGTGTTGTATTTTGCTTTAAGTTATCAAGAGTTAAAATTGATTATAAACCACGATGATATATTCACTCACTGCAAAAACTACCTAGAAATAAGTCAACATTTCTTAAATTGAGTGTATTTACCCCTAAATTGAGTAGGAAAATAAGATGATCTGACAATGGAATGAGTATTTCTACTCTTAAAATAGGATAATTAAATAATATGCACTTGACATAAGAAAATGTTATAGAAAATGTTATAGAAATTGTTTTTTCTTATTTCAAATGTAAATTGTCTTGTTCCATTGGCAAAGTTTCACTCTTACCTCCCCAATTCAAGAAAAAAAGCACTTATTTTAAGAATAAATTACTTATTGAGATTTACATTTTTTCCAGTGCTGGAGTTAAACAGTTGTGGTTACATTCTGCCCCCTGGAGTACGTTTTTGTTATATATTGTTTGTTTGTATGTTGTTCTATATATATTGTTAAAACACTTTACAGTCTGTAATTTAATGTTTATCTTTTATATCTTCACTATTATGTTATTCTTATACATTTTTTCTAAGGTCCATATTTATGTGACCATTTTTTCTGTAATCTTTTTGCTGCTGTAAACACCACAATTTCCCCATGGTGGGACAATAAAGGCATTTTCTATTCTATTCTATTCTATTCTATATTCTTCCTGATATTATAGCATTTGCACATTTCAATGCTTGTGGTCTCTTATGTTGAAGTTTTTACATAGTTTGTTAGTTTTTAGTCCCTGTCTTAAATGTTTAGCCAACCGTTTTCACATTTTGAAAGATATTTAGTGAATTTCTGATTTAATATTCAAAATTTGATCAGAGCTTGATTGGCAGGTAACATGACTCCCTGTTTCTGTCTTTCTTGTTCAGGTGCTCATATGGATGCAGGATGTCGTGTCCTGATAGTTTCCAGGCAGGGCAGGAGTCGGTGCAGCGCTGTGGCCATCGCCTTCCTCATGCACCATTTCAAATACACACTGGAGGAAAGTGAAAGTCATTAAACCTCAATGCAAAAAAATGTAAAAAAACAAATCACTGGAGACGTTTTGTTTCCCATACAGGAAGCTTTTTCAATTCAAAATGTGAAAAAGCTGCCTGGTTGGGAAGCGAAATGTCTTCAAACTTGGAAATAAAGTCCAGCAGATTGTTTTTTAACTTTTTTTTAAAATGACTATGACCTGGATGACTGAGAATCTTCACCAGAATTAAACCTCAATGTACATAAAAAAAAAAAAAACTAAAAAAAAGGTTGCAGGGAAAAAAAAATTTGTTTAATCAAAATAACAATAGTGACTAGTTTCAAATTAATTTCTGTTATTTGCATTTTTTTGCATTCACAAAACTCCTTTTTTATTATACTAAATATTGGATTGGCTGCAGTAAAGAGGAATTAATGAAAAAAATATTTAGAGCACAACTGTGAAATAGCTAGTTTTATTATTTTTTTTATTTTTTTAGAGCACTTGTGCCCCCACTGGGGCCTTGCAATCCAGAGTCAAGGTATTTTCCCTTTTCAACCGTCACTTCTCTGTATAGTGTAGCATTATAGTGTATTTGTATCCCTGGGATCTATCAGCCCATTAATGTACAACTGTTTTATTTAGTTTATTTAGTTAAACACAGTTAGAAAATCCTGCAAGTGGTTCATTTTTTATCTGTTCTTGGTCATCTATACATATTTGGGACACTTGTGGTGTAGAGACAAAACAGCAGCTGTTGAGCTCAGAGCATAGAATCCTGTTCATATCTGTCAGTATTCATTCCAGGGCTGGGGATTGGAGGCCAGTCAGCGATCATACATCAATAAAAAAAAAAAAAATGAAACTATACTCTTTGCAAATACAATTGCATTTTTATATTTCTTGAGAGATTAAATCATATAGCCTCACATGCTGTAGATCAAATGGGGTATCAGCATCCAATTTGCAATATTTGCCTCTATTTTTACCCTTCCGTTTGATTTTTAACATTTCCCCATTAAATTAATAGTAAAAGATTTTCTACAACCCAGAAGTTCCTCCAGCAGAGAGATCTTATTTTCACTAGTAATGATTGAGATTTACCTGAAGACAACAACTCAATACAATTTGCTGGATGTGCTTCACTGCATTGTTTAACCACTAGGTTAAAAATTAAATGTATTTACTTTGAACATGTTTGCATCATTAGTCTGCATAGACTATAGTTTTTTTTTTGTATAAAACATTTTATTTATTTACTTTTTATAAAAGCAAATCAAGACTAAATATGTAATTATGCCACTATATAAATAAAGGTAGCTGAATTGGGTCATATAATGAAATACAACATACTCTAAAAAAAAGAAAAATCTTCTCAAAGATGTTTTAACCCAAACAATTTCCTTGTTTTAAGTGCTATATTGTTTGATCTTTGGAAATCAACATCTATGGAGGATGATTATTTTTATCTGCTTTTTACAGAAAGCCTGGAGACACATGATCAAATGTAAACCCACCATGAGGCCCAACACTGGATTTCTTCAGCAGCTGAGTGATTGGGAGCGACACATCATGGGGAGAAAACACACAGATTTATCAAAAGCCCGGTTTTGATTAAAAGATGCAACAGATTGTAATCTGCCATGTGTATTTTCACCTTTGCAAATTTCTTGGTCATTTGCTTTAAAAAGTAACTCTGCAAATTTATGAAGAAGTCTATGACATCATAATTTATAATATTTTTATCACCTTGTACAAACACTTTCACCTTCATACCGTCATTTATTATGAACATTTTAGACACAAACCTAACAAGTTTACATCATCATTATTATTACTATCAATGTTATTGCTTCAAAATGGTAGCAATTTAAAGCCTTTTACATGATAATGATTCTGAATCAAACTATTTTCTCCTTAATAACATTTTCTAAGTAGTCAAAGACAATTCTAAATCAACTCAATTAATATTACGATGCATAAGATTTTACATATTATTTCTCTTTTTGTGATCAGAATTGTTTGTTCTTTCAAAAAAAAAAGATTTTAGTGATCCATATATATATATATATATATATATATATATATATATATATATATATATATATATATTCCCTAATTTCTTAAAAATCATTTTGTCTTACCATGAGCCCCCTTCTCAGTCTAAAGTATTGATGATTGTGCAAAAGTGGAACGTACAATTACTAATAATAAAATAAAAAATGCTTTACTTAATCTTTAAATTGGAGCACTTTATTATTAGGCATTAAATGCTTTCAGTCTCAAATAAAAAATAAACATAAATATATTGCCTGGAAGTTGGTAAGGAATCAAAATAAATACAAAATAAAATCATATTTTAACCCTGTATTTATAAAACTGGAGCTCACTTATAATCAGATTTCAACTTGATGAATTAGGAAATAGTTACAGAACAAAAATTACAGTCAGACTGACTTTATTATGTTTTTATCAAGAAACCAGGTTTGCTTTGATGAGCCCTGATAGCTCAGTGAGAAGATCAGCAGATACTAGACTGTTCATTACTTCCAATCCAATCCAATCCAATCCACTTTATTTATATAGCACGGTTTAAATAAACACAAGGTTTCCAAAGTGCTGCACAAAAAGATAAAATAACTAAAATAAATAAAAGTAAATAAAATAAAATAAAATAAAAGCACTGCCCGCACAGGATAAAAATATGCATGTGTATACATAAAATCAACATGTGTACATAAAATCAACATGTGTACATAAAATCAACATGTGTACATAAAATCAACACTGGTTTTAAGAAGAGTTTTAAGATGAGACAGAGAGGTGGCCTGTCTAATGTCCAGCGGCAATGCATTCCAGAGTTTTGGAGCTGCAACAGAAAACGCTCGATCCCCTCTGAGCTTAAGCCTTGCTTTTGGCACCGTCAGGAGCAGCTGATCAGCTGACCTGAGAGATCGGCAGGGAGTGTAGGGGTGCAGAAGCTCAGAGAGGTAAATTGGGGCAAGGCCATTCAAGGCTTTAAAAGTAAATAAAAGAATTTTAAAATGAATCCAGGATTCCAGGATGCTCCTCTGCCTCGGTTTGGTGTGTGTCACAGCTGAAGGGGAAATAAAACATGTAAGAAAAACTTCATTTTTGGTTGATAAAAGCTTGTTTAATTCTTCACCTGGGTCCTGACAAAGCATAACAGATCACAGCCCTATTTTATTTTACTATCCAAGAAATAAAATATTTTCATGTACCCCTTGCAGTTCACTCGCTTTAATGTTCTTTTTTGTTTCTAAATTTTTAATTTAATTTATTTATTTTTCCTACTTGCTTTGATTCTCTTTTATTTTCCTATATTTTAATCATGTAAAGCACTTTGCATCGTCTTTGTACTGAATTGTGCTATACAAATACATTTGCCTTGTCTTGCCTAAAAGGCCTGTACTGTAAATGTAAATGCTGTAAATGCCCACTTTAGTACTTTGAGGCAATCTTGCCTCTCAAAATATGGTGGACACGCGGACGTATAGTTGTTATGGGGGATGAGAACTATACAGACGCAACATCACGAGACGGCGATTTGATTGGACGAATAAGAAAAGAAGAGTTCCTTAAAATTAGTAGAAGAACAGAAGTTACGGCATACCGGATATACTCATACAAATTAAAATCCCATTAGACCCTTAAAACAACGGAAAAAATATGTTATTAGGCTAGTACAAAATATTTTAACCATTGTTGAAGCCATTATGCATATTCTAAAAAGCTAATTTTCTAAACTTTGCGTTTTATAACGATTATCTTTAAACTGAGACTTTTAATCTGAAGGGATGGGGAGGAAGTGACGTTCCTATGTGGATGAGGCTGTGCTGAACTGTTGCTCAGCGCTGACGCTCGTTTATTTCACCATTCCTAGAGGTTCTGCAGCCTCGGAGCAGAAATGTTCAGTCCAAATGATTTATCCGAGTGTCTTCGGGAATGGGACGACTTGGAGAAAGATTATCAGCAAATCCAGGTTAGTTTAGCCGCTGCGTTTAGTTAAACTGTTAGAACTTAACGCCTGGATAAGCTAACGGTGAGAGGCTGGTGGATCCACCCTCACGAGCTCCAGATAAAAATGAAAGAAAACAAAATCTATAGTTAATAAATACTAAACGACCAGAGTTGAGTAACTGATAATATTTCAGAATAATACTAAAGGGAGAGTTTTGAAATAGCTTCTTATTTTCAGTGATTTAAACTTATTGTGTTAATTTTTGGTTCAGAATTTCTACAGAAAAAATAGCAGATTTGCTATTAACTGTTTGTTGATTAATTTAACTATTAATTTAAACTAATTTGGATTACACTGCTTTGCAGTTAATTGAAACTGAAATAACAGCGGGTCAAATTAAAGAAAAACATTAATGAAACAATATTAATGAAACAATAAAAGAAGACTAATTACTTGACAGCTGTTTAGCTGGTTGTAATTGACATCAAGGGCGGATTTAGAAAATTTGGGGCCTTAGGACTCCTACCCTAAGACAGGCAGGGGGCCCCTTACCTGAGAAGACAACACATAAAACAGACCCAATATACAGATAGAGAAATGTTCATAGAATAGACATACATTATTTGTTCTAGGTTTTGTCCCTCTCTTCTTGACTCATTGACTTCAAGGCAATCCCTCACAGTAAGCATGCTTGCAGCGACAGTGGAGAGGAAAAACTCCCTTTTAACAGGAAAAAAATCTCCAGCAGAATCAGAACTCTTTAGCACTCTTTACAGAAAGGATAAACCCTAAAAATTCCTTGTTAAAGAAGATGGCTTTTATATAGTGATGCATTCAAGATTCATCATTGAAAAATTTTGTGGAAGGAAAAAGTGTGGTCGGACAAGATGACTATTAACCAATCAAAACATGTGTTCATATAAAGGGAACTATGACCACTGTTGCATCTGTAGCAATAACAAAAATACTGTTTTATTCAGAATTTTGCAAGATATGCTGTTGCTCAGTGGACAAAGTCCAAGTTCGAATAAAAGTAAAGTTTGCATTTGATTTGGAAATGGGTGAGGAGTGAAGAGACCCAGAATCAACATTGCTTAAAGTCCAGTCAAGTTTCTGCAGTCAGTAAAGGTTTGGAGATGGAAGTCATCGCTTGGTTCTGGTCCACTGGGTTTCTTAAGTCCAGTCATCTACCAGGACAGTTTAGAGTTCTCCTCTGCTTCCTTCTGCTGACCAGCTTTATTTATAGGGTGATTTCATTTTCCAGACTGGGTATGAAGCCACTCTGCCAAAGTGACCAAATGTTGGGTCAGTGACCATGGTGTTACTGTGCTGGATGGGTCAGCTAACTGACCCAAACCCCACAGAGAATCTGTTAAGATTACAATAAATTAAGCCATGAAATAGTTTATTATTAAAAAAAATTAAATTCAGTTTATTTCTTTATTTATATATATATATATATATATATATATATATATATATATATACATACATACACAACACACACGTCATCTCAAGGCACTTTACAGTTCACCAGATCATCCAGTCAAAGTTGAATCAAAGTTTTCTATCTAGAGAAAACCAGTTGATTGCATTGACTCTTCAGCAATCCCTCACACTACGCATGTTTGTAGCGACAGTGGAGAGGAAAAACTCCCTTTTAACAGGAACCTCCAGCAGAACCAGGCTCAGTGTGAGCGGCCATCTGCCGAAGCCAATTCACGAAAACACAAGACCGAGAACGTCCCCGGGTGTTGTTCTCGCCCCTCCCTCTTTACCCAGCATGCATCAGAGCAGACTTTTCCGTTCTTGAGACTGACAGCTGTCCCAGCATGCACTGCGGCAGCAGCAGCTTCCAGGGGAGCGCTCACAGAGTATTAAGTTAAAAGTTCTGTTATGCGTGATAAATAAAAAATTATATATACAGGTTTACTTTCTATAAGGAGGAATAAAATATATAAACTTTTCCACATTTTCAGATTATTTGAGATGTACCTGACCTGTATTTAATACTTTGTGTCCATTCTGCTGTTCAGATCTCATCCGTTTTAGATGTCCTGTTGTGTGTTCTCTTTACTGAATCTCTCTAATCCCTTTTTTCCCTGCAGGACACTCATCGCCTTTATAAACAGAAGCTTGAAGAAGTGAGCAAACTGCAAACCAGCTGCTCCAGTGCTATAGCACGGCAGAGGAAGAAACTGAGAGAGCTCACTTTGTCACTAAAGGGGTTGGTGTTGGCAGGAAACTGCAACTCCTGTTTGGTTTGCTTTATTTTTTGTTTTTCATGTGTCAACTATTTTCTAAATCAGATGCAAAAAGACCCCCCTGACGTCAACGCTGAGCCCGAAAGAGATCGAGTCGATTGCTGAAATGGAAGAGTCCATCAAAGACAAAACAAATGTTTTCTTTGAGATGGAAGCATTTCTGCCAAAGAAAAATGGGTACGAAGTTGTTTTATTTATTTCACCGCTGCGCTGCTCTCCTCTTTGACCAGTTCTTACTTCCTTCCTGTTTAGGTTGTACCTCACGCTTGTTTTGGGCAACATTAATGTCACCCTCCTGAACAAGCAGGCCAAGTAAGTCCACTTTTCTTTTTTTGACTGCGACAGACCTAAAGCTTCAGAGCCGTTTCTCCAATCCTTTCCTTCTCTTTCTCCTCCATCAGGTTTGCATATAAAGATGAATATGAGAAGTTTAAACTGGTCCTGACCGTCATCCTCTTCATGTTTTCCTTCACGTGTTGCTTTTTGTTTAGCTACAGGTAATAATTTCTTCCCACCTGGTTGACGATGGTTGAAGTTAATCAGAGGTTTGACCGAATCTGTTTCTCATTTCACAAGAGCGTGAGTACGGACTCGTGTCCTCGCCAAGTATGTTCTATAAAAAGAAGAACACAGGAAAGTATGGACCCTGGGAGAACGGGAGCACATAGCATAAATATGGGGCAATTGGAACAGAAACGTACTGATGACATCACCACATGCTCGGCTCGTCTGGAGCTGCATTTCACCTCCTGTTATTAATAGACTCTATATGATGATAAAGTCTTACTTTTTTCATTTATTGGGAGAATAATAATTAACACTGTCAGATAATCACAAATTAAATGAATCTTTTGCAGAATAAAACAAAATATCGCCATCAGAGCCAGCGGTACTTCACACACGGCTATGCAGAGAGAGGGCCGCTGCAGACGGGCTAACGTTAGCCCTGGCTGGTGTTAGTCTGGTAGCACCGCTGATTGCTGCGGTCCTCACAACTTCGGAACTAATTTAAAATTACGCACTGGAAAAATGATCTACAAATAAGTAAGCATTTCTTAAATAAAGTGTATTTACCCTTAATTTGAGCAGGTAAATGAGATAGTTTGCCAATGGAATGAGAGTTTTTACTCTTAAAAGAAGATAATTAGATAATATGTACTCGGAATGAGACAATGCAATTGTATTTTCTTATTTTAAGTGTAAATTGTCTTGTTCCACTGGCAAAATGTCTCTTTTACCTCCTCAATCCAAGAACAAATGCACTAATTTTAAGAAAAAATGGCTTATCTAGAATTCATTGTTTTCCAGTGAGTGTGCCACATAGTGATGCTTAAAAGTAAAATGTTCTAACCTTAAATGATCTTAAAACGTAGTTTTATAAAACAGCGGCAACAAAAAAAGAGAACTTTAAACTTAAAGGAAAAGTCTGGTCATATTCAAATATAAACTTCTGAAAGTACTTTAATTATGAAATTATTACATACTGTTCAATAAATGATAAGTGTTTAAGAGTAATTTTAGTTTGAATGTGCCATGCACGTGAGCATTGTCAGTTTCACTATAGCTCTGGTGAATTTCAATGGTGAAGTCCTCTGGAAATCTTCAATAATTGTTGTTGATTGCAGATGTGTCTAGTAGTTCCCATTGATTTTGCTTGTAAAGCGGGGAGAATGGCGCTAGGCTGCAACAAAATGTAAATCTAAATAAGTCATTTTTTCTTAGAATAAGAGCATTTCATCTTGAATTGAGGAGGAAAGTGAGACACTTTGCCAATAGAACAAGACAAATTACATTTAAATTAAGAAAGAACAATAACATTGCCTTATTTCAAGCGCATATCATCTAATTATCTCATTCTAAGAGTAAAAAATATTATTCCATTGGCAAGTCATCTTATTTACATACTCAAATTAACGGTAAATACACATCATCTGAGAAATGTCTTACTTATTTCTAAATTGTTTTTGCAGTGTAGGCTTACCGCACCGTGACGTCACTGCCGGGAGATGTCAGGAGTGAGGCGTTACAAAAATGGCCGCTCCCAGACTCAGTGATTGCGATTAAAAAAAGAAAATTTTTTATTTTTTACTGATTAATGCTAAATTCATTAAATTGATTATTCCTTGCTGATTGGACTTTTCCTTTCATACTCTGAGCTCTGTGAGCGCTCCCCTGGAAGCTGCTGCTGCCGCAGTGCATCCTGGGACAGCTGTCAATCTGGAGAACGTACAAGTCTGCTCTGATGCATGCTGGGTAAAGGGGGAGGGGCGAGAACAACATCCGGGGACTTTATCTGTTCTCGGTCTTCTTTTTCTTGTGCGTTGGAGCAGTACTTGGGCTGAGGCTGATGACATTTCACAAGTACATGAGAACGCACAAGTACACTTATTGAGAAACGGCCTGAGTCTGTGGGAATTCACTGGCTAAAGCATCAGGAGGTGCACCGTGTGTTTGATCATTGGGACTGTGGATCACGTCTTTCATCCTTTTTGCTCTCATCCCAGAGTCCTGGACGCTCTGTTCAACTTCCTGCTGGTTTGGTATTACTGCACACTCACCATCCGGGAGAGTATCCTCATCAGCAATGGCTCCAGGTCTGTAACCGCTTTGGTGAAAGCTCAAACTTTTGTCAAATGTCTTTGATTTAAAAAAACAAAGTTTATTGTTGTCATGTGATAAAAACAGAAATAATCATGGAATAAAAACCAGCTCTGTTCATATATTAGTGTTATATCTCAGAGCCCAACATCCTTTGATGCCAGTTTCCTGTTTCAGGATCAAAGGTTGGTGGGTTTTCCATCACTATGTGTCAACCTTCTTATCTGGAGTCATGCTCACTTGGTAAAACCTCTTTCCTAACTCCTACTCATCCAGAGCAGTTTGTAATGAAATGAACTAAACTCACTGACCTGTACTGTCTGTGTTGGTCTCACCTGATGTGATCTTTGTTCGCAGGCCTGATGGCGCCCTCTACCAGATGTTTAGGAACCAGTTTCTTTCATACAATCTCTATCAAAGTAAGAAATCCTTTCCATGCCAGTTCCACACTACATTAAGGGTTAAGAAAAAGGCTCACTGGGCTCAGCAGGTTATTTAGATGCATCTAGCTTTAGACATCATAAATTACACATTGCAACCTCAAATGTAGATGGATATTTAACTTTTTTTTTATTCAGTTCAATTAAGTTTATTTATATAGCGCCAATTCACAACACATGTCATCTCAAGGCACTTTACAATTCAACCAGATCATAGTCAAATCGATTCAAAGTTTTCTATCTAAGGAAAACCAGTTGATTGCATCGACTCATTGGCAATCCCTCACAATAAGCACGCTTGTAGCCACAGTGGAAAGGAAAAACTCCCCTTTGAACAGGAAGAAACCTCCAGCAGAACCAGGCTCAGTGTGAGCGGCCATCTGCTGAGGCCCACTGGGGTTCAAGGAGACAGAAGCAGAGATACAAAAGCAACGGTAGACAGGCAGACGAGCTCCGAGCCAGCTCACATGTCAGAGAATGAAGAAAGCACATCCAGTTAGTCACAGTCAGAGAAACAGGACTACACTGGAAAAAAACAGGCCGATCTCCAACATCTAGAAACAAATGTGTTGATGGCAGCAGCACAGCTGATATTTCTCTCCAGGATGGAGTCACAGCCAAACAGGAACAGACCAGATGAAGCTACTATGAGAAAAAGCAGAGAGAGCAGAACGTTAGAGATTGAACTAACAGATTCTGCAGAGTGGGAGATTAGAGATAAAACTGGTAGTTGCTTCCACAGGAGAGGAGCCTGATAACTATCTTATGCTCCATTTATCTGGAACAAACTGCCAGAAGACTGTAAATGTGCTTAAAGTGGAAATGAAACGTTCAACCAAACTAATTTAATTCACGAATATTTGTCTTACTATTATCAATAATTATATTTCAAATGTGAAAAATCTTAAAGAAAAAAAGCTTTGTTTTATAATTTTTTGGTAAGGGCGCCGCCTTGTTGCAGTACCTCAGACAGTGACGTAACGAGGTTGGTCAATGCTAGCAGTAGCAACTGTGTACATTGGAAATACCGGCAATACATCATAACCATAAAAGTGTTAAAACATATGATTTGGTGGAGGATGAAGCTGAAAGGACACTGAAGAGTCTAAATCACATTGCCTCTGCTTTGGAGCCCAATTATCGTTTGACTCGAGCCGTAGGAAGGAGAGGAGAGGCAGTTTTGGAGCCGATGTTCTGACTATCCAAGTTTCCCCACAGAACACCTCTGGAGATTATGTATAATAAAATACTTTTGTGTCTGGCAAGCAAGTGCTCTATTGGACAGCCAGCTAAAGCTTGAAGCTGCTCTGAGTGTTTTTAATTTTACCACCTATAAGTTTGGGCTCTACTGACCAGGAAACTCACTCTGAAAGCAGGTCAGCTGCAGCAATCAGCCTTAATGCTGGCAGAGCAGAGACACAAACAGTTATGTGCAGGTATTAAACAATCAACTATGCCCCTATCTAAAAAAAAAACATCCATCACTAGAGCCCAGTTCTGCAACATTATCCCAATTCAAGCCTCTTAATAACACATTTTATAACTCAAGCAGCAGCCATCAGGATGAACATCTATGCAGCTGCAAAAGTGATCTAGAAATAAGTAAAACTTTTTAGATTTAGATTAGATTAGATGAGCTTTATTGATCTCACAGCGGAGAAATTCACTTGTCACATTTTTGCATAGAAGTCAAAGAGGGTGCAAACAAGGAGGAAAAGGTGCATTAGGAATAAACAATATATTTATTGTTAAGCGTATTTACCCTTAATTTAAGCATATTTGATCTGCCAATAGATTTTTTTTAACTAATAAAATAAGATAATATGCACTTGAAATAAGACATTGCAATCATTTTTTTTTTTCTTATTTTAAATATAAGTTGTCTTGTTCCATTAGCAAAGTGTCTCTCTTTCCTCTTCAATTAAAGAAAAAAAATGCACTTACTTTAAGAAAAAGCACTCATTTAGATTTCCATTTTTTGCAGTGCACAAGGGTCCCTTAGCCACAGCCTACAACATCAGGTCCAAACCTCCAGAGAAATTGTCTATTTCTTATCATGATTCCCTGTTTCCACGACTGTCAGTCAGGTTATCATAAGGTCCCAGTTCTCCCTCGCCATCCTGCAGGCTTTATTCCTAAAATCCCCGGTCGCTCCATGTCATGTTTTTCTCTGGACTTGCTTTTATTTTTCTCCCATTTCATTGTTGAATTCATGTAAAGCGCTGTGTGGTGAATCGTGCTATTTAAATAAACTTGCCTTGTTAAGCAAATATTAGTCAGAAAACTGAAAAGAGGTGAAGTTCTTGTAAAAAGCCTGTTTTTTTCCCTTTGTTTTTATTGTCTTGTTAATCTTTTTTTGTTTTTGTTTGTAGGTTTTGTCCAGTTCCTGCAGTATTACTACCAGAGCGGCTGCCTTTACAGACTCAGGGCGCTGGGAGAAAGACATACTATGGACCTAACAGTCGGTGAGAAAATACCAGCCTACAACAATAAATAAATAAATACCAGCTGACTCTCGGAAAAGGAGTTTTGTTTATTAATGTGGTTTTAAATTGGAAGGAAGCACAATAGCTTAAAATCAGTATTGACTGATGTTATGGGCATGTGATCTATGGGCGGAACAGCTTCTATACAGCATCTCATCAGATAGAAAGGGAGGAACTTTGTGATGAAAGTCGGTGAGGACACTCTGAAGGGCTGGTTATCCTCCTGCACTAGTGTGTCACGGTGAGCTTGTTGCAGGTATGATGCAGACATTTTTGATTTATGCCCAATATTGATAACCTGACTCCGCCAGATGGATTTGCTCCGCATATCCATCTGGAAACCTTCCGTTGAAGTAATTTTAGGAAGGGGCGAAAATACTGGTTAGCTGATTGGCCTATGTTGGTGATAGACGGGCCAAATAAACCAATCAGATCAACGAAGCATATGACGTACTAACAGCCAGGCTACTCTTGCCGAAACCATTCGAGAGAAGAGCAAAAACATCTTTTCCTCTGAGAAAAGCCTCCAGAGCAGTGTTTTGCTCTTCTTTCAGTGAAGAAATACTCTGTAATTCAGATAAAACTTGCTCGATAGCCACGCTAACGCAAGTTTCATCGGCTGAAGCCGCCATGTTCTTTAGACTGAACTGTCGCGCTTCTCGTTGCGTCACACCTCAACCCGCCTCAAAGCCAACGCTGATTGGACGTTCGTTTGGTGAACGGCTCCAAATTTTCCTTAACGGAGAGTCTCCAGACTGATCTGCGAGTGAAACCTTGAAAGCTCGCAAGATTAGGATGGTCTCACGAGGCTAGAATATTGAAGCGTGGTCTTCGCTATGTTATTCCACGCCACAACGCAAGAGGAACTAACTGTGGGTCTAGATACGACCGAGGCGGTGAGGAAGTGAGGGCAAGTTTGTGCGACAACAGAGGGACATGAGGGCCAAAAAGAGCGGGGAACCAGGTGGGAAAAGGGTCCCAGCATCTCGCGCACCTCCCTCTTCTAGCTGGTCCATCTTCACGAGTTGTTTTCCACAATGGCGGTCATACAAACAAAACAAGCCGGTAAGGTACCAAGCAGGAAATGCTGATGGACCTACAGTTACTCGACACAAACGCTTTCATTAGGATTGGTATTTTCCAAAATTGGCTCAAACATATATTTATTGAATGCTTTCCTATTGTTGAGAACACAAAATAAATCAAATATCTGTGACAAACCTGCGACAAGCTCACTGCGACACACTGCTGCGGGAGGATAACCAGCCCGTAAGTCCCTGCAGACACATTGGTGAGCTAAAGGGCAGATTAGACTTCTGCAACCGCACACATCAAATGTGGCTTGGGTCTCGTCGTGAACCAGTTTTGGTGGTATGCTTCTGCACCGTCGGTCTGGAATCTCTAGGGATGCACAGCAGTTTCCTGCCAAAGCGCAAGGCAGGGCCTATTCGAGAACTCACAAGAACGGCTGGAGTGTTTCTCTTCCAAAACAACAATGGCGCTTCTGCAAGATATCACGGTCACAGAGATGGATCTAGAGTTGCTAGACATTGAAGAGGAACAGGTTCTGTTAATGGAGTTGGCAAAAAACCGACCAACCTTTCGTCATAGTCCTCCATTGCAGTTGTTTCTTGGTTTTTAAAAATGGCGCACCCCGGCAGCCGGAAAGGCATACCAAGGACCAATCACAGCTGCTTTTTATCTGCGCACTTCCACTTGAGGTCTGGCGGGTTTGTAACCGTCTGATGCGTAGTCGGGATTTTTTTGAGAGACACATTTGACGATTGGAGAGGCTATGCATCAGAAGCATAAATTGGCCTTAAGTGGGGTTGTCCATCCTATCACCAAACTGATTTCACTGCATACTGCCTGCCAGAATGTTCTCCCTAATACAGTGGTATCTAGTCTCTTTAGTTAAGTTACATTTAGGACAATTTGGAGAAGCACCTGGAGTATACTTGCTGTATATATAAGGTGATATGTAAACATTTTGTAGGATGTTGAACTGCATTTCTTTGTATCTGTTGCAGGTGAATATTCTGGAAGGCAGCATCAAAATTTCTAGCCTTGTGAGACCATCCTGATCTCGCGAGCTTTCAAGGTTTCCCTCGCTAATCAGTCTGGAGACTCTCCGTTAAAGAAAATTTGGAGCCGTTCACCAAACGAACGTCCAATCAGCGTTGGCTTTGAGGCGGTTTGAGGTGTGACGCAACAAGAAGCGCGACAGTTCAGTCTAAAGAACATGGCGGCTTCAGCCGATGAAACTAGCGTTAGCGTGGCTATCGAGCAAGTTTTATCGGAATTACAGAGTATTTCTTCACTGACAGAGCAAAACACTCTGGAGGCTTTGCTGAGCTAATGAGCCTTTACCTGCAGCAGCAAGAGTAGCCTGGCTTGTGGTTGCGTTTTCGTCGTCGCTCTGTTAGTACGTCATATGCTTCGTTGGTCCGATTGGTTTATTTGGCCCGTCTATCACCAACATAGGCCAATCAGCTAACCAGTATTTTCGCCCCTTCCCAAAATTACTTCTACGGAAGGTTTCCAGATGGATATGCGGAGCAAATCCATCTGGCGGAGTCAGGTTACAAAATTTCCTCCTAGATTCAGAATCGAAGTCCATTTATTTTTAAGTAAAATTGGGCCAATATTATCACCACCAATGTTTCTTTCCTGTTGCCGTGTGTGTGTGTTTGTGGCCAGTTTTTTGTGTCAGTAGGGTAAGATGTTAAGATGATAAAATGTTTATGCAATATCAGTAAATGGTTATCAGTTGTAAGCACAGAACTTCTATTTATTAATACATATCTGCCTGAATTTTTATATAGTGCATCCATTTATTCGACACAGAGGAGCTCTAAGATCAGGGCAAATGGGGAATACTGACTGAAACAGTGCTGAAAATTGTTTAACACAAGTTTAAAGCATGTTATCTCTGTTGTTGGAACCGTCTTCCTATCTTGGCAAATTTTGGTTGCGAAATGTTTGAACCCACATTTCATCAGAGCAGGAAGCTTCGTTAATGTCAGCTCAGTGAATATCTTCTCTCTGTTCAGAGGGCTTCCAGTCCTGGATGTGGAGAGGCCTTACCTTCCTCCTTCCCTTCTTGTTCTTCGGTCATGTATGTTGCCCCTGTTTTTTTTGTTTGTTTTTTTTTAAAGCAGCGTCTGTAGATCATTGAATCATCTTGTCTCATTAAATACAAAGATGCTCATAAATGGAGCCGACTGAGTAAATCAAATTGATGTTTTCTTTTGCTTGTATTTTTTTATTAAATTTTTTCTGTACTTGGTTACAGTTTTGGCAGCTGTACAACAGCATGACGCTGTTCAGGATGTTCCAGCTGCCGGAGTGTAAAGAGTGGCAGGTTAGTTTTCTCTAAAAACTTTGGTTTTCATCTCAGTATTATGGATAAATTCCAACAAGACAGTTGGATAATTCAGCTTTGCAAAAGAATTCACATACCTAGGATATTAGGGATGCACGATATTGGGATTTTGGCCGATATGCCGATATTTTAAAACTCATGTAGCCGATAACCGAAATCGATACTGATGTTAAAGCTGGACAAAAATAAGTAGTCATTGAAAATAGCAGTTTTGTTATCCATTTCTGACACTTTGAAAAATAATATACTCAAATATATTTTCATATGCTGATATCAAATTGATTTTAAAAAACGCGGTATCTATTTTACTTTCAAAATCTCGTGAAATTTCATCGTTCTGTTACAAACTCTCCTGATATTTTGCAAACTCCTGTGAGATTTTGTTAGTAAAATAGATCGATACCGCGTCAATATACCAACATATAAAAATATGGCAAAATTTCGTGAATTTTCGGGGGATTTCGTAGCATAACGATGACATATAGCAATATTTCATTAGTAAAAGAGATTGATATGGTGTTTTTAAATGGCAATATATCAGCATATGAAGATATTGTGATATTTTAATGTATCAATATTTTTCCCTCGTCTTTAGAAGTTTTTAAGTCTGTAAAAAAGAAGTTTTTGAGGAAGAAGAAGTATTTTTTTTTATTTTTTTTTAGACTTTAGAAACTCAGAAGCTGATCAAATATCGCGTTAAATATCGGTGGGGTGGCCGATGTCCCATATTCAGTTTTAAGGCTGATACCGATAGGGGGCCGATTATATCGTGCATCCCTATAGGATATTGCTACTGTTAGGTTTATTCTTTTATACATTGTGTGTATTGTTACTTTGTTAGCCAGATTAGAGAGAGTAGAAGGCCTTCCTTTACATGGTTTTACCCAGTTTGAGTTAAGAGTAGTAGATAACTAGCCTTGTGAGACCATCCTGATCTCGCGAGCTTTCAAGGTTTCCCTCGCTAATCAGTCTGGAGACTCTCCGTTAAAGAAAATTTGGAGCCGTTCACCAAACGAACGTCCAATCAGCGTTGGCTTTGAGGCGGGTTGAGGTGTGACGCAACAAGAAGCGCGACAGTTCAGTCTAAAGAACATGGCGGCTTCAGCCGATGAAACTAGCGTTAGCGTGGCTATCGAGCAAGTTTTATCGGAATTACAGAGTATTTCTTCACTGAAAGAAGAGCAAAACACTGCTCTGGAGGCTTTTCTCAGAGGAAAAGATGTTTTTGCTCTTCTCCTGACTGGTTTCGGCAAGAGTTTGATCTATCAATTGGCTCCTCTTCGTCGTCGCTCTGTTACGTCATATGCTTCGTTGATCTGATTGGTTTATTTGGCCCGTCTATCACCAACATAGGCCAATCAGCTAACCAGTATTTTCGCCCCTTCCCAAAATAACTTCAACGGAAGGTTTCCAGATGGATATGCGGAGCAAATCCATCTGGCGGAGTCAGGTTAGTAAATAACTTGCTCCCAGGAAAAGAACTGGAAGGGAAGTCCCGAGACGCAACTGCCTTCAAGGGGACATAACTTCCTCATTTAACACTACATTCTTAGAAGCCATTGGAGGGGCTGTTTGTAGTTTGCTACATGGGGGTTTAACCGCTTGAAGTTGGTGCTCTGCTTAAATTAGTAAAAAAAAAAAAAAAGGATACATGGTGGTGGCAGCATCATGTTGTGGGATATAACATGAAAGCTGATCAAACCATGCAGCCAAAGCTACCATGGAATGGTTGGTTCCTTCCTTCCTTCCTTCCTTCCTTCCTTCCTTCCTTCCTTCCTTCCTTCCTTCCTTCCTTCCTTCCTTCCTATGAAGTTAAGGTGAGCACTGATCCCTCCAGGTCATAGGTTAGTATTGGTAGCCTTTCAAGTGACTCCGTACCCATGAAGCAGCCCTCGACCTAAAGAAGGTTGCTGACCCCTGGTTTAGATGAAATAATATTTGTGTTAGAATGACCAACTAAAAGTTCAGACCTCAAACCAAACTGTTGTCGGATAGAGCAGTTAGAGAAATACCCGAAAACGCCTGCTTCTTTAAACTAAACACAGAAGAAATGCCTACTCCACAAATGAGGTCATTTCCAACAAGCCTTTTACTTTCCCTTTTTAGTTTAGGCGTAGCCGCTGCTTTGAAGAGGTCTGAATCACAACACCAAGAACCGTTACATATAGTGTCTTTTTTATATAACAAGATGTTCAAACGTTTCATTAAACCCTGGTCTAATGCTCTCATGGTCAGTCAGTCTCATTCATCATTTCCTGCATGTGTTTTTCTTTGTTCTGCCATCCAGGTCTTGATGTGCGGCTGCTCCTACATGGTGCTGTTCATGGGAAACCTGTTCACCACGCTGAGGGTGGTTTATCAGAAATATATGAACAATGAAGACAAGTCCAAGTCTGTGTGAGCCTCCTGTAACCAGAGCAGATCACCAAGACGGCCTCTTGTTCACTGGACGAAATCCATTATGGACCATTTAGTCGCTGTGCTACTTGAATGTGATTTCAGGCTGCTGTATATAAAGTTTTTCTAAACTGAATCAAATCAATTTTATTATGATTTTAAGTTAAAAAAAAAATCAATCCCTACTTTGCAGTTTTCTCGTCTTTCTGAAGAATTTTCAATTTCAAAGATTCTGAAAGTTTGGAGAACTATGTCGCTGATAAATGCTGTCTGAATTAAATCTTATTTATTTAAAACTTGATTATTTTCTCAGGCGCTGCTGTGTGTATTTGCTTTATATGAAAGAGCTCTGCTGAATAAAACACTCCTATGAAGGTTGGTTTTAGTACGAAATCTAATTTACCAACAGGCATCACATCCCACATCAGTACAACTAAATTAAAATTAAGTAAAGTATTAGCAATGTGATATTGGAGGGTTTTTTCCCATGGTATACATCTTTTTTTTTTCTAAATCCCTGGTATATGTATTCAATATATCTAGGGATGGATTTACTATTAGGCAATACTAGGCAGTTGCCTAATATTGCCTAAAAATGGGGCCCTAGGCAACTGCTTAGGGACCCCATAAAAATGTTTGCATGTATGGTTAATACAACTAATCCTTATTTTTGCACTTTATGTTTTTGATAAAAATCCTTTCGCTAAAATGACATCAGAAAGCCTATAATATTAAGTGTGCCTCAGCCCCCCCCTTCAGTGTCCACCATATTGGATCAGTCCATTTGCTGCACATGTTCAGAAAGGTCCAAACAGACAGCAGCAAACCATTTGAAAACAAACGATGCAAAGAGCAGTGTTGCCAACTTAGCGCTTTAGTCACTATATTTAGCCACTTTTCAGACCCCTCTAGCACTTTTATAACAAAAAGCGTCAAATCTAGTGACTTTTTTTCTGTTACTTTGGAGACATCTAAAAGCAGCGAACTCTGCTCTCCAGAGCGAGTAGATTGGTAACCCCGCGTCCTGCTCTCCTCTATCTTGTCTGCTGTCATGATTCATGCAGCTATTATTTCATCCAAATGACAAATGGAGAACAGATAAGCAGATCATGGCTTGTCTACAGTGAAAGAAGGACTGGGTTATTTACCTTTTTGGAAACACAGGAAGGAGCAATCAACTGCTGTAAGTGAGAATGGGCTAAGTGATTGGAAATTCTTTGATTTCTTAGGAGACAGCATGAAAAGTCAGCTGAGAAAAAGGGACTAAAGAAAACAGGAAAACAAGAAAAGGGACAAAACGTAGAACAAATAATGTATGTCTATTCTATAAAAAATTCTCTATCTGTATAATGGGTCTCTTATTTAATGTCTTCTCAGTTTTTGTCTTTGCCTAGGCCCCCACATTTCCTAAATCCGCCCCTGAATATATCCAACAAAACTAAAAGGATCCTAAAAATGAGCCCAAAAGGTCCAACAACTTTTTGCAGTACAAAAGATTGCCACTAGATGGCAGCAGGGACCAATAAAAGCTGGTGTTGACTTTTTATTTGTGTGAAACCACAAAGGTCTCTTCATTAAAGACTTTTCTCTTATTCTCTTTCTATAAGTTCTCTTTATAAGGTCTGTTTTTGAGATCACTGCCATGCTTTGTATCCCTTTGCCTGGATACTTGAATGCTCCTCCTGGCAGATTTACTACACTCTTATTTAGGTTGTTTTCTTTACAGCAGAGAGCTTTTAGTTACAGTTATAATAATAATCTTTAAAATCAGGGCTTACCTGAAGTGGAATTCTACCTTGCTTTCTATTTTTGGTGAAACTAGTTTGTGTATTCAGTATCACACTCCAATTTTAACATCGAGGTTACGTCTCTCTTTTTTCCTGAAATTATCATTTTGGAAGCAGTCCTTCCTCTTTCCTTATTTCATACACTTTTGCCATGCAGCTGTGAACATTCCTCCATCATGATACTACAACAACCATGCTTGATAACTGGTCAGTGTTCTTAGGCATGGACATCCTCAAACATATTGTTTATTGTGGGGAACAGCTTGGTTTTTACATCATCCTACCCTAAAACGGCTTCACTGCATGTGCAGTTTTAAATTCTGTACAGCTTAAAGGTGTTGATGCTAGAGCAGCAGCTTTTGTAGTGGTCGAGCGCCTCTCAGGTGGTGACGTAACGAGTGACGCTGCTCCAGACGTTTACTTCTCATAAATGGATTAGGCTCCTTGGTTTCTGAGATTGTTCCTGGAAATTCTAGGTGAGATAGTTCAAACCAGGTGGTTTAAACTTTAGAACATCTAGAAGGTCCAATGAGGAAGTGTTTTATAAAACCTTGGCCTGTATGGAGATGGATTTTTGGAAAGTTTCCATCCATCCCTCCTTCCACTTATCTGGGGCCGGGTTGTGGAGGCAGCAGTCTAAGATGCTCAGACTTCCTGATCCACTCACACCTCCTCCAGCTGCTCCCCGAGGCGACACCAGGCCAGCTCAGAGACCCTACAGCGTGTCCTCCCGAGGAAGGCAACCAGGAGGCATCTGAAACAGATCAGCCACCTCACCTCCTTTTGAAAGTTGCCTTGCAGCAAAATGGTCGTCAGTTGAATTCCCTGCATCGGGGTCTCTCTGATAGCTGTTTGCATTTTCTCTGTAGATTCTCTTCAGGTCACTCTAGCTTCCTCCCAGAATCAAAAAACCCCACTGTTACACAAAAGCTAATCTCTACAGTGGGTGTGTCTGTACATGGAGACTGAGGCAGATTGACTCACATTGACCTTGTAAGGCTGAATGGATGTAAATCAATAGATGCACGCATATTCAGAATATATTAAGGCTGGTAGGATTAAGTTTTAGAATATCAACATTTTGTGAAGGTTGGCTGAAAATTGAGTCTGTGCCAGAAAAAGAATCTTTATAGCAGAGCAGACAAAAAGCATGTAAGAATAAAAGGTAGGAGCAACTGGCCATGGCACATTTCTTCGCTTATTTTGATCAACAGACTTTCCAGATCACATAAGACATGATTTCTGTCCTTTTATTAAGAGTAGAACGAAATAAACATATATATTTTTATTATCAGTCGGCTTTTATCTACTGAAAAAAACAAAAATGTCTGTTGAATCGACATGAAAACAAAGGAAACAAGCTCCAGTAATGGGCTCTGACTTGCACATTGGACGGTGTTAACAAAAAGAAAAAGATTTAGGTTAGAATGTATTTCATGGGGTTTATTATTAAAAGGTAGCAGAGCGTGAAACATAAAGAGATCCGAGCACAAAAGATCTGAGGGAATAATACCTGAAAAATTTAAAATAGGAACCAGCTTCAGTTCCAATTTATTACAGCAGAGCTTCCTCCACCCGAGCGGGAAAGCTTGGATGAGGTAGTGCTGCAGGGCCAGGGTGAGCGGGAGTAGGCAAGGAAGAGGAGTAAAGTGAATTGGCTGGTACCAGCACAGGAGGAGGAGGAGGAGGAGGCCCCCCCCTTTCATCTATCTCATTAAAGCCTGAGCAGTGGGGGCCGTCATGAAGGAGCCCAGGGACATGGTGATCAGGGACTGAGCCTGAGCCTCACATCAGGATGTAGAGAAAGGAGGAGGGAAGCGCAGCTGAAGCAAGGAGACGGGCCTCCATGTCAAACCTTCACCTTAAACTTAACTTGCCTCCCCCAGGGCCCAGATAAAGACCTCTTATCTGTGCACACCTTCCCTCCCAGCCTGAGAAGGACTCCAGCCGCTGCCGGGGAGGCTAAAGGGGGCTTCTCCGGTTGAGTGAGCCTGGACCATTCTATCAGAGAGAGTAGATATGAAAGAGTAAAGCAGATGTTGAAAGCCTCCATGTGGGACGGCGCGATTAAGAAGAGGGAAAGATGGGGGGCGAGGGCTTTGTTCTGAAAAATAAAAAGCTGATCCAGCAACGGACATCGGAAACCTTTTAGATGACTCAGAGTCTTATTTACTTTTTCTTTTCTGTTCAGTTTTCCCACATTGAAGTTTGTGTTCCAGATTTCTGACCTATTTATTTGTATTTTCAATCTCCCAAAGAGTCTTTGTTCAGAGGTTTACCTCCTTCTTGCATCATCTTTTTTAACAGATACTCGTTGTTTTGGGGGTCAGACAACCAGCTGCTGTAGCTCTGTAACTGATGTTCCTCCTATCACTGGTTTATAAAATATGGTTGTTTTATTACTTGTTCCTGGCATCAGAAGTTTGTTAGAGAACAAGCAGCATCATGAAGCCCAATGACCAAAACAGAAAGGTCAGGAGAGAAGTTTAAAGTAATATCTCCCCTGATTTAGATACTTCCGATTGTTTTTTTTACGAAGTTTTTACAGCACTAGTGGCTTATTTTGGACATTAGACTTACGGGAAACGGGGTATGAGAGAGGGGAGACATGCGGGAAAGGACAGGCCGGATTTGGGTCGCCCGCGTTGAGGAATAAGGCCTCCATACATGTGTTGTGTCCGCTAACCTTTGTCACCAAAGCACGCCCCCTATTGCTCTGTTTTGACCATCGTGAAAAGTGAGAAAAGTTGGACCAACTGCACAGCTACCAAGACATAGAGGCCCATCTAACCTGAAAGGCCCTTGGTAACTCTGGAGGAGCTGCAGGACGGCCATGCTCTTAATAAATCCACCAGGTAAGGAAAATAAATCCATAAGATGTCCTCCTCTTAGTTTGCATTTAGCCATGAAGAAAAGGCAGTAAGTCTAAGAAAGAGGTGATTTTATCAGGTGGGACCAGAATTAGATTTTTGCAAAGCAATAGTCTGCATAACCATGAACACACCATTTCTATAGTAAAACATGCAATCGTTTTTGCAGCCCAGATGCAGCAGTTGGTAACTGATGGAGCTCTGTAACAGCTTCATACATGGGGTGGGAGATTTCGTCCATGAGTGATGTTATTTTTAGGAGAATTCGTCTGTCTCCCACCTCCTGCAATGAGCTTATCTAACCGCTTCCTCTCTGCTGCAGATAAACTGCTGCTGCAAAAAGCTGCACCACAGAAGAGGCTTGAGATTGGGGTGGATGTTCACCTCCCAGGAAGACAAGGACCCTGTACAGCAGGGGTGGGCAATTCCAGTTCCTGGGGGCCAGTATCCTGCAGCTTTTACATCCATCCTTGGTCCAACACACCTGGATCAAATGGCTGAATTATCTCCTTAGTATGCTGTCAGTTCCTCCAGAGTCCTCTCAATCATCTAATTACTTGATTCAGATGTGTAGAACCAAAGGCATATCTAAAGGTTGCAGGATACCGGCCCTGAGGAACTGGAATTGCCCACCTCTGCTGTACAGTGAGAGCTACAGTGGATTTACATCAAAGAATATTTATACTAGAATGGACCAGTCAAAGTCCAGTCACCTTAAATCCCAGTAGGATATAAAGCTGTTTGTAAAGTTATAAAATGTGATCAAATCTTCTGAAAGTTTGAAAAGTTTCCAGTAGAGGTACGAAAGTATCTGAACACCCAGTTTATTTAAAAGTTGTTCAGAACATATTTTAAAGGAAAAGTCCAATCGCATTCAGAATACAAACCTCTAAGTGTACTTTAAATATTAAATTATTATATACTTTTCAATAAATTACGAGTGTTTTTAATTCAAAATACTTTTCATGTGAATGTGCTTTACTGGAGGCATCCATGTTTGTCAAAGAACACTACTGCCACCTACTGGTTTGTGACGTCACGGTGCGGTATCGGCTGTTGATCAAGTCCCAGTGCTGTATCTGGTGTTTGTCACAACGCGCTATTATCCAAGTCATCTTGAAAACATTCTTCTTCCAAATGTTGGCTACATATTACGGTTTTTTTCTCTGGCCAGAAGTTGGCGATCCAACGCCCAACCCGTCCGTGGAGTTCGTTTTCATTTAAAAAAAAGTCATACGACCTTGATGACCATGTTATCTATATAACCATATTTAATTTTACTTTCTGCTGGACCTCTGCAGCTCTATTCAATGCTGCAGGATCCTCCCTCTTCCTGTTACTTGCCTTTTTTTTGTATTTTCCTGTGTGAACTGTTTGGGAGAAAAGTGAAATGGATGCATTTTTAACTAAATGCTTCAAAATCATTACAGATTCCAAAGGAAGAAGATTTTTAGCTCATTCGGTGTTACATCTCAGATCTCTCTCCTCCTCGTTAGTAAATTAAGTCCCTTGACAGCAACTCCTTCACCTCCTGAAATATGAACTCCGAGACAAATTAAACATGCATATTTAATGGGACAGGAGCATGATTACAGACTCTTTTTAAATGAGAGCATTAGCAGTGAGGGAATCTGAGAGTGAGAGCTTCGTGGCCTGCAGAGTTTGAAGGAAAAAGAAAGAGAATTCATATTTATTTCAGCGTGGCTCTTTGGGAGTAACCCCGGCAGAACTTCCCCCCACTCTGCAGAGCTGATCACACACGGGCCGGTGGGTTTCTATAACAACCACAAAAAGCAGACAGTGTAGTAGACTGGCTTGGCATGAGCCTTTACTATCACTTGAACCATCAAACAGCATTTTGGAGGAGGCCGTGCGCTGCCAAGTGCATTCAGAACCTCAAAGCATTTCTTTGACAAAAAAAAAAACTCAGAATTTCAGGATTCAACCAGTGCCAGCTTAGAAATGACTTTGAATGCATGAACATAGCTATTAGTTCTATGCAACAGATTCATTCTATTGAGTTCAGATAAAATAAATAAGTCTAATAATTACTAGTAATTCAGATCATGATGTTGATATTGCATGGATATAATATATTGTGTGTCTGTTATGGTGAAAATCATTTGAATTTCCCTTTAGAGATGCCAAAGACCTCTATCTAAGAAAACACCAAATTACTTAGTTATGTTAGTATATATTATACAAATAGTTTTTCTAATCAAATGATGATGTGAGAACAAAATTAAATTCAGTTAATTTCTATAGCGCACAACACACGTCATCTCAAGGTGCTTTCCAGTTCACCAGATCATCCAGTCAGATTGATTTAAAGTTTTCTATCTGAGGAAGACCAGTTGATTGCATCGACTCATTTACTCGAAGGCAATCCCTCACACTAAGCATGCTTGTAGCGACAGTGGAGAGGAAAAACTCCCTTTGAACAGGAAGAAACCTCCAGCAGAACCAGGCTCAGTGTGAGCGGCCATCTGCTGAGGCCGACTGGGGTTCAAGGAGACAGAAGCAGACATAGAAAAAGAAGCATAGATACAAAAGGCAACTGTCAACCAGCTCCACAGACGGCCCCGTCAAGGAAACACACGGCAAGGCAGACGAGCTCCGAGCCAGCTCCCATGTCAGAGGATGAAGAGAGCACATCCAGTTAGTCACAGTCAGAGAAACAGGACTACACTGAAAAACAGGCTGATCTCCAACATCTAGAAACAAAGGTGTTGATGGCAGCAGCACAGCTCATATTTCTCTGAACAGGGATAAACAGGGTTTTACTTAGAACTATGTTTTAAATAGGTAAACTGTATAAAATGGCTGCCTTGTAAAACATCTTAACCCGAATCCTAAAGGAGATGCAGAATCATAACGCAATTGGAACCATAATAATAACTGAACTTTATTGAACTCACATTGGAAAAATTCACCTCTGCATTTAACCCTTCCCCTTATGGAGCAGTGGGCTGGTCTGGGAAGCAATCAGGGGTTAAGGGTCTTTCTCAGGGACCCAGAGTGCAGATTGTGGGGATTGAACCAGGTACCAAGAGCCACGTGAATAGTCAACCTAATAGTTGTAACGGCAAGATGTTAATTTTATTACACATTTTGAATATTTCTGACACCTCTACTCTTTTCTCTTTCTTGTTTTGACCCATTGGGAATATTTCTCATCTTGGAGATGATTTGCTGAGACTTCTGCAGCAAAGGAAATATTCTTGGATGTTTCTGACGTGAGATTGATCTTTTCTCTGCTGACTGAAAATAGTCTTACAACCTGTATTGGGGATTATTTGCCAGGCCGAACATCCAAAAAGAAGTTCCATTAAGCCCCTTCTAAGGCACTGGGGTTTCATTATGCAGGCAAAAGAAGGTTCAATGTCCAAACTTGTTAAATTGTTCTGGATGATTTATTTTCCCATTTCAGCCAGTAATTACAGAGTTCAACATCTGCTTTGTTCTTTCTGCTACCTTTCTTGCTCTGGTAAAAACCATAGGCCCCAAAATGTCTGCTGGTCCTTTCCCAGGCCCCCACACCTATAGAAAGAGGACTGATCCACATTAATTCCTGTCTTACCCCAGAACAAAAAAAAAAAAGGAAAAAAAGAAAAGAAAGAAACAAAATAAATGAGAGAAATAATAAAACAAAGAACAAAAACAAAAAAAAGTACAACTTTCTGCAAGGAGTTAGTTCTCCCTGAGCATGACTGGGATCTCTACGGGTACTCCGGCTTCCTCCCACAGTCCAGAAACATGACTTTTAGGTTAATTGGCTTCTCTAAATCCTCATTAGGTGTGAGTGTGTGTGTGAATGGTTGTTTATCTCTGTGTTGCCCTGCAATGGACTGGCGACCTGTCCAGGGTGGACCGCGCCTCTCGCCCATTGAAAGCTGTATTTAGGCACCAGCACCCCTCGCGACCCCAATTAGGATAGGCATGTCAGATAATGGATGGATGGATGGATGGATAAAACAAAGATATGTAGAATCAACAATTATTAACCTGCAAAAAACACAGTAAAAATACAAAAAATATAAATTAAGGAATAAATGAACACAATTCAAATGGATAAAGAAACCCTTCTCAGGTTGATAAGCCACACCAGCTGCTTTATTTAGGGCCACTGCTGTGGTCTCTGGCATGTTATACAAACCTGCACGCTCCAGATCAACAAACCTCTACTTTTACAGTAAAATCATCTAGATCTCAATCCAATAAACAATTTATTTGATGAGTAGCACCATGTTGTGTCCTCTTCCTCACTGAGGAACCCTCTTCTGTTTATCAATTTTTCACCTTTGAGCAGACAGATTGAATTCCTGGTGAGTCAAATTCCATCTCATTTGGTTGGTTATTTGTCACAATGTTCTGCTCTCAGAGTAAAAACAACTGAGACTTTGTAATAAAATTAACTTTTTCTGTAGGTTTGTGTGTTAAAAACTGACACAGTGTTGAGCAATGATGCAAGAAAGCAGTTGGTACTTTGAAAAGCATTTGTGGAGAAGCTCTATTCACATTCCTCAAACGGCACAGAGATTCAGACAGTAAAAAAAATTAGTTTGATGTTATCAGAAGTGAAAGAGACTGATGCGCTTCAAACCTTCTACCCTAAAACTCAGAAGTGACCTGATTCTGCAGTTGATTCAGTATTCCTGAGAATTCCCCAAAATGATGCTTCAGACTTAAAATCTATCAACTTAAAGGAAAAGTCAGGTCTTATTCAGAATAAAAACTTCTGAAAGTACTTTAAATATTAAATTATTACATATTGTTCAATAATTTAGTGTTTTTAATTCAGAGTAATTTTCATGTGAAAGTGCTTTACTGGAGGCATCCATGTTTTTCAAAGAACACTACTGCCACCTACTGGTTTGTGACGTCACGGTGCGGTATTGGCTGTTGATCAAGTCCCAGTGCTGTATCTGGTGTTTGTCACAACGCACTATTAAAGATGGCCGCTCCTGGACTCCGTAATCGCGCTGAAAAATATTGTTTTTATTTTTTTTACTGAATAACACTACATTCATTAAATCACTGCAAACGTTTTAGTTTAAGTATAGTTAATGATCCATTGATTATTTTTTGCTGACCGGACTTTAAGAGAGCATACCTTACATTTGTTCGTGTGGAAAACACTAGCATTCTGCAAAATGTGGTTGCATTGCATAGGTAAAAGTTTTAGGGGAAAATAAAACCAATGAAATAAAATATTTAAAATAATAAAATAAAAAAATTTAATTTATTTTTTTATGCTCTAGTTTTCTTTGAATGTAGACCGATAGGAAATGGGACAAAAGAGAGTAGGAAGACATGCATCAAAGGTCACCAGGCTGGGATTGAAACCTATCACAGCCATGCTGAGAACTAAAGCTTCTGCACAGTTGCATGCTTAACCCATGAAACTGTGGCCAAATTCAATGAAATTTGGGCAGTGCTGATCTATAATTGATGTTACTGCAAGGTTTCTGGGTGCAGCATGAGTTCCCGCTCCCTGCACCTAGGAAAAGGTCTGCATACTTGGACAGTTCCTCAAGTGTAAAAAAAACATGGCAGATGAACAACAGCTCCTCATTACTTAAAGTAGCAGGGAAGCGGCCGTTATTTAGAGGAGGTAAGCGGGCGTGGAGGAGGACGCCAGGGCGGCAGAAGCTTGGTTTGGTGTAGAAGGCTTCCAGCCGTCCATGTTTGAGCCCTTGCCTCGCAACGCTGCCAGTTCTGTTAGCTCTACGCCTGCCGAAGACACAGACGTCCATCCCTGTGAACACTGGGACGGAACTCAATGGGAAAGGAAAGGATTCTGATTTCAACCGTTGCGTATATTAGCTGCCACATATGAATCAAGATGCTATGACCGAAAAAATGTGATTGACAGATGACCATTGATATATGATTGGCCAAATTTAGGTGTGCAAGCGGATGTATAACTAACTGGCCTGGATAAGATAATGAAACAAAAAACAGATTTTAAGACAGGATTTTTTTTTTTTTATAGAATTTTTCAAAATTTTAGTCTGATAAAGATTTATATACGTGTCTAAGCCAGAATAATATGAAATTTAAATATAATTTCTCTATGACTTTAAGCAATGAATATCCTTATGATGAACAGTTATTGGAGGAAAAATGTCACTTTTGGAAGACAAGAAAATGAAGTAAACCTCTATGTTTTCTATTTACATTATGCATAGTGGCTTTAAACTTTCGTTCTGGTCCACACATTCCCCCCTTAGATGGGCCATAACATTTTACAGTGAAGCAGGGGGAATTTAGAGTGTTTTACTCTGCTGTCAAGGAAAGGGTGTATGCTTTGGGATGTTCGTGTGGTTCTCTTAGACCCTTCAGGTCATGACCTTCAGCAAAGTGTGAAGGAACCTGGAAGTAGAAAAAAAAGTGGATGGCTCCCTGTGGGTCAGGGGTTGTCAAAAAGCAACACTCTGCATTTACCGGACTGTTAGATCCCAAGATGAATGTAATTTTGTTTTTGCACCCAAGTAGCACCTTGCTCTGTTTTAGGCTTTGCCTTTAAGACTGGATGCTGCTTCCTGAATCTCAGCCCAGTCAAGATCACCTGCACACTATTTAAGGCCTGTGAAGCGGTACTTCAGAGCCTCTGGGCCATTTGTCGCTCTGTGGTTGTTGTAGCATCTAATGGTCTGTTAATTTGCTGCCATGCATACCTGCTCAGATGGTTTTTGTAGGGGAGAGGTTTGTATGCTTGTTAGGAAGGTTATTTTGTAGGTTTGTACATTTTGGGTTTTAGATTGAGTCCCTTCAGTCTTTACCATCATTTATTTAAAATAAATGGCACAATATACCTTATTTAAATGCCTTTTTGACTCCTTCATTCCCTGTCCAAATTTATGTTGGTCCCTTATACCTGCTAGACTCAGCCAGGGGACATAACATGGACCCATTCATGTCAAAACACATATCTTATGACAGTATGTGACTGACCTTCATTTTTTTTATTTCATGGTATTATTCAGGGCATGGTGGGACAGTGGGTAGCACTGCTGCCTTGCAGCAAGACGGTTCTGGGTTAGATTTCTGGCTTGGGGTCTTTCTGCATGTTCTCCCTATGCATGCATGGGTTCTATCCAGGTACTTCGGTTTCCCCCGCACAGTCCAGACTGTTAGATTAAATGGCTTCTCTAAAATTGTCCTTGGGTGTGAGTGTGTTTGCATGGTTGTGTGTCTCTATGTTGCCCTGAGACACACTGGCGACCTTTCCAGGGAGTACCCCGCCTTTTGCCCATAGACTCCCGGAGACAGGCACCGGCCTCACTGAGACCCTGACAAGGACTAAGTGGGAGAAAATGGATGGATGGTATTATTTAGGCTATATATCTGTAGAACAAAAACTGAACAAATTAGTTGGTAGATAACGATGAATGGACAAGATTCTAGACAGAAGAGGCTTAAAAAACGTTTTTTCCGTACCTACGCAGAAACTGCATTTAGGACAATTTACTCACCTCATGATGTTATGCAAATTGGGCTGTTTTGATATTACAACATGCATGAAAAAACGGCAGACTACTGCCCCGTTTATGCTACCATTTTTAAACTGTGCTGAGAGCCGTGTGACCACGGCACTAAACTACTACTAGTTCATCAGTTGGGCTCGGCGTGGTTCAGTTGTGACTATTTTCTCTGATAACAAAGAGTGCATGAGCAGACCGCGTCACCTCAGACATTTATAAAAATCCTAGCTTCCCTAGACTCATGAGACCATCCTTATCTCGCGAGCTTTCAAGGTTTCACTCGCAGATCAGTCTGGAGACTCTCCGTTAAAGAACATTTGGAGCCGTTCACCAAACGAACGTCCAATCAGCGTTGGCTTTGAGGCGGGTTGAGGTGTGACGCAACGAGAAGTGCGACAGTTCAGTCTAAAGAACATGGCGGCTTCAGCCGATGAAACTAGCGTTAGCGTGGCTATCGAGCAAGTTTTATCGGAATTACAGAGTATTTCTTCACTGAAAGAAGAGCAAAACACTGCTCTGGAGGCTTTTCTCAGAGGAAAAGATGTTTTTGCTCTTCTCCCGACTGGTTTTGGCAAGAGTTTGATCTATCAATTGGCTCCTCTTTGTCGTCGCTCTGTTAGTACGTCATATGCTTCGTTGATCTGATTGGTTTATTTGGCCCGTCTATCACCAACATAGGCCAATCAGCTAACCAGTATTTTCGCCCCTTCCCAAAATTACTTCAACGGAAGGTTTCCAGATGGATATGCGGAGCAAATCCAGCAAATCCATCTGGCGGAGTCAGGTTATAGCTTCCCTACCATGCAACATAATTTCCAGTGATCATTCGGCTTAGCAGTGCGATGAACCTTAACGTCCGTCGTTGTTTCCTGCATCTTTAAGCCCCGAGTACACTATCATTTGCCGTATCGACTTCCCAAAAGCCGAATTTGTTAAGGAAATTCACCAAAGGCTGCCTTCTCTGCCTGACTCTCCGCAAGCAACAAAATATATCAAAGCATAACTTCCTAAATGTTACGGGCGGCGCCATGTTGGTTTGCTTGATTCCCTCCTTCAATCCTAGAGAGCAGTAGTACCATAGATCGTCATTAGGAGGCGAGGAAGCGTGCTAGCGTGATGTGTAAACGGTTTTAAAGAAGATAACATAAGATAATATCTTTATTGTCATTGTCACAAGAACAACGAAATTTTAAAAAGTGCCATCAATCAGTGCATATGCTTAAAAACAAAACAAAAAAATCACTGTCCCACAAATTAAACACAATGTAAGAAATAAATAAATAACTGATACAAAACAACTAAGTATAGCACATTCTCACACACATCATCCATGATGATTAATGGTTATTTTTGGTTGCATTTAGTTTTGTTATTGCTGTCGAGTAAAAACTGTCTCTAAGACGGTTGGTTCTTGTTCTGATTGCTCTGTGTCGTCTGCCTGAAGGCAACAGTGTTGTTGGAGTTATTATGATTTCTGTTGTTTTATGATTTCTGTTGTTTTTATCATTTTATTCATTTATATCTTTTATATTGCTTTCAATAATTTGTTTTGCTAGGTTACTCTCATCAGTGGAAATAATGTATGCAGGTCATAAGACGGTCAAATGTTTTGCAAAAATGCTTTCCTGTTTTTCATTTAAGAAACACAGAAGTTAAAAGTCCATGACCCCCGACACCTTTTTTAAAGCGTATACTGAAACCAGACATGTTCCCTATCTTAAACGTTCTTGCTATGTCTAAGAGATTGCATAAACGAAACTAACACCTGCTGTTGTAATGTGTTGACCGTTCAATCAGTGTTGTGCCTGAACGCGTTCATTCAACGAAAGTTCATGAACTCGTTCATATTTTGGGCGAACGTGAACTGAACGTACTGCATTACTGCCTGATGAACGTTATTGTGAACTCGTTCATTCTGGTGTCTGTGAACGGCACGCTCTCTCAGTTCAACGCCGTTCAATAGGTTGCCAGATTTCTATAGAGCCCTCCAGGCGAAACCCCGGCTAAATCACACCGTAAACAGGCCTTAATATGTAGCGGGAAAAACACCCAATCTGGCAACACCAGCTACCAGCGTCGTAGCCTACAGCCGCGTGCGTCATCAAAACAAAATGCAGCGTGGAAGCTACAGCAGCATGGAGGCGACCATGGAGGCGACAAAGCAGCAGTATGATCACTTAAAACAGTTTTATGACCAGGTGGTCGGTGAGGATGATGGCAACAATCTTACATTTCTCTTCAAACTTTGCCCGCCGGCTTTCAGTAAAAAAAATCAGCACTTAAACCTGCCTGGTATAATTTTCCAGGACTCATTTTCATTTAGTATGTACTAAAATGAAATTTCAAATGGAAAAACTAATTAAAATAAAAAAAAAAAAACATTTGCACCTTAAAGACTACTTTCCTGTTTTTCTTTTAATAATTCCTCATAAAAAAGACCATTCAAGCAGCACATTTTTCCTGAGGTTTTTGAGAATATACTGTAGGGGTGAAAGCTGCAGCTGCTACTAGTGTGAAGTGAATGGACAGCAACAAAGCATTAAAGCAACAATGGGGAAATGCTGTCCCCTCAATGCTAATGTAAACCCTGGTTGGATAAGGATTCAAAACTGGATATGAAGATGAAATCTGATGCACAGTTTCAGTGTTACAACTGATAAAATAATTGCTGTCTGTGGTTCTACAGTAGGCTATGGTGTAATTGAGCAATATATATGAAAAAAAAAAAGAACTATGAACTAGTTAATTTTTTGGAACTGTGAACTCAGTTAAAAATTTTGAATTATGAACTATTAACTGAACTAGTTCATTTTAAAATGTGTGAACTGAACTTTGAACTAGTTCACGTAGAAAGAGAACTTTCCCAACACTGTGTTCAATAAATAAGCCTGCAAGCGTAGAGCAAGACGAAGACGCACAGAGTGATCCCAAAGCTCTGTGTATTTTCCCTTTGCAAAGCTCGGTCAGGAAAAATCTTACACTGTCTTTGTTTCATTCTTTATAGGTTAAAGTTGGGGAAACTTAACAACCCTAACAAGTGTAAACAGAGAATGTCCGAGATGAGAAGTGTCCTTTGTGATGTGTGGTACGTTTTTTAGACAGCGGTCGCTGTGCAAGTCCTCCAGTGAGGGGAGAGGGCAGCCATTGATTTTTTGGGCCGTATTCACAACCCTTTGGAGAGCTTTCCTTTGAGCAGCAGTGCTGCTGTTATACCATATGCAGATACAGTAAGTCAGCATGCTCTCTAAGAAGGACACCAGCAGTTTCTCCTTGATGTTGTTCTTCCTGAGAACCCTCAGGAAGTACAGTCTTTGCTGGGCCTTTTTTTGTCAGCTCCAAGGTGTTGATGTTCCATGTGAGGCCCTGTTCAATGTAGACCCCCAGGAAATGGAAGTGAGCTACCCTCTCCACACATTTTCCCCCAATGGTTAGTGGTGTAATGTCTGTTTTTTCCCTCCTGTAATCTTTTATGAGTTTTTTTTGTCTTTGAGTTGCTAAGGAGCAGACAAGCTCGGCACGGTTAACTGATCCAAGCTCTGTCTGAACGGATCGGTTTATAAATGGGGCTTATGATTTTAAATGTTGACAATCTCTCCATGGAATCCCACTTATGTGGGTGTAAACTTTTATTTGTCATATGTCTGTGTCAGGAGTCTGGACACAGTGTCCTATGAAGTCTTTGACCCACATTTAAAAAAATGATTTGTCCCCGCAGGGCCACAACTATTAACTGCATGGGTCAAAAGGCTTACTTCCACACACACTGTGGCTTCTTGGAAGCCAGATGGTCAATTTGGTTTGAACCAAAGAAAAAATATCCCCCACGTATCTTCTCCTACATCTGAGTGGATGCAGTCTTGCAGTGCTGTGAAGACAATGCACCTCCTGCAGAGCACCCAACAGTCAGGTGCTGCATGTTCACTAAACAATTACTCACCCAGCAGTGGGCTGTGACCCACAGGGGGGGATTGCCTTTCAGAGTTTATGGAGGATTTTCTGCAACATTTTGTAAACAAACTGTTACTAATCAAACTAATTAACATGCAGCAGAAATTTCGACTCAGACTAAATTTGTTGAAGCGGTCTCATGTGTTTGATTTCCACAAACACATGAGGCTGCTTTGAGCATAATTAACAATTAGAGAACAGTTCTTCCATCCATATGAGAAATTGGCCTGCTCTTTTGCAAATAACAGGTCAATTGTTAATAATAAAAAAAAGACTTTGGTTTTGTTTGTTCACCTAAAATTTGCTTTCTTTCCATTTTGTTCCCATTTTTATTCAGTTGCAAGTTCAGTTTCTATCTGTTTTCCAGGCCTTTTGCCCCACAGCTGCAGCTCATTTAGTTAATTAGACATCATTTCACTAACCAATTTTACATCTATATGTATACTATCTTTTATTCTACTTCTGTTTTTTAAAGCCTTTGAGTTCTGTTGTGATCCAGGCTTCACCTTGTTGACTTTGGCTACGTTCACACTGCAGCCTGAAGTGACCCAAATTCGATTTTTTTGTCCAAATGCAACATGGATCTGATCTTTTTATGACAGTCTGAACAACACAGATCCAATTTTTTCCAATGTGACCCACGCCACTTGGCTATGTGGTCCTGAATCTGACACGAATCTGATCTTTTTAAATGTGACCTGTGTCTGAGCGGCCAGATCAGATTCATCCGAACTGAACGCCATTAATACCCAACAAAGGTCACTATTCTGCTTCTTGCTATGCAGAAGCGGCAAGAAAAACAAACACCATGGCGAACGATGATGCAGAGAGCAGTATTTATGTTTAACCATCTTGAAAAGATTGAGGTTTTAAGGTTGGGAAAGACTGCTAGATGCGCTCCAGCACTATATCCATGTTTACTTCCGTAAACACAGAGAATGCTGGCTTGTGACATCATTGCGTCCTCTACTGCGCATCCGGGACACTTAAGCTGTATGAATGCAGTTCAAACAGGAGATCACATACAAGTTTTATATATTTGGAAATGTGAACGGCAACGGCAAAGGGATTCCTACTGACAGCGCACCGCTGGTATGTGGGGGTCTGAGCGCCTCCGACAGAAATAATATTGGAAGGCAGGATGGTAATCTGGATAAACTGACTGCACTGATTAAGTTTTCAGGTGGATTTTCTCACTTAAAAACATATTAACACTACTTTATTCCCACTGATCACAGCAAATATAGCTGCAAGGCAGAGAAAGGATAGTGAAGCTTCGCCCAACGCGCGTCAGACCCACTTTTTTACCGCGCAGCTAGAGCAGCAAAGCTGCTTCAGCCGCGCTTCAGAACTAACTGGTACAAGCAGCAAAAATGAAGCAGCAGACGCTGTTTTGCTGCTCTTGCTGCGTCCGGTGTGAACGTAGCATGAAAGGAAGCCCTGTCCAGGAAACACACAGCCAGGCAGATTAATATGATATGATATTGATGCTCTGAACTTCCACATCAATGCATTTTTTGAACCATGTTTTTTTTTTTCTCCCACACCGTTTACATTTGATCACTGCTGCACTTTATGGAATTGAAATGTTCATTTACTGTCTGAAAAGCTGTACTAAACCGAATTTCGTTTTGTATACACTCTGTCCATACAAAATGACAATAAAAGTTGTATAAGTCTGTAAAAAGCCGATGATGGTCTAAATCTTTGTTTAAATCTGTCTCTGCCTGGAATGTAACTGTGGTGGGGACTTCATTAAAATCTAATCAAAGTTAATAGTTTTGCCTACAGACTGTGAAATGTGCCGACTACCTCACTATCACCACATTCTTCTTGTGTAATGTTATGCTGTCCTAAGGACATTAAACTCATTTCCTCATAGATAACACAGAGAACCTTATTCTGCGGGATTTAAAAGAGGATGTCACATATTTAAATCTCTAGAATTGATGGATCTTTAGTGGACTGAAGCACAGAATTCTCCCACACAGGTCCTGGAGGTATAAATCAGAGCAGATACCCATAAGTTTACAGCTTCAGGGTGCCGTTCAGGCCAGAAGGCTGGAATCCTCACATTGTTCATGTGACAGGGCTGAAATATCCTATATCTAACTCTGCTTCTCCGTTAAAAAGGCTTCTTTCCACTGTCTGCTACACTGTCTTTGTCTCTGTCTGCATCCTCCAGCTGCCTTTAAGCGCTCATTGTTAGTTTTACTGCTGCCATTGTTAATGCCCGCTGGTCACTGCTGTTTCCAGTTTCCCCTGGTTACCATTTCACTTTTAAATCATGGTGTGCGCCCACGCTGAGCCGAGGTGTAAACAAGCAAATAAAGCAGAGCTGCTGTGAGAGTACTGGCACACAATGTAGGCTTTAAATAGACAGAAATGAGGCTTGGTTCTGTTTCCAGAGGTCATACCTGTGTTCTCTGTGCAGATGAAGGGTTCATCCTCTGGAACATGACGGAAACAGATAAACAACAGACTGCATTAAAACTACTGACAGATTTCTTCTAATTCAGCTTTTGTTTTTGTCACACCTCAATATATTCTGATCATCAAACCAATAACAAACTAAAAAGACAATTACCCTTGAATATTATAACAGGTGGTGCTACAATAGAAGCTGAAAAGGAAGCTTTTACTTGGCAGTGAAAGGGTTTTGTCACATTTTATTTGTTGCATAAATGGTTTTAATCTAAGACAGAGTATTAGGGCCATGCTAGAATGTTTTTTTATTTTGAGAATAAAGTTGTAATATTACGAGAATAAAGTCGCAATATTACGAGAATAAAGTCGCTATATTACGAGAATAAAGTCGTAATATTACGAGAATAAAGTCGTTATATTACGAGAATAAAGTCGTAATATTACGAGAATAAAGTCGTTATATTACGAGAATAAAGTCGTTATATTACGAGAATAAAGTTGTAATATTATGAGAATAAAGTCGTTATATTATGAGAATAAAGTTGTAATATTACGAGAATAAAGTCGCAATATTACGAGAATAAAGTCGCTATATTACGAGAATAAAGTCGTAATATTACGAGAATAAAGTCGTAATATTACGAGAATAAAGTTGTTATATTACGAGAATAAAGTCGCTATATTACGAGAATAAAGTTGTTATATCACGAGAATAAAGTTGTTATATTACGAGAATAAAGTCGTTATATTGCGAGAAAAAAGTCTTTATATTACGAGAATAAAGTCATTATATTACGTGAACAAAGTCTTTATATTACAAGAATAAAGTTTATATATTACGTGAATAAAGTCTTTATATTACAAGAATAAAGTCGTTATATTACATGAATAAAGTCGTTATATTACGTGAATAAAGTCTTTATATTACGTGAATAAAGTTGTTATATTGCGAGAAAAAAGTCTTTATATTACGAGAATAAAGTCGTTATATTACGTGAATAAAGTCTTTATATTACAAGAATAAAGTCGTTATATTACATGAATAAAGTCGTTATATTACGTGAATAAAGTCTTTATATTACATGAATAAAGTCGTTATATTACGTGAATAAAGTCTATATATTACGTGAATAAAGTTGTTATATTGCAAGAAAAAAGTCTTTATATTACGAGAATAAAGTTGTTATATTACGTGAATAAAGTCGTTATATTACGTGAATAAAGTCTTTATATTACAAGAATAAAGTTGTTATATCATGAGAATAAAGTTGTTATATTACGAGAATAAAGTTGTAATATTATGAGAATAAAGTCTTTATATTACAAGAATAAAGTTGTTATATCATGAGAATAAAGTTGTAATATTACGAGAATAAAGTCTTTATATTACAAGAATAAAGTTGTTATATCACGAGAATAAAGTCGTAATATTACGAGAATAAAGTCTTTATATTACAAGAATAAAGTTGTTATATCACGAGAATAAAGTTGTTATATTACGAGAATAAAGTCTTTATATTACGAGAATAAAGTCTTTATATTACGAGAATAAAGTTGTTATATTATGAGAATAAAGTCACTATATTACGAGAATAAAGTCGTTATATTACGAGAATAAAGTCGTTATAACACAACCCATTTCAGAAAGAAAGCTTTAAGCTCCGCCCACCAGATGATGGCCGACCAGCTCCACCAATCAGCAACCAGAGTCCACTTTGACCTCGTGCCCAGTTTGATGATGCTGCTAAAAGATTTCCTGATTTTTCAAACCGATGCTAAAGTAGAACTTCACATGATGCTCCACATTCCTCATTTTAAGGAAGAAAGTTCTTGTAGGACTTGTCATGCAACTTGTTTCTCATAATTTTACGACTTTATTCTCGAGAAAAAAAAATAAATCTCTAGCCTGGCCCTAATACTCCGTCGTATTCATCAGCCAGGTACATAAACATGGTGGAATTTATAAGGTGTGATCTAAATAAGCGGTCCTCCTAATTGTCAATCATTCTGGTGTTATGTTTATGTAAGGCGCTTTCAGGCCTATATGTGTGGTGAGCTGGACGTTCGGACACAGTCATTTTTATACAGAGCCTGCACGAGGGGAAATGGGCTCGTGCACGCTCTCGCACACGCATTTTTTTAAAGCGGAGAGGGCAGCTCTTTTTAAAAATTTGCAAAAATCATCCACAATACCGCCAAAAATCTTATTTTTTCTGATTGGATATATCAAATATTGTTTTGTCTGATTTCTTTAGGAAAATGGTTTCATAACTAGAGGAACTGCCAAACTGAACTGCAACAGCGTTGGTAAAACACAGCGAGTCCATTTCACACTTATGTCAAAGGACATATATATCATATACCTTTACAGCAAGAAAAGCTTATGGTCTTGAAAGTAAGAAAGAAAAATAAAAGCAACCAAGGTTTTTTCAGCCATAAAAGAATAAGGACTCTTGTTCTTTTCTGCTTTGAACGGTAGATAAAAGAAAGTAACTTTTGTGTCACGTCATATTTATTCCCCATAGAAACACAAAGTCATGGATTACTATTAAGAGCTTTAAACTACACTTTCCACAGAAAGGAAACTAGCAGAACATTCTTGTTGTTTTGTTGATAATCCTGTTGAATCCAGCTGTTTTTATATGATTTAGATTTTTTCAAACATCACTTCTACAAACAAAAGCACAAAATATATATTTTGCTATTATTTAACAATATATATATATTTTTTTTAGCAAAACAATCTGTTATTCTTTTATTCAAAAGTGCACATGTTTTAATTTTTTTTTCTACATTGTCCTACTCAACTGCACATTTTATTTAATGCAATTACACCCTTAACATATGATAAAACTCAGAATACCGTAACGTGTATTTAGCAGGAAATGTTTGTGATGCGGTTAAGTGTGGGAGCACTTCAAAACTATTTTATTTTATATATATATATATATATATATATATATATATATATATATATATATATATATATATAAAGAATAAGTAAATAAAAAAATCAATAAATTACAAACAAGAAAAAATATAAAAAATACATTATATATATATATATATATATATATAAAGAATAAATAAAAAATTAATAAATCAAAAACAAGTAAATAAAAAATATAAAAAAGACATCACATTTATATTATATATATATATATATATATATATATAATTATAAAAAAACAAACAAAAGTAAACTGTTAATTATATATAGGATTTTCCTAAGTGCATCAGAGTGACATATTGTTACTAAAGTAAAAATTATGACTAAATTCCTTGTAAGGATTATTCCACATCTTTACCAGATTTAATCGCTCAGCTTCGGGTAGATTTATTTGACCATTTCAGCCAAACCTTTCCTGTACTGAAAGGTCTGAGAAAATAGGTTGAATTTAACATATTTGCGCCAATTTAATCACACAATTTCCAGTTGAATGGGCTGATTTAATCAGCAATTTTAGAGTGAAATCAATAGATAAAGTTGGCCTTAAGATAATATTGGTTAATCTCTGTGAAATCCCCGCAGTGAGATTATATTTCTGCATCTCTTACCCTGAGGGCAGGTCAGGAGAGTTCACCATGAACATGCTATGTTCTTTGTAGAAATGTGATTAATACAGCAAATTTTATTGGCACCAAAGTCAATATTTGCTGAGTTGTCTTGCTCAGGGCAAGACCCGATAGTTGGACAGAAAGAATGGTTCATTGTTTCTCATTTTCAAGGACATCAGCGTTTAATAAATTTATAAGAGGCTTTGTTTTGAATGGAGAAACATTGTGGTTCATCCAAAAAAAAGATTCTTCAGGAATCCAAAACTATTACAGCTGGGAGACAAATGTACAAGTCAGTGAGAAGTTCAACCTTTATTTAAGGCCTAGTTTTCACTTTGCTCCAAAAATCTCTCTAGCACTCCTTTATTAGAGTCGAATATAAAGTTTTGCTTTCCTGGAATAAGCATAAGTCCTACATTTCCTCTCACTGATGATGCCAAACTGGCTATACAGATGCCAATTGTTCCAATTATTTGAAAATTACAGATTGTTGCTGAAGCATTACTCACTCAGTAAGCAGAAACAGTAAATAGCTGGCAGTTGCAGGACACGTCACTATATAAAAACCAGACAGGACAATGAAAACCACAGAAGCCAGAGCTGTGACACAGCTCCCTATGGTGAACAGAGGTTAGGAGTAACACGTCATAGCAGTAAACCCTCATTAACAGGGTGGGTGATTGAAGAGGAAAATGCTGCATATGAGTAAATGACATGGTAACATGCATAATCAGTAACTTTACATCTACAAAGGACATTGTATCTAAACTTAGATCTTTGACTGGGAGCAAGACCTGATGACAGCAGCTACTGAGGTTTCAGTTTCCACAATAAGACAAAAACTGAACCGTTGAAGATTTTAATCCCTGAACTCAAACCAAACACCAACTCTGACTCAAAAGTCCCTAACAGAGCACTTTGCTCTCAATCTGCAGGTTTAATAGTGGTTCCTAGAATTTCTAAAAGTAGAATGGGAGGCAGATCTTTTAGTTCTCAGGCTCCTCTCCTGTGGAACCAACTACCAGTTTTAGTCCGTGAGGCAGACACTCTGTCTACTTTTAAGGCCAGGCTTAAAACTTTCTTTTTTGATAAAGCTTATAGTTAGAGTGGCTCAGGTTATCCTGAGCTATCTCTATAGTTCTGCTGCTATAGGCTTAGACTGCTGGAGGACATAGGGACCCCTTTTTCATCATTCTGCTTCATTCTATCTCTATTCTCCCACTCTACAGAATCTGTTAGTTCAATCTCTAACGTTCTGCTCTCTGCTTTTTCTCATAGTAGCTTCATCTGGTCTGTTCCTGTTTGGCTGTGACTCCATCCTGGAGAGAAATATCAGCTGTGCTGCTGCCATCAACACCTTTGTTTCTAGATGTTGGAGATTGACCTGTTTTTCAGTGTAGTCCTGTTTCTCTAATTGTGACTAACTGGATGTGCTCTCTTCATCTTCTGAGATGGGAGCTTGGCTCAGAACTCGTCTGCCTGGCTGCGTGTTTCCGCCTTTTACAGTTGCCTTTTGTATCTATGCTTCTTTTTCTATGTCTGCTTCTGTCTCCTTGAACCCCAGTCGGCCTCAGCAGATGGCCGCTCACACTGAGCCTGGTTCTGCTGGAGGTTTCTTCCTGTTCAAAGGGAGTTTTTCCTCTCCACTGTCGCTACAAGCATGCTTAGTGTGAGGGATTGTCTTTGAGTCAATGAGTCGATGCAATCGACCGGTTTTCCTTAGATAGAAAACTTTGAATCAATTTAACTGGAGGATCTAGTGAACTGTGAAGTACCTTGAGATTACATGTGTTGTGAATTGGCACTGTAGAAATAAACTAAATTGAACTTGAATTGAGAAGCAGAATCTAGAAATCTCCATCAATCTGCTTCAATAAAGTTAGGTCCATAATAACATGTTCATATGAATCCTGGACTGGAAAAAAATTCAACGACGAAAATAAAGGTGAGGTGTTCATTAACGAGCACCTGACCAAGAAGAATGCTGACATCGTGAGGAAGGACCGGTTCCTGAGGAAGCAGAAGAAGAACCAGTCCACGTGGACCACGAACAGTAAAGCCTGGTTTATGCTCAGAAACCAGGTCATATCGAGACCCACAGCTAGTTCCTGATTGTCTCTCTTGTGTTGTGGCGTGGAATAAATGGCATGAATCAAAAATATCTGCAACAAGCTTGCTGCGACACACTACTGTGGGGAGTATAACCAGCCATTAACGCAGATATGCCCCGACCCCCCCATCCCCACCCAACCCTTCCTCCAGACACTCTGGTGCACCTCCCCAAAGCTGTTGGTGACCGCAGATAGTGTCGCAGGGAGGAGAAAAAGGAGGCCTCTGATTGGTCAATTCTACATCCGCCCTACACTATGCGTATTTCCTGTTTGGTACCTAATGGCAGAAACTCTGGCTGTAGTGCCGTTCCCAATGCCTGGCACACCAAGGACACTATCCTAGACACAGTGCAGGATGCTAGTTTGTAGCTCTGAGCGACGGTCTGTTGGTTTGCACCCAAAGCCAAAACACGCAGCACCACGACCAGCCATTGGAGAACACTCACGGGTGAACTATGTCTCGTCCGGCGTTGGATGAGGGGTTGCAGACGGCAAAGAAGCTTGTCAAACCGACACACGGATACCCACAATGCTAGCTAGTTTGTTATTGCGTTGTGGCACGGAATAACAAAGCAGACCATGCTTCAAAACTGGGCGTAAATCCAAAATATCTGCGTCATACTTGGGACAAGCTAACTGCGACACACTAGTGCAGGAGGATCCAGAGCCGCTTAGGTCTTCATCAACCTTAATGGAACAAGCTGAATGAAACTTTAGTGAAAAGCGAAAGCCTATAATACCACAGTACAGATTCCATTAAACCAATCTATTGTCTATACCTGCTGATCCTTACAGTGCCTTTAACCAGTAGAGCCAACAGGAAGCCAAGTAACCAGAGAGAACCTGGCATGCCAAAAAATAAAGTCCACATTGAAGCAGATGGGCTTTAAGTCAAAATATGTTCACTTTCCTTTGAAAAGAGATTGATACCTAATATTATATTCTCCCAACAGTTAAATTACATGTTTACCTAAAGTCTGTGTTTATTATTATTGGCACCTAACCGAGGGTAAACCTAGAAGGTGAACTAGAATTCATCTCTCTCCACATTTTAAACACTGCACTTGTTATTGGCTGTGAATGGCTGCCACCTTTGGGAATACTCCATGCCTGACGTTTTAATGTGATCACTTAATTTATTGGTTTGGGGTTAATGGTGTTAGCGACAGCACTTGGAGCTGTCAGTCAGCTCACAGGGGGCCTGTTGGGTGGGAGATCAATCTAAGCGCTTGTAGCACGGCTTTTAGAGGATAAAGAAGAAACTGGATCTCACCATGTATGTGAGCTGTTAAAAGGTCTGTCACCAGGTCTGCATCAGACATTGTTTTTATATTGCATGAATCTGGATTCTGCAGGCTTCAGATAGGGAGAAATTCCAGAAGAGAAAACAAAATTCAGTTTGAGAAGCAGTTACATCTTCTCATTGACCTATTGTTCTCTTTACTAGTTTGAAATATATCCTTTTAAAAATAAACTGTGCTGTGAAAAGTATAAATTCTAAATAATAATGAATTAAAGGTAGAAAACTAACAAAACTATACCAAATATATACATATATATATTGTCAGGTGAGGAATAGCAGAGATGCAAGAGAACGAGGAGGAAACAAACAACAAACACAGCAGAACTAATAGAAAACACACTAAACTTCTATCTCAATCTGAAAAACTCACACGGAAAGGAAAGACAATAAGAAGAATATTATTGATACAATTAATATAGTCTGTGGCATGCAGAGATTGTTTGCATTAACCTGTCTATGATGAGCAAGCATGAAGCGACAGTGGAGAGGAAAAACGCCCCTTTGGGAGGAAACCTCTGGCAGAACCAGGCTCAACATGGCGATCTTCTGCTGGGAGGAATGACACACTGATGAAGCTTTAGCTGGATGGAGATGTGGATTTGGAGACCTTTTAAGATAAACTATGGATGCTGATTGGCCCGTGACAGAGGAGGATTAAGGTAAGTAGTATGGTAAGTTTCTTCAGTTAAACTCCCGCCTAGGCTATATTTAAGAGTACTTGTGTCCCCCCACTTCTGAAATCAGAATTTTATACCGATACCTGTCTATTACAGGCTAACAAAGAACCCAAACGACCCCCATTCCAAAGGGACATCTGGTTCACACTGGAAAAAAATCAAAATCTAGATGAGTCATTTTTTTCTTAAAATAAGTGCATTTGCCCTTGGATTAAGGTAGTAAAAGAGACATCTTGCCAATGGAACAAGGCAATTTACACTTAGAATAAGAAAACAGAATAGCATTGTTTAATTTCAAGAGCATATTATCTAATTATCTTATTTATCAGAGTAAAAATACTCATTCCATTGGCAAACTATCTCATTTACCTACTCAAATTAAGGGGAAATACACTTAATTTAAGACATTTTTACTCATTTCTAGATCGTTTTTCCAGTGCAATATGCATGTTTTCTAAGCCATAACAAGGCTTTGTTTTCGGGCCACTCTATAAAGCCTCAAACTTAATGCTATTTCTGACATTTTGAATTGAAAAAGCTTCCTGGTCGGGAAGCGAAACATCTTCAAATTTGGAAACCAAGTTCAGTTAAGTTCACTTCTGTTGGGTATATCATCTGAATTCCAACAGCAAAATAAGGTAATCTGCTTAAGAAATTAATATTTTTGCCCTTAGATTTCAAAATGTGCAGTGTATGTTTTCAGTACAGCAGATCCTTCCTCCCAAAAGCTGTTAGATTTTATAACCGTCATTGATGCAAGCAAATTCAATAAATGTTTACATACCTACGGTATTTGCAGTTTTTTTTTTATTCTTTTCAGTTCAATTCAATTCAGTTTATTTATATAGCGCCAAATTCACAACACATGTCATCTCAAGGCACTTTACAGTTCAACCAGATCATACAGTCAAATTGATACAAAGTTTTCTATCTAAGGAAAACCAGTTGATTGCATTGACTCATTGACTCAAATACAATCCCTCACACTAAGCATGCTTGTAGCGACAGTGGAGAGGAAAAACTCCCTTTTAACAGGAAGAAACCTCCAGCAGAACCAGGCTCAGTGTGAGCGGCCATCTGCCAAGGCCGACTGGGGTTCAAGGAGACAGAAGCAGAGATACAAAAAGCAGCTGTAAAAGGCGGCCCCGTCCAGGAAACACACAGCCAGGCAGACGAGCTCCAAGGCAGCTCCCATGCCAGAGGATGAAGAGAGCACATCCACCCAGCCACGGCCAGAGAAACAGGACCACACTGGAAGACAGGCCGATCTCCAACATCTACAAACAAGGGTGTTGATGGAAGCAGCACAGCTGATGTTTCTTTCCTGGATGACGTCACAGCCAAACAGGAACAGACGAGGCAAAGCTACTCTGAGGAAAAGCAGAGAGAGCAGAAGGTTAGAGATTGAACAAACAGATTCTGCAGAATAGGAGAACAGAGAGAGAATGAAGCAGAATGATGAAATGGGGGTCCCTATGTCCTCCAAAAGTCTAAGCCTATAGCAGCATAACTATAGAGAGAGAGCTCAGGATAACCTGAGCCACCCTAACTATAAGCTTTATCAAAAAGGAAAGTTTTAAGCCTAGTCTTAAAAGTAGACAGAGTGTCTGCCTCACGGACTAAAACTGGTAGTTGGTTCCACAGGAGAGGAGCCTGATAACTAAAAGATCTGCCTCCCATTCTACTTTTAGAAATTCTAGGAACCACTAGTAAACCTGCAGATTGAGAGCGAAGTGCTCTGTTAGGAACATAAGGAACAATCAGATCTCTGATATAAGATGGAGCTTGGCCATTTAAGGCTTTATATGTGAGAAGGAGGATTTTAAATTCTATTCTTGATTTAACAGGAAGCCAATGAAGAGAAGCCAGGATAGGAGAGATATGATCTCTCTTTTTCATTTTCATCAGAACTCTGGCTGCAGCATTTTGGATCAGCTGAAGGCTTTTAACTACAGTTTGTGGACTTCCTGATAGTAAAGAATTACAATAGTCCAGCCTTGAAGTAACAAATGCATGGACTAGTTTCTCAGCATCACCCCTGGACAGGAGATTTCTAATTTTTGCAATGTTCCTCAGATGAAAGAAGGAAATTCTAGAAACCTCTTTGATCTGGGATTTAAATGACAGGTCCTGATCAAAAATAACACCAAGATTTTTTACTTTATTATCTGAAATCAGTTTAATCCCATCCAAATGAAGTGACTGGCTAATCAGCTTCTTTTTCAGAGACTCTGGTCCAAAGACTATAACTTCTGTTTTGTCTGCATTCAGAAGCAGAAAGTTAAGAGTCATCCAGGTTTTTATGTCTTCAAGACATGCTTGTAATCTATGTAATGGGTTAGCTTCATCTGGATTTATAGACAGATATAGCTGGGTATCATCAGCATAACAGTGGAAATTAATCCCATGCTGTCTAATAACTCTACCAATTGGGAGCATGTATAAAGTAAAGAGAATTGGTCCTAGCACTGATCCCTGTGGTACTCCACAGGTAACCTTTGAGTGTGTTGAAGATCTATCATTAGCATAAACAAACTGAATTCGATCAGATAGATAGGATTTAAACCAGTCTAGTGCTGTTCCTTTAATTCCAACAAAATATTCAAGTCTTTCTAAAAGAATATTATGGTCAACTGTATCAAATGCAGCACTAAGATCCAACAGGACGAGCACAGATACAAGTCCATTATCTGAGGCCATGAGAATATCATTAGTGACTTTCACCAGAGCTGTTTCAGTGCTATGATGAGCTCTAAAGCCAGACTGAAACTCTTCAAAAAGTTCATTATGGTGTAAGTGGTCGCAAACTTGTTTGGCAACTACTTTCTCAAGAATTTTGGATAAGAAAGGAAGATTGGATATAGGTCTATAATTAACCAAGTCATCTGGGTCAAGAGACGGTTTCTTAAGCAGAGGTTTAATTACAGCAACCTTAAAAGCTTTAGGTACATATCCCTGTAACAGAGATAGATTAATCACATCTAAAATGGAGGAGGAGATCAAAGGGAATACCTCCTTAAATAACCTGGTTGGAACTGGATCTAACATACAAGTTGAAGGGTTAGATGAAGACAATAATTTTGCTAATTCAGAAAGTTCAACTGGATCAAAGCAGTCTAAACCCGGTTCAGATTCCATGACTACCTGAGGTACAATCGCGGATAGAGGAGTGCTTATGATCTTATTTTTAATAAGATCAATCTTATTTATAAAGAATCCCATAAAATCATTGCTGTTAAGAGCAGGTGGAATGGACGGTTCAACAGAGCTATGGCTCTGGGTGAGTTTGGCAACTGTATTAAAAAGAAATCTAGGATTATTCTTATTCTCCTCTATTAATGAGGAGAAGTATGCTGCTCTTGCTTTACAAAGGGTCCTCTTATACAGCAGTAAACCATTTTTCCAGACTAGGAAGGACTCCTGCAGGCCTGTGGAGTGATATTTTCTCTCCAGTTTCCTAGCATTTTGCTTCAAAGTACGCAGCTCTGCATTAAACCAAGGAGCAAGCTTTCTATTTTTAACGGTTTTCATTTTCAAAGGAGCTGCGTTGTCTAAGGCAGTACGCAGAGAACTAGCAACCCCATCAACAAAATCATCAACCTGTGAAGGGGAATAAGCTATACTTTTGCACTCTGCAGCACTGCTCAGCGACACAGAGGAGAGAGAAAGTGAAGCCGATTCTTTAAAATTTATAACTGCACTATCTGATAAAGATCTACTAAAATTGAACCTTCTTTTGGGGGAGGAGAACTCTGTTAAAGTAATCCTGAAGGTTATTAGAAAGTGGTCAGAGAGGACAGGGTTGTGAGGAAATACTGTTATTTCTTCACATTCTATGCCGTATGTCAGCACAAGATCCAAAGTATGAAGATGAGAATGTGTGGGACTATTCACATTTTGAACAAAGCCAATAGTGTCTAAGATAGCATTAAAGGCTGCTCTTAAGCTATCGCCTTCAATGTCAGCATTTTAATTTATGTTATTATGACGTGATGTTTTTATGCATACATATAAATACAGTTTTGCTACTTTCTTTTTCTAAATGGCCCTATTAAGTTGCAGTATGTTATATTTTGTGGCATTTTCCCTTTAGTCTCTTATTCACATTTTGATATCTTTGATTTAGTTTTTTTTCGCTTGCGTTAAGCTACATACTTCCATTCGCTACAGAAAACCATGAGTTTCCCCAAACGAGGGACAATAAAAGCCATTTCTATTATCAGGGTTGTTTTATTTGTTTTCTGGAAACATGCTTGAACTTCACAACCCAGTGTACTGATTAGATTATAGTCAAAGTTTGTTGTGTTCAGAAAGTGTTTGTGCACATTTGTGGGTCGTCCTGTAAACCAGACTGCCCACTGATAACGGGACCACTAGAAGTGCTTTTGTCATACAGTAGGTGGTGGTAGGCGGTTGTAGATAACTGGGTGTCCTGTAATTGTTCAGATCCTCTGACAAGTTTTGCCCTGAAGGAAGCCTTCGTGTTCCCTGTGACCCATCAGAAAAATTGTTGCCATGGCCACAAGACGCTTTAATGAAATAATAAATTACTGCGGCACACCTCAGCTCCGACGTATCAGTGTCTGCGTTGAGGGCTCTAAAGAAACAGAGGGGGGATGGGTTTGGTCGGAGCCCTGCTCAGACACACACCCACACCCACCCACTCACACACACGCACAGTATGTAGCTTAGTTAAACAGTCCTGGGGACTCAGGTGGCAGATTGTTCCCAAATGTAGGGAATCAAAATTTGGTCTGAGTAGCTCTAAATCAGCCGCCGGCATCACGCCTCCCATTCATCCTTCTCTGATTACATTAATAAAGGTCGAGGACTGCTTCTGCTAAAAGAAAAAGATGTTAGAGCCTGGGACAAGTTTCCTGTTTGGGTGAAATTTGTTCTCCAGGTCCATGATGATATTTCACAGTAAAAACAGGAGTAGAGTCACCAAGACATGGTTCTTAGTAGACAGGACTGTCAGCTCATTATGCTTCATTCTCATAATTCCCAGCTCCACTGCAGACAAACAGTTAAGGGTTGATTTATAGTCAGAAACCAGGTCGTCTGCGTGTGTGTCGCAGTTAACGCAGATATGCCCCCTGCGTTGTCGCACAAACTTGCCCCCACTTCCTCACCGCCTCTGCTGTATCTAGACCCACAGCTAGTTCCTGATTGTCCCTCTTGCATTGCGGCCATGGGCCTAGTTTTACTTCGGGACCATAGGGACATGTCCCTACCAAAATTTTGGTCTCCTAGTTTTCCCTATCGACAATTAGATGTGTACAACATGTTTATAATTTACAATACAGCTTTGCTGCAGCAGTAGAGGGGATGGAGAATATTGACAGATGAAAACATTTTTGTTTATATATTTTTTTTACAATGGTATTGTAATGGAATTGGTATAATTCCTGCTCTAAGTGGGTCGCTCTGTGAGCTACTGTAAAGACATGTTTTAGAGTTTCTATATACCAGTTAACGATTAATTAATTACTAAATTTGTTGACATTTTAATAATTGATTATTCCGATAAATTTTTTCAGCCCAAGATAAAATACATGATATGGGTTAAATAGAGTAACTATACAATACATTTATTTGGTGTCCCTTGAATCTATCATTTTGCTTTGTTTCATGATACAGAGAGAATATTTAAAAGATAAGTGTGGGTTTTACCTCTGCACAATTGTATATCCACATATCCACATATAACAGACATATTTAGACTATATTTTGTTAAATAGGCACAGATTTACTTTCCGTCTTAGTCGCTGGTAATTTCAAATGCAAACCTTTTCAAAGTGGAAAAAAGTCATAATTCCTCATTCATCAGAGCTGATGATGCTTCAAATATTGATAAACAGCATCTAGTGTGTGTAGTGCTTATAAACTTTTTACAAATGTAGCAAGAAATGCTGCTTTTCTCTTGAAACAAAATACACCCCGATTTTCACGTCAAGCATAAAAAACAGAGCATGCATCATTTTGCATAGGACCAATGACATCAGACCAATAGTGTCCCTACCAAAGCTGAAATTAAACCTACACCCTTGGCTGCGGCGTTGAATAACATAGCGCAGACCACGCTTCAATATTGGACACTGGTCGCAGTTAGCTTGTCACAGGTATGACAATTTCAGGGAGGTCCCTGAACGCAGATATGCGTTAAGGGCTGGTTATCCTCCCGCAGCAGTGTATTGCAGTGAGGTTCTAGCGTTCTAGCGGTCGTTTTCCATAATGGCGGTCATACAAACAAAACAAGCAGGTAAGGTACCAAACAGGAAATATGGATAGTGTAAAGCAGATGTAGATTTGACCAATCAGAGGTCTCCTGTCTGCAGTCACCTACAATTTTGGAGAGGTGCAGCAGAGTGTCTGCGGAGGTGGGGGGGCATATCTGCGTTGACTGCGACACACGCAGACGACCTGGTTTCTGAGCATAAACCAGGCTGTACCACAAAGGAGGAAATGCAGTTTTCACCAACCTGTCCTTAGCTATCAATACTCCATGGTTCCACTTATTTGACAAATTTTTTAGCTGCAACAACTGTTCGAGGCAAAAGGGTAAAAAAATTAATAAATGAGACGGGCATACTCTTGTTTACTTTTGTTAGTCTAGGTTAGCATAAAGTGGAGTTTAGTTTTTACCAACAAATCAAGAGAAAATGTAAAGAAGCTTAATAATAAGTCATTAAACATTCACTTTAAACTTTACATTAAATACCATCTTTTCATATTAATAACAGCTTATTTAAAACAAAAAAAGCATAGCTGTATGAAGAAAATAGGTTCTGAAAATATAGTCCTATTAGGTTTAACTAATTTTAAAAAAGGACAGATTATAATTGGCTGGGCCTGAGAATTTACTTTTTTATTCATGTATACATGTAATGACACAACGCTTGTATGTTTGGTGTGGCTGCTTCAGGCTGCTCATGATAACGATCAAGATTTATAGATGTCTTTTAATGGCAGTAATTAATCTGAATATAAAAATCTACCTGAACTATTTTAATACTGACAGAGATTTTAAGACAGGCTGTTGAAGGCTGCTCGATGTTTCCCTTCAACTGTCAAGGATCCAGTACAAACAACCAGTGTTGTGGTCAAGACCACCTAACCCGAGACCAAGACAAGACCAAGACCAGAGTGTATCCAGACTGAGACAAGACCAAGACTTTTAGGGTCCGAGACCAAGTCAAGACCAAGACCGAGGGAAGTCGAGACCGAGTCAAGACCAAGACCAGCGCCACTATGTGACAATTAAATGTGAATCATGATCAAAATCACAAAAATTGATCTAAAAGACCCACATTCACATAAAATCACCTAGATATTTAACACACAGAACTGGACTAAACAATAACATCTTTATTTAGTACTTCTGTGTAGTAATCACAGAATTTCAAACAATTAATCAAAGTCGATCAAAATTGTATTTTCTCTGCCGTTCATGAACAGTACATACATTTATGTTGTTTTTAAATGTGCTATTTCAAAACAATGTGCAAAATTCTGTAAAATGTGTAAAACTGAAAAAAAGCCAATCACTTCTTTTGTTTCTCTCTCATATACAGATTAAAGCTATATTATATAACTTTTCTTAAATAAATCTATATCTGTCACCAAGTTGTGAAATATGTTATGAGACAATAAAAATAGATTGATCTCCTTCACTGCATTTACCAATGAGACAGGTTATTGCTTGGATTTGAATCCAAGCATCCAGTAAAAAGAAGGATCTTAAAGAAACTGATAATATTCTGATGATTAGTGTTATTTCCACAGTTCTGGTCTTGACCGGTCTTGAAATAAAATGCAGAGTCCTCAGTGCCCGAGACCGAGACAAGACCGAGACCAAATGCGGTCAAGTCCGAGATGAGACCGAGACCATCAAAAAATGGTCTCGAGACCGGTTTTGAGACCAAGACCGATCTCGAGTACTACAACACTGCAAACAACTGCAGGCCTTTATTTTTTTTTATAGGGATCTTCATTAAGAAAAAAAAATTGAGGATCAAATTGTTTCTTCCAATTTCATGGGGGGGGAGGGTAGGTTGGTCAATATATGCATGCATTGTTTCACTGTTTACTGCTGAAAAAACAGGGAGGACACAAAGATAATTTATTTTACTGATGGATTTTCTTTTTATATTTAAAATATATAGCTAGAGATATCTTTTCTTCTTTTTGGGGGGCCCACCTCAATCAAGGGCCCTTAGAAAATTCTACTTCCTGTTTCCAAATGCCAGCTTGATGGCATAAACTGAAAGCAAAAGGAAAACAAACTAAATTCCTACATCATCCTTTCTGCTGCTGTAGATTATCTGCTGCCATGTGATTGGTTGAATCTGTCAGGTTGTGTGGAGGTTTTGAGGACCAAATGCAGAGAGGAGTTGATTGAATAAAAGCCCAAGGGGAACAGAAGCAAAAATCCAAAATCCAAAAATACTGAAAACCAAACAAAAACCCAATAACATCAGGGGAAATACATAAGAGAAGCTAGAGACTAGAGGGCAACAAAACAAACTTCTACAACACACAAGAAACCAGCACTGAATGAAGGCTCTGGTGCTCTTTTAAGCCCAGCACTATGAAAGCACTACAGGTGCTGGTCATAAAATTAGAATATCATGAAAAAGTAGATTGATTTCAGTAATTCCATTTAAAAAGTGAAACTTGTATATTATATTCATACATTACATACAAACTCATATATTTCAGATGTTTATTTTGTTTAATTTTGATGATTACAAATGACAACAAATGAAAATCTCAAATTCATCATATCAGAAAATTAGAATATTGTGAAAAGGTTCAAAATTGATGGCCCCTGGTGCCACACTCTAATCAGCTAATTAACTCAAACCACCTGCAAAAGCCTTTAAATGGTCTTTCAGTCTAGTTCTATAGGCTACACAATCATGGGGAAGACCGCTGACTTGACAGTTGTCCAAAAGACGACCATCGACACCTTGCACAAGGAGGGCAAGACACAAAAGGTCATCGCTAAAGAGGCTGGCTGTTCACAGAGCTCAGTGTCCAAGCACATTAATAGAGAGGCGAAGGGAAGGAAAAGATGTGGTCGAAAAAAGTGTACAAGCAAGAGAGATAACCGCACCCTGGAGAGGATTGTGAAACAAAACCCATTCAAAAATGTGGGGGAGATTCACAAAGAGTGGACTGCAGCTGGAGTGAGTGCTTCAAGAACCACCACACACAGACGTATGAAAGACATGGGTTTCTGCTGTCGCATTCCTTGTGTCAAGCCACTCTTGAACCACAGACAGCGTCAGAAGCGTCTTGCCTGGGCTAAAGAGAAACAGGACTGGACTGCTGGTGAGTGGTCCAAAGTCATGTTCTCTGATGAAAGTAAATTTTGCATTTCCTTTGGAAATCAAGGTCCCAGAGTCTGGAGGAAAAGAAGAGAGGCACTTCATCCACGTTGCTTGAAGTCCAGTGTAAAGTTTCCACAGTCAGTGATGGTTTGGGGTGCCATGTCATCTGCTGGTGTTGGTCCATTGTGTTTTCTGAGGTCCAGGGTCAACGCAGCCACATACCAGGAAGTTTTAGAGCACTTCATGCTTCCTGCAGCTGACCAACTTTTTGGAGATGCAGATTTCATTTTCCAACAGGACTTGGCACCTGCACACAGTGCCAAAGCTACCAGTACCTGGTTGAAGGACCATGGTATCCCTGTTCTTAATTGGCCAGCAAACTCTCCTGACCTTAACCCCATAGAAAATCTATGGGGTATTGTGAAGAAGAAGATGCAATACACCAGACCCAACAATTCAGAAGAGCTAAAAGCCACTATTAGAGCAACCTGGGCTATCATAACACCTGAGCAGTGCCACAGACTGATCGACTCCATGCCACGCCGCATTGCTGCAGTAATACAGGCCAAAGGAGGCCCAACTAAATACTGAGTGCTGTACATGCTCATACTTTTCATGTTCATACTTTTCAGTTGGCCAACATTTCTATAAATCCTTTGTTTTTATTGGTCTTCAGTAATATTCTAATTTTCTGATATGATGAATTTGAGATTTTCATTTGTTGTCATTTGTAATCATCAAAATTAAACAAAATAAACATCTGAAATATATGAGTTTGTATGTAATGTATGAATATAATATACAAGTTTCACTTTTTAAATGGAATTACTGAAATCAATCTACTTTTTCATGATATTCTAATTTTATGACCAGCACCTGTATATAAAGATTATTTTCACCTGTGTAGGCTACCAAGTTCTCCACAAAGATCCTCTATAGTAGAGATGCACAACTGGCACTAACCCACACAGGAACCCTGACAGATTTACTGTTCTAGTAAATAGTTTAACAGGTGTATTGATTATGTTACCATTAAAATAGACCCTTTTTCCCTTCCTTTGCAGTGCAGAACAAGGATTTGCAATAAACCTTTTTTTTAGTAGGAAATAATAAACAACAATAAACCTTTTAGTCAATGGTCATTTAAAGGAAAAGTCCGCTCATATTTAGAATACAAACTTCTGAAACTACTTTAAATATGAAATTATTACACACAGTTCAATAAATGAAAAACATTAGTTTAATGTTATCAGATGTAGAACAGACCTCTGCGCTTCAAACCTTCTACCCCGAAACTCAGAAGTTACCTGATTCTACCGTTGATTCAGTATTCCCAAGAATTTCTCAAAATGATGCTTCAGACTTAAAATCTCTCAACTTAAAGGAAAAGACTGATCTTATTCAAAATAAAAACTTCTGTATGTATGAAATAAGTATGAAATTATTACACAATGTTAAATAAATGATAAGTGTTTTTAATTCAGAGTAATTTTCATGTGAATGTGCTTTACTGGAGGCATCCATGTTTGTCAAAGAACACTACTGCCACCTACTGGTTTGTGACGTCACGGTGCAGTATCGGCTGTTGATCAAGTCCCAGTGCTGTATCTGGTGTTTGTCACAACGCGCTATTATCCAAGTCATCTTGAAAACATTCTTCTTCCAAATGTTGGCTACATATTACGTGTTTTTTCTCTGGCCAGAAGTTCGATGGCAAATCCTCCCTCTTCAAGTTGGCGATCCAACGACCAACCCGTCCGTGGAGGATCAGGAATCAGAAAGGTGGAATAACTCTTTTTTTTTCACTTTTACCCGATGTATTCCAGCATCCAGCTGCCATGCACGTGGGCATTGTCAGTTTCACTATAGCTCTGGTGAATTTCAATGGTGAAGTCCTCTGGAAATCTTCAATAATTGTTGTTGGTTGCAGATGTGTCTAGTAGTTCCCATTGATTTAGCTTGTAAAGCGGGGAGAATGGTGCTAGGCTTACCGCACCGTGACGTCACTGCTGGAAGATGGCAGGAGGGAGGGGCTACTATATTTGGGCAAAAAGGCCACTCCTGGACTCAGAAATCGCAAGAAAAAGTATTGTTTTTTTTTAGCTTTACTGATTAACGCTAAAAAAATCAACACAAACATATCAGTTTTAGGTATAAATAATGACCCATTGGTTATTCCTTGCTGACCAGACTTTTCCTTTAATATTTATACATTTCCTGTGCTCTTCATGAATGTTGTGATTATGAGCACTGTGTTTTTTTTCCTGCTGCAGTATGAAGATTGATCAGTAATCTATTTATTCTTTATTAAAAAAGAGAGAGCATGCTCTAAAGAGCCTAGATTTTGTGAATGGCCACTCCTTCCCACTCCATCCTCTATCAGGGTCTGTCCAAATCACCCGTCCCTGACTTAGTCTGGCACTCCTGTGGTGAAACACTCTGCCCCCCAATCTGTGTGAGCAGAGCAGCCAGCGTGTGGGATCACCCCAGGCTACAGACACATGATGATGATAAACTACAGTGTCATGCTTCAGTTTTCTTTCTCCTTTGTGTCGTTGCATGATTGAATTTGCAGCCCCAGTCCTTAGCTCTGCTGTTTGAATAAGTTAAAGCCTCCTTAGCTTAATACTGACATCCTATCCTGGAGACTGGAAAAAGACATATCAGTGATACATTTTACGATGGTAAGAACTTCATAGATCATTTCCAATCATGACCCTCCAGAACTTCCTAGCAGCCTTTGAGACCACAAATCACCTCTTCCATCACACCTCACTCAACAATAGTGACCCTGCTGGGCTCTGGTTCAGATCCTCTCTCACTATGAGAGACCTGTTCACTCATGTCTCACACTTCACTTCCTCCTTGGCACCTCTTTCTGATGGGGTTCCTTATGGTTATGCTTTTAGGCAAGTTGTGTTCATTCGTTAATCGTTGGTTTAAAATAAAAGCTTAAAACTCTGTACACCAATATAAAAGAGATGGCAGAGAATAAAACAATATATTGTGCTTCTTGTGATTTTAATTGAAATCTATTGGTTTTATTTAAATATTTTTAGTCCTTATTTTATGGTTTGTTTTATCTTATTGAAGTTTTATTGAATTAGATGCATTTACCTGGACTTTGAAAAAGGGTCTTTATTTCTGTGGTTATTCTCCAGCTTAAAATTGAACATCCACCTCAGTCAATCATACAGTCAGTCTTTCAGAGCTGTTTCCTGTAACTTGGTTTTCCAAGTTTCACCGTTAACAGGCTTCCCTTCTCTTTGATCTTTGCTCTGGATTACAAGACAAACTGAAAACATCAAATATCTAAACAGGACATCTTGAGAACTTCCTTGAAAAGCATAAGTGCATTTATTGAATTCCCTTTTATACTGTGAATGAGAGATCATTCTCTTTTTGGTTTTCAAAACCTTTTCACATGTATTCAAAGTAAGAAGCGTTTTAAGTCAGCGCCTCTTTCGCCTTAAGGAATCAAGTATTTTATTCGTCTGTTTTCAGCCTTGCCTCTTCTTTCTGCGTCCTTATTACACATAATGGAGGCCCTGTAGGTGAGATAAGTGAATGTGAAAAGTAGCATTATTATAGCCCCATATATAATACCTTTTTGAAACTGTGCAGAGATCGGTTCCGAGCACGGCAACAGAGATAACTGTTGAGTGTAAATGGCACGCAAACTGAACCGAACAGCGCTAACATGGAACTAGTTCATCAGTAGGGCTTGGCGCAGTTCAGTTCTGGCTCGGAGCTCAGATAACAATGAGAGCATGAGCAAACTGCGTCATCTCATTACAGTCAGCCTCCGTAATCATGAAATTTCAGGCGTTCATAAAAATCCTAGCTTCCCTACCGTACCACATGAGTGACAGTGACGATTCTGCTTAGCAGTGTGATTAACTTCAATGTCTGTTGGTGTTTCCTGCATCTTTAAGCTCTGATTAGACTATTGTTTGTCGTATCCACTTCCCAAAAGTCGAATCAAGTCAATTCACCAAAGGCTTCTTTGCCTGACTCTCCGCAAACTTCCTGAAAGTTACAGGCAATTTGCTGTGGTTTAGGTTCTCATTGCACCATTTAGACCATCTTTCAAGGAAAGGAATGAGCAAAACATTAAGGCTATAATTTTGTTGTGTTTATAACCTTAAACAAGCATCCCAGAATGCTTGTTTGAGAAATAAAAAAAGACGGGCCTATTCTACACTAAATAAATGTACCGTAAGCATAGTTTTTTTCGCGGTGGCTAGTTTGGCTTTAGCTATTTGGTTATATAGAGTGTTGGCCTAGTGGTTAGAGCAGTGCACTTATGCTCTGAGAAGGTTGCAAGTACCAGGATCGATCCACACAGCCTGTGCTTTAGGTCCCTGAGCAAGTAACCTCACACTGCTACCCAGGCGCTGCACAATGGCAGCCCACTGCTCCCCAAGGGGATGGGTTAAATGCAGAGGTTACAATTGTGGGAAAATAAAGGGATTCACATTTGTAAAACAAACCATTTTCTCTTTATTTTATTCCTTTATTAAGAAATATTGATACAATATAACTGTATGCTACTTCGTCAAGTGCTGATAACACAGAAAGTAACCACTTTGAAATCTAAATGACCTTCTGAGCATTGCTTTTTGACTGTAGCAGAGCTAGGCTGAATGTTTTCTTAGAGCAGGTGGAGCTCATGATAGCCTCCTTCTCAGCCTCCCTCAGCTCACATTTGAGGTTTAATGTTACAGAGTACAGAATGTTGTCCTCATTTGTTGCTTGTGCAGCTGGGGCTTCTATGTCATCCTCTTTAAAGATGCCCAAATATCCATCCCAGGCTCTTTAAATGGCACATATACAGATTAAAAGCTCCCCATGAAGTGAAAGTTAGATTATAATACCAAGGAATACCACAAACTGGTTCCTGCCCTCACCTGCCTTAAAGCTCACATTGCTTTTGACCTCAACTTTGCCAGAGTTCAGTAATAGAAAACCCATCTGACATCTGACAGATAGCTAAATAAAATCATTTCTCTGTTTTTTTCTTTTTATGTCCTGTGCAGTCCTGGAGGCCATGTCACCCTAGCCAGAGAGACTGGGCCTAGAAAAGTGAATGGTAGATTTTTTTAATTTTTTTTTTTTATTAGAACATCCGGTGCTGCTGTGTTTGAATAATAAAACACAGTTTGGATCGAAACAACTATTTTAATTAATAACTTTTAATAGTTACAACAGGCTTGTTATCTTTTATTTTTCAACCAAACCAATATATGCTTCAGTATGCTGGAAGGAATATAAGTCTTGCTTTTCTTATAACAGATTTAGCTCCATCGAGCTAAATTTAAATCTTCATTTTGACTCCCTGACAAGTGACATAATTTATCCTTCTGACTTTTTATTTTCTCGCTCCCAGTCTAATCAGTGGAGATGGTTGAAACAGGGAGAAGAAAAAAAAAAGGTGAGGGCAAAGAATATAACAAAGAGGCATAGTTGATTTAAAGTGGAGCAGGAGAGTGGTTTGGCAGTAGGGAATTGTCATCCCCCCCCCCGGCCTTCTTCCAAAGCTCTCCTACTAAGGGAAGAGAGGAATTTCAGATGAGGTTTGGGATTTCTGCCCACTTCAAAGCCGTCTTCACACAAGTCCTCGGCTTTATTTTCACTCTTATATGAAACAGATTTCACTTCGAAGGGCCAGAGTAATTTGTGCCACCCTCCCTTCAAGTCTGTGAACTGTGGATTAAAAGGAAAATATAAACTTTTACTGCAATATCATAGCACCCTTATGAACTCTAAAGCTCTATTTTGTTTCATACTTGAAAGCTGTACCCGGCGCGTTAAACTGAGGTCAGAAGTTTCCATTGATCCATATTGGGGTTGAAGGTGCCATGTATTATTGGGCTTTTAACTATTTATTTGATTTTTTCTTTTTCTATTGAAGGTTTAGAAATGGTGTTAAATGATGATGATGTGACTGAATTCAAAACAGATGAAGATAAATTGTTTGAATGGAACCTAAAATAGGTTAAGTTGCACCATATATGAGTACAGCTTTGAAATGTAAAGCTCCAAGTATGACAACTTTATCAGACAGTGGGATAGCCAATTCCTCTAAGCATGGGGCAGCCGGCTTGCTTGGACTCGCAATGAATCCTGGGATAAACAAGTATAGAAAGGATACAACAGACCCATCCCTCAAATCGGGCAAAAAGAAGGACGCATTTGTCGGCCGCATAATGAGTCTTGGACTCCAACCCGGACCTCTGCTCCACGCTATGATGTAATCATCCTTCGAATCTGGCCTTCTGTGGACGCAGCCCATGAATTCGAACAGAGCCAACGTGTCACGAGTTGTATTGCGGTTGGTTGAGGACCCAAATGCAGAGACCAGGAGGCAGAGGTGAATCTTGAAGATTTAATAAAAAAAACAAAGGCAGACAACCAAAAATAATAATAAAAAAAAAACAAAAAACGGGAACAACAAAACAACATCATCAAGGAACCAGCACTGAGTGACTGCAGAGGTGGAGTATATAAGGGGAACAGAACAAAGCACTGGAAAAAATTGAAATCCAGACAAGTCATTTTTTCTTAAGATAAGTGGTTTTGTTCTTGGATTGAGGAGGTAAAAGGGACATTTTGCCAATGGAACAGGACAATGTACACTTAAAATAAGAAAACACAATTGATTTGTGTTATTTTAAGTGCATATGATCTAAATATCTTATTTTAAGAGTAAAAATACTCATTCCATTGGCAAACTATTTCATTTACCTACTCAAATTGGGAGTAAATACACTTAATTTAAGAACTTTTTACTTATTGTTTTTCTAGTGAGGATGGACTAATGAGCTGAATATGGAGCAGGTGTGAGTGGAACTAACTAGAAGGAAGCCAAGTGGAAAGGAAACAAGCACAAGGGGGCAACAGAGAGTAACTCTAGACTGCTTGAATATAATGGAAAATAAACCAAAGATCAACAAAACAGAAGAACTGATAAATGAAGCTAAAAACTCAGAGTACCAAATAGGGAGAACCACCACACTATGACAATACTGCAGAGCTTATATGACAAAAATGGATAATTATGTTTACAAAAATAAACCATGGATAACAAAAGGATTCTTTAATGCCTATAGAGAGACAAAAGGATCGACAAAACAACAAAAAGCTTCTTAAAATCAAGAAATAATGAGGCTGAATTTAAATACAAAAACAGGTTAATTTGATATTTTAAGACACAAAAAAAGTAGTTTAGGAATTTAGCGAGTTCATAAATAATATACAAGCAAAATAGGAAATGATTTGATAAGAAACGATAATGAAAAAATAAGTTCACACTATGCACTTAAAGTAAACTTCCAGCCTTCTTCATAAATAAAAAAATTCAGATTAGAAGAAAATAGTAATAGTTGTTTTATTATAATGTTCAATGTTTCACCAAACACATCAAAAGGATTCTGTTTGCACACAACACCAAGTTAAACTACTCTGGTGAATATTTGACATGACATATTTTGAATATGATTGAAGTTGGTTTGAGAAGGATTAAAAGAACAGTTAAATGTAAACGAAATCTTAGTATATATATAAAAAAAGAAATAACTATACAATACTATAAAAGTATGGTATTTTGTATGTTATTAAATTGTGGAGGAAATCCACATTATATATATTTTGGATTTAAGAGAGATTACTTTCTGTTATTCCTGATGAAAGCACAAACTGGAACATATACATCAGTGATTTAAAGGTATAAATGTCAAAGTTAACCTTGTTATTATATATATGATGTAAGCTTTGCTTATCATATATTGCACTCATTTTTCCTTATTTGACTCATTCTGTTATCTGTTGGAGGGATGCTTGTGAAATATAGACTAATTTCCATCCATCCATCTTATCCAAGTTATTCTGTCAGGGTCGTGGTGGGGCCGGTGAGTCTTTCTAGCAGTCTGCAGGATTGACGAGAGGCGATGTACACTCTGGACAGATCGCCAGTCCAGAGTGTACCAACACAGAGACACGCAACCCTGCACACACACAGCTCAGAGATGCTAATTAACCAAACTGTTACGTTTTTAGACCATGGGAGGAAGCCACACATGCATGGGGAGAACATGCAAACTGCGACGAGAAAATCCCTCGGCTGGGAATCGAACCCAGAACCTTCTTGCTGCTATGCAAAGTGCGCTACCATGTGGCCCATATAAACTTATTGAATATAACATTTTCCAAATATTAGAAAGACATACATAAATTTGTTGAAATGTTTTAGTGGATAAATGTTAGTCATTATTAGGGGTGTAAATCACATCCATCATGGCGATTCGATTCACTATCGATTTCCTGACCCAACGATTCGATTATTTTCGATACTTAAGAATACACCAAGATACGATTGAATTCGATACATTTTTTTATTTTTTTTTTACACCTAACAGGCTAAACGAAGTTTCAAATTTGAAATAAATCAATGAAAGCTGTAATATTGTTATGCATTTTTTTTAGGAATAACAGCAAATAACAGAAGTAGAAAAGTTGCATCAAAGAACACTGCAAAAATACTGCACATAATCAGTGCAATGAGTTCAATGCAATACCTCGGCTCCAGACGTCCCGCCCCCTTCACAGACGCTCCGCTGCTCCTCTCCCAAATTGTACCTGACCGCAGACAGTGCCGCAGACAGGAGGCCGGCTTGTTTTGTTTTTATGACCGAAATTGCGGAAAACAACTCGTGAAGTTTAACCCGCTAGAAGAGCGAGGTGCGCGAGAACGCTGGGACCCTTTTTCAACCTGGATCTCCGCTCTTTTTGGCCTTCATGTCCCTCCGTCGTCGGACTAAACTCGCCCCCACTTCCTCACCGCCTCGGCCGTATCTACACCCACAGCGTGTAGCACAGACCACGCTTCAATACTGAGCATAAATCAAAAATATCGGTGTCAAGCTCACTGCAACACACTGCTGTAAGAGTATAACCAAGAAGCGAGCTAGGAGGGCAAAATAGGTTTAGCTCCACCGCAGCACAGGAGGGAAAATTACGCCCAGGAGAAAATGGATAAAAATAGACCGGAGAAAAAAACATGAATCGATTCTCTTGCTCACGTGTCGATGCATCGGATCGTTGGCTGTTGGATCGATGCATAGATACAAAACAATTATTATTTACACCCATAGTCATTATTCTGAGAAAAGGAGATTAGAAATACAATCAAAAGTAAAGAATGTAGATCAGAAATATAAATCAATATTTCCTCTTGGCAAAATATGAATGACCCCGATGAAATGGACCTGTGACTGTTTGAAAACACTTTTCCGACAAGGAGCAATGAGTCAAAGTTGAGTAATGGGAGCACATGGTACACTGGGGCGCCTGCTCTGGGGGGGGGGGCTTCAGTTTGTTAGGCTCTCCTGGTGGAGTTCCTCTGGTGTGGCAGGTGAGGAGAAGTAGCCGGTTGTACCATCTGTTGCAGCCATAGCTCAATCCTGTCTGAGCCATTCCTAATGAAACAGATCTGAAACAGCGCTGCCTGTGGTTCAGAGGGTTGACCAATGGTCCAGATAATCTGCTGTCACAATTCTGCAGAACTTCTGCTTTGGTTGATGGATATATGTTCATATAAAGGATATTCTGTGTAGCACAACAACATATGTGGAGACTAATCTATGTAGGGGCGGTAAAAGGCCGGAAAACAGGTGATTTCTCTGCACTTCCTGCATATGACCAGCTGTTACCTCGGGTTTCTCTAACCTTATGTTCTTTTAAACTTTGTGGATTTTGTCTGCTTACACTGGTCTAAGCTTTCTGACTAATGTTATATTTGAGCAATTTAGAGTTAGTTTTACTTTATAAGTCAGATCTGGACAAATCCTTTATTTTGGTCAAGTTGGTATTTATTTGATTTTGACAAACAGCGGAACACACAGAGGTGTTATAAATAGAATACATCTGTCATTATCTTGGCACTGATGACTGGAATAAAGGTTTATTTTATCCACCTGCCTAGCTCCGCCCAGTTTTCATTATTATTCATCAGATCCACCAGTTCCAGTTGCTATTTTAACCACTTGGTCCCAGCCATCAGTGCCAAATTATTCGAGCCACAGGTGAGAGTTCTCTAGTGTACCCAGCATTTTTATTCCGATTTCCTGATCCTGACTAGTTTTTGCTCCTGGATTTCTTAGTTTGCCTGCCCCTGTTCTGATGCCTGACCTGACTTTGGATCTCTAATGGATTCTGCCTGCTCACGACCTTGGATCTGTCTCCCGACTCCGGCTTTGATATCCCTACGGTACCTCTTTGGATCTCTGATCTTCTGGCCTGGACTTCTGCTCTGGCTTTTCCTTATGGAAACTTGTGCTCTTCCTCGTCTGCTGGCTTCTGCTCGTCGGTCGACTCCGCAGAACCTTTTGCTTCTACTCCTGCAAATCTTTGGGCGGCGTCCGACGGTGCTGTGGAAATCATGCGGCTTGATTCCACTCCTACCTCTTGGCTCAAACTGAACTCACACGCTCACTATCGTCACTGATCTGTGTTTTCCCTCTACAGAGATTTCAGCCATCTAGTCCCAGCTGCTGAGCTGCAGATCTCTGTGTTTTTAATAAATGCTTTTTAGAAATCACCTAAGTCTGTCTGCCTAAAATCTGGGTCTTGACAGCATCTCGCAGATACCTCAACAGTTTAAAAACTCTAAACTTTCAAATATTTGAAACTGGTCCTATTCATTGCACCATTACCCAAGTTCTATCTGAAAATAAATAAAACAGTTCCCAATGGGCTCACCAAGTTCCACATCTATTGGCTTGCTAATCTCTTTGTACTGCACGAAAATTTCAGAATTGTGGCCCAAATAATTAACGTTGGTTATTCAATTGAATTTCAATTCAGTTTATTTATATAGCGCCAATTCACAACACAAACCCTATCAAACCCTCAACAAGATATTGGAGTTTTTTATACAGGACAGGAGATGACTCTTTCCTAAACCCTTAGCCATCTATGCTGATGCAGGATACGTGAGAATATTGTCACCAATTGAACCCAACCTATACTTCAAGTAGCTCTTTCATGGTTCCAGTTCTTTCATGTATAAACATCTTCCCACCTGCCCTACCCAACTACTTTGTTCCATTTTAATGTCAGGTCCTGTACCAAAATAGCCTGACGTAGTCCTACTCAATTCTAGTCAGAATATGAGTCTGATTCTGCTCCATAGAGCTGTGATTATGGGGCGTGTTTCGAACAAACCAGGAAAAAAAATGCCTCTGCACTCAATTGGATAGACCTACAACCAATAAGAGCAACGGAGTGCATGACGTATGTTAAGCGACCAAGGGAGCCAGCTGATAAATTAAACTTTTGCCGAATCCCGTAGGAAGGACGCCAAAAACATCTTTCTTTTCAACAAATGCCTTGATTGCGTTTCTCTGTTCCTCTTTTAAAATTAATTTGCTGTCGATATCTTCTAGAACAGACCTAATAGCAGAATCTACTCACCTCAACTTTCCAGCGGCAGACATTGTTGTTGTCACCCATGCGCGCTTTGGTCACGTGGTTGATTACGTTACTGTTGATCATCTGTCCATCATCGTATTAAGCCCGCCCTGACAATTTGATTGGCCCGCCAGATATTGGGCGAGCATACTCGCGCTACTATTGAGCAATGCCAGACCGAACTTCCCGACCTCAAACGTTGTGGGCGGGACTAAGTTCGGAATGGCACCCAGGCTAGTACCAAAAGGACCGGGAGCTTGAATGTTATACACAAGATCTTAGCTGTTCATGGCGTTTGCTCCTCTTGATTGAGATCTCTGGATTCTGCTGTAGCCCTTCTCTAAGTGATGTACGCAGATGACCACTGCCACTATTGGGACCTCAACTTTTAACAGCTTCTCTAATTTTGTCTTTGAGTCTTTTGTATTTCTAAACTTCTTCTTGTACCTTCTTGTGTCTGTGTTCTCTCATCTCTTCCTTTGGACAGGCTATCATCTCAGTTGGGTTATCTGAGGACTGGCAAGACATGTTATGTTTTCATGGGTATTCAAGGCTTTTGAAACGGGACATGGATAAGGTTTGGGGGAGGTATAGATTAGGGCTAAGTTCTAAAAAAAATCTTCCAGACATTCAGTTTTTCTCAGAGCTCTCAACATTGAAAAAGGATGAAGCGACTGCAGACCTACCAGGGCATGGAGGTCCAACTAAACTGACTGGCAGGGCTAGAAGAGCACTAATCAGAGAGGCAGTAAGGGGCCCTGGTCACACTGGAAAAGCTACACCAGTTCCTTTCATTTGAATTCTTTGCATAACTTGGTCTCTGGTATAACTTTCAGAAAATAAACCATGCTCAGTGTATGAAATGTAACAAAATTCAAAAAGGTTTTAATAGGAATACTTTTGTGCCTCTTTTCAGTCACAGAATGAATAAAACTTTCTGCTGGAAAACAAAAGATTAACAATGAAGTTTCTCTTAACATATTGCATTATGCATATTTGGAAAGAATAAAATATATATATTTTTTCATTTCAATGTCAGTGTTGGGAGTTGAAAGAAGATAAGCTACAGTTACGTGGCTAACTAGGGCAGGGTTTATGCATAAGGGAATAGAGCTGGAGGGAGAGCTTGTGATTTAGAAAAAAGGAGAAATGTGTGGGCAGAGGGGTTGAAAAAGATCCTTTAGGGGGAGCCTGTTAAAAACCATCTCATGAGTAAGAGGTAGATAGAGGTGCGGGAAGGTTTCCTGCAGAGAATCTGGCTTTTTTCCAAATCAAATATTCCCTCAAATGCAATGCTAGATACACTTTTGCACATGTGCAGCTGCTGCTGTCCTCTTGTCAGCCCCAGGCTGTCTTTGGGATTACTTTGCAGTTGACAAAAGCCGATTGAGTAATGATTGATATATGTGTTACCCTCAGATATGATCATGAGATTGGGGTTATTGTGTGAGGCGTACGTATTAAGTGTTGGTCATCAATCTTGCTAAACCTGAAAGGTTTTGAGTCAATGAAAGGGATAATGTAGCTCAAACATAGTCTATGCTTTAAGACAAAATAAATAAAATAAACTGATTCTAAAGGTCAATTTGAAACAAGCACAGATTTGAAGCACACTAACCTTTTCATGTCTCAAAGTATTAATTCATGTTAAAAAAGCATGGTATAGATAAGACAAGTCACAGGTTCTGCAATCAGGAAGCTGGGGTTCGTTCCCCAGCTGGGGGGAATTAGCTCCTTAGGCAAGACCCTTCACGCTAATGCCTGCTTTGGGGAGTGGCGGCATAGGGGCAGCCTTTGAATCCTGAGGTTCTGAGTTCAAGCCCCATGGATACTCTGGCTCCCTGAGCAACAATGGCAGCCCACTGCCCCCAAGGGGATGGGCTACATGCAGAGAGATTTCGTTCACTTGTGGCAGTGTAATGACAATAACAATGTGGCTAACAAAAGAAACCAAACAACCCCCATTCCAAAGGGGTGGACCCCTTCTTCCGTTTCAATTTGCATGTTTTCAAAGCAAAAACAAGGCTTTGTTGGGCTACTGTATAAAGCCTCAAACTCAACGCTATTCCTGACACTTTTAATCGAAAAAGCTCCTTTGATGGGAACCGAAACATCCTCAAAACTTGCAAAGTGCAGTGGATTGTATTAAATTTTTTTTTTTGGTACAGTTGTGTACTTCCCCTATTGGCCCGTAGCCTCGTGAGACCATCCTGATCTCGCGAGCTTTCAAGATTTCACTCGCTAAATCAGTCTGGAGACTCCATTGGAGAAAATTAGGAGCCGTTCACCAAACGAACGTCCAATCAGCGTTGGCTTTGGGGCGGGTTGAGGTGTGACGCAACGAGAAGCGCGACACTTCAATCTAAAGAACATGACGGCTTCAGCCGATGAAACTAGCGTTAGCGTGGCTATCGAGCAAGTTTTATCGGAATTACAGAGTATTTCTTCACTGAAAGAAGAGCAAAACACTGCTCTGGAGGCTTTTCTCAGAGGAAAAGATGTTTTTGCTCTTCTCCCGACTGGTTTCGGCAAGAGTTTGATCTATCAATTGACTCCTCTCCGTCGTCGCTCTGTTACGTCATATGCTTCGTTGATCTGATTGGTTTATTTGGCCCGTCTATCACCAACATAGGCCAATCAGCTAACCAGTATTTTCGCCCCTTCCCAAAATTACTTCAACGGAAGGTTTCCAGATGGATATGCGGAGCAAATCCATCTGGCGGAGTCAGGTTAATTGGCCCGTGTGCTATTAACATCTATACAGACCCAACAGGACGGTGGTTAGTCTTCTCATACAACTTCTCCACAAGGCTGGAGCAAATAGCGAGGGATCTTTGACCGTTCTGCTTGCACCCAGAGTACATCCAGAGTACTTGTTCCACTTTTACTGCTCTATTCTTGTGTTTTCACACTCCTGACCAGTACTGATCTTGGTGTCAGGACTGGCCTAAACATGATGTGTGTCCCTAAATGCCCTTTAGTACAATATCCAGCTTCTGCAATTAAAAATGTATTTATCTTAATGACTAGTTGTCATTGGCAATTGTCCAAGTTTATTTCAAAACTTTTCTTGGGTTTCCTTCACAGACTTACATCTTTTTTGAAAAATATAACACAAAAATGTGAGTAAAGCTCTTTTTTTGTTATTTTTTTGGTTTTTATTTTTGCTTTATCCAACACAGCTGCCATTTTCTTTAACCCTATAACCATGATTTTGTTCCCTAACCAGTTTCCATCTGCATATCTACTCTAACCTAGGGTCCACATGTGATGAAGGTTGGACAGCTGGATGACAAACTCCAGGGAGCTTTTTTCCCCTGCAGCTGTTAAGGTGACTCTATTCAGTCACTGATAAAAAAAAAACAGAAAGCTGCTCACATTACATGTTCAATGCTTCCTTTGTTTCTAAGTTTGGACCAGCCCTTTGTTTTAACCCTATATTTTTTGTGCCAACTTTTACCCGTTTAATTATATGTTAAAAGTTTTCAGAATTATGTTGTTTATGTAATCTTTAAACTAGGAAACATCTGTTATAAGTATCTTATAGAATTAATGTGTAGGCGACCTGGAAGTGTGTGGAAAACAGATTTTCAGGCTGTTGCTTTAGCTCCGTCAGTTATCAGAAGCTCTATGTTGACTAATTTTAATGTTTAAAAAAATGTCTATCTTCTATAACAAATATTTCTGTCCAAGTAAAACAATCAAATAGATGGACATCAAGAAAATAGCGAAGGATACTTTTTTTTTTTTTAGTCATTGCATTCATGTCCTCTCCATGTGGCTGATACAGAGCATCCCAGTCTGTAGCCACAACGCAACCCTGCAGGGCTTCTTCAGCTTCCTGTGGCCATCTTCTTACAGTACATTTTTATGCAGGTTGTCTTTTATAAAGTGGCTTATAGCCTGAGAAGAGGAAAAACAAAATTGTTATCCGATTTCCCAAGAGGAGGTCTTACTTTAGATATGTAATGAAAAGCTGATGCAGATCTAAATGGCATTTTTTCAGAAAACCATTTTTAGGTGGTTAAACAGGTCAGAAAATATATGGCGTACATACCTCTTGCTCGTTATGTACTGTTACAGTTATCTAGAGACTGACACTTCATGAAGACAAATTTATGACATTAATAATTATGATGCCATTAATCACATGACAAGGGATAAGGTTAATTCATTCAACAGTAGTATTGGATTGGTATTAGTTATTGGCTGGTATGTTCAGCCCATGTATCTGTATCTTGTTGGATTGGAAAAAATTGGTCCATCTCTTGTATTCATACTATTTGAAATGTCTTAAGTAAGACTACGTTCACACTGCAGGCCTTAATGCTTAATTCTGATTTTTTTTTTGTGAAATCCATTTTTTTTTTTTGCGCTGCCGTTCACATTTCCAAATATATGCGACATGTATGTGATCTCTTGTGTGAACTGCATTCATACAACGCAAGTTTGCGCAGTAGAGGACGCATTGACGTCACAAGCAAGGTTGCACTGTATTTATGGCAGTAAACAAGGATGTTAGTGCTGGAGCTCATCTAGCGATCTTTCCCAAACTTAAAAAATTAATCTTTTCAAGATGGTTAAAATAAAAAGACTGCTCTGCACATCATCGTCCACCATGGTTTTTGTTTTTCTTGCCACTTCTGCAAAGCAAGATGCAGAATATTAACCTTTGTTGAGTATTAATGACATTCAGGTCTGATGAATGCTAACCTGACTCTGCCAGATGGATTTGCTCCGCATATCCATCTGGAAACCTTCGGTTGAAGTAATTTTGGGAAGGGGCGAAAATACTGGTTAGCTGATTGGCCTATGTTGGTGATAGACGGGCCAAATAAACCAATCAGATCAACGAAGCATATGACGTACTAACAGCCAGGCTACTCTTGCCGAAACCAGTTGGGAGAAGAGCAAAAACATCTTTACCTCTGAGAAAAGCCTCCAGAGCAGTGTTTTGCTCTTCTTTCAGTGAAGAAATACTCTGTAATTCTGATAAAACTTGCTCTATAGCCACGCTAACGCTAGTTTCATCGGCTGAAGCCGCCATGTTCTTTAGACTGAACTGTCGCGCTTCTCGTTGCGTCACACCTCAACCCGCCTCAAAGCCAACGCTGATTGGACGTTCGTTTGGTGAACGGCTCCAAATTTTCTTTAACGGAGAGTCTACCGACTGATTAGCGAGTGAAATCTTGAAAGCTCGCGAGATCAGGAAGGTCTCACGAGGCTAGATGAATGCAACTTGCCCGTTAAAATACAGGTCGCATTTGAAAAGATGAGATTTGTATCAGATTCAGGACCAAAGAGCAAGTGGTCTGGGTTGCATTGGAAAAAAAATCGGATCTGTGTTGTTCAGACAACTATGAAAAAAACAGATAAATTAGGGTCACTTCAGGCTGATGCGTGCCTTAGTTAGTTTTGACGGGTTTTCATGTGATGTTTCAACAAAAAGCTTTGCATAACTATGAAGTGGAAAGAAAATTAAACACGTTTTTACCATTTTAACAAATAAAAATCTCAAAAGCATGAAACCTCTGAGGTCCTCACAGAACATCTGGATTATTGAAGAGATGCAGTCTACACACATGTATAACTGTATATGCTTTTTTTTTTAATTAAGAAAAAGACTGGACTAGACTAATTCAGGAATTCCCTAAAACTGCATGCAACACTGCCAATTTTTTTTTCTGCTGTATTTAGAAAACCACATATCAAGTTTCTTTCACTTTTCAGTGATGTTTAACTATCAGTCTGGCAGAAAATCTTTGCCTGTTTATTTTTCTAGTAACATGAAAAAATGGGGACATTTTACAGAAGTGTGACATGTTTTGAAAGACCAATGTAGATGGAGGAATGGGCATTTGACTGAAGGTTAGAATAACAGGTCTGGTTGAAAAAACAGCAACTACAAAAAAGAATCAAGTTTGGTGAAAATCTTAAACATTTTCTAAAAGATGGACCAACTCTAACATTCATTTTTTCATTATATTTTACATTGAAGTCTGACATGCAATCATTTGTTTTACTTCCTTAGCTGCTGCTGAATCCGCATCCCAAATAGACACTCAGTAAACGCATCTGTAACTAGCTAAGCCCAGCAGAAAGTCTCCAACAAACAGAAAACAGATTACAATCTCTAAAATCACAATCAGCTGTGAGTTTTAGTGTTGTGAAAACAACAAGAAGGTGGCATGTCACAGGTTACTTTTAGCTCTTCTTCACAGCCAATGAAGGATGAACCTTAGAGCTTACAGAGACTTTAGACCTCATGGCTTTATGCTCTCTGGAAGTGGTCACTTCCAGAACCCAGATCTATAAATTAGACCAGGAAAAAAAGTCTTAAAATGTAAAAATATTTGGTCTACTGGATGAAATCCAGATGTCTCAAAGTTAAGACTACTGAATGGCAGCTGTGCTACTCTTAAAATTTGAAACCACACATAGTTGTATATAGCACAGATCATTTTTTTTACTTAGCACAGAGATATATGTACGTCCTGTACTATCAGGATGCACATATTACATGTATGTGCATTTAAACACAAACCTCTCCAGTCTACCCTAACCCTGCCCTTACCACAACAAATAAATATGCACAATAAAGGCATTGGTCAATATAAGCTTAGTTAAACCAAAAGGTTTGATAAAAATGTGTTCACTATGCAGTCAACTATGTCTTCTGTTACATTATGCTAGCCAGGAGTCCAATTTTCAGAGTTCTTAGTTGGAAATTAAAGAAGAGACTGGTTGGTAATGTCCAGGTTCTCCAAACAGCACCAACCTAAGTATCAAACATGGCTGCCATGTATATAAATATATAGAAAGTGTTTCTAAGCACTTATAAGAGTTAGGTTCTGAATAATCCTCTGATGCATTCAGATGGTGTTCTCTATCTACTTTGACATTAGTTCTTTTATGATTCCTTGTTGGAAATTATAACAATAGGCCAGCCGCACGGGTTTGCTGCATTCATATGCTAATTAGGGCCATTAGTACAGCTGATCGCTCTCCACATACGTCGGAGTCCGTTTCCGACAATTTGTGGCACTGACAAACGGGGACAAGCGCGGGTTGCAAATTGTCGGAAACTGAAGAAAATCAGGGAGATCTGCGGGAATTTACGGGGACGAAAATCTCACTTTTCATGCAGTGGTTGCCTATTTGTATCTCTGCTTCTGTCTCCTTGAACCCCAGTCGGCCTCAGCAGATGGCCGCTCACACTGAGCCTGGTTCTGCTGGAGGTTTCTTCCTGTTAAAATTGAGTTTTTCCTCTCCACTGTCGCTATAAGCATGCTTAGTGTGAGGAATTGCTGAAGAGTCAATGAGTCGATGCAATCAACCGGTTTTCCTTAGATAGAAAACTTTGAATCAATCTGACTGGCTGATCTGGTTGAACTGGAAAGTGCCTTGAGATGACGTGTTGTGAATTCGCGCTATAGAAATAAACTGAATTTAATTGAATTAAACTTTCACAATCCATCAGTCTGTCTGGACAGTCGCTTGACCTTGCAAAGTAACAGGGATAAGTTTGTTTTTATGGGAACTAATGCCTAGCTCCACCTGTCATTGGCTAAGAGGTCTGCACACCTTAAAGGTCACCATCATAACGCATTACGGAGATAAACAGGATCAATAACCAGTTAACCTCAACTGTCATTGTTTTGGAATGTGGGGTGATGCCAAAACACCCAGAGAAAACCCACAGAGAGGTGCCAACCCCTTTCAGAAAGACACTAGAGACTGCATCAAATTCAGGACCTCCTTGCTTACAATTATTGTCACAGTATCGGACCTGCAGATATTTTTGTAAATGGCTTAAAAATAATCAAATGCTCTGTAATAGATTAGATAATCAGCTCAGCTTTGGTAGTACTCTTGGGAAAGTGAGCAGTGAGATATTAAGCTATACATGATAATCATTTGACTTTCCTGAGTTCACCGCTGCCCTCTGTTAGAGAACCTTAAGGTTTTAAATTATCATAACATGAACACATGGAGTGATGGCAAGGAAAAAGGAACTTTCCAACAGGTTCAAGAGGGAAGCCAAGACCTCCCTCTCTAGAGCTCATTCTGAAGAACATCACCCAGAATACAGAGGACTCTCCTCCAATTGTGCTAAGAAAAACCTCCAAAGAGAAACACCAAGAAGACATCCTCATCACATGCCAGAACCATTTCTGCTGAGTTCTCTAAATGTGGCGGAAATGCAGCTTTTCTACAAGCTGCAGCCTACTAAGAAGGTGGATTTCAGCCGCATATATCCAGGATTTTGTTCTTTATTTTGTGATGCATATCTCTCAACAATAAAACGACATTGAAAACATAGAATAGAACAGGGGTAACCAATAAAAAATCAGCGGGGTCCGAAAAAAGAAAATCATCAACCAGTAAAGGTCCGGAGACATTTTCAATTATAATCAATTAATTTAAACAGAACACTGAAATAAAATTTAGGTTTTTATGCTTTTACAGCCATTTTTAAAGCCATTCTCAAGCACATATCAAGGTGCTGATTTTGAGCCCGGATCCATATGTATTTTTTATTCTGGGCCAAACATCCTCTAAATGTGCAGGGTCATCTTTGAGCACGCCATTTCACTTTTCTTTCACCAGTTCACCGCAGTTCTTCCAGCAGTCCAAACTTTCTCTGCTCTTTTTCTCATCGTCTTCTCCTTCTTTCCCATCGCCCGGCTTGCCACAGCTTTGCCTGCTGTGTCTAAAAGTAGCAGCAGCAGCAACCCAGACTGACAGCTCATTGGCTCATTTGGATCACGTGCAGCCTGGAGCCGGACGCTCCAGAGGGCTTTACCGTATTACAGGAGAAGCAGTGCAAGTGATGTTTAGACAGTGTCGTCAGACAACATGCTGTAATTCATAAATGTTTTAAATCAGGTTGGGTCCGGATTAGCCAGCAGGTGGGTTAGATTAGATTAGCTTTATTGATCTCACAGTGGAGAAATTCACTCGTCACATATTGGCATAGAAGTTACAGAAGGTGCAAACAGGGAGGAAAAAGGTGCATTAAGAATAAGCAATATTTATATATACAGTATATCCAGGTATATACAGTATATCAAGATAAATAGGATTAGGGTGCAAGTGTACTTGTGTTGCACACAATGAAAAACAAAATAAAAATAAGAAATAAAAAAATAAGAAATATAAATATGTACAATCCGGATGGCTTATATACAGGGGGAGAAATATCGCACATTCAGCATATTGCACAGTCAATAAATAAAAAACTATAATGTAGCTGCACAGTGATCTGGACTCTGGTCCGCTAATCCGTGACCTCTGACCTATAGGTTAAAGATCTGGTCTACATAGAATGAAACACCTGCTGCTCCTCCTGAAAATCAGAAATCTCTAAAATTCCCGGTACTCACAAAACTGATTCAGGTTTTCCTCGCTTTTACTTCGTATCTATTTTAATCCAGGTTACAGTGGTAGAAAAATAAATAAAATAGATGTATTTGGACGGGTTTTTAGTGGCTAAGGGGTGCCAGACTAACTGCCTGTGGGTTAAAGATACCTAAATATCAGGACCAAGCCCTTCTTTTCTATTTTCTGCATCCGAAGAATTAAAATCTAAATGGGACTCCCCAGCTCCAAACGATGAGTTGAGCTCCATCCAGCCAGCAGGACCACTAAGGTGTGGAGTGATAAGGCAGCCATAGTTAATCACAACCTGAGGACTTCCTCTTTACAAGAAATGTTCCCTGTGTAAATTTAGAGCAAAGAAAAATCACCAGAAAAAACCCCAAAACAGATAAGCTGCTTTCTAAGCAACTAGGAGGAGGACCCCGGCAGACTGAGAGCCTTAATTGCGTCCCCTCCCCTTTCCTCCCCCCTCCTCCTCCTCTTGTCTCCTCCGGGCTGCTGGCGAACTTCACTTCCACGCTGCCTCCCACTAGTGTTTAGTTAGTGTTGGTCTGGATAGGAGAGGAGAGAGAAGACATGGCTTTCTATCGAGGAGCGTTTCTGTTTCTGCTTGTTTGCCTGTTGAACCAGAGCGGTGAGTTTATGCTCCTTTATTTATATGGGGGGAAAAAAAGAAAAAAGTTTAATAAGACACAAGAGGCGCATTTTAATGAAAGTTTGACCTTTTTTTCTGGATGCTCGACATGTATATTTTAAGTATTCATATGGAAACTTCAGCGCTCGATAACTGCGCATTTTTTCCCCATGCATGTAATAAAGCATGTCGGCATATTTTCCCATTTATATACAGACACGCAATGCTCTAATTTGTTCTTATTTAAGTTATATACTAAGTATATATATATATATATATATATATATATATATATATATATATATATATATATATATATATATATATATATATATATAGCCTGTAAGGGGTAATTAATTACTGCGTAATTGATGATGCTCATTCACCGTCCAAGTTGTGGCCCAAAGCGATAAAAGCGAGTTTAAATAGTCTCTGGCATGTGATGGGTGTTTCTAAAAGCTTGTGACCTTATGCACCAGAGTCTGGAGAAGTTATTAAAGCCTGCTTTGGACATCTAAAGAACCACTGTTCATGATGTAGACCGCAGGGCAGTCTCGGTCTCACAATGAGCTCAGCAGTCATGCACAGTTTATTTCTTTTTTTTTTTTTAAACTCGGTAAGACATCAGTTTGGTGGGAAAACCTTGTTTTACAGTCAGGATCATGTTAGTTTCTTTGCACGTTTGTTTCTCTATGTCTTAGGAACCAGCAAAAGTCTAGCCTTTCTGCTAAATTAAGCAGAATTTTTATGTATTTATTAATTTGTTTGCTAAAACTCTCTTAGTTAAGGCTGCATCTTAAACGTCCTGCATTTAAAACCTGTATATAACTAAAGTAGGGACATATTTTACAATACAATACAGCATGGTTTCAGGTAAGCAGTTAAATTTGTTTGGGTCAAAGTAAAGAAATGTTGGTTCCAGTGTTTTTAAAATATTTGCAGAACTGTGATGTAAATAAAAACTCTGACAAAAGAAAACGCTTTTTAAGCTCACCAAGCTTTGATACATCAGAAAGTACAATAGAGATCACTTCCAGGGGACAGTGAGGGTTGTTGATGACATTTTCTCCCCCCCCCAATTGCCTCTGAAGTCAAAACCAGTTTTAACTAAACCGTTTTCAAGTTCTAGTTACATTATGTTTACACTGGATCCTGAAGTGACCCAAATACAATTTGTTTTTGCCAATGTCCAACCTGTATCTGATCATTTGTACATCATTTATACTTTACAAAGGTCACTTCTGTGTCTCGCCATGCAGAAAGCGGGGAAAAAAACAACCATGGTGGCTGATAACGCGGAGAGCAGTCTTTCATTTCCATTTTCTTGAAATATCTGCTTTGTTAATATACTGACTCTGGTTGGAAAAGAAATTAAAGATCAGGAGATGCGCCCAGCTCTACCGTCCATTTATACATCCGTAAACACTGAGCACACTCCCTACTTGTGAAGTCATTGCGTGCTGCGAAGACGGGACATTCGAGTTGTATGGTTGCAGTTTACCCAGGAGATCACATACAGGTCACAGACATTTGGAAATATGAGGACCACGCAAAACAATCAGATTTTACAAAAAAATCAGAATTGAGCATTAAGGCCTGCAGTGTGAATGTAGCCTTAGAAGTCCAGCGGTTTCCTCATTAAAATGCTCAAGAACCGGGCCAATGGGAACCTTTATCTATAGCCAGGAGTCCAATTTTCAGAGTTCTTAGTTGGAAATTAAAGAAGACACTGGTTGGTAATGTCCAGATTCTCCAAACAGCACCAACCTAAGTATCAAACATGGCTGCCATGCATATAAATAGATAGAAAGTGTTTCTAAGCACTTATAAGAGTTTGATTCTGAATAATCCTCTGATGCATTCAGATGGTTATCTCTTTGTACTTTGACATTAGTTCTTTTATGGTTCCTTGTTGGAAATTTTAACAATTTACAGCAATTTTTTAAATTCTAGCTTACAAATTTGGGATCTCACCAAACGACCTCGCATTCAGCATCCAGTATGGCTGGCTGTCAACATGAAACGCTAAAAATGGTTGATTAGCTCTTCTAAATATTACATTTGGATATGCTTTTTCTATCTTTGTTTCCGTCTCCTTGAACCCCAGTCGGCCTCAGCAGATGGCCGCTCACACTGAGCCTGGTTCTGCTGGAGGTTTCTTCCTGTTAAAAGGGAGTTTTTCCTCTCCACTGTCGCTACAAGCATGCTTAGCGTAAGGGATTGCTGAAGAGTCAATTATTCCTTAGATAGAAAACTTTCAATCAGTCTGACTGGATGATCTGGTGAACTGGAAAGTGCCTTGAGATGACATGATGTGAATTGGCGCTATAGAAATAAACTGAATTGAACTTATTTGATATATTAAAACACAATATATAATGCAGTTTTACAGTGTATTACTGTAATATTAAATCATAGCATGTAAGTTCATGATGGTGACTATATCATGGAGCACCACTGAAGTTAAAGGATATTCATAAATTGTGGAAATAAATCTTAAACGAACATAGCATTCCAGAATTTTGCAAATGTTTGCCACCTCTGGCGACAGGTTAAGGTTCTGCACATGCATAGAAGAAGAGAAAAGCAACATATTCTGCCGCTGTAACAACACAGGTGTTTTGTTTAGAGGTGTAATGTTATCTGAGGTAAGACAGTTTTAGATGGAAGTTATTTTGAATGGAGCATTGTACCTTTGTAGCAAAAAGAGGGTGTCCTGGTGTCCTTGTTTAAATCTTTCCCATTATATTCACTCATCCTATTCTGTTGTCACTCAGACTGGTTCGGCCCCTTTGGCACTCTAAAGTTTTAATTTTCTTACTCTTGTGTGAAGTCTGTACGACGGAGTATTAGGGCCACACATGAAGAGAAAAAATATTTTTGCCATGACGACATTAAACTGGACATGTCGAGAATAAGTTGAAATGTCTTGTTGAGTTTAATCTCGACGTGTCGACTTTAAACTCGCCCTGTCGACTTTAAACTCGCCATTTCGAGAATAAAGTTGATATATCGTGGCGACTTTAATCTCGACATTCCAAAGTTTGGAGAAAAGAGCAACTGCGCTCCACAGCTGCAGTCTACGTTTTAAGAGTGAAGGTAGTCTTTGACGTGCTGCAACTGTATAACTGTATAATCATCACAGAAAGTACAATTTGACCAAATCATCTACACAAGGCATGTCTGATTCTGGATTCTGTGCATGTATCCTGTGCAGCGGTTGGCTCTCTTGAACTAATTTCAACTTTATTGTCGACACGTCGAGATTAAACTCAACATGACATTTCAACTTTATTCTCGAAATGTTGAGTTTAATGTCGACATGTCGACTTTAAAGTCGACATGTCGAGTTTAATCTCGTCATGGCAAAAATATTTTTTCTCTTCATGTGTGGCCCTAATACTCCGTCGTAAGTCTGTGATATGGTTCACTAACCAAGTAGCCAGGTGAATAAGAGCATGCAGTGCATCAGACCCATGTGCAATAGAGGTGTGGGAAAAAATCATTTTGGCGATACATCGTGATTTTTGGCTGCCTGATATAATATCGATCTTTTACTTTCAAGAATCAATTTTTAAGAAACAAAAGATTTTCAATTAAAACTATGAGGGAAAATGGGCTACTACTGCACCACCACTCTTGCAGTTAGCGCTGTGGAACCCTTTTTCTGTGCGGTGCAGCGCACCAAATTCAATTGAATTCAATTCAGTTTATTTCTATAGCGCCAATTCATAACTCTCGTCTTCTCAAGGCACTTGACAGTTCAACAAATCATCCAGTCAAATCGATTCAAAGTTTTCTATCTAAGGAAAACAAGCTGATTGCATCGACTTCAAGGCGATGAAGAGAGCACATCCAGCCAGTCAAAGTCAGAGAAACAGGACTACACTGAAAAACAGGCTGATCTACAACATCTATAAATAAAGGTGTTGATGGCAGCAGCACAGCTGATATTTCTCTTCAGGATGGAGTCACAGCCAAACAATCTTAATTGTTATTTTCAATACAATAAATTTGGGAGGCTAACAAAATAAACTGCCTAATTAGTCCACTTAGTGTTACTTAGCTTAATCTGCATTAGGCTGGTTCTTGTTAAAAAAAAAAAAGTTAGAGAAAAACTTCTGAAAATAGATAAAAAAAAGACAGTTTTTAGCTTTAAAATGAGCTCAGGTTAAAAGGTATTTATTTTTGTTGTCGTTTTTTAACTTTAGCGTGTAATAAACCATCAGTTTTTATGGGAAAAGCCCAGCTAGTACCTGCTACAGTGACACTGTGACTTCATATCCATGTTTGTACTCCTCCATGTTCTTGGGAGCCAGTCAGAGTCTATCTTTGTTTTTTGGCTTCTTAAACTCAACCCTCATTTTCTTTTGCCATTCGGGCTATTTATTTTTACTCAAATTCATTTAGTTAAGTCTGCAGCTCACAGTTTCCATATGGGATCGTTCTAAAGATCATTCTACGCTCTATTAACCCACAAATACTTTAAATGGAGACATATTATCTGCCCACCTCTATGCAGCTCAAGGCCGTACATGTAGATATGTTGCTTTGTCTGCGATACACTCAAGGAATGCAAGGTATTCCCTCAGTTTATTTTAAACAGAGAAATCATTTGTCAACTAACCATTCCGACTCCAATATTGGTTGATGAATATTTGCTGTCATGTTACAGAATATAAGTTAGGTAACTAATGCACAACTGTACTATAAGGGTGATTAGAGCTCATACTGCACTCATTTTGTCTTATTTTATATTTCCGATCCAAATTTTGCCTAATATCAACCTGCTTTCCCTTATCAGAAAGATACTGATCTGTTAAAAAATGTCTAACATCAAAGTAATTTTAACGTCAATATATTGATTAATCAACATTAATGTTGAAATGTTCTTCTCCTTCACTTTTCCGTTTAAATGACAGCCATAAGGGATTTTTCTTTTTGGTCTTCGAGGAAAAGTTGCTCCAGGTGATATTGTCTGAAAAAAACCAAAGGTCGGGGGGGTTTGCAGGTAACACTGTTCATCCACACAGGGGCGGATTTACCATTAGGCAATACTAGGCAGTTGCCTAGGGCCCCAAGTTCCTGGGGGCCCCATAAAACTCTGTTTACATATACAGTTAATACAACTGTTCCTTATTTGTGCACATTAATTATGTTTTTGATAAAAATCCTTTTGCTAAAATCCCATCAGAATGCTAATAATATTAAGTGTGTCTCAGCCCCCCCTCAGGGTTCACCATATTGGATCAGTCCATTTGCTGCACATGTTCAGGAAAGGTCCAAACAGACAGCAGCAAACCATTTGAAAACAAACGATGCAAAGAGCAGTGTTGCTAACTTAGCTCTTTAGTCGCTATATTTAGCCACTTTTCAGACCCCTCTAGCACTTTGATTTAAAAAAAGCTCCTAGCGCCAAATCTAGAGACTTTTATCTGCTACTGGAGACTTTGGAGACAACATCTAAAAGCAGCGAACTCTGCTCTCCAGAGCAAGTAGATTGGTAACCCCGCCTCCTGCTCTCCTCTATCTTGTCTGCTGTCATGATTCATGCAGCTATTATTTCATCCAAATGAAAAATGGAGAACAGATAAGCAGATCATGGCTTGTCTACAGTGAAAAGAAGGACTGGGTTATTTACTTTGGCCTTTTTGGAAACACAGGAAGGAGCAATCAGCTAAGTGAGCTTAGTGCTTGGAAAAAATCTTTCATTCCTTTAGAGACAGCATGAAAAGTCAGCTGAGTACAAAACATAGAGAGGAAAACAAGAAGCGAGAGGGACAAAACCTAGAACAGATAATGGATGTCTATTCTATTAACATTTCTCTATCTGTAGAATGGGTCTGTTCTATGTTTCAATTTAGAGGGCCCCATGTGTGTCTTTGCCTAGGGCCCCAAATTTCCTAAAGCTCCGCATGCACACAAACCAGAGCAAGTTGAAGTGATGATGTTTCCAGCTCCTTCTTCAAAAGCTTTTTGGGCATGGTCAGCTACAGACCGTACAGTTGTCCCATTTAGGGATTATATCCCACTAAAAAAGTATTACACACACTATCCTAACTCTGTCCGATCAGGTGGAAACATCTTTCCTTTGGTGTCGTCTCACGAGAGGAAAGCACTCTCTCAGTCATGACCTGATCCCTTTTTTTCGCCTAAACCCCTGTTTTTACCTCATCAGACTCGTCTTAATTGGGTTACCCCTATTAAATCCTCATCTCCCCTCAACCTCCTGCGGAGACGGAGTAAGCTGTCTGTTTCTGGATTAGGTGGGAGGCCACTCACAGAGACCCCTGTCCTCCAAATAACTTTTAAATCAGGCCCCGTCTGAACTGACCTACTCTCTAACGAACCCTGAAGGGCACTTAGTCAAACACAATTTGAGGCTAATAGCGTTTTCTCCTGTATGGAAATGAACCCATCCTGTGTGTGAGAAGAAACCCAAACATTTAGCTTGGTAGATGCATCACACATACATAAACACACACACCCCTATTGATTTCAGAGGCCAGTGTTCATCAGCATGATGGTCATGTTCCCCTGTAATAATGGGTAAGTGAGCTTCACGGTGACGTCGTGCAGTAAATCTCTGCAGTGGCAGAAACAGGAATGTAGAAGGAAGGAGGATAGGCTTTTTAGACCGTAATATAATGAAATATTTTTAGCTAAACAAGACTTCATCCTTTAGTGCATTTAAAGGCAGGAGATCGATAAAGTACATTTGGTTGTGTATAAAGTAGCTCTTGCAATCAGAACACAGGCAGGCAGTTTTTTTTTAAGCTGTAAAACCCTCTTACTGTAATCACAAACCAGACAATAAAATAGCAAAAACCACATGGAAAGAAACATTTCTACAAATACTTTGCAACTTTGGGTTGGAAACAGCATAGATTTTGTTTCTAGGTATTTTATGAGGTAACCTGACTCCGCCAGATGGATTTGCTCCGCATATCCATCTGGAAACCTTCGGTTGAAGTAATTTTGGGAAGGGGTGAAAATACTGGTTAGCTGATTGGCCTATGTTGGTGATAGACGGGCCAAATAAACCAATCAGATCAACGAAGGATATGACGTACTAACAGAGCGACAACGAAAACACAACGACAAGCCAGGCTACTCTTGCTGCTGCAGGTACAGGTTCGTTAGCTCAGCAAATAAGCAACATGACGGCAGTGTTTTGCTCTTCTTTCAGTGAAGAAATACTCTGTAATTCCGATAAAACTTGCTCGATAGCCACGCTAACGCTAGTTTCATCGGCTGAAGCCGGCATGTTCTTTAGACTGAACTGTCGCGCTTCTCGTTGCGTCACACCTCAACCCGCCTCAAAGCCAACGCTGATTGGACGTTCGTTTGGTGAACGGCTCCAAATTTCTTCAATGGAGAGTCTCCAGACTGATCTGCGAGTGAAACCTTGAAAGCTTGCGAGATCAGGATGGTCTCACGTCCATTCTCGCACACCTAAGAGAATTTATAGAAGCCAGTCATGTTTTAGGACTGTGGGAGGAAGCCAGAGTACCTGGAGAGAGCCCACACATGCTCAGGGAGAAAATGCAAACTCCATGCCACTGAGCATCCCTTTGTCATTGTTTTAGAACTGTAAAATCCAGTTTTACGCCAGCTACTGATATCAGCTCATCTCCTCTTAAAACAAATAATGTTGCCTCATCTCAGGTAAGGCTAGACAAATTTACTGGAAAAGAAAAATCAGAATTTGCTGACATGAATAGGTCCATCTCTAAATTCTTTAAACATTTGACATTTCATTCACCTGATATTTTCTCTTTATGAAAGTCCTGTAAAACGTCACAGCACTGATTTGATCCAGTCTAATTAGAGCTGAGTTTGGTGAACCGTGACTTTAAACCAATTTCTCAGTTGACAGAGTGCTCAGCTTTTCTCCCGGGGTTTGTTGAAACTCTGTCGTGGAATTTCTTGGAGCAGTTTCATTTGGCCTGATAGCCAATCAGAGTGTGGGATGACTCTGGGACGGATGCCATTCTTCAGCTGCGTTGCGCTTCGAAAACAACGGATTGATTGGACGCTGCTTGCTTTTTTTTTGTCTGTACTCTCTGGCATCACTACTATAGACAAACCCTTCCTGTGGGTAAAACTGTTTTTTGTTTTTGCCATGGGCTGCATAGATGATGGATGTTTGACATAAATAAGTTCAGTCTGATGATTACTTTCTGTTATTCTCTTATTTTTCTTTTTTTCACACTCGAAATAAACCGAGGTTAAGACGTCGACTTGGAAAATGGGAAGGTTTATTGATCTGGAGGTTGTTGTTTTTTTTTAACCTTGAGATTAAAAACTAGACTCTGTGACAGATTAACAGCTTTCTGATTGTGACTGAAGTCATTTTATTCAAGCTTCAGATCTACAGGCGGAGAAATACATCTGAGGGTTACGGAAAACAGTGAGGAAAAACTTTTTGGTTACTGGTGACATTAAATCATGCCTTGAACATCTTAAAATTGTTATCACTGCTAAAAATTGATTAAATCAAAAATATTTATTGGTTTTAAAGGCATCTGTTTGTCTCTGGAATAAAGCCATGCTGAACGTTACTGTTACTGGAGTAACTAAACCCCTCCCCTGCCTTTTGCTGTGCAGTGCTGGTCAGTTGGACTGTTATGATAATTGTGTCCTATTTACTAGAAGGATAAATTCTGCTGTGTGAATATATTGTAGCTCAGAAACAGGCCGCGGTTCGAATAAAAAAGGAATATCACCTGTCAAACCAAAGGTATCAAGCTAAAAGCTTGTTGAGTTTATCTGCCGGGCTGTGCGTTTCCTGGATGGGGCCGCCTTTTACTGTTGCTTTTTCTATGTCTGCTTCTGTCTCCTTGAACCCCAGTCGGCCTCAGCAGATGGCCGCTCACACTGAGCCTGGTTCTGCTGGAGGTTTCTTCCTGTTCAAAGGGAGTTTTTCCTCTCCACTGTCGCTACAAGCATGCTTAGTGTGAGGGATTGCTGAAGAGTCAATGAGTCGATGCAATCAACTGTTGTTCCTTAGATAGAAAACTTTGAATCAATTTGACTGGATGATGTGGTGAACTGTAAAGTACCTTGAGATGACATGTGTTGTGAATTGGTGCTAGAGAAATAAACTGAATTGAAATTGAAAAGTCATCCTCTTTAGGTGTTTACCAGGTTCAGCTCTGGCTTTATTATTTAAATAATGTTTAATTTTCTCTGTAGAGGTCGTTCTGTAGATACATTCTGGTTTTTGTAAACGTTATATCGTTTTATATAAACATATAAAATCGTTTTTTATGTGCTTTATTGAATAAATGAAAAACAGAAAACAAAGACATGATTGAAATGTGGGATTTATTCAGCTACAATAAGAATCAAATATTTCGATGGAGGTTTTTTCAGATTTTTAGTTATTTTAAGAATTGTGCTGATGAAGATTCTCAGTCATCCAGGTCATAGTCATTCCGTAAAAGTTAAAAAAAAAAATCCATTGGACTTTCTTTCCAAGATTTGAAGACGTTTTGCAAGTTGGAAAGCAAGTCCAGTGGATATTTTTTTGAACTTTTACGGAATATTCTATGAATTCATTTTGAGAAGAATAAGTAAAACATTTTATATTTTATAATGAAAAACAAACATTTGTTTTGGCCGCAAGGTCAACTGGACATGAACTCATGAATTCATCTATTTATTACATTTTCATACCAAGCTGGGACTTAGCTAAGCCTTCCTTAGGTCAGAGGTGGGCTTTGGCCTAAACCTGGAGCATCAGATTGTGAGATGAGGCCAGAATACCCAGAAAAACTTTTCTTTATGTTTTCTTTCTTCTTTTATTTATTTTTATTCAACACATTTTTGTCACCCCGTCTTTATATCAGTATAAATATGAACCTAACATAAAAAAAAACATTTAAATGTGAAATAAATCTTCAATGCTTTAGGTAAGATATGGAAATATGTTGTGGTCCAGAACGCTAAAAAAACTGTTTAGTCTAACTTCTTATCTTCTCTCCCTTTTTATCAAAAATAATAGCATTTGTATGACGATATTTGTTATACTGTTGATAAAATAATCTGTTTTTGGAAACTTTGAGGTGACTGTGATATAGAAATGAGCGATAAGATATCCCAGTGCGTCTATCAGTCTAGGTAAATAGAGGCTGTTCTTTCTTTATCCGTGTCTGTGGTTAAGTGCCTGGGAATGCCTCACGCTCCAGCGATGGGCTCGTCTGCATGCAGGAGGAAGTGTGCAGCTGTTGGCTCCAGTTGTTCATGTGGGATTAGTGCTTTTGCTTGAGTGATAGGCAGCCATGACAGCCATATAATCTAATGCATTGGCTCATTGTTTTCATTAAAGAGAGTGTGCCGTTTGATCCCAGTAGAATTGTAATGCTGGCGCCCTGTACCGTTCAGGCATATGTCAGCTAATTCGGCCGGCATGCTGGTCATTGTGGTAAGCAATCAAATCCCACCTTTTGACTACATTCAGCAATCTGTTGTCTGCACACAGAGGAGTAAAGCAGCTGTGAAAGGTTAACATTTAAAACCCATACCATGCATTTGTTAGGTTTTGTTAGTGATGTCCAAGGAATTGTTTTTCAGTTAGTTTTAACTTTTTTTTTTTTACCATGGAGGTGATTGCAGGGTGGGGCCTTTTCCATCTGTCTTTTGGCAAAAGGTGGAATACCTCCTGGAAAGATCACCTGTCCATGACCGGGCAACGCAGGGACCCACAGGACAAACAGCCTTCCACAATCAGAAACATATCAAAGAGCGAAGTGTATCCAGGGAGAACCCATGCATGCTCAGAGAGAATATGCACCTCCTGCATCCAGATCTATTGCTGAAACCTGAACCCATGTCCTTCTAGGTGAAGGTTCTACAGACTGTGCCATTGTTCTTACTGGGTTGATGTTTAAACCCCAAGAAATTGGTTAAACTAAGAGAGGTAATGATGCACAAGGATGCAGGATAAGTTCAATAGAAAAATATGCTAAAAAAATATTTGTGTAACGCTTGGATTTCAGTATTCTGTTCTGTATGTCAATCCAGTTTTGTTGTAATCTGGCATTAGAAGACTAGTTTAATCGACTGATCTTAAAAGAGTCACAGATAGTGGGTTATTATTTGCAGAAATGTTAGTCTGTTATAGGAGTGTAAATAATTATTGTTTTGTATCGATTCATCGATCCAACAGCCTACGATCCGATGTATCGGCACGTCCGCAAGAGAATCGATTCATGTTTTTTTTTTCCTCCGGTCTATTTTTATCCATTTGCTCCTGGGCGTAATTCTCGCTCCCGTGCTGCGGTGGCGCTAAACCTATTTTGCCCTCCTACCTCGCTCCCTGGTTATACTCTTACAGCAGTGTGTTGCAGTGAGCTTGATGCAGACATTTTTAAATTATGCTCAGTATTGAAGCGTGGTCTGTGCTACACGCTGTGGGTCTAGATACGGCCGAGGCTTCCCAGCGTTCTCGTGCACCTCGCTCTTCTAGTGGGTCAAACTTCACGAGTCATTTTCTGCAATTTCGGTTATAAAAACAAAACAAGCCGGCCTCCTGTCTGCGGCACTGTCTGCGGTCAGCTACAATTCGGGAGAGGAGCAGCGGAGCGTCTGTGGAGGGGGCGGGGACATCTGGAACCGAGGTATTGAATTGCACTCATTGCACTGATTATGTGCAGTATTTTTGCAGTATTTTTTTATGCAACTTTTCCACTTCTGTTATTTACTGTTGATTCTAAAAAACAAAATGCATAATGATATTACAGCTTTCATTGATTTATTTCAAACTTGAAACTTTGTTTAGCCTGTAAGGTCTAAAAAAAAAAAAATTAATTAAAAAAAATTAATCGTATCGTGGTGTATTCTTGAGTATCGAAAAATAATCGAATCGTTGGGTCAGGAAATCGATTCTGAATCAAATCGCCATGATGGGTGTGATTTACACCCCTAGTCTGTTACTGTTAAAAGGGAGTTTTTCCTCTCCACTGTCGCTACAAGCATGTTTAGTGTGAGGGATTGCCTTCGAGTCAATGAGTCGATGCAATCAACTGGTTTTCCTTAGATAGCAAACTTTGAATTTATTTGACTGGATGATCTGGTGAACTGGAAAGTGGAATAGAAAATCCCTTCATTGTCCCACAGTGGGGAAATTGTGGTGTTAAAGCAGCAGAAGTTTATAGGCAGAAGTGGTCACACAATGTGGACCTAAGAAGAGTAACAGAGTTAGGAAAATAAACAAATAAATACGGTACTGTACAGTTCTTTTACAATATAATTGCTCTGTATCTGGAGAGTAAACAATGAACAGCTGTGGACATTTTTACAGAAATGGATATGTTAAAAATAACAGCAATACGAGATGTTTAAACAGGGTTCCCAGGGTCCTTAAAAAGTCTTAAAGGCATTCAATTCTTTAAAATAAAACTAAGGCCTAAAATGTCCTAAATCAGTCTTTCGTAGGTCTTAATTTTTAAAACATCATAAATAGGATTATTTCTATTATGATTTATTTTTATAATCTAAATAAAACATTAAAATTGACCTTTTTTTTTTATTTAAAAAAAATAACTGCTCGCCATTATTGGTTCCGTCCCAATAGCAGAACCAACAAAAGCGTTGTTGGGGCCGGGACATTTGGGAGATGCGGCATTAACTTTTTGTCTGGAAAATATGAGCAAGTGTAAATGTAACGAAAATTGTCTCCAGCCAAGAATTTTCTCCATGGCTAAAACCAGGGAACATACATGAGGCTCAGTGGATTTTGTGCAAGAAGTCATTCAAGCTCAGAACGATGGGAATTAAGGCAGTGGAGTCGCACATGCGAAGCACGAAACACAAAGCGTCAAAATGGAGTTACAGAGAAACAGCCGGTATTTCTCAGTTTAGTTCCACCCTTGTCTCTGCAACGCCTCCACTTATCACCAAATCAAACATACTAAGAAAACCATACAAAGAAAAATAGCTGCAAAAAAGACTTAGCACTGGTTATGTTGTGGCTTTAAAACTGATTTGTTTTGTTCCCTGCTAAAACAAAGTTTGTGAATTCAGTTAAATAATTGTTCAAATATATCTGTCATTTGTGCGTTTTTAGCTTTCTTCCTGTATGGGAAGCTTTTCAAAATTTGAAACATCAGTGCAGTGGTTTATGTTATAATAAACATTTGGGTTAAGTTGTCACAAGCAGGTGTTTCTTGTGTTTCTTTTGAATTTGGTCTTAAAATTTTATTTCAAGTGGCATTAAAAAGTCTTAAAAAGTCTTGAATTTAACTCGCCTTATGCTGTAGGAACCCTGTTAAAAGACAGCACCATGTGACAAGCATAAGACAAAAAAAGCCTTTATTTTCAATTTTAAGTATTTCTATTTATCTATTCTAAAACCATCCATCCATCTTCCTCCGCTTATCCGGGGTCGGGTCGCGGGGGCAGCAGCTTAAGAAGGGAGGCCAAGACTTCCCTCTCCCCAGCCACTTCTTCCAGCTCTTCAGGAGGAACCCCAAGGCGTTCCCTGGCCATTCGGGAAACATAGTCTCTCCAGCACGTCCCACCGGGGCCTCCCCCCGGTGGGACGTGCCCGGAACACCTCACCAGGGAGGCGTCCAGGAGGCATCCTAAACAGATGCCCCAGCCACCTCAACTGGCTCCTCTCGACGTGGAGGAGCAGCGGCTCTACTCCGAGTCCCTCCCGGATGACCGAGCTTCTCACCCTATCTCTAAGGGAGAGCCCAGCCACTCTACGGAGGAAACCCATTTCGGCCGCTTGCATCGGCGATCTCGTTCTTTCGGTCATGACCCAGAGTTCATGACCATAGATGAGGGTAGGAACGTAGATCGACCAGTAAATCGAGAGCTTCGCTTTTTGACTCAGCTCTCTCTTCACCACGACGGACCGGTACAGCGCCCGCTTCACGGCAGACGCTGCACCAATCCGCCTGTCGATCTCCCGCTCCCTTCTTCCCTCATTCGTGAACAAGATCCCAAGATACTTAAACTCCTCCACTTGGGGCAGGACACCCCCCCTGACCCGGGGAAGGCACTCTACCCTTTTCCGGCTCAAGACCATGGCCTCGGATTTGGAGGCACTGATCCCCATCCCGGCCGCTTCACACTCGGCTGCGAACCGATCCAGCGAGAGCTGCAGATCACGACCTGATGAAGCCAATAGGCCCACATCATCTGCGAAAAGCAGAGACGCAATCCTAAGGCCACCAAAACGGATCCCCTCAACACCTTGGCTGCGCCTAGAAATTCTGTCCATGAAGGTAATGAACAGAATCGGTGACAAAGGGCAGCCCTGGCGGAGTCCAACTCTCACCGGAAACGAGCCCGACTTACTGCCGGCAATGCAGACCAGACTCTGACACCGGTCATACAGGGACCTGACAGCCCGTATCAAAGGGCCCGGCACCTCGTACTCCCGGAGAACCCCCCACAGGGCCCCCCGAGGGACACGGTCGAACGCCTTCTCCAAGTCCACAAAGCACATGTAGACTGGTTGGGCGAACTCCCATGCACCCTCCAGGACCCTGCTGTGTTGGTGCTGCACCGCTTCCCCCTCCTGAGACGCCGGATGGCGGACCAGAATCGCTTCGGAGCCGTGCGGAAGTCTTTCTCCATGGCCTCTCCAAACTCCTCCCACACCCGAGTTTTTGCCTCAGCAACCATCCGAGCCGCATGCCGCTTCGCCCGCCGGTACCCATCAGCTGATTCCGGAGTCCCACAGGCCAAAAAGGCCCGATAGGCCTCCTTCTTCAACCTGACAGCATCCCTCACCGGAGGTGTCCACCAACGAGTTCGAGGGTTGCCGCCACGACAGGCACCGACAACCTTGCGGCCGCAGCTCAGATAAGCCGCCTCGACAATGGAGGAACGGAACATGATCCACTCGGACTCAATGTCCCCCACCTCCCCCGGGATGTCTTCGAAGTTCTGCTGGAGATGGGAGTTAAAGCTCCGCCTAACAGGGGACTCCGCCAGACGTTCCCAGCAGACCCTCAAAACACGTTTGGGCCTGCCAGGTCTGACAGGCATCCTCCCCCACCACTGGAGCCAACTCACCACCAGGTAGTGGTCAGTGGAAAGCTCAGCACCTCTCTTCACCCGAGTGTCCAAGACATATGGCCGCAAGTCCGATGAAACGATGACAAAGTCGATCATCGAACTGCGGCCTAGGGTGTCCTGGTGCCATGTGCACATATGGACACCCTTATGCTTGAACATGGTGTTCGTTATGGACAATCCATGACGAGCACAGAAGTCCAACAACAGAACACCACTCGAGTTCAGACCAGGGCGGCCATTCCTCCCAACCACGCCCCTCCAGGTCTCACTGTCATTGCCCACGTGAGCGTTGAAGTCTCCCAGCAGAACAAGGGAGTCCCCAGGAGGGGCACCCTCCAGTACTAAGGACTCCAAGAAGGGTGGGTAATCTGAACTGTTGTTCGGCCCATAAGCACAGACAACAGTCAGAACCCGTCCCCCGACCCGTAGGCGGAGGGAGGCTACCCTCTCGTTCACCGGGGTAAACCCCAACGTACAGGCGCCGAGATGGGGGGCAACAAGTATGCCCACTCCTGCCCGGCGCCTCTCACCGTGGGCAACTCCAGAGTGGAAGTATGTCCAGCCCCTCTCAAGGAGACTGGTTCCAGAACCAGAAGCATGCGTTGAGGTGAGACCGACTATTTCTAGCCGGAACCTCTCAGCCTCACACACTAGCTCCGGCTCTTTCCCCACCAGCGAGGTGACATTCCACGTCCCGAGAGCCAGCTTCTGCAGCCGAGGATCGGACCGCCAGGGTCCCCTCCCCCAGCCGCCACCCAACACACATTGCACCCGACCCCTATGGCCCCTCTCACGGGTGGTGGGCCCATGTAAGGGGAGACCCATGTTTCCTCTTTGGGCTGAGCCCGGCCGGGCCCCATGGGTAAAAGCCTGGCCACCAGGAGCTCGCCATCGTGCCCCCCCTCCAGGCCTGGCTCCAGAGTGGGGCCCCGGTGACCCGCGTCCGGGCGACGGAATGCTGAATCCAAATATTCTTCTCATCATAAGGGTCTTTGGGCTGCGCTTTGTCTGGTTCCTCACCTAGGACCTGTCTGCCTTGGGTGACCCTACCAGGGGCATAAAGCCCCAGACAGCATAGCTCCCAGGATCACTGGGACACTCAAACCTCTCCACCACGATAAGGTGGCAGCCCAAACCATTCTTAGATCAAATTTAAGATCTACAGTACGTGTAAAAATTCAAGCTTTGTTCTTGGGAGCCACCAAGCCACCGTGACTTTGGTTAGTTCTGACAAATAAAAGAATACATCCAGGTGTGGCTACAAAATGTTGATGCAATTTAGCAAATAATAAAACTGACTGTGAGATCAGTTCAGAACAACCAAAAAGTGTAACATCCAACGGCCTATGCTCTTTGCAGTGTGTGTAAGGAAAGTTGACCATCTGACGCTATGATGCACATTTTAGTAAAATCAAAGAAACAGTTTTTAGCTGGCAGGACTATAACTCACAACCGCCTTTATGCCTGAGTTGAAGGGCTTTCAGGAACCCTGTCTCGCATGTGTAGCAGAGGTTTGAAGTCTGACTGGGTTTTATGCCCAGCAGCTGCCTCTGTAGTTTGATCCCAAGCCTTCTGGGAGGGAATTTCTTCTCTATTGACTATCTTTCTGGTGCTGAAGAGCCGCTCGAAACATCCCCAGCGTGTTATTCACAGAGTCTATCTTTAGACTTTAAGAAATTGGAGACTGTTATTGAGGCTTACTCAATCAACCAAGAATAGCTAAAAAAAAAGCTGGTTTTAGACTCAGAAATGCTCACAGCACATATATAATTAAAAAAATATATTTTCAACCTTGGATTCCTGAACACATCAGCACATCCATAGGCTGATCTCCTGCATGCTACTGCCCACTGCACTCCAAAAAAAATTTAATCTTAATTAATTTTTTCTTAAAATAAGTGCATTTTGTCTTGGATTGAGGTGGTAAGTGAGACACTTTGCCAATGGAACAAGACAATTCACATTTAAAATAAGAAAAATAATTACATTGTCTTATTTCAAGTGCATTGTAGCTAATTATCTTACTTTAAGAGTAAAAATATTCATTCCATTAGCAAATCCTCGTATTTACCTGCTCAAATTAAGGGTAAATGCACTTAATTTAAGACATTTTCACTTATTTTTCTAGATTTTTTTTGCAGTGTGATGCAGTGATTCATGCAAACGGATGCCTGACCAAGTACTGCCCACAGCTACTCTACAGTACATCTAGATACTGTGTAGGAGAACTACATTTCACTGTCAACTGACTTTTTATGCCTCCAAAGTTGTTTTCCAATTTAATAAACAGTAATCCAGAATCGCCAACTTTAATATGCAATGGAAATGTAAGGACTTAAAATAATAAGGTGACATTTTTAACTGAATTTCTGAAACAAACTTTTACACTGCAAAACCCAATCTAGAAATGAGCAAAAATGTCTGAAATTAAGTGTATTTATTATTAATTTGAGTAGGTAAATGAGATAATATGCCAATGGAATGAGTATTTTTACCCTTAAAATAAGATAATCTACGGTGGCATTGAAGTGCAAACTGCAACTACAAATCTAAAAGCGCAACTACATCAAGGAAATCGCAACTACATAAAGCAAAGCGCAACTACATTAAGGAAAACAAAACTACATAAAGCAAAGCGCAACTACATTAAGAAAAACACAATTACATTAACCTTCCGGAAAAGGTAGGTACCAGTGGGAAACATGAGACATCGCTGAGTGGACGACGGCGCCGTTTGACCCTTGAACCGGAAGTCATTCTGCCTGCTCCGGCTTTTGAAAACATGGATATTGTCGGCGCCCCAAACATAGCTGCCGTTATCCAGGAATATTTTGAATCAGGACATACGTACGAGGCGATACTGGATATGCTCAAGACTAATCACGAAATTTCAGTTAGTTTGCGTACACTGAAGACACACTTAAAAGAAGCTGGCCTGTTCAGACGACGCAACTTCCGGTTCAAGGGTCAAACGGCGCCGTCGTCCAATCAGCGATGTCTCATGTTTCCCACTGGTACCTACCTTTTCCAGTAGGTTAATGTAATTGTGTTTTTCTTAATGTAGTTGCGCTTTGCTTTATGTAGTTTTGTTTTTCTTAATGTAGTTGCTCTTTGCTTTATGTAGTTTTGTTTTCCTTAATGTAGTTGCGCTTTGCTTTATGTAGTTGCGATTTCCTTAATGTAGTTGCGCTTTGCTTTATGTAGTTTTGTTTTCCTTAATGTAGTTGCGCTTTGCTTTATGTAGTTGCGATTTCCTTAATGTAGTTGCGCTTTTAGATTTGTAGTTGCAGTTTGCACTTCAGGGCCACCGTAATAATCAGATAATATGCACTTGAAATAAGACGATGCAATTGTATTTTCTTATTTTAAATGTAAATCATCTTGTTCCTTTGGCAAAATGTTTCTTTTACCTCCTCAATTCAAGAACAAATGCACTTGTTTTAAGAAAAAATGGCTTATCTAGATTTTCATTTTTTTCCAGTGTAAATAATGAGATGTAAGAATAAGCTTGTGGATTTGCATCATTTTTGAAATATCCTGCATTAAGTGAAGCATCTTATGAAAAAATAAGTCAATAAAAAAAAGAACATGAAATCAGAGGTGTGTGGATGTTGATGAAAGAATGCAGTCTATTTCTTTGTTTTAAAAGCAAGACGTTCATTAGTCCTGGTTCAGTCCTCAGTAGATTTGGCAATTTGTCTCTGAACTATGCCCAGGCAAAATTGGCCATCTGTACATGATGTCCCCTCATATTTAGAAGGCCCATCTGTAAGGACACATGGCACTCTCCTGGGCCACACTCCAAGTCTTGGCAGCAACCCTCGTTGATGCCAAAGGGACAGGAGAAAAAAACTCTTCCACCGAGAAGCTTCTCCTTCCTCCTTTTCCCCACTTTTCTTTGGTCTGCAGAGCTTGAACAGCAGCTGCTCACACCTGACGGCCAAAACCTCGCACAGGCCGCATTCTGCAGAGGGGGGAGGGCAACAAGCACCGACTCACATTACAAAGAAATTATACACCACAAAAGGTCTTTGCCCTCTTCCCGCCTTTTTGGAGTCTTGGCCGCCCCCCCACATCGTGTCTCCTCAGGCACCTCTCTCATGCCCCACGTCTTTGTTGTGTTTTTGTCTTTAGAAGAGTTGTGGGCAGAGCCTGGGAATATTTACATTTCCTTGTATTCAACAGTTCTTTCCAACATGGCAGAAGCAGACATATATCTGCAGAGAATTAATCAGCACATCCCATCTATCCTCAACATTTTATTTATTTAAATAAACAAGCATTTAGGAGCTTTATAGAAGAGTCAGAATGATATGGAAGTTCATAAATTAGATGTTTGCATATAAAACCGGATAATAAGATACCGCCCACATGGGAAGTCTAACCTCAGCTACGTGTCTTGGACATGGAATTATGTAGTTTCTCTTTCTTAAGGCAAAACAATTAGACCATTTCTGGCTTTATTCTGTGTTTTGCATTGTATTATTTAATAACATTTGGATTATTGCAGCTGAATTTATGTGGAAAGTAATAGAAGTCAATTTAAAAACTGCATTATAACTCTAATCTGGAGGCTAAAAGAAATAATAGGATTTGATCCTTTGAATTCCTTATTTATAAATTAGAAAAATCATCATCAGTCTTAATTAATGTTGAATATTTCTCTTTTTAAGAAATTTAATTAGTGAATTTGCTGTTTTCTTTTTGGTGTCTGATTAACTCAGATTGGCATGAGGATTTTCTGTTCAGTGTCCGCATCCTGATAAACATGAGATTGTGATAAAAATAATCATATTTTCCAGCATTAGAGTGTTATTCTCTAACACTCAGATGATATTAGGATCCCAGTCATCCCAGTTATGAGTTAATGGGATTACAGCATATGGAAGGGAACTTTAATAATGTAAGAAGACATTTATATGATGCTGACCAAGGAATGAAAAACATTGCTAGAAAGATTCATTACTGAATTTCTGGAAGGTTTTAGCAGCTTAATTGTAGCATTTTGACAGGAAGGTTTCAGTCTTTTTTTAATCCTCGTTATTAAAATAAATGCTATTTTTTGGCCCCGATACCGATACCCAATACCTGGCTGTGCAGTAATTCAGTTCAATTCAGTTTATTTCTATAGTGCCAATTCACAACACATGTCATCTCAAGGTACTTTCCAGTTCACCAGATCATCCAGTCAAATTGATTCAAAGTTTTCTATCTAAGGAAAACCAGTTGACTCCCTGAGCATGTGTGGGTTCTCTCCGGGTACTCCGGCTTCCTCCCACAGTCCAAAAACATGACTGTTAGGTTGATTGGCTTCTCTAAATTGTCCTTAGGTGTGAGTGTGTGCATCAACGGTTGTTTGTCCTGTGGCTCTGTGTTGCCTTGCGATGGACTGGCGACCTGTCCGGGTTGGACCCCGCCTCTCGCCCATTGACTGCTGGAGATAGGCATCAGCACCCCTCGCGACCCCATTCGGGACAAGCGTGTAAGAAAATGGATGGATGGATGGATGGAAAACCAGTTGATTGCATCGACTCATTGACTTCGAATGCAGTCCCTCAGTATTGGACGATACGATACCATACCAATATCTATATATATGAAGAACTTCATACTACTTGAATGTAAAATAATTGCCATTATGGATTTGTCAAGCTGCTGCCTACCTTTGTGAAGCAGGAAAAATACTAATACAAAGTGAATCCAGTAGAACTTTTTATTGCCTACCTGGAATGAGTGACAGTAGGGTTGTCACGATACTAAACTTTTCAACTCGATACCGATACTAAAGAAAATATTCGATACTCGATACCATTTTCGATACCTCAAGGATAAAAACAAAGACTCCAAAATTCTACAGAAATATTTTCATTAATAAATAAAATACAATAAATAAATACAATAAAAAATAAGAACAATATTTTGAGGTTGTATGCTGTGCACAATATTAAGCAAGCTTGATAAAACAAAAAAAAAAAAATATAAAATTAAAATTAAGTGTTCCTTCCTTGGCTATGCTTTGCACACATAGCAATGGTACTAACCAAACCAGTTAAGAAACAAAAATAATTCTCAGCAGCTGCACCTCATACAAAAAAAAGTCTGAAACTGAAAAGTGCACAGAATTATTCAATCACACAGTGTTCTGAAAGTGCATTGTCCTCTATTCTGCACTTTAGATGAATGACTGTTTAGATGCAACTGGTGGTGGAACTGCATCGATACTTTTAAAAACGAGTATTGCATCCGGATACAACGTTTCAGTATCTATACTTTTTTGAGTATCAATACTTTTGACAACCCTAGGAATGAGTGACAATAGTTGAAGAAACTTTTGGCTCTCAAAATGGTATCAGTGCCCTATTTGTTGGTACTCGCCGATACCGATACCACCATTTTAGTGCTGGATCGGGGCCCCGCCCGATATTGGTATCAGTAACACTAAAGTTAATTAAACATTTAATCAACTACAGGTTGTTTGTTTTTATCAGCAGGTTATCCAACAATAACTGCATCCTACATTGGACTTCATTTTGTATATTGATAAGTTTCATGAAAATTTAAAAGTCCTCTTTTTCAACCATAACCTCATTAGACATACCCTGTCTAATGCCCAAATAGCTGCTAGTAGATAGAGGCAAAATCCTTTTATGTTAAATTTCTTTGACAGGCAATTATCAGGTGGGAAGTTCATTCATTGGTTCATGGGGAAGCTTGGAAATCTGTCAGTATATTATTTGATCTAATTTGACCCTTCAGACGTCCTCTTTGTATTTCAGTAATTTGTGTAGAGATCACAGCTCTGGGACTGAAGCCCACAAAATATATCATGATTACATCCTTGTTGGGAGGGCAATATAATTGCTGGCTAATGTATTTCAAGGGTTATAAAATTATAGTTTGCATGGTAATGTAATATTTAGGCAGCTAGGGTGAGTGTCATGGCAACAGTAGCTCACACATGCTACGAATGACATAGACCAAAACTTTATCAGAAATTGCTCCGTACAGAGTTGAGGCTGGACCCACTTCTGATTGTACTCAGCTTTTTTAATTTAATAAATACCAACGACAATTAATATCCAATGCATTTATCATAGGGGAAAAAAACTAGTGTTGATGTTCTGGAGATAATCAGAGGTTCCTTCTGTTAAATTGCGGTGGAAGGAATTGGTTGGGATCTCTCATTTGAAGATAACACGGTTCTCATTAGCAAATAACTTAAAGCTATTCGATATAACTTAGAAACTCCTTCGGCAATATATTGATAACTCTATTTAAAGAGAATTTGATTTGATTCTCGGTGTGATAAGATGTAAGTTCTTGGGAAAGGGGAGGTGGGTGGGTCCTGAGAATGTCACTTTTTATTTTGTATTGTCTTTATGTTTTATGTTTACATCAAAAAGAGGGAAAATTTGTATTTTTTGGATTTCAATCTTCATGTCTGATTCCTCAATAAAACAGTTTGACACTCAAATGACATTGACCAAAATGGTAAAGTTAATACAGTGAGGGAAGCACAGATTAGAATGACAGGAAAATGACCTTGCAAGCAAAATTAATATTCACAAGATGTAAATTCACAAACTCCTAAAAATGCACCATTCTGGAAGCCCACAGATGCATTAGCCTCGAACCAGAGGTGTTTTGGATCAATGAAATGCAGCGACGTGTATGATGTCAACCAGAGGGGGAAGGCTGAAGAAAAACAAACATGGCTGCACTGGTTTAAGCTGAAATAAACTCTGTTTATAAAAAAAAAAAAAACAAATGGATGCGAGAGTTTGATTCATCAGTTAACTCTGCCAGTTGTGTAACAAATCTAGAATGTGATACGTCACAGCTGCGACTGCTGCTGGTTGGCTAAAAATCAGCTCTAATCGCCTTGAATGTCCCTCCCTTTAACAAACACTTTCTACAGGAGGCTTTCCAGATTGTTACCGTGAAGAATTCAAATTGAACTACAGGTATCAGTGTCTGCAGTGTTGTTGATTCACTCACCTCAACATGCTAAATGCTTGATGAGGCTGTTATGACATCACCATTTTTCTGACTCTTTTAGTAAACATTGATCTGATAACTTAGCGGTTTTCTGTAGGGTGTCAATAAAGAATAACAAGAGTCGCAAGCATTTCCTTAGCTGCAATCTATACATTTTACCCATCAGAACATAATATTATA